>CM056501.1:22336410-23536410 GCA_029783415.1 Anisodus acutangulus
ATGTAACTTGTATATATAGCTATACAATCAATGAAAATAATCAAGGGGATTATTTCTTTCAGCTTTGGTTACACAACATTCATGGCCTTTATGCCAAATGGATATGTATAATGCTTTTTTACAGGATCTTTTTAAGAAATTATACATGACTTTGCCTCAAGGTTTTTGTAGTCAGGGGGAGAATAAGGTTTGTAGGCTACACAAATCCTTGTATGGCTTAAAACAAGCAAGCAGACAGTGGAATCTTAAGCTTACTTCAGCTCTTATTCGATATGGCTATGCTCAAAGCAAGCTGGATTATTCTTTGTTCACCAAGACATGTGACAGTGGTATAGTTATTATACTAGTATATGTACATGATCTTCTGATTACCGGAAGCAGTACTCATCTCATTCAGGAAGCAAAAGACACACTAAATCACAACTTCAAGATGAAGGACCTAGGTAACTTGAGATACTTTTTGGACATTGAATTTGCAAGATCAACAAAGAGAATTCTAATTAACCAGTGAAAGTATGATTTGGAACTGATATCGGAGTGTGGCTTAGGGGGGGAGCAAGACCTGCATCTACTCTTATGGATCAAAATCAAAAGCTTACAGGTGCTGAATTTGACAGACTCACTAGAAAACAAGGTGATGAGGTGTTGGGAGATAAGAGTGGATGTCAAAGATTAATTGATAGACTTTTGTATCTGGCAATCACAAGATCATATATCTCTTTTGTAGTACAATGTTTAAGTCAATTTATGCATGAACTTAAGAAATCACATTGCAAAGCTGTAATACATGTGGTAAGGTATATCAAAGGGCAACCAGGTTTTGGTATTCTCATGAGCAGCAGGAACGCATGAACTCAAAAAAGGTCACAACATTTTATGATGCAGATAGGGCAGCATGCTCAACAACAAGAAGGTCAATAATATGCTATTGTGTGAAGTTGAGTGACTCATTGATATCATGAAAGTCAAAGAAACAATCCACAATATCTAGAACTACAGCAGAAGCAGAGTATAAGAGCATGTCAGGGACAGTTGCAGAGTTAGTACGGTTACATGGATTATTACAGGAGTTAGGAGTACACATTGATCAGCCAATGGATCTCTTTTGTGACAACAAAATAGCACTCCAGATTGCTTCAAACCCAATGAGAGGACAAAGCATATTAAAATTTATTGCCATTTTATTAGAGAGAAGATTCAACAAGGCCTCATCAGAATAGACCATGTCAGCACCAAAGAACAAGTAGCAGATTTACTGACTAAGGGTCTAGGAAAGCAACAACATGATCATATGGTATGCAAGTTATGAATGCTTAATATGTTCCATGACCCAACTTGAGGGGGAGTGTAGAAATATGTTATGATTAGTTATACATTGCTAGTATAACTATAATGAGTTGTACATAGTTAGTTGTAGAATTAGTTATAACTACCCATCTAAGCTAGTTAGTGAGTCAAGTCTTATATAATGAGAGTTGTACAGCTGTGTAATTACTTTCTTTTGTAATGAAAATATTTGTTCCATAACTGCTCTCCAATCTCATCTCTCCCGAGCAACATTTCTCTTCATTTTTTATCTCATCTCTCAATATTATCAATCTACTTCAGTTCCTATTAAACTAGAACTAGAATGAAACTAGGAGTGGCCAGTGGGCCGGGCTCGGGACCAGCGGGCCGGGTTTGGCGGGATTGGGTCGGGGCGGGACGCGGAAAAGGGCGGGATCGGGATAGGTGGGATTTACAGAAGTATCGCCCCGATCCCGATCCTGTCGGAATCGAGTCGGGTCGGGATCGAGATCCCGCGTTTTTTTTTTCCACTTAATTTAAAAAATAACATATATATATATATATATATATATATATATATATATATATATATATATATATATATATATATATATATATATATATATAAACTCAATAATTAAACAAGATAGTGTAATAAAAATATCTCAATGTTGTTTTTGTGCCTCTTATATTATTTAATAGACATGATTTTTTTGTAATACAAATACAATTGTCAAAATTGCAACTTTGTGGTGTTGTTCAAAAGTTGCAAATTACATAGTAAAATACAAAAATTACAATTAAAAAAATTACATTCTGAAAAAAACCTGTTCTAGTTTCTTGATAACTTCCTGTGGTTCTTCGGTTGGAATTGGTATTTGTTAGTCAAATTGATCCACGTCGCTTCAACCGCATTCAGATAAGATTTTGTTGTAGTTTTCACCTTATTCTTCGTTGATCTCCGATTGACCGTACCTTCTCCGCTCCGCTCGTATCTAATCTCTGAATAATACCACAATCTCCAAGTTGTCTCCGATGAATAAGTGTTTGTGGTCTCCTATTTGATATCTGCCGGCAGAAAAAGCGCTTTCAGACGCAGTTGATGACGCTTGAATGTTCGAAACATCTCGGGCCATCATTGAAAGTGTCGGAAAGGTCTTCTCATTCCCCCTCCAGTATTTCAGCAAGTCTTCATGTCCTTCTTCATTGAGAACTGCTTGGTACGGTACAGAACCCTGCAAAACAAAAATATCAAACTCGCTAATTTGGTTAGTAGTGATACGACCGCACATTCTATTTCTGAGGCTTTCAATACTAGTCGCAGAAACATCATGTCTTTTGTGAGATTGTGTTGAAGAAGAAGAAGATGGTGTGGAAGCCGGTAGGTTACTAGCACTTTCTTGTTGGTAAAACCTATATACTTTTTTGCATTTGTCTTCTACGCTAGATAACACTTCTTCTTTAGTTTGTTCAATAGGTGGTGGGTGATTTTGATTTTTGGGACTTGGAGGTGGTAGTATTTCTATACAATCGTAAATTATTTCAATAAGTGATTTAGTACCGTCTATTTTAATAGTCGAATTTCATACAGCACCAATAATATAAATAGTGGGAATAGGAATAAAATATTTTTTTTATTTTGATAAACATTTTTAATAGCTGCAATATAAGCTGGTTTTTTCATATATTCACTAAGTAATAAAAATATTAGAGTTATATAAAATAACATCCCAAGGTTGTTTTTGTACCTCTTATATTATTTAATAGACATATAATTTTTTTGTAATACAAATACAATTGTCAAAATTGCAACTTTGTGGTGTTGTTCAAAAGTTGCAAATTACATAGTAAAATTGCAATTAAAAAAATTACATTTTGAAAAAAACCTGTTCTAGTTTCTTGATAATTTCATGTGGTTCTTCGGTTAAAATTGGTATTTGTTGGTCAAATTGCTCCACGTCGCTTCCACCACCTTCGGATAAGATTTCGTTGTAGTTTTCGTCTTCTTCTTCGTTGATCTCCGGTTGACCGCACCTTCTCCACTCGCTCGTATCCAATCTTTGAATAATACTACAATCTCCAAGTTGTCTCCGGCTAATGAGTGTCTATGCTCTCCTATTTGATATTTGTCGGCAGAAAAAGCGCTTTCAGACGCCGTTGATGACGCTTGAATGTTCAAAACATCTTGGGCCATCATTGAAAGAGTCGGAAAGATCTTCTAATTCCCTCTCCGGTATTTTAGCAAGTCTTCACGTCCTTCTTCATTGAGAATTGCTTGGTACGGTACAGAACCCTGCAAAATAAAAATATCAAACTCGCTAATTTGGTTAGTAGCGGTACGGCCGCCGCACATTCTATTTCTGAAGCTTTCAATAGTAGTCGCAGAAACAACATGTCTTTTGTGAGGTTGTGTTGAAGAAGAAGAAGATGGTATGGAAGCCGGTGGGTTGCTAGCACTTTCTTGTTGGTAAAACTTATATTTTTTTTGCATTCGTCTTCTACGCTAGACAACACTTCTTAATTAGTTTGTTCAATAGGTAGTGGGTGATTTGGATTTTTGGGACTTGGAGGTGGTAGTACTGCTACAATCGTAAATAGTTTCAATAAGTGATTTAGTACCGTCTATTTTAATAGTCGGATTTAATACAACACCAATAATATAAATAGTGGGAATAGGAATAAAATATTTTTTTATTTTGATAAACATTTTTTTAATAGTTGGTTTATCCTTATATTCATTAAGCAGTAAAAATATTAGAGCTATATAAAACAACATAGTTGAAATAGTAGGATAATATATACCGGAAAATTCTTTTGTTGCTTGAAAAATTTTCTCTAAAAATACAATAAGTTCGGAAATTTTTCTCCAATCGCTATCTACAACCATATCAGCTGGATTTTGATTATGAGAGTTAAAAAATAAAGTTATAGGTTTTCTATAGTCATAAGCAACAAGTAGTTGCTCGTATAAAGAATTTCACCTAGTGGGTACTTCTTCCGAAATTTTTCTATAAGGTAGTTGGCAATCGTGACAAGTTCTTTTATATTCTTTTCTTCGTTATATTATATTATTTTTAAAAATAAAGTTTATAGCAAATTGTATTTTACTAAGAATGTCTTCAAAAAGTGATAAACCATCCTTTACAATTAAGTTATATATATGGCACACACATTTTATATAAAAATGATGTGGAAAAGATGGAGTTAAACTATTTTTTTAAATTGTAATAGCGTAATTGTTAGAAGAAGCGTTATCTAATGTAATAGTCATAATTTTATCAATCATTCCGTAATAATCGCACACTTGATAAATTTTTTCTGAAATAAAAGTACCAGTGTGCCTATCATCTATATATCTATACGCTAAGATACGTTTTTGCATAGACCATTTATAATCTATCAAATGACAGGTTACCGTTAAGTAATCATGGTCGTTAGTACTACGGCCTATCATCAGAAGTGATAGCCACTTTTTCATTAAAATGATATAATAAATAACGTAAATATTGTTGATATTCATGTGCGAATTTAAATACATCTCTCTTAACAGTTGATCTAGGAAACCGTTAAAAGCATGATTATACATATATCTCTAATGTAATGAATAAAACCGGGAGATTAAGGAAATGAAAAAGGCAAACCCTCCACCGCAACTAATTTGTTATTGCTTCCCTATCTCTATGTTTATCATATTTAGGTCCTATAATTTCCCCCGTCATAGGGTTAATTTGACCCTGTACTTGGTCCGGGACAGTATGTGAACCTTGTCCCGATGGAGCAGACGTTTGCGCACCCGGTTTTGAAACGTCGTATTGGGCATATCTAGCTAGATGAGCCCTTGCTACGTGTCTCATTAAACCCCCCGTCCCACCGTGACCTTTTCCAGTTTTAAATTTTAAAACATCTTTACAAATTTTACATCTAGCTACTTGATTCTCTACGTCCTTATCAAAAAATGTCCATCTATCTGATTTTAATGTTCGTTTTGCTGGACCTCGTCTCATACTAGGGGGAATATGAGGCATTTCAGTTGAAGGTGCACTAGTGGGTGTGTTGTCATCTACATTAGTGGTGTATCGTCTAGATCATCGTCTAAATTAAAGTCTTCTTGAGTTCCTGAAAATAGCTCCTCGTCTAAATCTAATGGTATTGTAGGAAAATGTTCAGTATCAACAAAATCATCATGTGTAGGAATAGGATTTTGTCTAGAAATAGGATGAATAGAAGTAGTACTCTTGCCATTGTTGCCCCTACTAGAAGAAGCATGACCTCTACCCGTAAGCATACGTTTAAATTCTTCCATTATAAATTTATAATTATACTAATAAATAATTAAAGTAAATGAAATTAAGTGCGCTAAATAAAATAAACAGACAATAATAATTTAATGGAGGAAGGAATGTATCAAACGCCGACGTAACGTCGACGTGTAATCGAGAGGTTGAAAATTGAAACTTTGCTCGATGGAAGATCTCAAGCTAGTTGTCAACTTCACTCCCAAATGAATAAATAAAATTGAATATTTAGTAGACAATGTAGACTTGTAGTGAGATAGATTGAGAGATTATAGAGATTGTAGTAAGATTTATGAGAAAATGAGGTATTTATAGTTGGAAAATTGGGTTAAAGTGTAAATATAATAACTTATGGGTTAAAAATAAATATTAAGGGGGTAGGGGGGTTGGGGGAGGGGAGGAGGCCAAAAATGGTCGTTGCACAACAGCCAAAATGTAAAATGACCATTGGTGCAATGGTTATTTGTGTAAAAGAGGGAGTTTCGGGCGGGATCGGGGCTGGACCAGGACCGGGTCGGGCCTGGCTGGATTGGGGCGGGCCGGGACGGGTCGGGATGAGACCATGTCCCGTCCCGGTTCTCGTCCCGATACCACAATTATTTTCTTTTAAAAAAAAGGTCGGGTTTGGGGCGGTGTTGGGGCGGGACCCGGCCACTTGCCAGCCATAAGCCATGCTGGAACACTCATATTTGTGGTAATTTTTTCCCCATAGCATAACCAAATATGCAAGTCTTGGAAGTTGCAACGACCAGCCACCCCCACGCAATTCACACATACCCCTTTCCTTCATACTCCTTCAGTCCCAAAATACTTCTCACATTACGTTTTTCAAGAGTCAAACTATATGAATTTTGACAGAAAATTTAGGCTATATTTATATTAATATGAGAAGAATTTCAACATATAGTATTTTTCGTATAGTTTTCAAATATTTAAATTTTAATTTTAAAATACTGAATTAATCTAATCTAATTTAGCTTTAAAATTTAGTCAAATTGACTTTTAAAATGAGAAACATGACAAATATTTTGGGACGTGGGGAGTATTAGAGTAGTATATGTCCTTCGTCAAAAATTATTACCCCCTCTGTTTCAATTTATGTGACACTATTTGACTTGATACGGAATTTAATAAAGAAAGGAAGACTTTTGAAATTTGTGGCCCAAAATAAGTGTTAGATATTTGTGTGCCTATGAATCATCCAATAAAATTAAATTATTTCTAATTATAGAAAGTGACATTCTTTTTAGGACAGACAAAAAAAAAATAATGTTACATAAATTATAACGGAGGAAATACTATATTGGTAAATGTGACTCAATAATTGCTCTAGGATTGTTGGTTCAAATATCCAATGGTACTTTTAACTTTTTTCTATACCCTTATCCAAATTTCTGATATCATCAATAATTAATTGGTTATTACTTTCTCATCCTTAATTAATGGTTTTTAGTTCAAGTCTTGAAATCAATGAAAAATCTTTTGATAAAAAACGTTTACTTTTTTAGTGGCCCGGCCAAATACGGATTAGTCACATCAATTAATTCTAAATATCAAATTACTAAAATAAATGAAAAATATGAAGATTACTACACTAGAAGAGCCTGTTGAGAAGAACATGGAAGCAAAGAAGCAAAAACAAAGGAAGAGTGCATGGCAACAACCAACATGACTAACACAAAATCGAGTTTTGGACCCTCAACTTTTCACTCGTACACCAATTATAAAAGGGTCTACTAGTAAAAAGACGCCCATAGAAAGCGGTTTTGCCCCAAAAATATTGTGTGCTACTTGTCCCATGCAACCCCACACCCCCTATACCCTCTCCCTTCTTAGGTTTTCTGTGGCGAAAAAGACCACCAACAGAGCCCATGTGGAGGACACATTTTATATTTAGTTAAGGTATAAGGACATTTCGGTGTACTAAGTTTCTGCTATGTGCGGAGTTCGGGGAAGGGCCAGACCACAAAGATCTATTGTACGCAGTTTTATCTTGCATTTCTGCAAGAGGTTATTTCCACGACTTGAACTCATAACCTCCTGATCAAATGACAACAACTTTACTAGTTACTCAAAGCTATTTAGTTAAGGTATATAATTCCATATTGCAATTTATGCCCTGCAAGCTCTTGTAATAAAAATAATTTAACAAACATATAGTATTATTAATTTATACCCTATGTGTTTTATAAAGATCGATAATATTTTACACAAGAGATGAGACATTTTAATAGTAGTGCATATCTTGATATTTTAAAATTAAATTACAGAAACGTGCCATTATTGAAGAAAAACAAAGATAATTGGGAGGTTAGTAAAAATCTAATTTTAATTATACACAATAGCATAATCGAAAAGTATAAATTTCTTAAAATAACCGGTAGAAGGGAACCATTAATGCAACGGCCACTTACGCTAAATTCTGCGTTTGTCACACGTTCTCAATACACGCAGGAATACATCAATTTAGGGCATATTATGTCTGAGGTTTCTTTTCCTACGTAGATCGATGAAGAAAACCAGTGCGTAAAATGTTGAACGGACGCTCGTGGTTTTAATTTCCCAACAAACAGTCATATGTTTTGTTTGTTGAGTGGGAAGGAATCTCCACTGTCACGTTCTTGTCTCCTAGTCTTATCAACAACATATCATATAGATGTCTCTTAAGTTTCTTTATTGCTTTATATATTTTGCAAATCTAAGCCACACTGTCCTGCTCACTCTCGATGCGACCTTCAACTACTGTTACATATAACCTTACAATTTTTTGCCATCACCTTCAAATGTTAATATATTCTCTAACTCATGTTTCTCCTGTCTATGTTAATTCTATTAAAAAAAATTGACTCGCATTCGATATTACATTAAATTACGTATGAATATATGATGATAAAATCCGAGACAAAAATGTGTTAAATAATTTAGTACTCCATTAATAACTGTTAAGATGAGAAGATGTGATATGTGTTCATTGTATTGCTGTTAGCACCAAAGATGATTAAGTTTTCCAGCTGTTACTTCCCCCTTCTTTGGTTGCTTAGGCAAACTATTTAAGTCGCGGACAAAAGGAGTAATTAATAGGGAGTAAATGGTTTTACTTAATGTTTGTTAATCACATAAAATAATCACATGCCCATGTCTAAACTAACAATCAGATCCTGAATATAGTGTATTAGTTATGCTAACATTAGTTATGCTAGTATTAGTTATGCTGTGATTATTTTTTATCCAATGTTTGGTTTGGTGTATTAAAACATTGCATAATGTTCAAAAAAATTATTTGTTTACAACAATACCCTCCACATTCTTTAGCTTTTTTATTGCCGTAGTTTACCAATCGACAACTAAAATACAAATTCCAACATTATTACTTAGTTTTTTCAAAAAAAAAATCACAAAAATTGTTAAGTGAATAACCGAAATCTGGTTAAAAACAGGCCATTCCTAAAATGCAAAGAAATTTAAGAAACAGACGACAATTTGATACTTAGAATCAATAAGTTATTTCGATTATCAGTTACTACCATCAAACAAATAGGTTTAATCATTATTTTCAAATCGTTTGTGCTTTGACAGAAAATCATATACGAAGTTCTGCTAAAACATATAACAATTATATTTAATTTAGGATGGATATGTGGATGATAGAGCACTTATATAAAATAAAATACAAGTATATATGTTGTTCAACTTAAATTCATAGCCTACAATCAAATGGACGCAACAGCTAAAACTCACAAGAATTTAGGGGCAAATATGTCTTTAGTCATGCTTATACATGCATTAAAATTCATTGCATTACTAATACCATAGTTTGCTAGATATTAGTTATGCATAACATGCATAGGATGAAAAAATGTATCAAACAAGATATTGTTAATACACAAAGCTAATGTATGACATAAACTAATCAAAGCCATGAATAACAATTAACATGTTATGTGACTTATGTCTAAACTAAAAATGACATGTACAAACACCACCATTCTTACTTGTTCATGAATTCAAAGGCCGGTATAAAAACATTCAGAAACATTATAGAACTAAAACCAACCACTACTGTGGAAAAAAAACGTTGTCAATTTTGCTTCTCTAATTCTCGAAGATATTTTAAGAGTATAAAATCGAAGTGACTGATTATTAAATTATACCTTCTGATCAGTCCAATTTTTCTAGAAAAAGAGTCGATTTAATTTAACGGAATCATGGGGAATGCATCCGTAAATTAGGACTAAATGACATTGTTGACAATTGTTATGCCTATTGGCTATTGCTGTAATACGAAATTATCCTCTCAATACCTAAGCTGCTACATAAGTACCACATAAATGATTAATATAATGATTAAAGAATAACACGCAAAACCTATCTCAATTAAAAGAATAATGGCTTTCGGCCCTTTTGAATATAAAATAAAATTAAGATTACAAAGGGTACGGTGCCATGATTGAGATCCTTATCCTTCAATTAAATTCTTTTGGGTTCAAGCTTTAAAATATACTTTCTTTTTCAATAGAGAGTAATTTTACGCCTCTTAGTTAGCCTATCTGATGCAAATCAAGATTAAATGGAAAATGACTTTAAAAACCGAATATTTCCTTTGATTCATCCTATGATGTGGTATTCATTTCTTTTTATTATGTTAAAAGAGATATATTTTCATATTTAAAAATAATTTATTTTTAAACTTATTATTTAATCATAACATATTTATAATAATAAAAATATCATGATATATTTAATAAGTATTATTATTTTGCCTTTTAGATTTTCATATTCAATTAAATATTATCACACAAATATATAACGGAGTGGAAGTATTAAATTAGAATAAGATTACTTGCTAATTGATTTCTCTATTGGGAATTTGGGTTATATTTGGAGATTTGACAGCGTAAAGTGTGGTCGAATAATGCTAAGCCATTTTGCTTTGAGAGCTATCTTCACGTGATGTCGCCATTGATGCCCTTCTTGTTTAGTGTGCTCTTCTACATATTGCAAGCCTTGGCTCTTGTATAAGTGACCATCTATTTTCTTCTTCTCTTTTTTCCCCTTTCTGACGGAAGATTCTATCAAGCGAAATGGGCAATTCTATATTAAGAACCTCGATTTAACACTTCCCTTCTAAACCTTTCACTACAAAATCTAAGTTTATTGAAAGTTTTGTCTGAATTTTTGTGTCTTATTAATTGCAACCTCATCGTTATAGACATTAGCAATATGAAAGTGGAGGCTAGTTGCCATTGGCCATCCATGGCATGCAAGAAACAAAGTTTTATGATAGAATTAATTTGTCTATAATATTCAACTTTGCGAACCAAATTAACTTGTTTGATTCATCCAATCTCATGATATTGCCTAGAGTCAGTGAAAGAAATAATCCCCTTGATTATTTTCATTAATTGAATAGGTAAATATACAAGATACAAAATAGGAGATACATATTCCTATTCTATTCCTAAAATCTTATTCTACCATAATTCTAACTCTACAATTATTGTAGTGTATATTCCTAATTAAGGTAACAAATACATTACAATATACTACACATATATTTTCCTAATATACAATATTCTTGTCTATTTACTATGTACAAACCGAGAGCCTAATTATAGGCTGAAACCGAGACTGCCCAATTATGGGCAGAATCCGAGATCTTTCCATGTGTGTATATTGCCTTATTTAACACACCCCCGCAGTCATAGCGGGCGGTCTTCGAACGCTGAGACTGTCCCTAAAATCTTCAAAGAGTACCGAGGGAAGACCTTTTGTAAAGATGTCTGCAACTTGATATCTTGACGGGACATGACATACGCGTACCTGCCCCCGAGCAACATTTTCACGGACAAAGAGAATGTCCATTTCGATATGCTTAGTGCGTTGGTGCGGAACCGGATGTGATTGTGTCCCCTTTAATCATATCATACTCATTTAAAATGAAAAGAAGCTAAACATCGAGTCTTTATTGTATAAATGACTACGTTAGAACCTGTTAGGCTTATAATTGCTTCTTGTTGTTGAACATATTATATTTATGCTCGTAATGTATTAATATATGTGGCCTATAATTGCTTCTTGTGGTTGCGCATATCATAATTATGCTTTCTAATGTATAGACATGTGTGGTAATAGACGAGCATAAGAGTTGTGTGATTACACTTAGTTATTGTGTGAGCATACTTATGTACTATGTGAGCCTGTAGTGTGAGCATATTTAGGTACTGTGTGATCATGTTGTGTGATTATACTTAGGTACTATGTGTGAGCCTAAGTGGTATATGAACCTCACGAGTCCTCTAAGGGTCACGATTCGTTGACATTCGAATGTGTGTTTACCGGTGATGAGAAACAAAGACATTGCATTGCATAGCATCTACATTTCATACCATTTACTCATTCCTTCTTTGTTGCTTGTTTCTTGTTGCCTAAACTGCGTAATTATCATTTATCATGCTACTTGGATATTTGAGTGTTCCGGAGTAGTGAGAGGTTCTTATGCTTAAGGTTAAGTCTTGGACTGATTACGCTCCATTGATATGAATCATGAATACCTTATTAAGTTTGGGGAACTAGATGATATAACCTAAACTTGGACTCTTGGTTTGAGTGGATCCTTGATTATTTTCATTAATTGAATAGGTAAATATACAAGATACAAAATAGGAGATACATATTCCTATTCTATTCCTAAAATCTTATTCTACCATAATTCTAACTCTACAATTATTGTAGTGTATATTTCTAATTAAGGTAACAAATACATTACAATATACTACACATATATTTTCCTAATATACAATATTCTTGTCTATTTACTATGTACAAACCGAGAGCCTAATTATAGGCTGAAACCGAGACTGCCCAATTATGGGCAGAATCCGAGATCTTTCCATGTGTGTATATTGCCTTATTTAACACACCCCCGCAGTCATAGCGGGCGGTCTTCGAACGCTGAGACTGTCCCTAAAATCTTCAAAGAGTACCGAGGGAAGACCTTTTGTAAAGATGTCTGCAACTTGATATCTTGACGGGACATGACATACGCGTACCTGCCCCCGAGCAACATTTTCACGGACAAAGAGAATGTCCATTTCGATATGCTTAGTGCGTTGGTGCGGAACCGGATTACCTGAGAGGTAGATGGCACTAACATTATTACAATATACTAAGGTTGCCTTCTGAATGGGGCAACGAAGATCTAAAAGCAAATTACGTAACCAACATGATTCTGAGACCACATTAGCTACCCCTCGATATTCTGCCTCTACACTTGAGCGGGATAGAGTCGCCTGACGCTTTGCAGACCAGGAGACCAAGTTGTTGCCAAGGAACATACAATATCCTGACGTAGATCGTCTGGTGTCCGGACAACCATCCCAATCCACATCTGTGTACGAGACAAGTGTGGATGTAGATGAAGGATACAAGTGCAACCCATAGTCCAGTGTCCCCTGAATATACCGAATGATGCGTTTGATTGCATTCATGTGCTCAACTCTGGGATCATGCATGAATAAAAACACCTGCTGAACAACATACGTAATATCCGATCTGGTAAAGGTAAGATACTGGAGGGCCCCTGCAAGACTGCGATAGCGGGTCGGGTCCTCGTATGGTGCACCTGTCGCGGCACTAAGCTTGGGTTTTGCGTCAACTGGAGTGGAAGTGGACTTACATGATGACATCCCAGCCCTCTCTATGATCTCAGCAGCATACTTTCGTTGATACAAAAACAAACCACCTGAATGACGCTTGACGGCAATCCCCAAAAAATAACTCAAGGGCCCTAAGTCTTTCATAGCAAACTCAGAACTGAGCATGGCCATGATAGACTGGCGCAAGGCATCGAAAGAGGCAGTCAAGATGATATCATCCACATACAACAGAATGTAGGCCAAGGACGAACCACGGCGGTAGATAAACAAGGAATTATCTGACCTGCTGTGAGTGAACCCAATAGTTGAAACAAAGTCAGCAAACCTCGTATATCAGGCCCGTGGAGACTGCTTAAGACCATATAAGGACTTCTTCAACAAACAGACATGATGAGGACGGTTGGGATCCCTGAAACCTAACGGCTGATGCATATAGACTGTTTTCTTGAGATCACCATGTAGGAAAGCATTCTTGACATCCAACTGATGAATAGGCCAAGTCTTTGAAAGAGCCAAGCTAAGCACAGTGTATATTCCTAATTAAGGTAACAAATACATTACAATATACTACACATATATTTTCCTAATATACAATATTCTTGTCTATTTACTATGTACAAATCGAGAGCCTAATTATAGGCTGAAACCGAGACTGCCCAATTATGGGCAGAATCCGAGATCTTTCCATAAGGCAATATACACATGTATATTGTGTGTGTATTGCCTTATTTAACAGTTAGGATGTGATAGTGTCTCTATCTTATGCTGAGAGATGTCATCCAACACTGTATGAAATAGAAAGTAAAACATTAAAACTACTACTCCATCACATTACTAGAAATAAAGGGTTTTTCCACCGATATTCAGTGGAAAATTTATGCTATAAAATATGATTTTTTTCCATCTCATTCCTACTGAACTAGCTCACTGGAAAATAATTGGGAAAATGCATGATGGGAAACAGGTTTCCATTAAAACACTGGAAAACTTTCTAATGTTTTCGTGTGTTCAAATTACTATTTAAGTTCTTTTCCACCGACATTCAGTGGAAATAGCCACTGAACATTTTCCAGCGAAAATTTCAGTAAAGAAATAGTGATTTTCTAGTAGTGTAAGGAGAAAACTCACGAACAAGAAAAATTGTGACGATAAAGTGACACCATTTGTGTAAATTTCCATGTATGCCATTAAGATACTCCTGCCTTTCAGAGGTTGAACTCCAATTGAAAATTCAATGAATTCTAAAACGGAAGTGAACACATGCGAGGTGATATTAACAAAAGTACAATTGTTATGTGCGTTATGCAAGAGAACTATAGACAAAACAAATCATGAATCTATATTGGATTTCTTTCTGAACCAAACAGTGACAATATAGCTTTTGAGCTACAGGTCCAATTGAATCCCGTATTATTTATAATGAAATATATATATATATATGTGTAACAGCATAAATTTCATAAAAAATAGATTTTGACCTCATAATTCTAAAAATATTGAAGGGAAGTCTTGAAGCAACGGTAAAGTTATCTCTGTGTGACCTATAGGTCACGAGTTCGAGCCGTAGAAGCAACCACTAATGCTTGCATTAGATTAGTGTTAGAGTGAGTTAGAATCTCACATTGGTTGGAGAATGGATTGATGATTTGCTTATATTGACTTGAGGAATCCTCCCTCTTGAGCGAGCTTTTAGGGTTGAGTTAGGCTCAGATGCCATATATTTACAGTTAGATATTCTACATCACATTCCTTGTGGTGCGGTCATTCCCCGTACATTGCTAACGAGGGATGCTAATTAATTTAGTGTTAAAAATATTAAAAATCAACCCCCACTACAAGAAAATATAGAATCGGCAACAAAACTTATTGTTAAAAAATGTAAATGCATGATAGTAAAAATATATTGTTGCTAAAAACGTAAATGGCAACAAATTTAATAAGTTGTTGTTGCGAAAACTTTTTGCATCGGAGGTTATTCCAACGGCATGCAACAATTTTTGTTGTTGCGAAAAGTACTTTTGGCAACAACATCCAATATATGACAACAAAAAATGTTATTGAAAAATATCTTTCTTCTTGTAGTGCCCGTTAAATATAAATTTTAAATTTGCCGCTAAAACAAAATGTTCCGTGGAAATAACATAGGAATCATGTAAACAATATAGATTGTTTGAATTGACTTTTTAAAAGTGGCTTATAAGATAAAAGTCATAAGTTGGTCCTACCCAATTTTTGGCTTTTGACTTATTTTTGTACCTTTTTAACTTAAAAATAAGTGCTGAAAAGCACTTTTTATCTCACACAAACACTTCAAAAGTACAAAAGAGTTTATGTAACACCCCGTAATTTCGGGCTATGGTTTGAACATCTAGACGTATGCAAGTGGACCTGAGACCGAGAAAATTTTGTTATATTTAGGTATTTACATCAAGAACTTAGTATATAAAATGATGCAGTCCCGAAATGATTTAGGACTTAAAAATGTGACGATGGTGGTAGAAAATAATATTTGGTGTGTGGATCAAGAGCTTGGTCTATAGAAGGATGAAGTCCCGAAATAATTATTATTAAAGTGAATTGAGATCGAGCAATTAATTAAGATTATTGAATAGATATAACGGGGACAATAATTTTTGGCTCATAAATAATGGGATCATATTTGGATTGGTGGCTACCACGTGGCAACAGATGGATAAAGAATGAATCTGTCCAGTGGGCCGGGTCGGCCCGATCCTGGCCCATCCCGCTACCTGCCCAGCCCCGCCCCGCCCCGCCCCGATCCCCCATAAAAAAAATTATCGGTGTCGGGGTTCGAACGCGAGACGGGGCGTGGATCGTCCCACCTGACCCGCCCCATCCCGACCCCGTACCGCCCCTTCCCGACCCCCCATCCCGCCACCCCTCCCCTTTGTAAAATAATCGTTGCAACAACGGCCAAATTTCAATTTTGACCTTTGTGCTACGACTATAACAACCATTTTTGGCCCCCACCCCATAAACCCCCCTACCTTAATATTTATTTTTAACTCCTAAGTTAATATATTTACATTTTAACCCTATTTCGCAACTATAAATACATTATTTTCCTCTTCATTTTTCTTACAAATCTTCTTACCTTCTCTCTAATCTCTCAATTTATCTCTCTACAATTCTACATTGCCTATTAAATATTATATTTTTTTTGCTCATTTATATCAAAGTTAAAAAATTGGGAGTGAAATTGGCAACTAGCTTGAGGATCATTCATCGACCAAAGTTTCAATTTTCAACCTCGATTACACGTCGACATTACGTCGGTTGTTGGTACCTTCGTTCCTTCTTTAAATTATTATTATTACTTTATTTTAATCATCGCACTTAATTTTATTATCTTTAATTATTTATTTGCATAACTAAAATGGAAGGGTTAAGCGGTAAGTTTAAGGGTAAGGGTGCTTCTTCTAGTAGGAGTAACAATGGCAGGGGTACTTCTTCTAGTAATCCTATTTTTAGTCCCGATGATTTCATTGATTACACTCGTATAGATGAAACTATTTTTTTAATGATATACCATTAGATGATGAGGTAGATGAACCAAACTTTAATTTAGACGATAATCTAGATGACACACTCACTAGTGCACCTTAACCTCAGGCTCAGACTGAGTCTTAGCCTCAAACTGAAACTGGAATGCCTCATATTTCCCATAGTATGAGTCGATGCCCCACACAACGAAAATTAAAATCAGCTACATGGGATTTTTTTAATAGGGACCAAGAGAATCAACTAGCTAGATGTAAAATTTATAAAAATGTTTATAAATTTGAAATCGGAAAAGGTTAAGGTGGGACGGGAGGTTTATTTAGACATGTACAAGGCGCACACAGCTAAGTTCTAGCGGAATCAATACCAGGTTAAAAAATCGGGTGTGCCAATGCCATTTGAGTCGGGACAAGGTTCACATAGTGTCCCCGACCAAGTACAGGGTCAAATTAACCCAACGATGGTGGGAATGTTTAGTCCTAAATATGATAAAAACAAAGATAGAGAAAATATGACAACATTAGTTGCGGTGAAGGGTTTTCCTTTTTCATTTCCTTCCTCTCCTGGTTTATTCATTACATCCGAGAAATATATAATCCTGCTTTTAATGGTTTTCCTAGATCAACTGTTAGAAGGGATGTTTTTAAATTTGCAAGTGAATATCAACAATATTTACGTTATGCATTGTATCATTTTAATGGCAAAGTGGCTATCACTTCTGACATAGGCCGTAGTACTAACGGTAATGATTATTTAACGGTAACATGTTATTGGATAGATCAAAATTGATCTATGCAAAAACGTATTTTAGCATATAGATATATTGATGATAGGCACACTGGAAGTTTTATTGCACAAAATATTAATGAAAATTGTGATTATTATGGAATAATTGATAAAATTTCGACTATTACATTAGATAATGCTACTTCTAATGATTATGCTATAAAACTTTTAAAAGTTTGATAATTCCATATTTTTCTAATCATTTTCATATAAGATGTGTGTGTCATATTTATAACTTAGTTGTAAATGATGGCCTAAGACTTTTTGAAAGCATTCTTGATAAAATACAATTTGCTATAAATTTTATATTTAAAGGTAATAAATTACAAAGACGCAAAGAGTATAAAAAAACTTGTCATGATTGTGGATTACCTTATAGAAAAGAAGAAGTTTCGACTAGGTGGAATTCTCTGTATGAGCAATTACTTGTTGTTTACGATTATAGACAACCTGTAACTTTATTATTTAACGTCCATAATAAAAATCCAAGAGATATGCTTGTAGTTAATGATTGCGAATTTTTTTTAGAACTTAATGGATTTCTAGAGAAATTATTTCAAGCTACTAAAGAATTTTCCAATATTTATTATCCTACTATTTCAAATATGTTATTTTATATAGCTCTAATATTTTTGTTACTTAATGAATATATGGAAAACCCATCTTACGCTCCATCTATTAAAAAAATATTTATAAAATTAAAAAATTACTTTTTTCATATTTCCACTATTTATATTATTGGTGATGTATTAAATTCGACTATTAAAGTACTTCCAATAGGCCCAATTGAAGAACCAACTCACAAACCAACTAAAGAAGAAGTTACGTCTAGCATACACACTGAATGCAAACAAGTATTTATGTATTACCAATAACAAAGTACAAATAATCAACCAGCTTCTGTACTATCTTCTACTACTTCTCTGCAACCTTATAAAAAATATGTGATTTCTGCCGATAGTATTCAAGGCCTTTAAAATGAAATGTTTAGTGGTTCAACTTCTTCACAAGTTAGCGAATTTGATGTTTATGTTTTGCAGGGTATTGTACCGTACAAATTAATTGTCAATGATGAAGGACATGAGGACTTGCTGAAATACTGGAGGCAGAATGAGAAGACATTTCCGACACTAGCAAAGATGGCCCAATATGTGTTGAACATTCAATCGTAATCAATAGCGTCTGAAAGCGTTTTTTCTTCTGGAAGATTTCAAATAGGATAGCACATACATTCATTGGCGGGAGACACATTGGAGATTGCAGTTCTTTTTTCAGAGATTGGATTCGAGTGGAGAGTAAAAGGTGCGGTCAACCGGAGATCAACGAAGAAGAAAATTACAACTACAACAAAATCTTGTCAGAGGGAACAGGAAGCGACGTCGAACAATATTATCAACAAATTCCAATTCCAACCGAAGATCCTCAAGACATTGTGAGGAAATTCGAAAAAGTATGGTTAACTATGTAATTTTTTTAATTGTAATTTTACTATCTAATTTGTAACTTTTGAAAAACACCACAAAGTTGCAATTTTGAAATTGTAATACAAAAAAAATTATATTTCTATTAAATAATATAAGAGGCACAAAAACAACATTGGGATGTTTTTATTACACTATGTTTTTCAATTATTGAAGTGTTTATATATATTATTTTTTAAAATTAAGTGACAAAAAAACCCAAATCCCGACCCGACCCGACCCGTCCCGTCCCCCCAACTCCTGGTCCCCCTTCCGGCGGGACGTGGGACGGAACAGGATCTCTTCCCGTCCCGTCAATCCCGACCCGCCGGAGCCCGCGTGTTGACCCTCCCCCGTCCCGCCGGGACTGGTCCTGGCCTACCTCGCCCCGGCCCATTGGCCACCCCACGTGTTAAAGGATAGGGATAATTATTTGTCCACTTAGTCTAATTCATTAGTCATTTTTAAGATAGAAAACCTTGCTGCACGTTCTCCCTCCACTCTTTCTCTAATTTCTCATTGTTAGATATTAGTTAAAAGATAATAACTTCATTAGATCTTCTCACCACGCTCAACAATTCGTCAAGCAATATTTTCTTCCGTTTAAGAGGGTCGAAGGTCTTACTTCCACTTATTGAGATTAACATATGAAGAGGTTAAGTTCATCACCGTCGGTAGAATCGACACTAAAGGTGTGTTAAGGCTACTCTTTCTTCTTTTGGCATGTTCTGAGTACGAAACGTAAACATAATGTTATTTCATAAATGATTATACTCTTAGTAGTTAAGGATGTTCATGTTATTCATTCTTGTTTTCAAAGCATGTCTAAATATGTTCCTAAATCCCTATTGAGGTATATGAGAAAGATGTTAATATTCATAATGTTAATCGGAGGTGAAGCGATATTACGTAACTCCGATAAACTCAGAGTGTCTTAGTATCATTCATGCATTATATTCATGTATATACCTTGAACTCAAAGGCGTTATATACGCTACTATATGTATGCATTATATATGCATGAGCATGGAAAAAGGGATACAACGTTATATACGCACCACCACCTGATCAACTAGTATATGATGATGATTATGCCCACAGAGGCCTGTATGATATGATGGGATGCCCACAGAGGCTTGATGGCGTTATATACGATGTATGACCACATTGTGCATGACACTTAGGCATATTATGGCCCTCACAGGCATTGTCTACTGGTTGGTTTTTTCTTGTCTCATGTTACTTTCAGGTCCCTATTATGCTATTCTTCATGCCTGACATACTCGGTACATCAGTCGTACCGACGTCCCTTTTGTCGGGGGGCGCTGCGTTTCATGCCCGTAGGCTCAGGTAACAAGGATGACGGTCCGCACTAATAGGTTGTTAGTTCAGCTGATATTGGAGCACTCTACTTATTCCAGAGTTGCATTCTAGTCGTGGTACGATATTTTGATATGCATAGGGGTATGTCGGGGCCCTGTCCCGACCTTATGATGTCACGTACTCTTTAGAGTCTTGTAGACAGTTGTCTTGTGTATAGTAGTTGTGTATGGCCTTGTCGGCCTTAGTATGTATATGTACATAGGTTGGGTTCTTCTGGTTGCAGGATTTGACGTAGCTCCTTTCCAATTTATTATTTCTATGTGTCAGCGGGTTACCTCGTGGCGGCCCTCGTGGCGGCCCTCGTGGCCCATGCTTAATTACGGTTAGGTGGTAAATATATGATTAGTGGTGCTCGGCAAGTAAGGTCCGGGTGCCCGTCATGGCCCTCCGATTTGGATCGTGACAGTTTAAAAGTAAAAAAATACTTAAAATAAGTTAATTCAAATACACTCGTGCTAGGGTTTAAGGTATTTGGACTCGGGAGTACGTGATTTACAGCAAAACACCTAGGTTGATTTAAGTGCTTACTCTAGTGAGAAATGAAACAGGGGTTTTTGTTCTTTTCATCTTGCTAATTTACCGGTCCATATGGAAAGTTGTCCATATGATTTACCTGTTCATTTACCATATGGTAATTAAAATCTCTATTTGAATTATACGTAACATGACCTGGAGAATTAGGGCGGGGAAATGAATGTGAAAAAACTAAGTAGGTAAATGAAAGGAATGTGATATTTAGAAAATAATATCTGAAAAATATATTTGAAAGTTGAATTTGTATTTGAACATGTATTTAATTTAAAAAATTAGAAGTTTTGTGAGTAACCACGGTCTGACCAAACACTATTTAGAAATTTATTATTTAAGAAAAAAAGAACCTATCACTGTTGTAGAGGTCCGATGTCGATCCTTTTCCGTTCAGACATATGGGTCAAACCTTTCAGAATACAAGGACTTAAATATATACTCATTCTGTCTAATTGAAGATTTCGGTGAAAATGATATTTTACTCATTCTGTCTAATTGAAGATTTCGGTGAAAATGACATTAAAATATAAGCGATCTAATTATTAACTTATACATACATCAATGTTATTTAATTCATTAGCAGGTTTTCCATTTCACTCATCATGTGCAATTGCATATAATCTTTTACAATAGAAGTTAAATTGGATACTATTAAATACCCACTTGACAGGAAACAACTTTAGCTGAAGACAGTATATGAGGAAAAAATAAATATGTCTACTCTAGATTTCTAATCTTATACTCCAGGTAATATTATTAACTCAAAAAAGTATCCTAAAAAAAGACTAACTCATTCCGTATTACTCCTACAAAAAGGCACTATTAAATATGTCATATATATATATATATATATATATATATGTTAAATAAGACAATATACACACAATATACAAGTGTATATTGCCTTATTAAGGCTCTCGGTTTTGCTGCCTTATGGCTCTCGGTCAACAGGCCATATTTGGCTCTACTTCTTTTGGTAATTGTTAATATTAGACAAGGTAAGAATATTGTATATTAGGAAAATATATGTGTAATATATTGTAATGTATATGTTACCATAATTAGGAATATACACTACCATAATTGTAGAGTTAGAATTATGGTAGAAGAAGGCTTTGTAACTTGTATATATATATCTATTCAATCAATGAAAATAATCAAGGGGATTATTTCTTTCATGGTATCAAAAGACTAGGTCTAAACAAAAGTTTTTCTCTCAACTTTTGTCTTCCTTGTGGCCGAGACACCCCCCCCCCTCGGGTTTCTCTTCCAAAATTCGTCTTCCGCTCTCACAAACACCTCTCTTAAATTTCCCTTCCTTCTTTGTTCTTCCAATATGTCTAAGAACAATTATCACCCTGCCCTCACGGTGTCCAATATCAAGAGCAGTATTCCTATTGTCCTTGAGATGGAAAACGTCCAATATGCGACGTGGGCGGAGTTGTTTAAAATTCACGCTATCTCTTATCAGGTTCTTCATCACATCATTCCTCCCGCTAGACCCTTTCATGCGGAGGATCCTGAGTTATGGATTACACTTGATGCTACCGTTCTCCGGTGGATCTACGCCACTATTTCAGTGGACCTTCTACAGACGATTATTGAGCCGGATACCACGGCTATGGATGCATGGAATAGATTGCGTGACATATTCCAAGACAACCAACATTCACGTGTCGTCACACTCGAGCAGGAATTCTCTCTCGTTCGAATGGACGAATTTACGAACGTTTCGGCATACTGCAAGAAACTGAAGGAGTTGGCAAATCAACTCCGTAATGTTGGCGCACCAATACCAAATAATCGTCTAGTTCTACAGTTGGTTGCCGGTCTTTCGGAGGCCTATAATGGTGTTGGAACTCTCCTTCGCCAAAGCAACCCTCTTCCCGACTTCTATCAAGCCCGCTCCATGCTTACGTTGGAAGAAGCCGGTTTGGCCAAAAAGGCGGCTATCGGAGCAAGCCCAGTCGTCATGGTGGAATCCTCTCCTAGTTCTTCGGGTTTTGTGAATAATTCGGGCCAAAACCATAATAATGGTGGCGGCAAGAATAATCACAAAAATAATAACAAAAACCGCGGCGGCAAACGCGGCGGTTCTGGTGGCGGTTCCGGTGGTCAACAAGCAGGCGGTGGGTCCCATCCAGTCTGGTACCACCACGCCTCTAGGCCCAACAAAGGGGCCCATGGCGATGGAACCCGCACTATCCAAAGAAGCCAGTTTCCAGCTGGTCGCCAGCCCAGGCCCAACAAAAGAATGGCGGCCCATTGGCCGATGGCCCAAAGAATGTAGCAACAAAGAACTACGACCCAGCTACACCACGGACAGGAGTTCTTGGGCCCCGACCTCTGCAAGCCCATCATGCAGCAGGCCCCACTCAAACCGATATCGAGGCCGCAATGCACACACTGGGGTTATCTCAACCGGACCCAAATTGGTATATGTACACCGGTGTCACTACTCACATGACTTCCGAATCAGGTACTCTATCATCTTATTCCAATTTGAGCACCCCTCGGGGGATAATTGTTGGTAATGGCAGTTCTATTTTAATTCTAGGGTATGGTCAGAAAACGTTGTCTCCACCCAATCCACCACTTCTCTTGAAAAATACTTTACATGCTCCTAAATTGATTAAAAATTTAGTGTCTGTCCAAAAATTCACAAATAACAATTCTGTTTCTGTTGAATTTGATCCTTTCGATTTCTCTGTGAAGGATTTCAAGACGGGGAGTCATCTCATGAGGTGTGATAGTAGGGGGATCTGTATCCTATCATGCCCGGTTTCAGTCCATCGAGTCCAGCCTTGCCGTCAGCTTTTGCAGCCATCTCTCCTTCCACGTAGCATGCTCGCCTGGGTCATCCGGGATCTTCTATTTTATCAGTTTTAGATAAAAATAGCTTTATTTCTTGTAAGGGTACGAGTCGTACTCCAATTTGTCAGTCTTGATCATTAGGAAAAAATGTTAAGTTGCCATTTGTAGACTCCAATTCTCATACTTCTATGTCATTTGACATTATTCATAGCGACTTATGGACATCTCATGTTCTTAGTTCATTGGGTCATCGCTATTATGTTCTCTTTTTAGATGATTATTCTAGATTTTTGTGGACGTTTCCAATTGCGACTAAATCACAAGTGTTTTCCGTCTTCATCAAATTTAGAGCGTTCATTCATACTCAATTCGAAAGAGAAATAAAAAATATTCAATGTGATAATGGGAAAGAGTATGACAATAGGGAGTTTCGGGAATTTTGTGCTAATAATGGGATAAATTTTCATTTTTCGTGTCCTCATACGTCTTCACAAAATGGGAAAGCCGAACGTAAAATTCGTTCCATATATAACATTGTCCGAACTCTCTTAATCCATGCCTCCATACCTCCATATTTTTGGCATCATGCTCTACAAATGGCCACATATCTTCTTAACATAATTCCTTCTGAAGGACTGACATATTCCTCCCCCCTCAAAATCTTATTTAATAAGGACCCCTCGTATTCTCATCTTCGGATTTTTGGGTGCTTGTGTTATCCGTTATTCCCATCCACCACAATTAACAAACTTCACGCTCGGTGTACCCCGTGTGTATTTTTGGGTTATCCGTCGAATCATCGTGGTTATAAGTGTTTGATTTATCCTCTAAAAAAATCATAATTAATCGCCATGTCATTTTTTATGAAACTCAATTCCCTTTTACGAAAGTTCATACTCCCGAGCCTAAGTCGTATAATTTTTTGGATGACCAAATATCCCCGTATATTATTCGGAATTTTTCGGACATCTCCGGCACCCAAAATCCTCCAGTGGACCCACTACCCGCTGGACCCACGATCGCCTTAGCCCAAAGAAATCCAAAGGATCGGAATAGTTCCAGCAATTGGGCCATTCCACCACTCGAACCGCCCGTAAGAGGCTTCCGCTATCGATTTGGGCCAAGAGTCCAGTTATCGATTTGGGCCAAGAGCCCACCGCCTCGGCCACCCGTCCCGAGCCCGTAAAATTCCTCAATTCCTCCTCGAGTCATAGACCGGTCACTCAAGTCGGGCCGGGTATTTTTACACCTAAAAGACATTTTAATTTACATTCTGATGTCTCTAAATCCCCCTTGTCCCGCAATCATGTGTCCGCATTAAATGACCCTAATTGGAAAATTGCTATGACTGATGAATATAATGCTCTTATTGATAATAAGACGTGGGAGTTGGTGCCCCGTCCATATGGTATTAATGTTATCAGGTCTATATGGATTTTTGCCCATAAGGAGAATTCAGATGGGTCCTTTGCTCGACATAAGGCGGGACTTGTTGGTGATGGTAAGACTCAGCAGGTTGGGATAGATTGTGGTGAGACGTTTAGTCCGGTGGTCAAATCGGCTACTATTCGCACTGTGCTTAGCTTGGCTCTTTCAAAGACTTGGCCAATTCATCAGTTGGATGTCAAGAATGTGTTCCTACACGGTGATCTCAAGGAAACAGTCTATATGCATCAGCCTTTGGGTTTCAGGGATCCCAACCGTCCTCATCATGTATGTTTGTTGAAGAAGTCCTTATATGGGCTTAAGCAGTCTCCAAGGGCCTGGTACACGAGGTTTGCTGACTTTGTTTCAACTATTGGGTTCACTCACAGCAGGTCATATAATTCCTTGTTTATCTACCGCTGTGGTTCGTCTTTGGCCTACATTCTGTTGTATGTGGATGATATCGTCTTGACTGCCTCTTCCGATGCCTTGCGCCAGTCTATCATGACCATGCTCAGTTCTGAGTTTGCTATGAAAGATTTAGGGCCTTTGAGTTATTTTTTGGGGATTGCCGTCAAGCGTCATTCAGGTGGCTTGTTTTTGTCGCAATAAAAGTATGCTGCTGAGATCATAGAGAGGGCTGGGATGTCATCATGTAAGTCCACTTCCACGCAGGTTGATGCAAACCCAAAGCTAAGTGTCGCAGCAGGTGCACCATACGAGGACCCGATCCGCTATCGCAGTCTAGCAGGGGCCCTCCATTATCTTACCTTTACCAGACCGGATATTACATATGCGGTTCAGCAGGTGTGTTTATTCATGCATGATCCCAGAGTTGAGCACATGAATACAATCAAATGCATCATTCGGTATATTCAGGGGACACTAGACTATGGGTTGCACTTGTATCCTTCATCTACATCCACACTTGTCTCGTACACGTATGCTGATTGGGGTGGTTGTCCTGATACCGCATCGGTCGACTTGCCATCAGATGTTCCTTGGCAACAACTTGGTCTCCTGGTCGGCAAAGCGTCAGGCAACTCTATCACGCTCAAGTGCAGAGGAAAAATATCGAGGGGTAGCGAATGTGGTCTCCGAATCATGTTGGCTACGTAATTTGCTTTTTGAGCTTCATTGTCTCATTCAGAAGGCAACCTTGGTATATTGCGATAACATTAGTGTCATCTACCTTTCAGGTAACCCAGTTCAACACCAACGTACTAAGCATATCGAAATGGACATTCACTTTGTCCGTGAAAAGGTTGTAAAGGGTCAAGTTCACATATGTCATGTCCCGTCGCGTTATCAAATTGCAGACATCTTTACAAAAGGTCTACCAGCGGTTCTCTTTGAAGATTTTAGGGACAGTCTCAGCGTTCGAAGACCGTCCGCTATGACTGCGGGGGTGTGTTAAATAAGGCAATGTACACACAATATACAAGTGTATATTGCCTTATTAAGGCTCTCGGTTTTGCTGCCTTATGGCTCTCGGTGAACATGCCATATTTGGCTCTACTTCTTTTGGTAATTGTTAATATTAGACAAGGTAAAAATATTGTATATTAGGAAAATATATGTGTAATATATTGTAATGTATATGTTACCATAATTAGGAATATACACTACCATAATTGTAGAGTTAGAATTATGGTAGAAGAAGACTTTGTAACTTGTATATATATCTATTCAATCAATAAAAATAATCAAGGGGATTATTTCTTTCCAGGTAATATTATTAACTCAAAAAAGTATCCTAAAAAAAGACTAACTCATTCCGTATTACTCCTACAAAAAGGCACTATTAAATATGTCATGTATATATATTCCTTCAACTAGATGCAACATTATATTATTAGTAACCTTTTCACTTTCTACTAGCACATTTTTTATGTTTGAGAGAGGAAAAATGGAGCTTACTCAAGAGGATCTTTTAGAGGAATTACTAGCTCCAGCAAGGACAGAAAGTTGGAGCACTTTTCCTAGTGGGGTGAATGATTTTTTTCCAAATGGATGGACTTTTGAATCATCACCTTTTTACCAAAACCCAGGATTTATAGCCTTAAATTCTTCATTTTTGGGCCTCATTTCACCCCCTACAAACAATTTTCAGTGTCCTAATTTCACTTCACAAGAATCTTATCAATTTCTCGATTCTTCTTTCACTGGCCTAGACAAAATTAATGAGACAGTGTTGCCAGTACTTGAAATTCAAGATGAGTACAATCCGGAAGAATTTTCTGGGCTTATTTCTACTAGTGATTTTCATGGCTTGCAAGAAGACTTGAATAGCTTTGGTACTAATAATGATGTCAAAGTTGAAGAAGCTAATTCAAGAATAATGAATGTTGTTTGTTCTAATGTGGGAGAAAAGAAGAATAAAGTTAAGAAGCTTCAAGGGCAACCTTCAAAAAATTTAATGGCAGAGAGGAGAAGAAGAAAGAGACTCAATGATCGACTCTCTATGCTTAGATCCATTGTTCCTAAAATTAGTAAGGTAAATTTGCTCATTTGTTCTTTGAAGCATTCAAACTAATTAGATGTATTACACTTTTATACACTGATAATTTGAATAGAATTTTTATGCTATCAAATCACAAAAAAATTAACTGTATGTAACCATTCAAATAAGTAAAGTTAGTAACTTGAAAATAAGGTTGTTAATCTGCTACAATTTAACTTTGCCGCTTATACAAGCTTGCTCACATTACTAATCTTAAACTCATATAAAGGAGCACAGTTGCAGTAGGCAGCTAGCCAACATAATAACTAACTAGCCAATTTTATGATGAATTCTCATATATATTACTGTTTGGGGCATAGGCGTAGTTATTATTGTTATAATATCTTAAATCAAACTTTCTCTTTAGTCAACATTGTGGGCGTTACTATGGTTCTACTTTTAATTGATACATTGATTAATTGAGCAGATGGATAGAACATCCATACTTGGGGACGCAATTGACTACATGAAGGAGCTGCTACAAAAAATTCATACACTGCGTGAAGATGCTAACGTGAAAGACGAAATTAAGGATATTAAATTCGTGGGAAACTTGAAGGAGTTAAAGGCAAACGAAGCACTTGTTAAAAAACCTCCAAAGGTACAAAAAAATTCCATTAGCCTCCCCTGTCTCATAGTTCACTTTTTGTCAATAATTGTGACAGACTTAATTATGACTAGTTATTGACATTTATATATTGGGTGGAAAATATTTCAGTTTGAGGTAGAGAGGAGAAAGGTGGACACCCGAATTCAGATCTGTTGCGCTGCAAAGCCAGGATTGTTGTTGTCGACAGTGAGCACTTTAGAAGCAGTTGGGCTTGATGTACAACAATGTGTTATCAGCTGTTTCAGTGACTTCTCATTGCAAGCTTCTTGCTCTGAGGTATGTACTCTCTTTGACCTCTTGTCGGTCTATTCCTAAGTAGCAACCAATTCTGTTATGTTGTATGTTACTGGCTGGAAATTTACTAATGTGGAATTAAGTTTATTCCATTATTTATGACTCGAACAATTGGGGCCCCGCACGTCGAAACGTCGTTTCCACACACGTGCACACGTAGTGCCAAGTATCGCAAATTTCATTAATGAAAGAGATATTGGTACGTAAGTAATACGTTTGAGACATAGAATGATGGACGGTTATTGGACAAATGACAAGTATTTCACGTTGGTAAACGAAGGAAGAAGTGTACGAAGTGTAAGATGAAACGAGTCGGAAATCGCCATGAAGGGCCGCGGCACAACACCGTCGGAGCCACGGCGCCCCCATGGTAGCGCCGCGGCGCTAAATGGTGGCTTGGTCTACTGGAGTCGAGGTGCCGCTGCGCTAATTCGCAGAGCCGCGGCGCTTCGGATGCAGAATGCTGCGACGAGAAGATGAAAAGTTCTGACTTTTGGGCTGGTTTTGGAGCATTGAATCTCCATTATTTGGCACATGAATTCAGCCATTATTTGGCTGAATGTAATCCCTAAATAAGTGTCATTACATGGCTATTGAAGGCCATTAGTTGGTTAGTTGAGGGGTCATCTCCTTACATTATAAATTGAGGCCTTTGGCTCAATTGTTCAAGACATATAGAAAATTTTCTGAAATCTTCTTCTTCCTCTCTAGCAAGTTTTCTATATTCAAAGTTCTTCAAGAGTAACACTTGAGTTTCCTTTGTTCATTTGTTAAGTTGTTGTTGTATCTTGGGAGATTATTGTCCGACAACGTAAAAGGATATATACGGGGTAATCTTGTCTTAAAGACAGAGTGTCATCACTCGACTCAGCAAATCACAAGGAGTGTGTAATCGTTCTTATTTTCAGTTTGTTGTAATCTTGAGTAGTTTATACTTTCTAGCATTTGTAATATGTACTTACTTCCCGTTTCCTGCAATTGTTGTAACTTGTAACCCACAATTTTAAGACAAGATTTGTTGTAAGTGCTTAGAAAGATGACTGGAAGAGAACAACTCACTTCTGATACTGCTGCTGCTACTTAAGGCAACCCCTCTGCATTTACCACTGCTGCTCAAGGCACACCTAATGCCTTCACTACTGCTCAAGGCACATCCAACGCCTTTCCTGCTGCTCAAGGGAACGTTACAGTTCCTCTACCCTCCAAATTCCACCATGAACGCCTAGAAAAGTACATGGGCTCCAACTTCAAGAGATGACAGCAGAAGATGTTGTTTTATCTGACTGTTATGGGATTGACTCATTTCCTAACAGAAGATCTCCCACAAGATGGAGATGAAGTGGACCCTCAGCCTAATGAAACGGCTGAAGGGGGCCAAGGTATCCATGTCGTTAATGGCATGAAGATGGTTCTTGATGCATGGAGTCATAATGACTTCATGTGTAAGAACTATATTTTGAATTGTCTGTCAAACCCACTCTACAGGTGTATTGCACCGCCGGCACCGCCAAAGAGTTATGGGAAAAACTGCTGAAGAAGTACAACGCACAAGATGCTGGTATGAAGAAATTCATCGTTGGGAAATTCCTGAAATTTCAAATGGTGGATAGTAAAACTGTGATGTCCCAAGTCTAGGAATTCCAAATTATTCTACATTACCTAGATTTGGAAGGTATGAAACCAAATGAGCAATTTTTGGTTGCATCACTAATTGAGAAGTTACCTCCCTCGTGGAATGCGTTTATAAGTTACTTAAAACTCAAGACAAAGGAAATGACCTTTGAAGAACTTATTATCAAACTCCAGATTCAGGAAGATAATAAGAAGGCCTTGCTTAGGGGAAAACAACCCGTTGAGGCAAAGGCAAATTTGGCTGAGGCCAAAGAGAACCCAAGCAAGAAGCGCAAGTTCCAGAAAGACGGCAAAACCCAGGCGGCGGAAAAGTTCAAGTGGAACTGTCACCACTGTGGGAAACCTGGTCACATGATCAAAGACCGCCGCAAGCTCAAGACTGAGCAACAAGAGAAGGCCAAGGCCAAAAGCAAGGCACAGGCTAACGTCGTCAAAGACACGCTTTTTGACGACATGATTTAGGAGTTCTCGACGGTGGTGCTTGAAGCAAACCTTGTTGAGAATCCCATGCAATGGTGGATGGACACGAGTGCTACCAGACACATCTGTTCTAATAGAGATGCCTTCTCCACATATACACCAGTTATAGATAAAAAGTTGTTCATGGGTAACAAAGTTTCCTCTTACGTGCTGGGGGTAGGAAAGGTAGTCCTGAAGATGACCTCTGTAAAAGAGTTCACTCTGAAGGAGGTGATGCATGTCCCTGAGATTAGGAGGAATTTAATTTCAGGTAATTTATTGGTTAATGTTGGTTTTAGGCTAGTATTTAAGTCCAATAAATTTGTAATCACCAAGAATGAAACTTTTATGGGAAGAGGCTTCGTCTGTGAAGGCATCTTCAAAGTTAACGCCATATCTGTAATGCGTGCAAGCAATAATATTGAAGCTTCTTCTTACTTGCTTGAGTCCTCTAATTTATGGCATCATAGATTAGGACATATCAACTATAAGTCCATCCAAAGGTTGGTTAAGTTGGAGTTGTTGCCGTCTATCGACGTAAACCCTCAATATAAGTGTGAGGTGTGCGTAGAGGAAAAACTCACAAAGATTCATTTTCCATCCGTCGAAAGGAATACCGCTCATCTAGAACTTATTCACATAGATATATGTGATTTGAAGTTTGCACAAACTAGGAGGGAACAAGTATTTTGTGACATTCATTGATGATAGCACAAGGTATTGTTACATTTATTTGTTGAAAAGTAAAGATGAAGCGTTCCGATGTTACAAAGCAGAAGTTGAAAACTAACTGAACATGCATATTAAATCAATATGTAGCGATAGAGGGGGAGAATACGTAGCGCTATTTGAGGAATATTATGCCGAATCAGGCATTGTTCATTAAACGACGACTCCATACTCACCTCAGTCGAACGGTGTTGCTGAACGCAAGAACCGCACATTGAAGGAAATGATGAATTCCTTGCTCATTAATTCCGGTCTTCCCCAAAATATGTGAGGAGAAGTCGTCCTTACCGCTAATACGATTCTTAATAGAGTCCCACATAAGGGTAAGGACAAAACTCCATATGAATCATGGAACGGAAAGAAACCCACCTATAAATAATTAAAGGGGTGGGGTTGTTTGGCAAAGGTCGAAGTGCCCAAGCCAAAGCAGGTCAAGATTGGGCCTAAGACTGTAGATTGCATTTTCACCGGATGTGCAAATAGCAGTAATACTTATCGCTTCTTAGTGCATAAGTTAGAAATTCCAAATATCCACTGGGGTACAATCATGGAATCAAGGAATGCTCAATTCTTTGAGGATACTTTTCCTAGAAAGAAAAAAGACATAACTTCTCACAAACGAAGTTATGAACAAAGCTCTCAGGAACCAGGAGTCGTTGACTGTCCAGATCTAAATGGTTCAGATCTAGTGAACTTTGAAGTGGCTGAATATCCGGAAACTAATGTTCCAGATTCTCAAAACTTGGAGACTCCAGAGATGGAACTGAGGCGAAGTAAAAGGGCCAGGAAAGATAAATCCTTCGGTCCTGACTTTGTAGCTTATATGGTTGATGACGAACCAAGGACAATTGTTGAAGCATTGTCAACTCCAGAGGCACCGCTCTGGAAAGAAGCTATAGATAGAGTTATATAGACTACATCCTGCATAACCATACTTGGGAGTTGGTTGATCTTTCTCCGAGAAACAAACCGTTGGGTTGTAAATGGATACTCAAACGGAAGTATAAAGCAGATGGGTCCATAGATAAGTACAAAGCCAGATTGGTAGTCAAGGGCTATAGGCAGAAAGAAGGCCTTGGCTATTTTGACACGTACTCTCCGGTGTCTAGGATGACGTCCATACGAGTATTCATTGCGATCGCAGTGTTGTGTGACCTTGAGATACATCAAATGGATGTCAAGACAACATTTCTAAATGGTGATTTGGAAGAAGAAATTTATATGGAACAACCTGAGGGGTATGTGGTTCCAGGGCAAGAGAAGAAAGTATGTCGACTTGTCAAATCTCTGTACGGGCTGAAACAAGCCCCGAAGCAATGGCACAAAAAATTTGATAGTACTCTACTATCGAAGGGTTTCTCCATTAATGAATGTGACAAATATGTCTACACGAAAGGTAACTCTGACTCGGTCTTCATGATATGCCTGTACGTAGATGACATGTTGATCACAGGGAGCAGTCCTAGTTTGATCCTAGAGACTAAGAACATGTTGAAACAATGTTTCGACATGAAGGATATGGGTATCACAGATGCCATCTTAGGGATAAAAATCTCTAAGACGTCTTACGGACTGGTCTTATATCAGTCTCACTACATCGACGATATGTTGAGAAAGTTCGAGATGTTTGACAGTTCGCCTATGAAGTCACCAATGGATAGAAATCAAAAGCTTGATAAAAATCGTGGTGCACCCGTATGCCAGGAGCAATATGCACAGGTGATTGGGAGTTTGATGTACATAACAAACTGCACCCGACCTGATATTGCTTATGCAGTCAACAAGTTGGCTAGGTTTACCTGTAATCCGAGTAATGATCATTGGAATGCATTGAATCGGGTACTACGATACCTGAAATACACGCTAACTTACGGGTTGCATTATTTGAGATATTCCGCTGTACTAGAGGGGTACAGTGATTCAAACTGGATATCTGATATAGAGAACATCAAGTCCACCAGTAGGTATGTATTTACAATTGGTGGTGGGTTTGTGTTTTGAAAATTCTCTAAGCAAACTTGCATCGCCCGATCCACGATAGAATCGGAGTTTATCGCTTTAGACAAAACAGGAGAAGAAGCTGAGTGGCTTCACGACTTATTAGAGGATGTCCCTTATTGGGACAAACCCGTACCTTCTGTAATGATCCACTGCGACAGTCAATCGGCTCTAGAAAGGGCACGGAGTTCTATGTATAACGGCAAGTCTCGTCATATTCGACGGAGATATAAGACTATTAGGCAGCTGATCACCACGGGTATAATATCCATTGATTACATAAAATCAAAGGATAACATAGCGGACCCACTGACAAAGGGCTAACCCAAAGATCAGATGTTCTGCCTGTCTAGGGGAATGGGCTTAAAACCCAAGCTATAAGGACCAATACAGTGGTAACCCAACCTTACTGACTGGAGATCCCAGGAATTAGGTTCAATGGGAAAAACTAAGTTGTAAAGGTTCAGTTGAGCGCTTCGGTGGAAACATGAGCACTTCGGATAGTGATTTCTATAAAACAACATCAATCCAAAGTCGCTCCCGCGATATACATTAAGTGCTATCTGCAGTGTGGGTAAAGGTTAAGTTTCCAAAACCTTTAATAATCCTCAACGATTGAGGTTAGGTTTGGGAAAACTTTTAATGGTTCCTAACACTTGTAAAGTGGGGTATAGCAGGATACCTTGTAGGAGACCACTTATTTAAGTGCGAGGACTGGCCGCCTCAAATGAACGCACTTAAGAATCCAAGAAGTACCCACGGCCACAACGGACAAAACATTATGAAGAACAGAGTAAGGGAAGTTGTTGTGTTGGTACTGTTGACTTGGCTTACAGTAAACACTGACTGTTTAAGACATCACGTTCACCACGCAGTACGTAAGTCCGGTGGTATTCAACTATGGAAAGTTCAAAGTTGAAGCTACCTCTCCTGATGCAACATCGGTCCGCTGAAAGATTGCTGGAAAAGGCACCATGTGAGTGCACCAAAATTGCTTTCACGAGGGGATTGTTGGAAATTTACTAATGTGAAATTAAGTTTATCCCATTATTTATAACTCGAACAATTGGGGCCCCGCACGTCGGAAACGTCGTTTCCACACACGTGCATACGTAGTGCCAATTATCGCAAATTTTATTAATGAAAGAGATATTGGTGCGTAAGTAATACATTTGAGACATAGAATGATGGACGGTTATTGGCCAAATGACAAGTATTCCACGTTGGTAAATGTAGGAAGAAGTGTACGAAGTGTAAGATGAAATGAGTCGAAAATCGCCGCAGAGCCGTGAAGGGCCCCGACACAACACCGTCGGAGCCGCGGCGCTAAATGGTGGCTTGGGCTACTGGAGTCGAGGCGCCGCGACGCTAATTCGCAGAGTTGTGGCGCTTCGGAGGCAGAATGTTGCGACGCGAAGATGGAAAGTTCTGACTTTTGGGCTGGTTTTGGAGCATTGAATCTCCATTATTTGGCACATGAATTCAGCCATTATTTGGTTGAATGTAACCCCTCAATAAGTGCCATTACATGGCTATTGAAGGCCATTAGTTGGCTAGCTGAGGGGTCATCTCCTTACACTATAAATTGAGGCCTTTGACTCAATTGTTCAAGACACTTAGAACATTTTCTGAAATCTTCTTCTTCCTCTCTAGCAAGTTTTCTATATTCAAAGTTCTTCAAGAGTAACATTTGAGTTTTCTTTGCTCATTTGTTAAGTTGTTGTTGTATCTTGGGAGACTATTGCCCGACAACGTAAAATGATATATATGGGGCAATCTTGTCTTAAAGACAGAGTGTCATCACTCGACTCAGCAAATCACAAGTAGTCTAATGCTCCTTCCTCAAGGCGTAGAATGAGCTTATTACACTGAATTGGCCTTTTACTACTATTAATTGTTACAGTAGTGGTTTTGCAAAGTGTAACCAACTCTAGAGAAGGAAAGTTGTGATAGGGTATTGGTCAGTGTTAAAAAAACTCAAATTGATGACGGATCACTTAAGCATTAACCTCAACAATTAAAGCAGAATGAATATAGAAGATTCATATAACTTGCCTCAATTAATTTGAGATTGAGAAATAGTTGATTGATTATTCACTCTAACAATTGCTTTAAAATGTAAAATGATGTTTGAGAATGTTAATTAATGCTTTTCTTTTTATCTCCGGATTTTATTAGGCAAGGGAGCATCGAACAATTTTGAGCTCTGATGACGTAAAGCAATCATTGTTCAAAACAGCAGGTTACGGAGGAAGATGTCTTTAGAAGATGGACAATAAGCCCCAATCAACAAGGTCAACTTTTAATAATGTCATCCAACTTAGTTTTCTTGATTCATTTATTAGTTCTGCTTTGCTATACTATTATTCATAGGAAGTTAATATAATCCATCTGTCAATTGTCTCAAAATAATAGGAGTATTGATATTCGCAGGGTATGAATTTACGAGTCAAGAGTGTGAAATGTTTATTGTCGATGTCGCAGAGGATAAGATTAATAGTTTTGAAACAACAAATTTCCAGCGTATATATCCACAAACTGAGATTGTATTCAAAGGATCAAGGGTTGCTCTTTAAACTGTAAGAGCAATCAGGGCAGATCTAGAGTGTCACCTATGGATTCACGTGAATTCACTAACGTTTGTCTGGATTCTGTATATGTATTAAAAAATTACTGAATATTAATTACTATTTAATTCAATTATTATATTAATTTAAAATCGTTATAGAAACTCATAAATTTTAAATCTTGAATCTGTATTATTGTATATGAAGAACAATAACTACTAATGTTTATCAATATTAATTAGTGTATGATTTCAATAGACTTGAGAAAAAAATTGACAATGAATTAATGTTAAGGGTAAAACAAGAAAAAAAAGTTTATTTTTATTTTGATATGTTAAAATGGATAAGTAAAAGTAAAAATTTATTTTTAGTATAGTGGACAAGTAAAAGTGAACAGAGTGCTCGTGACTTACAAATTTAATTGATTGACCTAATAAATGAATATTTGATCTCTTAAGCAATCGATACTTTGTTTTCTCGCATATATAATGTTCTACATTAAAATATCGTGTTGTATCGAATTGGAGAATCTATTAATTGAATCCGCCGCTGTCACATAGCTGATGCAGTACAAGTAGCTACTGAAATTTCACCGTTAAAAGTCTGATGATGTCTTAGGATGAGACGAACTTATCAACAATTAAGCCCTACATGTGAATTACGGAAAGAACAAAACTGTTAACTGTAAGACGTACCTCCTTATTGGAGATTGGACAATTGAAAGGGACAACTCCCTTATACATTCACAAGGATGCAACGAAGTTTCACAAATTCAGTTTTGGAAATTTCCCCTGCACAATTACGATGAACCTTGTACTTTGAGCCATTCTTTGACAATAGCTTGCACATATCAAACACTTGTCTCGACCCTTGTAACGAGAAAACCTAGTTCTTTGAGCCATTGTTTGCAGTTTGCACAAAAAGTACTTGAATGCAAGAAATTTTGCGAGGATGAATACGAGAAAAAGACAGAAATGATGTCTTATGTTTGGGTAGATATAAATTCATGTCCTTTAAATACAGCCGTAATGTTAGCCTTGGACGTCGTTATTATGTTCCCCTCCGTCTCAATTTATATGATCTAGTTTAATTAGACACAGAGTTTAAGAAATACAAAATAATTTTTTTAATCTTGGGTCTAAAACAAGTCAAAGATATTTGTGTAGTTATACATCATCTCGTTAAGCGTAAAAAATATAAAATTTAAAGTTAAATTATTATCAAATAAGAAAATATGTCTTTTTTTTACTAATTAAAAAAGAAAGTGTGGCATATAAATTGAGACATGGGGAGTATTCCCTTCAGATAAAAAAGAGTGTCACTTGACCTTTATTTTTTTAGTCAAAAAGTATGTACACTTATCAAATCAACAAAGAATTAACTTTGCTTTTTCAAATTTGTCATTATTAACTGTTAGGTGACCAAATCTCAATACCTATTTAATTATGAGCATTTTAGTCAAATTATCTATTTTCACCTAGAAGTTAATATTTTCTTAAGGGGAGTGCAAATGGCTAAGTGGACACTCTTTTTTATTCGGAGGGAGTATAAAAAAATTGGAGGTCATATTTGCCCTTGTACTCTGACAAATAAATTATATTTACCCTTCGTTATATTTTTTTGATATGTTTACCCTTGTACAAGGGCAAATTAGACACTAGATTTAACAAGAATTATAAGAAAACTCAGAGACTTTAACACTAAAAATTGTACTAAAAAATTAAAAATAGCATAAATTGCATCTAAAATTATGTACCATAAACAATAGATGAAAATCGTAGATATTAGAAAAAGGCACCTCCAAATGTGAGTTTTTATCAAGTCTTTATTCACGGTTACAATTAAATCTGAAAACCAAGAGAGGGATAAATTGAAATTTTAAGTCCTTTTTAAATTGTGACTCGACTATTTGCTTAGTCAGTCGACTCTCCTGCAACTTCAAAGAGTTAGTGAGTAATTATATAAAGCTTGAAGTAAATGCAGAAATGTAAATGACATGGATATTTTTATACTGGTTCGGATCATTGTGTGGTGCCTATTACAGTCCCCTTGAGTTACAAGAGTTACCTTAGAGCCTTGGATTTGATTTGATTACAGAGATGGTTCAATCCTTGAACCAAGTTCATCGTGCTAATAGTGTCTAGAACCTCTATTGACAACCTCAACCTGTATAGTTCTCTATTAACTCTTTTTCTTTTTCTAACACTAGTATATTTAGTACAATATTTTTTATAAGATGAAAGAGGAATAAAAGTCGTTGCTCAAGCAAAGTTGTGAGTTTCTCTGTTGCGTAGAGTCTGCTTCTTATAGTTGATTGCTTCAGTTCTCGAGGGAAGGTAAGAAATCAATCTTTTCATTTGATTGATTTTGATTGGCTCGCTCTAAGGAAACCCAAGGGAGTTTGTACTCAATCAAGGATTTTGATATGATTCTCTGATTGGTCTTGTATCTTCCTTGATATTCTCTTTCCTTTGATAGCTCATACCAGCGATCTTTAAGTTATGTATTGTATCTATTCTGATATCTTTGTCTTCAGATCATCGTCTTGATATTTTCTTTCCTTAGTTGATGGTACTGTGTGAAATCTTCCGTGGTGTTTTGTTTTCTTCTGTCTCTTGAGATTTCCTTAGTCGATGGTATTGTGTGTGATTTTCCTTGGTGTTTTGTTTCTTTCTATGTCTTGAGATTTGTTGGTGCCTTGACTGATTTGTGAACTTGGAGACTTGATTTCTAGGTTTTTCATTTCTGACTTCGCGATTGAAGATTCTGGTGAAGAGAATCTTATGTATTTATCAACATTGGATGGATGGTCTTCTTTCCTTTTTGATACATGCACAAATAGTAGTCATTATCAAAATTCATCGAGGAACAAATCAGGGCTAACAATCCCCCCCCCCTTTTATGATAATAATCTTCCATGAAAAACGGAGGTGTTCCCCCTGAGTTCTTGCATTTAGCTTCTTTAATACTTCCCTGAGTTTGGAGTGTTAGTGATGTATCCTTTTCTCCCCCTTTGGCATCATCAGAAAGGAAAACATAAGCAAGCAAATAGGACAGATAATAATCAAGCAGATAATAACAGACAAATAACAAACGATAGCAAGCAGATAATATCAACCTAAGGAGTTTACCTATTATGCAAAAGAAACAAGTCTGGAGGACACAAACAATCCTCATAGTTTTAACAAAATATTGTTCAAACAACACATATTAGCTAGCCCGCTTTCAGAAGTATTTGAGGGTGCTGATGATCCTATCAGAAAAAGAGTCGTGAGAGGTTTCAATGTTTTGGGAGAGAGTGGAGTAGGAGTTTTGGACGACCACAACAAGTTTAGTGTTGGATTCTGTGGTCACTCTACTTAAGGAATTAACTCGTGCAATCAACTTGTTGGCAGTCTGTAAACCCTCCATGCGAACCCACAGCTTTCCAACATCAGTACCTACCTCCTTTGAAGAGATCAACACCTTGTCTAGAGTCTCTTGAATCTTATGTAGGCTACCTTCCACTACAGAAAGACTCAGTTTCAACTCAGCAATCTCCTTGTGATCATCTGGATTAACAATAGGGTCTGAAACACCCATAGCTTCGACTCATTTTGTCTCAAGTCTGTTTCTGGCAGCATCCTTCTTGATTCTCCATTCACGAACACAAAGTTCATTCTAGCAAAGGCCCTATGATCATAAGTTGCAATGACCTCAACAACACGAAAATCAAGAAGATCAACATAAATGTCTTTCAAAATGTGGGAGATGATCATCCCATAGGGGAGAATTGTTGATGACTAGGTGTCTAAGGCATTTTCAAGCATGTATTTCTTAAACCAGTCAACCCTGTTGACACCTAATTTTATCTCATCTTTTTTGATTTATTTGCAATTTTAAATATTTTCGACACCTCAAAATAATTTTAATATATATACATATAGGCATATATATATACAGTCATATTATTATTATTCTTAATATCATTATTATTATTATTCGCCTTTTAATATCACAAGCATAGTTTTACCCTAATATTCTATGTTATTTTATTTTCACAAAATTGCATCGCATTTTCATTTTTTATTAAGCATTAAGCATTTCACAAATATTACATTTTATTATTATCACATCGTGATGTTATTTTAAATAATTTACATCTTTTGCAAAACATCTTTTAATAATAAACCCCTCATTTTATTTTTTAACCAATAACCAATTTCATTTCCCAACCCAAAATAATTTCTACCCAAACTAATTTCATTCCCCACAAACCAACCCAGCCGAGCCCAAATTATGGCCCAACCGGCCATTTCCTTTAATCCCTAAAAACCCCCAAACTAGCCCACAACCCAATTGGCCCAACACCTGAGCCCAAACTCCCTATTTAAAACTCCCATCATCCAACAACCCAACCAAAACCTCTACCCAAAATCGCACAACCCAAAGCCCAACTCCCCAACACTCAACCAAACCCACTCGTCGGACCGCCCAACCGGCCGACCCACAAACCCATTCCCCTTTATTTCTCCCCCAAAACCAAACAAACCCTAAAAAATCAAAACAAATACCAAACGCACCCTCAAGTCGCCGCACCCCTACACCCCCGCCCTACGTCGCCACCCTACCCTCGACACCACTAACCCTCACCATTTTTTTTTCTCTCTCACCCTTCCCAAAAAAAGTAGAGCAGAGCAGCAGCGGCTCCCCTTTCCTCTTCTAGACAAAGCTTGTAGCTTTGTCAACTATGGAATAAAGGGTGTTGGCTCCATTTTCGTGCTATGAATCACGTGAAGCCTGCAAAGCCTTCAAATGTTCGGATTTTGAAGGATTTCGTTTGACCAATTTCAAAATCCAAAGCCTAAAAATCCCGCCCAAAGGAGCCCTAGCAAACCCTAAGTTCATCTTATAAATATTAGCATGTGGAGTCCATTTGAAGAGAGGCTTTTTTTTGGGACGAAAACTCTCTGTTCTAAAAAGTCGAACTAGAAAAAGTTTCACCATTTCTTAGGCTTGTTCAGAGAAAAGATAGGCAGAAAAAAAAAACCTTTCTTGAACAGCTTTCGATTCTCAAAATCCCTTCTTTTTACTCTCGGTTCCGGCTCGGCAAAGCAACAAACACTTTGTTCTTTTCAATCGCATAAACAGACTTCTCCAACCGGGTGACGATTCGAAACACGCCTCGGTTCGCTACCCGGAGAAGGTCCGTAAGCTCACTTTATTTTTATTTTTCTTTATTTAGTTAATGTGAAGTGGTCTGTATGACTTGATTATATGTTTGTTAGATGTGTTTATCTTAAGATTAGTTGTTATTTATGTTTGTTTGTTTGGGTCCAAAACATGCTTAAATAATGTTAAGTGTTGCTTGAATCTGTTAGGTTAGTTTTCAGGTATACTGTTTAACTTATAACTGTTCTGAGTCGTTAAGTTCATTTACTAAGTTATTGTTTAAGGTTATTAGATTGAATGATAACATGTTAAGGCTACTGTTGGACTATTGAATTAATTAATAAGCATGTGTAATTAGTAAGACTTATTGATACTCATTAAGATAACTGTTAAGCCCATTTTAATTAAGACTTGTTAGTTGCTTATGATCCTCAAGTCCGTGTTATGTCATACCATGTTCTGAATGTTGTCGACATATTGACCTCTCATCTATGTTAGCCCTTTTAGCAAGGAGTTTAATTATTTTAAGACTGGATACGTGCTGGTATAGCCTGTTCTGCATATTTCTCTGTGGTTTAGAAAATAATATGGTTCAGTTCTCACTTTGAATAACTGTTTAGCATGAAATCTGGGGATATAAATCTGACTTGGTTAGTGTGCAGCCTGAATATGATCCTATGTGTCTAGTTAGCATGTCTGAGATGCCTCCCTCTGAATGGTTACTTGGCTCATCCCTGTTTATCCCACTAGTGTCCACTGAATTAGTCATGCATTTCCCCTATATGATTAAGTGTTAAAATGCCTCCATGTTATCCTGTAAAGTCCCCCAGCTGTCATGTATCATGCATATCTATTGAGTTTTTTTAATGATATTTGCATCTGTGCTTTGCACCATTTTGAACCATTTTACCCTTATAAGTTATCCTGCCTAATGCATTTTGCTTGGTCCTGTGATCATGTTTCATATGATAAACATGTAGAGGGTAAAGAGTGTTGAAATTTGCTTGTTTATGAGAGAGCCTGGCCTGTGATTTTTTTTGTGTAATGAGCCTGTCTTAGCATAGGTGTCTGGTTTAATCCTATTTCAATATCATGCCATGTCTATTGAAGGGATTAAACTAACTGTTAGGTTTGAACTATAGTTATGCATAGTCATTTTAATATTGAAAACCTAGGTAAACATTCAGGGTGTTATTCTTGTGTCACTATCTTGATCTGAATATATTTCTCCTTTATTGGTATACGTCTTTTTCCTCAGGCTGTTTATGTCCATCTTGCCTACTGTGTCACATTGTCAGCATTCTCTGTTTAGTTGTTACATTTTATCAGCATGTAAGGCATGTCTTGGATAACATATACCTATCATGTCTGTCTAAGAGGCATTCCTCCATATAATACACAGTTTGAATCTTATCATATGCTTGCAATTTGATATACTCTGCTCACTTAAAAGTATTATGTGGAATGGTTTATTTGATTGCTAAGACTCTAGCGTGTTTACCAGATCAGTCATATTAGGATTTATTTGCTCTAGTGTTCAATATGTATATGAAAGCATGTAACACTCATTAGATCACCTAGTTGCTAAAGCAGCCTACTGTTTGTTCTAAAAAAAATGAAAATATCATCCATGCATTCTCTATTGTTGAATCTGATTCTGCTCAATATACTTTTGTTAATCTACTTGTTTTGCCTGAATCATGTGGTCTTTTGCTTTTCATCCTCTTATCTGGTGTTTGAATTTACTTACAGCCTAAACTTGCTCATCTTTTGCTTGCAATGTCATGAGAAAGTATTCTTTGTTTCACCATGCAAAAAATACGAAATTAGAATCTTATTCATTCCTTGTGCTAAGTATACAGATGGTATACTCTATAATATACAAGACATATAATTCGGGTATACCTGGTGTATATCAGAGTTTGTATATTCCTCGTATATTCTTAAGTATATTATATATCTTTGGAAATATCTTGCGTATATCAACCCTTAAATGTTAATTGAATACTTGAATGTGAGCCCAACTCATTTCTGCTAGTATCTTTTTATGACTGCTTTTGGGCCTGGGCCATTCTCTTTATTTTTATTTTCCTCTTTGTATTCTATTAATAGTTTTGGGCCTAGCCCATTGTCTGTTGTCCTCTTCTCTTATCATTTTGCTGACTAACAACTCGGGCCGATTAATGGGTCTTATCTGATTTTATTCTAATAATGGGTTGATTAGTTTAGGCAAATTTTATTTGCAGTAGATGAATTTGGGTATGTGTAATTTGCATCGTTGTTTCCCTCCTTCAAGTCTGAAAATTATATGTTTGGGGCCGTTTTCTATTTCTGCGTGTTAATTATTCCCTAAGGCCCAACAACATATTACTTTTTCATGAATGATTTTTTTACATTTTTTTGTATATATGTCCATGTCCCGTTTACTAATCCTTTTCTTTTCTTTATTTACATGAAACGCATCGGGAGCAACGAAGAGTCTCGTTATGAGACTCATCATGGCTAGTGTCAAACGAAGACCCGCATTCACATTCCTTGCATTCTCCAACCTCGGGATTTCAAAATAAATAGGGCTAGATGACATCGTCATCCGCCTTAGTTCCCCTTTTTTTGGTTATTCTTTAATTTCGTTATTTCTATTTGGGTCTGTAATAATTATTTATTGCTTGTGTGATTGTTAGGATATTTAGAATAATTAGGCCATGAATGGATAATTAGTAGGGTAGTTAAAACTCGTCGCTAGCTTATTTATTTATAGGCCCAGTTAATTCAAACATAGAAACCCTCCGCTAGTTTATTTATTTTTAGGCTCGTCAGGCATATTTAAAATTTTCAAAACAACTTTGACCATCTTTTGTTCACTTTATTAATTGTACAACTCAAAATGATTTCAAAAAAAAATATACTTCTTTGGCATTATAAGCAATTCGTTTTTCTCCTTATTATTAATTGTCACAAATGCATACTTTTTCCACTTCTACATGTATTTTCTTAATATCATACAAATGAATACTTGTACAGCACGCATCCCTTTCATTAATTATTTGCAAACATCTTTTTAACTTATACTTTAAACATATATTTTTCGTAGTATAATATTAACCTGAGTTTGACCGGATAACCGCAAGTTAGCGGATCTTAAAGAATGCCTAACCCCTTTCCTTTAGGATAATAAAGAACCATTACCTAGAACCTCATTAGTTTCGCAGACTTTAGAGTTGGAGTTATATTGCAGCATTTAGTTAACATTTAGGTGTCCTAATTCACCATAAATAATTAGGTGGCGACTCCTTAATCATACCCAGGAATCACCGGATATGTTGTACTCCGCTTTGACCCGCGGGTCAAAAAAGGGCGCGACAGCATGACGACTCCACTGGGGATATTCTCAGGTTCTTAACCATAGCAAAATCAGGTTACTTATTATTGTGCTTTATTTTTTCTCTTTATTTGGTTTAATGCTTTGATTGGTTTCCATTGTAAATTTTGCATAACTTCTTTAATTGTTATATTCTCTTACTGCTTTCCTTAAATTGACATTCCGCTCATATTTCTTCCATTACGAAAAATTGACACTATCACACATTACACGCGAGGTGTGTTTTGCGCACCCGCAAATTTCTTTCAAATTACAAAATTTTAGGAGAGTTGGCGTAAGCGCGGAGTGTCCGGACCATCCGGTGGCTGCGTAGCCTTCTCACTCGAGTAGTCCGCTCGGGAACCTTGAGTCTAGTCAGCCAAATCTTAGAAAATTTAGGGTAGAGCTATAACATCCTTTATCTTAAGTCATGCATGCATACACCTTAGGTAGGTCGATCCTTGGCATCGACTCCACAATTAAGAAATCCACCAAATTGTCGACAGGTCTCACGACCCAACGACCATTCAGCATATTATGTGTAGCAGGATAATGATAGACGGATCCAAGCCTAAACATCATGCCAAGATTGGAAATAAATATTCATTTTTTTATTTTTATGTTATAGATGGAGTCTGTGCCGCAAGTCAGGATGGTGAGTGGGATTCCGAGTAAACTGAAAATATGGTAGACAAGCTTCGACCTTGGCAGCCAGATGACAATTAGGAGGAGATTGGGTTGCCTCATTTCATTGTTCGACATCTTCCCCAATCAGCATTTAGTTAGAGGACTAATCTATTTTTGGGATCCAGATCGGGTTGTCTTTAAATTCAGAGATTTTGAGATGACTCCTACTTTGGAAGAAATCAACTATTTCACCAACTTAATATACCAGGGTAGAGGACAAATTATCCCACACAGTCAATCCGAAAAGAAATTTCTCCGCTACTTGGGGCTGAAGAACACTAAGGAACTCCGGTGCTTTGAAAATAACTGGGTCTCTTTGGATTATCTTTATGAGAGATACGGTTGTCGAGATGGTTATAAGTTGTTCAAAAATGAATTCTCTTGCACTCCCGACCATTGGCAGACCAAACATCCTATTGCATTTACCGTCACTTTACTAGGGACTTTGATATTCCCACTTGAGCATGGAAAGATCAGTACTTGCATATGTTCTGTGGCACGGGCACTTTTCGAAGGAGTAGACGGTGCACAACTCACTTTGGCCCCTATGATTCTAGCGGAGATATTTCGGGCTCTAGGGAAATGTAAAAGAGGTGAAACAAGTTTCTTCGAAGGCTGCAATCTTATTCTGCAAATTTGGGCGATGGAACACTTTTATCAGCGCCCGAATATGGTAGACATATGCTTCAGCGAGTCAAACAAACTTGACAGCTTTTATGACAGGACAAAACGATTTGTGTCGCCGGTCGGCATCAATGATTGGTATGAGTTTTTAGCATCCCGCACTGGTGATCGGATCCAATGGAAGTACCCGCTGCTCCCGAACGCCAAAAAAGCCTATATAAGATGCAGAAGGCTTTATTATATTGAACTTATCGGGATGAAAGGCCTCCAACCATACGCTTCACTCCGCGTACTCCGACAGTTTGGACAAGAGCAAATAATCCCCCTCCAAGCAAAGATGAGAATTTCTGAAGTGGAGTTTGGGTCGAATTTCATTATCCCCAGAGCTAGGCAAATTCTCGATGAATGGAACCACATTGAAAAAATGGATATTGGAGATAGTCAGGCAAGAGGTACTCCCGAATATCACGCATGGCTACGAGAAGATCGCGCTAATATAGACCTTAGTCCTGAAGGCGAACAAGGATTTGAAGATATTGGCACAACGATTTGGGTAAGAAATTTTCGGCTCAGAGACCCAGTTGTCACCCCTGAAATGTGGCAGCAAATGCAAAACATAATGCAGTACCTAGAAGACGCAGGAGCTGGACCTAGCAGTGTCAGGGTTTCATCTTTATCCCAGTGATCAAGAGAGTTTTTTATGTTATCAGCTTTGTTATTGTATGCATTATTATTACAGTAAAATTTAAACTTTATTTCCAACAGAAGGCATCACAATTACCGGCTTGGATCAATTTATCACTATCTCGCATATTTGGCGTTTAAGCCCACCTCTGGCATAAGAGAGGCCCCATGCACGTTAGGACACGCATTTAATATAATATGCTTGCTACTTGTTTATTGTTTCCCAGTTTGTATATGCCATTCAAAGCAATAATTACTCGTCTCGTACTAACTTAGTTTGATTCATTTTTGAAGAAGGTTTATATTTGCCTGATTTATTTCCCAAAAGTTGATTCGTGTTTACTGAAACTGGCGGAACACCCTTACTTCACGAGATCAAAGGCACAATCATCCGATAAAATGACTGATTCGGGAGCATCCGAACAAACTGGCCTGGGACTCGTCGCTCTTCCGGGAGGTGAACCATAGACATCGGAAAGGAGAAATACTACCGTCCAAGATGAATACCTCGCCCAACTGTTGCAGCAAATGGCAACCATGCACACTGAGATCGAGCGGCTCCGAAATCTTATCAATCTTTCCATCAGCCTCAATACTCCACTCCCTGAACAAGGGACGAGCGCGACTGCACCACAAACATTTCCATCTCCTGAACCGCCATTTCCCCATAACCTTTCCCGAAATCCCTTACTAAGCAAAACCAATCCTCAACTCGCCAGCCCGCAACGCACTAATCCGCATCCTATCAACCCACAGGCCAGTCCACAACAAAGCCCGCTACAAAATGACCCAGTATCCTTCACAGCTCCATATGCGCCTCAAACTCCACTTATCCAAACTACCCCACTCGTCCAAAATATCCCTCCCACACAAAATTACCAGGCAACCCAACAAATACCGATGGCACACATCGCTAACAAGCAGTATGTGCCACCAGTATATGCAACGGAAGCCCAACCTTCTACTTCTACCATACCAAACATACCTCTTCAGGAGATAGACCAATATGAAGAGATGGAAAGGCAGGCAAGGATTAGAGCTGATGAAAGTATGGCGAGAGAAATTCATAGCCTAAAAGAAGCATTCAAAAATATTCAAACCAGCAAGGGGCATGAAGGACTCGAGTACGAAGATCTCTGCATGCATCCCGACGTTCAGTTGCCTATCAGATATAAGGTGCCAAAATTTGACTTATTTGATGGAAAAGGAAATCCTCGCGCTCATTTAAGATCGTATTTTGACAAGCTGGTTGGAGTGGGTAAGGACCAGGCCATCATAATGAAGTTGTTCATAAGGAGTTTGACAGGAGAAGCGCTCGACTGGTACATAAGCCAGGACCCGCGAAAATGGCATAACTGGGGAACAATGGCACAGGATTTTGTGGATAGGTTCAGGTTTAACACCGACACAGTCTTGGATAGATTTTATTTAATGAAATTAGAGGAAAAATCTACAGAGACCTTCAGAGAATATGTCATGAGGTGGAGGGCGGAAGCAGCAAAAGTTCAACCCCCTATAGCGGAAAGCGAGATGACCACTCTCTTTGTGCAATCTATGAAAGATGCAACGTACTATGAGAGAATGCTAAGCGTCATAGGACGGAGTTTCTCTGAAGTGGTAACGATGGGAGATTTCATAGATGAGGGTATCAAAACAGGAAGAATCACGAACTTAGCAGTATTGCAGGCCACGAGTAAGGCAATTCAGTCAGACTCATTTGGGGGAGCAATTAAGAAGAGGAGAGATGGATCGTCCCCTGTCATGATGGTCCAGGAACAGGGGTCAAACCAAATGCCAACCTATCAAAGCCCAAATCCTCAGCCCTCCTACTATAGTCAAAACACACAAAGCCCTCAGCCTTATTATCAACACTCACCTACTCCCTACCCTGTCTACCATACCCAGCCAATATATATCCCACCACGAGCACCTACCTATCCGAATTCCCCACAGTATCAACCCACATATCCACCTCAGCCACGAGCCCATCCACCAAATGCTCCCAGACCCCGTACAAATCACGAAAGAAGGCCAGTCAAAACATATACACCTTTAGCTGAACCTCTAGCCCAGTTGTACGAAAGATTGAGGACCGCGGGAATACTCCAGCCCATCCCAGGGCATATCCCCAATCATATTCCCAGATCGTACGATGAGACTAAACATTGTGCATACCACTCTGGAATCACTGGACATGACACTGGGGTTTGCTTTGCCCTCAAATATAAGATCGAGGCGTTGATCAAAGAAGGAATTATCCAACTGAAAGGACCTCCCCCTAACGTAAACAATAACCCCTTGCCGAATCATGACAATGCCAATGTAAACATGATTACCGTTAATGAAGAAAACAGTTTGGAAGGGACCATTGTGCCGGTCCGAAGAGAGGAAAAGGTTGAATCATCGGCCTTTATCACCCCCATAATTACAGTTCAAGTGAGGGCACCGTTTGAAGTGGAAGTACTTCCTCCGAAATCGCGGATAGTGACGCCGTCTTTTGATACCAAAACTATCCTTTGGAGCTGTTCGACTGGGGGAAAGGGCAGGGGAAAAGAGAAACAAATTGTAGAAGTTGTCGTCGCTGGTATGACAAGATCCGGGTGATGTTATGCCCCTGCAGACAATCCAAAAAAGGTTGTAACAGAGACTGAAGTGGAAGAGTTTTGGAGGCAAATGCCAACCAAGGAGTATTCCATTGTAGAACAATTGAAGAAAACACCGGCTCAAATTTCTTTGCTATCATTGTTGATGAATTCACCGACCCACGGATGTGCTTTATTGGAAGTACTCAAAGAAGCTTATGTTCCGAGAGAGACCACTCGCGAGAAACTCTCGACCTTGGTCGGACAGATTTTAGAGGCCCATAAAGTCTCTTTTCATGACAAAGAATTGCCACCTGAGGGTTTGGGCCACAACAAAGCTTTGAACATAACTGTAAAGTGCATGAACAAGTTCATTTCTAAGGTGTTGATTGATGGAGGCTCAGCCGTCAACATTTGTCCCATGGCGACTCTCCGAGCCTTGGGAATTAGCATTGGAAAGATTCGCGAAAGTCATGTGAGAGTTAAAGGTTTTGATGGAGCCCAAAGGAGCGTTATGGGAGAAATGGATTTAACACTACAAGTAGGCCCCGTAGAGTTCGTCGTGGAATTCCAAGTGTTAGACATATCTACCGGTTATAATCTGCTAATGGGAAGACCTTGGATCCATATGGCTGGTGCGGTTCCTTCTACTCTATACCAGAGCCTGAAGTTTGTATGGGATCATCATGAGGTCGTGATACACGGAGAAGGGAGCAATTCAATATGTCTCAAAGGATAAATCCCTGCTGTTGAAAGCGTAGATATACTGGATGGGTCTGTCTTCCATATGAGAGAAATTACATGTGCCTCCAAAGCTAAAAAAACAGAAATTACCCCGAGTTCTCACAATGGTGGCCCAGGAAATGTTGAAGAATGGCTTTAAGCCTAGTCAAGGCCTCGGATTGAATTTAGAAGGTATGGTAGAGCCGGTTCACTTGCTCAGTAAAAAGGATACTTTTGGTCTCGGATACGAACCCACTTCTGAAGAAGTCTTATCAGTCAACCTCCGAAAGAAAAAGGATACTCCCCTACCAAAGCCTGTTCCGCCTATGAATCAGTCATTCGTCAAGGCAGATGATGCTCAGGAGTCAAAGAAAGATGGTGCAGACAACCTCGCGGAAGGACTCAAAAGTCTTTTCATCACAGGAGAAGAAGTGGAATGCAATTTAATTCTGGATGATTTTGCTGAAGGCCCAACCATTTGGGATGCAGAACAAGGAGATATTTTGGAAAATTGGACCTGTGCCCTGGCCCTGTTTCTCCGGAAAGCTTGGTAGAAATTACCTTAGTACTTTATGAAACAATGCGATTCTAATTGAGGCTGGAATCGCATCTATGCATTTTAATGTGTTTTGCCTCCATCTTTTGAAAGCTTAAATGACAAATTCACATTGCTTTTGCTATTTCAAAATTTATTTTGTTTACTAATTTTCTTTTCTCTTTCAGCATGCAAACTAATAAATCTGTCGATAATGTGAATGTGACATGTAATGAAACAAACAAACAGAATCCAAACAATGAACAGGACTTCGAAGAGTATGAGGAAGACTCACAGCCAGAAGAATTGACAGATGAATTGGAGCATTTTGAGAGTAAGCCAATGCCAAATTTAGATGAAACTGAGGCAGTAAATTTGGGAGATGCAGAATATGTGAAAGAAACGAGAACCAGCGTCCATCTGAGCAGCCCACAAAGGAAAGAGCTGATGGATCTTTTGAGGCAATATATCGACGTATTTGCTTGGTATTATGACGATATGCCAGGGCTAACCACGGATATTGTTTAGCATAGATTGCCTATTGATCCATCCTGCCCTCCGGTGAAATAAAAATCAAGGAAAATCAAGCCTGATTTGAGTTTAAAGGTCAAGGAAGAGGTGTCCAAGCAATTCGATGCAAATGTCATTCGAGTCACAAGATACCCCACTTGGTTGGCCAACATTGTACCTGTGCCAAAGAAATATGGAAAGATACGGGTGTGCGTGGATTATCGGGATCTCAACAAGGCCAGCCCGAAGGATGAATTCCCTCTTCCAAATATTCACATACTCATTGACAACTGTGTGAAGCATGAATTGCAATCATTTGTTGATTGCTTCGCTGGTTACCACCAAATCTTGATGGATGAAGAAGACGCAGAAAAGACAGCATTCACTACACCTTGGGAGTATCTTCACACGGTAATACCGTTCGGACTCAAGAATGCAGGTGCCACCTACATGAGGGCCATGACTACCATTTTCCATGATATGATCCACAAAGAAATAGAGGTCTTTGTGGATGACGTTATTATCAAGTCGCGAAGGACTTCAGATCACTTGACAGATTTAGAGAAGTTCTTTGACCGACTGAGACGGTATAACCTGAAATTAAATCCCGCAAAGTGCGCATTTGGTGTCCCTGCTGGGAAGCTGTTAGGTTTCATCATAAGTAGAAGGGGTATTGAATTGGACCCCTCAAAGGTAAAATTTATTCAAGACTTGCTTCCTCCAAAGAGTCGAAAGGACGTGATGAGTTTCCTTGGTCGCCTCAACTACATCAGCAGGTTCATAGCACAATCAACGATGATATGTGAGCCAATATTCAAGCTTTTGATAGAATCAAAGAATACTTGTCTAACCCACCTGTTTTGGTGCCTCCAGAACCCGGAAGGCCGTTGCTGTTAGATCTGTCTGTGTTAGAAAATGCATTTGGATGCGTGCTGGGACAACATGACAAAACAGGAAAGAAGGAGCAAGCTATATACTACTTAAGCAAGAAGTTCACACCTTACGAAGCTCAGTATACTTTGCTGGAACGCACTTGTTGTGCCTTGACATGGATTGCACAAAGGTTTAGACATTATCTGTCTGCATATACCACTTATATCATCTCCAGAATGGACCCACTCAAATACATCTTTCAGAAGCCCATGCCCACTGGGAAGCTAGCAAAGTGGCAAATCTTGCTAAGTGAGTTCGATATCATATATGTTACCCAAAAGGCTATCAAAGGACAAGCACTAGCCGACCATCTTGCTGAAAACCCCGTAGATGAAGAATATATGCCCCTCCGGACTTATTTTTCGGACGAGGAGGTATTATTTGTTGGGGAAGATATCTCCGAAGAGTACCCATGTTGGAGAATGTTCTTCGACGGAGCTGCAAACTTCCAAGGAGTTGGTATCGAAGCAGTTTTGATTTCAAAATCAAGTCAACACTACCCAATTTCGGCGAAGCTCCGATTTCCGTGCACCAACAATATGGCGGAATATGAAGCTTGTATACTCGGACTTAGAATGGCCGTTGATATGAACATTTAAGAATTGTTGGTTATAGGTGATTCAGACTTATTGATTCACCAGGTGCAAGGCGAATGGGCCACCAAAAATGTGAAGATACTTCCCTACCTGCATTGCGTGAAAGAATTGTGCAAAAGGTTCAGCGAGATAGAATTCAAGCATATCCCACGAACTCAAAATGAGTTCGCTGATGCTCTGGCAACTCTGTCCTCCATGATTCAACATCCGGACAAGAATTACATTGATCCCATCAAGGTGAACTTATCGGATCAGCCGACCTATTGTTTCCATATAGATGAAGAGTTGGATGGGAAGCCCTGGTACCACGACATTAAGAGGTATCTCGAAGCAGGCGAATATCCAGAAAGCATAACCAGCACACAAAAGAAGACACTTCGGAGGTTAGCAAATCATTTCTTCCTAAACGGAGAAATCCTTTATCGGAGGACTCCAGATCTAGGTTTGTTAAGATGTGTCGACGCCCGAGAGGCAAGCAGTTTAGTTGAAGAGATACACGGAGGCGCGTGCGGGCCTCATATGAATGGTTTCACTTTAGCAAAGAAGATTCTAAGAGCAGGGTAATTTTGGATGACCATGGAAACAGATTGCATTCACTTTGTGCAAAAATGCCATCGATGTCAGATTCATGGCGATTTAATCAGGGTACCTCCTAACGAACTCAATGTGACGAGCTCTCCTTGGCCATTCGCAGCTTGGGGCATGGATGTCATTGGCCCTATTGAACCTGCCGCATCAAATGGACACCGATTCATTCTAGTGGCAATTGACTATTTCACAAAGTGGGTAGAAGCATCGTCCCACAAGTTAGTGACAAAGAAAGTGGTAGTTGATTTTGTCCGCAATAACATCATTTGCAGATATGGAATTCCTGAGTCGATTATAACAGACAATGGAGCCAATCTTAACAGTAATCTGATGAATGAGATATGCGAAAAGTTTAAGATCACTCACCGGAATTCCACTCCATATCGACCTCAGATGAACGGAGCAGTCGAAGCAGCCAACAAAAATATCAAAAGAATACTGCGAAAGATGATTGATAATTACAAACACTGGCATGAGCATTTGCCCTTTTGCACTATTGGGCTATCGCACTACAATCAGGACTTCTACTGGAGCAACGCCGTATCTATTGGTCTATGGAACAGAAACTGTGTTACCAGCAGAAGTGGAAATACCATCCTTGAGAATTATCCAAGAAGTCGAGCTAAACGAAGCAAAATGGATACAGAATCAGTACGAACAATTGATGTTGATCGATGAAAAGCGATTGAACGCAGTCTGTCACGGGCAACTTTATCAAAACAGAATGGCCAAAGCTTTCAACAGGAAAGTAAAACCAAAGACTTTCAAACCGGGGCAATTGGTGCTAAAACGCATATTCCCACACCAAAATGAAGCTAAAGGAAAATTCGCACCTAACTGGCAAGGGCCTTATATGGTTCATCGGGTGTTGACTGGAGGAGCATTAATTCTAGCTGAAATGGACGGTGAAGTATGGCCAAAAGCTATCAATGCAGATGCAGTGAAAAGATACTATATTTAGGATTTTTCTATGTAATGCACTTCTTATGTTGTAAAAGTTGCGCTCCCTGGCGGGATACGCAAAGAACCCATGTCGGGTTCCGTTTCTTAGATTGCAAATTTCCCCAAAAACACATTTCTTTGTAATATGAACTACGTTATGACCTGATTCCCTCGGCGGGATACGTAGGCGGCCACATCGGCTTCGGTCCCATCTTTAGAAAAAATCCTTACAATCTCCTTTGCTTGTAATGAACTACGTTATGACCTGATTCCCTCATAGGGATACGTAGGCGGCCTAAATCGGCTTCGGTCCCACCATTAGGAAATATTCTCCTTTATCTCACATATGACAAAATTCACCCATCTGATCACCCTGATAGGACAGGCAAGCAACCCACACAAGACTCGGTTGTCCGTTCAAAAGTTCATCATCCTCACATATCGAAAACTGGGGCATTTTTAAGGGATCACTGCTAGAGGACGCCGATAAATATGGAAAAGCATCGGCAAACTAAGTCTTCAGCCAGAAGAAGGATTTTGGATAAGACGTTTGTTTTGTTTCACTGCATGTCACTATTCGAGAGCTCGACAGTAATTCTTATAAGCAAATTATTTTCAACAAACATTTTCATCAAAATTCGATAGAATTTTTTATGTTTTTGTTTTTTAAGATGCATTTCTACAAATTGTTTTCAAATGTTTCATTAACGTCTAGCCAAGACTGGGAAGCAGAGAGGAGCTACGGGTCCGAGTCAGCAGGACATGCAAATACCAAGGACGAAGCTACAAAGTCAACGCGAATCAACTCCCCCCTCCCAAAACTCATAAATTTATTTGAGTACAGGTTCTTCAGGTCGAAAACAGCAGGGAAGCTGCAACATTTATGTGCAAATTCGCAAGGGGCCTCCGCATCGCAACTCACTACAAGGATCACTTTCCTGTTTGGAGACTGTACAAAGACGTCATGCTGACCTACAGGTTCCCAACCATGTTATGTCCATGCGAAGAACGGTAATTCGACTTACAGGATCACATTCTCATCTACTCAACTTTTGCATCGCTTTTGTCCACGCATTAACTATCATGGCATGGCAGTTCGACTATAGGGTCACACTTTACATTACGTCAACACGACGACATAAATCAGGGGCCCACCACCTCCTAATGCGGGTATTTCATTTTAAATCAGGCACCCACCTTCTAATGCGGGTATTTCATTTTAAATCAGGCGCCCACCCTCTAATGCGGGTATGTTATTTAAATCAGGCGCCCACCTTCTAATGCGGGTATTTCATTTTAAATCAGGCGCCCACCTTCTAATGCGGGTATGTTATTTAAATCAGGCGCCCACCTTCTAATGCGGGTATTTCATTTTAAATCAGGCACCCACCTTCTAATGCGGGTATATGTTTTAAATCAGGCGCCCACCTTCTAATGCGGGTATTTCATTTTAAATCAGGTGCCCACCTTCTAATGCGGGTATGTTATTTAAATCAGGCGCCCACCTTCTAATGCGGGTATTTCATTTTAAATCAGGCGCCCACCTTCTAATGCGGGTATGTTATTTAAATCAGGCGCTCACCTTCTAATGCGGGTATTTTATTTTAAATCAGGCACCCACCTTCTAATGCGGGTATGTTTTAAATCAGGCGCCCACCTTCTAATGCGGGTATTTTATTTTAAATCAGGCGCCCACCTTCTAATGCGGGTATTTCATTTTAAATCAGGCACCCACCTTCTAATGCGGGTATGTTTTAAATTAGGCGCCCTCCTTCTAATGCGTGTATTTTATTTTAAATCAGGCGCCCACCTTCTAATGCGGGTATTTCATTTTAAATCAGGCACCCACCTTCTAATGCGGGTATGTTTTAAATCAGGCGCCCACCTTCTAATGCGGGTATTTTATTTTAAGTCAGGCGCCCACCTCCTAATACGGGTATTTCATTTTAATCAGGCACCCACATTCTAATGCGGGTATTCTTATTTTTAAACAAGCGCCCACCAACTGCGTCATCTGCACAACGTTTGAGCAACGACATCATTTTAGTATTCTCACATACCCATTGTATACAATAGTTATGCACTAACTTTTGTCTTAGCTCTAGTCCGCAGGAGTTTGAATCGGCGGGAGTTTTATGCACAACGTGGAACTATCTCTTACGGCGAACCGAGGAAATTTTGGTCAGCAGCCTACTTCGAACGTCATTCCGCTCTTCCCCAATAATTTTTCACATCTTCAACCAGTGTCATCATAACTCGACACTGGGGCAATATTTCTAGAATCCGCACCAACATTTTCAATGTCTTCTCCCTCGAAATTCTATTTCTACCCATGCATCCCTAATCGTCCTTCGAGTCCCGATGATCACGACAAAATTGGCTACTCAGTCAACTTCTTTGTCCGAAAACTCTTTCATCGTCTCCGGTCAAAGAGGGGCATCTGTTGACACCCAATTTTATCCCATCTTTTCCGATTTATTTGCAATTTTAAATATTTTCGACACCTCAAAATAATTTTAATATATATACATATAGGCATATATATACAGGCCTATTATTATTATTCTTAATATCATTATTATTATTATTCGCCTTTTAATATCACAAGCATAGTTTTACCCTAATATTCTATGTTATTTTATTTTCACAAAATTGCATCGCATTTTCATTTTTTATTAAGCATTAAGCATTTCGCAAATATTACATTTTATTATTATCACATCGTGATGTTATTTTAAATAATTTACATCTTTTGCAAAATATCTTTTAATAATAAACCCCTCCTTTTATTTTTTAACCAATAACCAATTTTATTTCCCAACCCAAAACAATTTCTACCCAAACTAATTTCATTCCCCACAAACCAACCCAGCCGAGCCCAAATTATGGCCCAACCGGCCATTCCCTTTAATCCCTAAAAAACCTCAAACTAGCCCACAACCCAATTGGCCCAACACCCGAGCCCAAACTCCCCATTTAAAACTCCCATCATCCAACAACCCAACCAAAACCTCTACCCAAAATCGCACAACCCAAAGCCCAACTCCCAACACTCAACCAAACCCACTCGTCGGCCCGCCCAACCGGCCGACCCACAAACCCATTCCCCTTTATTTCTCCCCCCCCCCCCCAAACCAAACAAACCCTAAAAAAACAAAACAAAAACCAAACGCACCCTCAAATCGCCGCACCCCCTACACCCCTGCCCCTACGTCGCCACCCTACCCTGACACCGCCGAACCCTCACCATTTTTTTTTCTCTCTCACCCTTCCCAAAAAAAGTAGAGCAGAGCAGCAGCAGCTCCCCTTTCCTCTTCTAGACAAAGCTTGTAGCTTTGTCAACTATGGAATAAAGGGTGTTGGCTCCATTTTCGTGCTATGAATCACGTGAAGCCTGCAAAGCCTTCAAACGTTCGGATTTTGAAGGATTTCGTTTGACCAATTTCAAAATCCAAAGCCTAAAAATCCCGCCCAAAGAAGCCCTAGCAAACCCTAAGTTCATCTTATAAATATTAGCATGTGGAGTCCATTTGAAGAGAGGCTTTTTTTTGGGACGAAAACTCTCAGTTCTAAAAAGTCGAACTAGAAAAATTTTCACCATTTCTTAGGCTTGTTCAGAGAAAAGATAGGGAGAAAAAAAAACCTTTCTTGAACAGCTTTCAATTCTCAAAATCCCTTCTTTTTACTCTCGGTTCCGGCTCGGCAAAGCCACAAACACTTTGTTCTTTTCAATCGCATAAACAGACTTCTCCAAGCGGGTCGACGATTCGAAACACGCCTCGGTTCGCTACCCGGCGAAGGTCCGTAAGCTCACTTTATTTTTATTTTTCTTTATTTAGTTAATGTGAAGTGGTCTGTATGACTTGATTATATGTTTGTTAGATGTGTTTATCTTAAGATTAGTTGTTATTTATGTTTGTTAGTTTGGGTCCAAAACATGCTTAAATGATGTTAAGTGTTGCTTGAATCTGTTAGGTTAGTTTTCAGGTATACTGTTTAACTTATAAATGTTCTGAGTCGTTAAGTTCATTTACCAAGTTATTGTTTAAGGTTATTAGATTGAATGATAACATGTTAAGGCTACTGTTGGACTATTGAATTAATTAATAAGCATGTGTAATTAGTGAGACTTATTGATACTCATTAAGATAACTATTAAGCCCATTTTAATTAAGACTTGTTAGTTGCTTATGGTCCTCAAGTCCGTGTTATGCCATACCATGTTCTGAATGTTGTCGACACATTGACCTCTCATCTATGTTAGCCCTTTTAGCAAGGAGTTTAATTATTTTAAGACTGGATACGTGCTGGTATAGCCTGTTCTGCATATTTCTCTGTGGTTTAGAAAATAATATGGTTCAGTTCTCACTTTGAATAACTGTTTAGCATGAAATTTGGGGATATAAATCTGACTTGGTTAGTGTGCAACCTGAATATGATCTTATGTGTCTAGTTAGCATGTCTGAGATGCCTCACTCTGAATGGTTACTTGGCTCATCCCTGTTTATCCCACTAGTGTCCACTGAATTAGTCATGCATTTCTCCTACGTGATTAAGTGTTAAAATGCCTCCATGTTATCATGTAAAGTCCCCAGTTGTCATGTATCATGCATATCTATTGAGTTTTTTGAATGATATTTGCATCAGTGCTTTGCACCATTTTGAACCATTTTACCCTGATAAGTTATCCTGCCTAATGCATTTTGCTTGGTCCTGTGATCATGTTTCATATGATAAACATGTAGAGGGTAAAGAGTGTTGAAATTTGCTTGTTTATGAGAGAGCCTGGCCTGTGATTTTTTTTGTGTAATGAGCCTGTCTTAGCATCGGTGTCTGGTTTAATCCTATTTCAATATCATGCCATGTCTATTGAAGGGATTAGACAAACTGTTAGGTTTGAACTATAGTTATGCATAGTCATTTTAATATTGAAAACCTAGGTAAACATTCAGGGTGTTATTCTTGTGCCACTATCTTGATCTGAATATATTTCTCCTTTATTGGTATACGTAGCCCTGCCCCTATCTTGGTACTAATTTAGTTCTTATTTATCAAAACTCTATTTTTGTACTGTCCTGGTTTGGTTGTTTCAATTGTTGTTCAGCATGTTTAGGTTTCTGTGGGCTTGGCTATACTGGAATAGTTCTACATGTTCAAAAATGCTATTTTGGTTCTGGTCATTTGCATACTCTTATTTGTCTCATGCAACTACTAGGAAAATTACAATGGTTATTTTGCATAGAGTCAGGGTGCTCAACACTTGGAATATGGGACTATTTGAGTCTAGCTTTAGGATAGTTGATCCCATGTGCCTAGAGTCATATTGTTGAATGGTCATTTTGTGTAATTTGCTTGCTCTATACTCATTTGGGACAGTCATATACTTGGTTTCATAGGCTGGAATGTAATTGAACCTTATGCTAGGCAGTGATGTCTTTTTCCTCAGGTTGTTTATGTCCATCTTGCCTACTGTGTCACATTGTCAGCATTCTCTATTTAGTTGTTACATTTTATCAGCATGTAAGGCATGTCTTGGATAACATATACCTATCATGTCTGTCTAAGAGGCATTCCTCCATATAATACACAGTTTGAATCTTATCATATGCTTGCAATTTGATATACTCTGCTCACTTAAAAGTATTATGTGGAATGGTTTATTTGATTGCTAAGACTCTAGCGTGTTTACCAGATCAGTCATATTAGGATTTATTTGCTCTAGTGTTCAATATGTAAATGAAAGCATGTAACACTCATTAGATCACCTAGTTGCTAAAGCAGCCTACTGTTTGTTCTAAAAAAAATGAAAATATCATCCATGCATTCTCTATTGTTGAATCTGATTCTGCTCAATATACTTTTGTTAATCTACTTGTTTTACCTGAATCATGTGGTCTTTTGCTTTTCATCCTCTTATCTGGTGTTTGAATTTACTTACAGCCTAAACTTGCTCATCTTTTGCTTGCAATATCATGAGAACGTATTCTTTGTTTCACCCTGCAAAAAATACGAAATTAGCATCTTATTCATTCCTTGTGCTAAGTATACAGATGGTATACTCTATAATATACAAGACATATAATTCGGGTATACCTGGTGTATATCAGAGTTTGTATATTCCTCGTATATTCTTAAGTATATTATATATCTTTGGAAATATCTTGCGTATATCAACCCTTAAATGTTAATTGAATACTTGAATGTGAGCCCAACTCATTTCTGCTAGTATCTTTTTATGACTGCTTTTGGGCCTGGGCCATTCTCTTTATTTTTATTTTTCTCTTTGTATTCTATTAATAGTTTTGGGCCTAGCCCATTGTCTGTTGTCCTCTTCTCTTATAATTTTGCTGACTAACAACTCGGGCCGATTAATGGGTCTTATCTGATTTTATTCTAATAATGGGTTGATTAGTTTAGGCAAATTTTATTTGCAGTAGATGAATTTGGGTATGTGTAATTTGCATCATTGTTTCCCTCCTTCAAGTCTGAAAATTATATGTTTGGGGCCGTTTTCTATTTCTGCGTGTTAATTATTCCCTAAGGCCCAACAACATATTACTTTTTCATGAATGATTTATTTACATTTTTTTGTATATATGTCCATGTCCCGTTTACTAATCCTTTTCTTTTCTTTATTTACATGAAACGCATCGGGAGCAACGAAGAGTCTCGTTATGAGACTCATCATGGCTAGTGTCAAACGAAGACCCGCATCCACATTCCTTGCATTCTCCAACCTCGGGATTTCAAAACAAATAGGGCTAGATGACATCGTCATCCGCCTTAGTTCCCCTTTTTTGGTTATTCTTTAATTTCGTTATTTCTATTTGGGTCTGTAATAATTATTTAATGCTTGTGTGATTGTTAGGATATTTAGAATAATTAGGTCATGAATGGATAATTAGTAGGGTAATTAAAACCCGTCGCTAGCTTATTTATTTATAGGCCCAGTTAATTCAAACATAGAAACCCTCCGCTAGTTTATTTATTTATAGGCTCGTCAGGCATATTTAAAATTTTCAAAATAACTTTGACCATCTTTTGTTCACTTTATTAATTGTACAACTCAAAATGATTTCCAAAAAAAAATATACTTCTTTGGCATTATAAGCAATTCGTTTTTCTCCTTATTATTAATTGTCACAAATGCATACTTTTTCCACTTCTACATGTATTTTCTTAATATCATACAAATGAATACTTGTACAGCACGCATCCCTTTCATTAATTATTTGCAAACATCTTTTTAACTTATACTTTAAACATACATTTTTCGTAGTATAATATTAACCTGAGTTTGACCGGATGACCGCAAGTTAGCGGATCTTAAAGAATGCCTAACCCCTTTCCTTTAGGATAATAAAGAACCATTACCTAGAACTTCATTAGTTTCGCAGACTTTAGAGTTGGAGTTATATTGCAGCATTTAGTTAACATTTAGGTGTCCTAATTCACCATAAATAATTAGGTGGCGACTCCTTAATCATACCCAGGAATCACCGGATATGTTGTACTCCGCTTTGACCCGCGGGTCGAAAAAGGGCGCGACAAGCCCAATTGATTCCATACTTCTTTAAGAGATAATAAAGCATATACACATCTGTACTTGTAATAGAGCTTAGAGAACCAACTCGAGGCAGTACCAGTCATATGAGTCAAAACATGATTGATAAAACAAAGGTTAGATGGTCCAAAATCAGTCAAATCAAAGTGAGTTTCAGAGACAAAAACACATTGCCTCTTCAAGAGATACTCAAAGTTTTCTGGCCACAAAATGCACATAAACTCAATTTTTTCAGAGAATTTAACACCAAAACCTTTTCAAAGAGAAAATCATTAACCACAATACATGTACCCATAACAAGAGTTTTCAACTTTCCACTATCTTTTGACACTCTAAGATTTGCATAGAACATCCTAACGGGTTCTTCAAATACTTCATATTACAAAGTTCGAAAATAGAGGATAATGTTTTTATTTTTTAGAGTAGCAATTACATTGCAATAGTGATCCTTGAGTTGATCAAGGCTGATAACCCTGCCAAACGCAATTCAGCGCTTTTTGAACAGATTGTACTTGGCCTTTTCATTAGACCCCCAAAACAACTACATGTCCAAAATCCTTGTAAGACTCTATTTTGGACTTTTGAGAGGGTTTTCTTTTATGGAAGGGGAATGCATCTCTTTTTTTTTCAGAAAGGCTCCCAATGATTTCATCATCAGAGGAATCAAACAAATTAACATAGTCTTCAGTATATGTAAGTTTGTAATCGGCGACTAGTTCGTCTTACCCAAGAGGCTTCACCTTTAACCCTAACTACGATGATGGAATGTGGTTGTTTTGGTTGTTCGAAAAAGACTTGGGGTGAGGAAAAGAGAGAAGTGAAGGGTTTGGTTGGAAGATGAGGGTTTGTGTAGAGGATGTGGGAAGGCATAAGGTTGTGTTGGAAGAGTGGATAGGATTGAAATGACAGGTGCAACTTTATGAGAAAGAGGGGTAATGATGAAAAGGTTTTGGAGGCAGGAAGGGTACACGTTGTATTTAAGACAACATAAAGATACATTGAATTAAAAAAACTAAGACAAAAATTAATTTTTAAATGTAGAAATCCCTAAATCGTTTCTAAGAAAACAAAATATTTCTTCAAGTAATGGTTTTGTAAAAATACCATCTAGTAGTCAAAAATTCTAATATAAAATCACCATTATTAACATGATCACGAATAAATGATGCTTGATGTCTATATGCTTTGCTCTAGAGTGATGCACAGTGTATTTGGACAAGCTGATTGCACTGGTATTGTCATAAAAAATAGGCACATAATCAAATGATAATTAATAATTAATTAATTGATGCATCATCCAAAGTAGTTGTGTTCCACAAATTCCTAATGCCAAGTACTCAGCCTCAGTGGTTGATAAAGCGACTGAGGTTTGTTTCTTGCTATGCCAGGATATGAGAGATTCTTCCAAAATCTGGCATGTTCCACTAGTACTTTTTCTATCCGTTTTTCATCTGCAAAGTTAGCATCGGAATAACCTAATAAATCAAAATTATTACAGTGAAGATACCATAGACCAAACTCATTTGTTCCAATGAGATAGCGAATAATTCACTTTACTGCGGTGAGATGTGATTCTTTAGGAGCCGAGTGGAACCTAGCACATTTGCATACGCTAAACATGATGTCTGGTCAACTTACAGTGAGATAGAGTAGTAATACTCTCATAGATCGATAGGTCTTTTCATCCATATCTTTCCTTGGAGAATCTATCTCAAGACATGTTGAGGGACTCATAGGTGTGCCAAATACTGTCTTTCTCCATTCCAAATTTCTTAATCAACTCCTTGTGTATTTGGTTTGGCTTATGAAAGTTTCATTAGTCGACTGCCTTATTTGTAATCCTAAGAAAAATGTCAGCTCTCCCATCATACTCATTTCAAATTCTTCTTTCATGAGATCAGCAAAATTCTTGCATAGAAGAGGATCAGAACTTCCAAAGATAATATCATCAACATAAATTTGAACAATTAAAATGCAGTTTGATGATGACTTCTGAACAAATAGTGTGGTGTCAATTTTCCCACATTTGAAATTGTTTTCTAATAGAAATGAGCTTAACCTCTCGTACCAAGCTTTGGGAGCTTGTTTTAACCCATATAAAGCTTTAGATAATTTAAGAACATGGTCTGGAAAAGAGAAATTTTCAAAACCTGGTGGTTGCTTTAGTAAAAAAAAATCTATCTTGATAAAACAATTTAAAAAGACAATTTTGACATCCATTTAGAACAACTTAAAACGTTTATAGGATGCATATGCAAGTAAAATGCGAATAGATTCTAACTTTGCTATATGAGAAAATATTTCATCGTAATCAATACCTTCTTGTTGTAAGTAGCTTTCTGCAACTAGTCTAGCTTTGTTTATAATTACTTGGCCAGACTCATTTAACTTGTTTTTGAACACCCACTGTGTCCCTATTACAAAAGCATTTTTAGGTCTTGGGACGAGTTTCTATAATTTCCTTCGAATTGATCAATTTCTTTTTGAATTGCATTTAACCATGATTCATCTCCTAAGGCTTCATCAACCTTCTTTGGTTCAAGCTGTGATTTTAAAGCGAATGAGGATTGTTGTCTGAGAGACGTTCTAATTTGCATTTTTGAATTTGGATTTTCAAGAATGAGGTCACTTGGGAAACTTGCTTCATTTCTCCATTCCTTAGGAATGTTTATTTGTTGAGCTTCTGAGATTTTCTTTTTTTCTTGAACAAATTTTGACTTCTCAAGCCGAGAGAGTTGGGGCTCAATTTCGAATGGTTCAGTAGTTGACTTAGTCGTATCTTGACTGGGCACTCCTCTCATATGTCAATACTTTGGGCACTTGTGTCTTTGACACTTGGGTTAGTATCAATAAAAACAACATGAACAAATTCTTTGATAGTCATAGTCCTTTCATTATATATTCTATATGGTCTACTAAAAGGAGTGTATCCAACTAAGATGTCTTCATCATTGCGTGGGTCAACTTTTCTAAGACTATCATTACCATAATTGTGAACAAAATATTTACATCCTAAATGATGAAAGTAACTAATGTTGAGACGTTTACCTTTTAAGAGTTCGTATGGCTTCTTTTTCAAGATTGTCTTGATTAAACTTCGATTTAATATATGACAAGCAGTACTCACAACTTCAGCCCAAAATCGGTCTGGCATCCCTATTCTAAAAGCATTGTACGAGCAATATCCTAAAGGGATCGGTTCTTTCTTTCTGCAACGCCATTTTGGGTATAGCCTTGCTGAGCGCAGAAGTCCTCAAATAATTTATTCTCAAATTCTTTTTCATGATCACTAGTTGAGATGATGTATCCTTTTTCTCTTTGAACTTTTCTACAAAAGGTCTCAAACTGAGTGAGAGCTTCACTTTTGTGAGTTAGAAATATGACCCAAATAAAGCGAGAATAATCATCGACAATAACAAAAGCATATTTGTTACAACCTAGACTAATAGTTCTAGTAGGAACAAATAAGTCCATATGCAATAATTGAAGAGGCTTGAATGTGCTAACAATATCCTTAGGTTTGAACAAAGAGCGGGTTTGTTTACCTATTTGACATGTATCACAGATATGATCTTTTGAAAAATTTAGGTAATCCTAGCTTAGAGATTTTTTTTTGGGTATATGTCTGGAACACCCACTATCAAGTACCCACATATCCTTTTTAACGATTTTCTTGGATTATTTCTGCAAAATAGATAAATCCATTTTTTTAATTACCCAAGTATTTTTGGGTCCTGGATGGTTAGTTTCATTTAAACCAGTTTTGTTTTTAGATCTCCAAATCTATTTACCAGAGATATTTTTTTATGCTTACAATTATAAGCCTTGTGACCAGGTTTACCGCATGAATAACAGTTAAAATGATTGGAGAGAAATCATTTCTTAGAGAAAAATTCATTTGAACTTTTATTCGAAGTCAACTGACTTCTAACAAATATTCCTTTGTTCAAGCTGGATTGGTTTTATCTAACTGAAGTGTGACTGGAGGATTTTCTGAAGTCATTTAGTTGCATTTTGACTTCATTCTCCTGGAGTAAGTCGACTTCAATCTGACTTGCTTCAAGAAGAATTTGCCCGACTTTCTTTTCTCTTGCTAGCTTATATTCATCAATCATCTTCTAAAGGTCATCAGTGACTAGATCAAGAGATGCTTGAAGATCATTACAGTTACTGCAATTTGAAGAATGTACCTCACTAGTTTTTTCCATGGCCATGAAACACATGTTTGCCATGTTAGTCGGTTCAGAATCAGATTTGTCTTGATCGCTCCATGCTTCGTAGGATCTCGCAACATTCGACTTTCAAAAATTCCTTTTCTTTATTTTGGGACAATCAACCTTGATATGTCCAGATTTTTTGCATTGATAGCATTTGTCGTCATTCTTTTGGTCATCATTATTTCTATACCCATTTCGAGGTTTTTGTCTTCTTTTTCTTAGAATATTTTTTACTCCTCGATTTATCATGGCTAGCGTTTCGTTTGCTTTCTTCATCATCATCTTCACTTTCATGAGTAGTGGATTTGAAAGGACGGACTTCTTTTTTTCTTCCTTTGGGTATCAGTTTAGATGAATCTTTTCGAATGCCATTAGACTCCTTCGGAGTTCGTCATAAGTGAGATTGTCTAATTGGACAAAAAACTAAATTTATGATTAATATGGATACATGTCTTTTTTTAATTGGACACGTTTACAATTAATTAATACACATAACTAATTAACATTACGAAAATCTTAGTTTCAAGAACTTTAAAAAAAGTCAATGGTCTTCATCTTCTTCATTTTTGAGCCTCAAAATTCAATAAAGACTAAATCAAATTCGCATCAATCAAGCTCAAATTTCAACTACAACTTCACAACAACATTATCACCAAATTTCAATAATCAATTTGGTCGACAACCAAAAAATTTGATAAATCCTTTTTTTTTTGCTCTTCAAGTCTTTTCAAGGTTAAACAATGGTGGATTCGAAATTCTTTCTCCATTTTCAAATCTCAAAACAACTAAAGATCTAGAATGGGTTTACCACTTGAAGCTCAACTTCAAAACTTCAACAACCTTTAAATCTACTCAGCACCTCCAATTCCTTTCAAGTTCATACGAGAACAATAACAATATTAACAATTATCATTTTCATTATTCTAAAACGTGATATTTCCAAAATATTTTGGAGTTAAAAAGGTAAACAGAAAGGAAGAAAATGAAAGATTTTTTAAAATAAGACAAATTTGTGAAAGTATACCTGGCAACGCATGTATTTCACTGTCTACTAAAGATTTGGTTTTCTATGACATGTCAGCACTTAGGGTGAAGTTTATTACACTTTAAAATAATTATAGGATCGGATATTGTTCAGGGAGTACTTATGCTTTATTCCTTAATTAAATATTTAGAGAAAAATATAAACAAACTTAGTTACTCAACCACTGAAACCCCAAAACTGAAAATTAAAACAATAAATGAAACACCACATTACGTATCATGTCTTTTAATTACCCGTTATTGGACGCCCATGTTATTGAAATTTTTAGCTTAAAGCGCAAGAAATAACTATACTCCTCAACTCGATTGACAAATTTCCAGAACGTTTAAATTTGTAACACATGTGACATGTAGTACACTAGTTGTAGTTGCGTTTATGGAGGAACAAACTAAAGTAAGATGCCAACTTTCTATTTTTCTCTTGTACGTTATCAGTACTAAATTTGAAAGATCCTTCAATTTCACTTTATCCTGTTAATGACTATTAGCATTAATACTTCCATACACGCCCAACATCCGTTTTCTCCCATGTTCCACGGACCCAAAATCTTAGCTATTTATATATCATAGGATTTTGTATAAAATGGATAAAATTAAGCTAATTACAGTAGTACTTTAATTTGAGGTGATTCAAATTTACTGGTCCATTGTACGTAACACTCTTTTATTCCCTTTAAGATATACACTACGGTTCAACAACTAATAACATTCAAACAACCATTAAACAAGATATTGAGACATTGAGTTTAATACTCCACCACAAACTAGTACGTCATACTTTGTTTTTCATCTAGAAGATCAGTGCACCTTAACAATTAGTTAAAAGATGGGATGTAAAGTGTGATTTACACGCCTAACCCTTAATGATTACAAGGAATTAAATTAGAATGAAACAAAAAGATAGCAAAGGTTACATCATCACCCAAAGCTAATTATTAAGATAAGATCATCACTAGTCACCCCACTAGTAGTTGTCCCTTAAAAAAGTCCCTCTTCCATGTGATTCTTGAGCCACAAAGGGCCCTAACTCCGTACTTTTGAAATTCTACCTGCGTTTTAAAATAATGTGAAATAATTTAATACTAGAAAATTTGAAATAATTAATTGGGCAGCATATCTTATAATGGAGTTTAGTGCATAAACAGACAAACTGATTTAAAAAGGAATCAAGTTGGGCAGTTGGAATCTCACTGCTTATCTTTTCTACAATCTTTTGATTAATCTGGTTTATAAAAACCTTGACATATTTAGTTGAGTGGCCATGAAGCTTTGGCATTACGGAAGCATTAGCATTAGTTAACGATACGCACAAGAGTTTCCCTTTTGCTTGTCCAACATTATGACGTTTCTCCAACTTAATCTCTCTTCTCCTTCGGCAATATAGGAAAGGGCCAGTTTCTTTGTGTATTTTTATCTGTTACATTTTGAAATTTTTTGAAACACTTTAATTTAAACTTTTAATTTTATTCTTAGTGAGAAGTTTATGTACTTATATAAATATTATGACATGTTTATTCTACAAATTCTAAAGTATTCAATTTTTTTTAGACTTCATGTGAAGTCAAACAATGTCATATACATGAGTGGATCCATGATATAATTTAACCGGTTCAAACCCAGGGGCGGATCTACCTTAGGCTGAGATGTCACGTGACACTGCTTCGTCGGAAAATTTTATTAAATATGTATAGAAAATTAAAAGGCAGACGAAAACAATAAGATATATTTTTTCCATTGACACCCATCAACACAAAGGCTTGCATAGGCTGAATTGGTTAGTTGTTCCAATCTCCAAATGAGTGCGCGAGTTCGAAACCTGACCGCATACTTTTTTAAATCATTTTTGCTCCGCATTGAACAAATATAACAAAATCAAATGCTCTGGTTCGAACCCTTCTCTTGGAGGTTAACAAAATCAAATGTAAACCAGTTGGTCCAAGCTCAGACCTATTATATTTGCGACATCTTTCGATGATAAAGGGACTCTTCTTACTGCTTCCCTTAATTGTGCGGTTCTTTTTTATGCTTTTTTTCACCAAAGAAATTAATTAAGAACAATGTACGGAATCAAACTGATAAAATATTGAGTATTATTTCTAATGAAGTTATTTTGAATACATTTCAAAAACTAAAAAAAATCATCGAGAAAAGTACTTTTTTATAGTAATATACGTGAATTATGTTTTATTTATATGTATTTTGTTCTTTTTTTCCATATGGTGTTACATTCTACTATTTCTCATTTTAAAATATGACACCGCCGACGAAAAATCTTAGCGTACGTCGTTGGTTCAACCGTTCTTGCTAATATTCTCAGAATATTCGTCGTATATTTTGTAATTATGATAAATGTATATTTAAGGTAACTTAGGATTCTAATTGTATTAGGAATCAACCTTTGTAAGGTAAGTTAGGATTCGTACCATATTAGGAATCAACCTTGTACAGCTATATATATTGTGAATAATGAAAGAAATTCCTAAGGGAAATTTATTCTATCTTTCATGGTATCAAGAGCCTAAAACCTAAATCTTCATTCCCGGCCGAAATCAGATTTTTTTCTGCTTTCACAAAAAAAAAAAAAAATCTGGTTTCTTCCTCCATATTTCGGCCAAACCAGAAAATTCCCTTCCCTCGACAGGCGGCAACCATGTCTTCCCCCACAAATTTTGTTTCATCCACTGGCACACTTGAAAACCCCTCTCAACGTTCAGTAACTTCTTTTCATCCGGCATTCGCCGTTAACAACATCAAGAATTTTATCCCTATAATTCTTGACCAAGAAGACTGTCAATATTCCATGTGGATGGAACTATTCTACATTCATGCATGTGCATACAACGTGCTCGATCACATTGACGAATCTGTTCCTCGTCCCACCGATGTTACAGACTAATCAAGGCCGCCTTGACGCCATCGTCAAACAATGGATCTACGGCACCATCTCCAAAGATCTGTTATGCACTATCATGAAAAAAGGTGCTACGGCACGTGAACTTTGGGTCCGCTAGAAGAAATCTTTCAGACAATAAAAATACTCGGCCGTATTTGGAAGAGCAATTCAACAATACCCGCCGAGAATTTTAACAACATGTCCGAATATTGTAAGCAATCAAACTCATAACCGATCAACTATCCAACGTCGGGACTTCTGTTTCAGAAACCAAGATGGTGCTTCAACTTGTTGCGGGTTTACCGAAAGGTGAATATGACACACTCGCAACAATGATTCAACAAGCCGACCCTCTCCCGAGTTTCAACAAAGCACGTTCATGAAACTAGACGTGCTAAACAAGATGAACGTAATCAAAAGGCGTTAGCCGTTGACGGGATGGCAACACCGCGCGCCAAAGAAGAACCAGCTCCAATAAAGAAGCAGCGAGAACAGAGCTACGGAGGTCGTGGGCGCAGAGGTCGCAACAACAAAGGCAAGGGTCGCGAAAGGGCCAACGCAACCAATGGATCGAACAACAACACCATCGACAGCCGGCGGGTCCAACCAAGAAGAAGAAGTGGCCCAACCAGCCAGAATCGGGCCTCGCCGCATGCCCGCATTCGACCGCAGGGCCGGCCCAACTGGTCGATCGGGCCTGTTGGGCCCCGGCCTCACCACCAGGCAGCCCACTGATTGAGTCCAAAGAAGAAGAAGAATCGCAGCCCATTGCGATCAAAGAAGAAGAAGACTGCAGCAGCCCACCGCCCCGATCGATTGGGGCGCATACACCACCGTGAACCTTCAACAGCCCGACGACAATTGGTACATGGACACCGGAGCCACATCTCACCTCACCCGGTCGTCAGGTAACCTATCTCAACTACGTCGGCTAAAGTGTCCTCAATTTATTACTGTCGGCAATGGTAATCGCATTCCAATTGAAGGTTACGGTAACACACACACCAAACATCCACATCCACCTTTCTCCCTAAACCACGTCCTATACACACCTAACATCATTAAAAACTTAATCTCTGTTAGAAAATTCACTAGCAATAATTCTGTGTCTGTCAAATTTGACCCTTTTGGTTTTTCTGTGAAGGAACTCAATACGGGGAAAATTCTTACACGCTGCAATAGTATGGGAGACCTCTACTCATTCACTCAATCTTCCGTTGTTAGACCGCAAGCACATCTATCCCTTGCGGCGATCTCTCCCTCAACTTGGCACAACCGACTCGGACACCCCGGAGACCAGTTTTTACTTTTCTTAGGACTTCTAAGCGTATTCAATGTAATAATGGGAAAATTTCCCAACACTGTTTTTCTTGTCCACTAGGCAAACATACTCGTCTTCCCTTTATGTCATCAAACAGTGTTACTTTTTCTCCTTTTGATATTGTCCATGCTGATTTATGGACATCTCCGATTGCTAGCTCTTTGGGTCATAAATTCTATCTAGTATTCTTGGATGATTTTTCACATTTTGTCTGGATTTACCCACTGAAATTCAAATCTGAAGTTTTTGCAAAATTCCTCGAGTTTCAAAAATTCATTAAGACACAATTTGAAAAACCTATTAAATCATTCCAATGTGATAATGGACGTGAATTTAATAACTCGGCATTTCACAATTTCTATTCTAAACAAGGCATGGTTTTCCATTTTTCTTGTCCCTATACTTCTTCCCAAAACGGAAAGGATGAAAGAATTATACGTACCATCAATAACATGGTCCGCACACTTCTGTTTCATGCCTGCCTACCACCGCCTTTTTGGGTCTATCTTTGTCAAAATGGTAGAATCCCTTCTAAATATTTTACCAACTAGCACACTCCAAAACAAAACCCCTACAGAAATCTTATACCGTAGGCAGCCATCATATGATCACCTACGTATTTTTGGATGCTTATGCTACCCCAACATAGCCTCCACTGCACCCCACAAACTTGCCCCTCGCACTCTTCCATGTGTCTTCCTTGGTCTATCTCCTAATCATCGGGGCTACTTGTGATATGACATTGCTACTCGCAAAATCATCGTCTCCCGTCACGTTACCTTTAACGAGACAACCTTTCCTTTTTCAAATCTCCAGAAATTTCAGACCACCGATTACATCTTTCTCGATGAACCAAGTTTGTCTCCGGTCATCCAAAATCTGTACCAGCAGCAGCTCACTGTTCCGACGCCAATGCTGCCTCCAGCAGTGTCCTCTGACCCTCCCGCAGCAATGCTACCACCCAGTCCAGCTCCCACACCACCCATGCTACACCATGTTGAGTCTAATGCACCACCCACACTGCCTCCAGTCCAGCAAATCCAACAACCTATCGAGTCTCCTCGCTTCGCAAAGAACACTATCGCCAACCAGCCCCATAGCCCACCGCCTACCACCCAAAGAACTATCCCGACCTCCCACTGCAGCCCCCTCACCGCATGGAGACTCGTGCACAACACGGATCTTCAAACCCAAGGTTCACTTCAATCTCTCCACACAAACCTTATCACCCATTCCAAAGAATCCAAAACTAGCTAAACCGACCCCAATTGGAATGCGCCATGTGCGAAGAGTTTAACGCTTTAACCAAGCGTAACATTTGGGATTTGGTACCTAGACCACCGGTGTGAATATTATCCGCCAGATGTGGCTATTTCGTCACAAGTTCGCAGACGGTGGTGACTTAGAGAGGTATAAGGCAAGACTAGTTGCAAATGGCACTAATCGCCAGGAGGGTATTGATTGTGGTGAGACATTCAGTCCGGTTGTTAAACCGGCCACTATTCGGACTGTTCTCAGTATTGCTATGGGCTTGCATTGGCCGATTCATCAGCTTGATGTCAAGAATGCGTTTCTTCATGGGGATTTGAAAGAGACTGTGTACATGCATCAGCCTCCTGGTTTTGTTCATCCGGCAGCTCCACAGTTTGTGTGTCGTCTCAGGAAGTCATTGTATGGATTAAAACAGGCCCCCCGAGCTTGGTATGATCGGTTCGTCAGGTATCTTCTGCATATTGGTTTTGTATGTAGCAGGTGTGACACCTCTCTCTTCACTTTTCACCGAGGTAGCAGCACTGCATATTTGCTATTATATGTCGACGATATTGTTCTTACTGCCTCATCTGACGGGTTGAAGAATGAAATCATTGCTCTACTCAAAACTGAATTTGCTATGACTGACTTGGGGAAGCTAAGTTATTTTTTGGGTATATCGGTGACTAGATCTGCTGCCAATATGTTCCTGTGTCAGCGAAAGTATACAGAAGAGATAGTGTACAGGGCCAAGATGGCAAATTGTAAAATTATGCCAACTCCGGTGGACTCAAAATCCAAGCTTAGTGCCAATGACGGTGCGCCAGTTTCTAATCCCACTCTATATCGGAGTCTAGCAGGTGCTCTTCAGTATCTTACATTCACTAGGCCTGATATTGCATATGTCGTTCAGCAGGTGTGTCTGTTCATGCACGACCCCCGAGAGTCTTATTTTGCAGCCCTCAAACGTATTATCAGATATGTTACGGGCACACTTGACTTTGGCTTACATCTATACCCCTCTGCCCCAACCAAATTGCTAGCCTACACAGATGCAGATTGGGCAGGATGCCCCGACACACGTCGCTCCACCTCCGGGTACTGTGTATTTCTTGGGGATAATCTTATCTCATGGTCCGCCAAGCGGCAGGCCACGCGGCTGTCCGTTAGTCTTTGAAGCGAGAATATCGCGGAGTTGCTAATGTAAATCGTTGAGATCCTGTTAGCTCAAATCTTCTTTTGGAGCTCCAGTGTCCATTACGCAAGGCGTCTATAGTTTATTGTGACAACATATCTGCTATCTATATGTCTCATAATCCAGTCCAACATCAGCGAACTAAGCATATTGAGATGGATATCCACTTTGTGCGAGAGAAGGTTGCTCGTGGTCAGGTCAAAATTTTACACGTGCCTTCCTCGTATCAGTATGCAGATATTTTCACAAAGGGACTACCGCGACAACTCTTCACCGACTTCCGATCCAGCCTTAGCATTCGGCCTCCTCCCGCTCCGTCTGAGGGGGAGTATTAGCGCTAATATTCTCAGAATATTCGTCGTATATTTTGTAATTATGATAAATGTATATTTAAGGTAACTTAGGATTCTAATTGTATTAGGAATCAACCTTTGTAAGGTAAGTTAGGATTCGTACCATATTAGGAATCAACCTTGTACAGTTATATATATTATGAATAATGAAAGAAATTCCTAAGGGAAATTTATTCTATCTTTCATACATTTCAAAAACTAAAAAAAATCATCGAGAAAAGTACTTTTTTATAGTAATATACGTGAATTATGTTTTATTTATATGTATTTTGTTCTTTTTTTCCATATGGTGTTACATTCTACTATTTCTCATTTTAAAATATGACACCGCCGACGAAAAATCTTAGCGTACGTCGTTGGTTCAACCGTTCTTATTATATTATACTTTTAAAATTACAGATTTAATATTAATTAATTTTTAAAATAGTAATTCTTTTACATATAAAGCTACTCGGATCTATGTAGAAGATGTTGTGATCAGTTGACTTCAGTGGCTATATGCTACATTATCCACTAATTTTAGTTATAATATACATATTTGGTTTAATTATAAAAAAGTTTAAGGTAACAAAAGAAAATAAAATTAAGAATTTCAATTGTCAGACTAGAAAATTCTGAAAGAATAAACCAAATAAAGAAAAAGATGTACTTATTAAAACGCAAGAAGTGGTACCAATAATCACTTACAGAGTTGCATTCAATTCTAACAAAAGAAAAAAACAGGAAGAATAGACATAAAATTTTAACTCCTAACCTCAATTAAAAAGGTTCACCCAATAAAAACATGATACATTGAACTTGGATGCGCATGCGAACACACACATATATAATTCTTAAAAATATAACACTACTTTATATTAGACCTGTCCAAAGGTCGGGTCGGGTCGGGTCAGGGCCGGGTCGGGTGACTTTTTTTTTCCTCCTTGCCCGACCCTGGCCCGACCCTGACCCTATATTTTTTTTTAAATTCCGACCCTGGCCCTGGCCCTGACCCTTCGGGGACCCTACGGGTCACGGGTCGGCCCTGACCCGACGTTTTTTTTTGGCGGTCGGGGTCGGGCCGAGGTCGGGTCGGGTCGGGATTTTTTTTAAAAAAAAATTGAATTTTCAAAACTGAAATTGGTATTCACTCCTACATTACCACGAAATTTCGACGTTAAAATGTATTGTATATCGTGAAATCTTGACTAAAGAAAAAGAGAATTGGAAATCGATTTGGGGAAAAACACAAATTGATTGGAAAAACTGACGTTTTTCTAAAAATTGGCTGCGCCAAACCGCCTTATGGAGGTTTGACCGTCCCTGTCTCGAAAAAATATGCAAAATCAAAAAAAAAATTGGATAAAACGGACATCCGAGCGCAGAGTTATGACCATTTAAAGTTTCACCAATTTACAACTATTTTATCTCCCTACATTATGCTTCCATGATATTAACAAAATGACTAATAATATAAATATATAATTAATAATCAGCTACCGTTTTTATCTTATTTTATGTCGAGCTAAATGTAGATTAGATATATATATATATATATATATAAACAGGCATTATATCACTTATTAATGACAAAAATATATATAAGTACAAAATAAATATTCAGGGTCGGGCCGAGGTCGGGTCGGTGTCGGGCCGAGGTCGGGTCGGGGTCGGGCCGAGGTCGGGCCGAGGTCGGGCCGGGCCGGGCCGGGCCGGACGGGTAATTTTTTCTGACCCTGACCCTGTTTTTTTCGGGCCGGGTCGGGCCGGGCCGGGCGGGTCCCCGACCCTATGGACAGGTCTACTTTATATGATCTAGAGAGGAAAATATAGATTTACGTGAACCCAAAAAACACCCAAGATATATCACTGGCCATATTTATTGAAAGGTTGCGAGGAACAATCTACTTTTAGGTGGGAAAAAAAAAAGACACTGCACCTAACTGGGGAATTTATCTCTTTCAGTTTCCTTTATTTTTCTTGATTTAGGGAAAAATAAGAAGAGAATGAAAAAGACATTATTTTCTCCAAAAATGGAAAGGCTTAATTCGAAAGAGTGGTAAACTAAAGCAGGGATAAGGCGAGCTGATGGAGATAGGTGAAAAAGAAATTTAAAAGTAAAACTGTACTGAAAGAAAATTAAAGAAGGAAAAAGGACAAAAACAAACAAATCATTAGGGACAATGGAACCAGTAGAATATGGCTAAGTGGTGTTCGGTGGAACCGGAGAAAAAATAATATATACATAAAAAAGTAGATGGTATTTTCATTCTACAGAGAAATTAGGTCAGGGGTAGAGATTAGTGGTGAAGAAAACCTTCATGTGTCTACTCTTTCTTTTTTCTTCATTTATTTATATTATTTAGTTTAACTTAACTAAAACTTAAAAAGAAAATATGCATTTTATCACCTTAAAGAAAATTATTCACGATTGACTAATAACCTAAAAACTGTCTGATGTTTACTTAAGTCAATATTAGAAAATCTCAAATTTTTTACCGATGTTCTATTAGAATTTGACTCATTGATTAGAGAAAAAGTCCTTCAAATATATTACTGACAAGTCAAATTCCGATGAATTGAATTTGTGACAAAAATAAGCAATCCTGACACACGAAATTAACAATGACAAAGAATTAACAGATCGAAATCGAGTGATCTCAAAAGTTTAAGGGCATATATGTAGATAATCATAAAAGATTATATTATAACATAAAAAAGATAATAACCTGATATAATATTATTTTAATAATTAATTATGTCATCAATAGTTTATACAGCATCAACATTATATGTTTGTTTCTACTCCCTTTCCCTCATATTTTTATCCGTCTTGTAGTACCGTGGTTTTCAATTGTTGCCTTGAAACACGCAGCTCACACAGTCTCCTACTCGAACAATTTATTTTTTAATTCTTGGTTCTCGAGTCCGATCCATATAGGACAATTTGACCACTTTTCAATTCTGACCGCAAAACCAACACTAGACACCTATTAAACAGGATCAAATCATATAATAAAATCTTACCAAAGATTCTTACTTGTTTTACCTTCTCTTTTATTATTATTCACCACCATACCCTTTACTAACTAAAGGGAAAAAAATAGGTGTGTCACAGTGGAATTAACATTATTAACATGTAATGTGCTGCGTCATACTTTTTGTTTATATATATCCAGCTTTTCGACTTACGTCAGATATAGTCCTGATCTCTCAGTATTACTATCAGTAAATCACGAAATGGGCATGAATGATCAGTGTTTGACATACTTTTCTTATTTTGTTACAATGGTTTCACAGTTTAACTTAAGCAGTTGTAGATTGGTGGCTTGGGTGGGTAATTTCTTGCTTAATTGTGAATCAAGGAAGGAGAACGATGAAGATTGAATTCGCACTTTTTTTATGAGAGATCTTTTCACTGAGAACCACTAAATTGTAAGCTTTGGTCATCGTTTAATTAATGTGTACTAAGTAGTGAGTAGTGACTAAAGGAGAAGCTGTGTTAAACACAAGTCTAAGACTATGTTTGGTCAAGCGGCTAAAAATTATTTATTTTGAGAAGTGCTTTTTTAAAAAATGTTTTTCAAAAAAGTATTTTTGGTGAGAAGCAGTTTATGTTTGTCTAATTCATTTGATAAATATTTTTGATAAGCAGATTGTGTTTGGTTAATCTTTTCTAAAAAAGTACTTTTGAATGTCAAATTACCAAAAAAGACAAGTATCAAAGGACGTTTGTAATTAAGTTTATTTTATAAAGAAAAATTATTTTAAATATCTATATGAAAGACTTTAATTAAGTCTTTACCTTTATTTAATTAAAATTTTAAAGTTTATATTAAAATTTTCAATTAATATAATACATAGATAAATCAATAAAAATATTAAATATTGATATAATATCAACATGGATAAATATACTAAAAGACATAACTAAGATAAAATTTAAAATCATCCCCTAAATTAAAATTCAACAGAAAAATACAACGTAAAATAAATAAAGAATCATAAATTATAAGTTAACGGATTAATGAGTGATATACTTAGTAAATATGTATTTATGATAGAGATACTCTAGAAGAAAATAATTTTCTGCTTCTACTTTTGTTTTTTTTCGAGAAATTTTCTGCTTCTCCCCAATCACAAAAAAAACTGTTTCTACTTCTATTTAAAAGCAGTTTTACTAATTAGCCAAACACCTCATATAACCAAAAAAAAAATATTTTTTTCTCATACGCTTTTGGCCTCAAAACCTCTTAGCCAAACATGCTTTAAATGTGCTTCTAATCCAATAAAGTAAGATAAGTTTGGTAAGATTTGATTTTTTTTCTTAATTACTACACTAATCTCTCTTACTACAAGTTGTGCAAAACATAGCTAGAAGGAAAATCAAATAAACGAAATCTTAAGCTGATTTGCCAACGTTCTTATTATTAGCAGCAAATTCATTTTCGTTATCATTCTTTATAGTACAGCCAAAAATGCCACATTAACTACTTTGTCCTTTTTTCTTTCATCTTGAGAAAATTTAGTTAAAGACTTGCATCCGACGAACTTTATTCTGCTGACGTTAAATACCTTTTTTTAAAAAACATTCTTTTCTTTTAAGTTTGTTTGGAAAAAGAGACATCTTCGAATAATTGACATTTTTTAACTTTTTATTTTTTATTTTACACGTAATAACTTGGAGTATTATATAATAATAGTAATGAAACCAAGACTGGCCATGTTGTTGCAGTCTCTAAATTTTTATCGACAGCAACAGCAACAGTTGGCTGTGTAGCATTGTGTTAAATGATGTTCTGATCTTTTGAAGTTAGGCTAGGTTTGATAAGTTGTAGTAGTTTTCTTACTGGGAGCTGTCCAGTTCTTTTTTCCCCTTTGCTTTGTAACTCTCATTTGGTAATAAAATCACTTTTTACCCAAAAAAATTTGTAATAACATGTTTTAATCATAAGTTTTGAACTTTTATTTAAAATATAAGCTATTTAATTTTAATAAATCATTAAATTACCCTGCTTCTTTTTTTACCAGAATCACTTTTTATTTTTTAAAAGAATTGGCTTAAAAAAAATTCCAAGCCAACCATATCAATCAGAATTATCGCTTGGTTGAGTAACTTTGTAGTTTATGATAGAGAATATACGTAAATATTCTCCATATATTCTGAAATTATTATTTTAGTGTAATTATGTAAAGTCAATATTCTCATACGATTAAGATTACAATTATAAACACCTATATATATTATATTAATAAGAAGACTCCAAATACAGAGAATTACATTATTTTACATGATATCAGAGCCAATAAGTTGATCCCCTCCCTAGCTTCAACAAGGCCCGTTCACAATTGTTGTTGGAGGAGACCAGACGAGCCAAACAGGATGAACACACTCAACAGGCTCTGACAGTTGACGTACTGCCAACCTCCAACACATCCACCGGTCCTCCGCAACCCATGGACCACCAGCCTCAACGTGGTGGCCAAGGAGGCGGAAGGGGCCGCAACCGCGGAAATCAAGGTTGTGACAAGGGAAAAGGTCGTGGAAGAAAATCCAACTCCGGCGGACAGACACAGCCGGCCCAATTCCGTGGCCCATGACCGTGAAGTGGGCCTCGCCACCTTGCACGTATCCCACACTCCCGGCCCAACAACCGAGCATCCTGGGCCCACCTCCAGGCCCACGCTACACAGCCCAACAGCACCAAACACACTTCTCCACGGCCCAACAACAGGCCTACGGTCCGATGACCCCTGCCGAACTAAGTCGGGCTTACAACACTATGAATCTCCAGCAGCCCGACGACACATGGTACATGGATACATGTGCCACATCCCACCTCACTCACGACTCTGGTAAACTCTCTCAACTGTTTAATTTGAACAATCCTTAATTTACTTTGGTTGCCAATGGCAATTGCATTTCAATTCAGGGCCACGACACCACTCAAACACAACCACCTCACCCACCCTTTACCCTAAAAAATGTCCTATATGCTTCAAACATCATTAAAAACTTAATCTCTGTTAGGAAATTTTCTAGCGACAATTTTGTATCTATTGAGTTTGACCCTTTTGGTTTATCTGTGAAGGACCTACGTACGGGGACAACTCTTACGAGATACAATAGTGTGGGGGACCTATATCATTTCTCATCCAATTCCGCTGCAAGTGTCAATCCACCGACCTCTCTAGCTGCAATCTCTCCACCAACTTGGCACAGTAGGCTCGGGTACCCGGGAGCACCAGTTTTTAGTTTTCTTAGAATTCAAAATGTCATTCAATGTAATAAAGAAAAATTTACCCACGCTTGCTACTCGTCCTTTAGGAAAGCATGTTAGACTTCCTTTTCAATCTTCATTAAGTGTAACGTTTTCTCTTTTTAATATTATTCATGCGGATTTATGGACATTTCTCATTACTAGCAAACTGGGTCACAAATATTATTTGGTATTTTTGGATAACTTCTCTCACTTTTTTGGGTGTATCCTCTAAAATATAAGTCCCAAGTTTACACATTTTTTCTTGAAATTTCAAGAATATGTTAAAATCCAATTTGAGAAGACCATCAAAACGTTTTAATGTGATAACGGCCGTGAGTTTGACAACTTTCCCTTTCATAAATTTTGTGTGGACCACGGCATGTTATTTCGATTTTCGTGCCCCCTATACCTCTCCTCAAAATGGTAAAGCTGAAATAATCCTACGTACCATCAACAATAAGATACGCACAATGCCCATCCATGCTTCCATCCCCCTTCATTTTGGGTGTACGCTTTACACATGGCGGCATACCTCCTTAATATATTACCAACACAAACTCTTCAAAATAAAAGTCCAACTGAAATTCTCTTCCGTTGAATCCTCTCTTATGATTACCTTCAGATTTTTGATTGTCTATGCTACCCGATTCTCGCCTCCACGGCTCCTCACAAATTGACACCTAGGACTACCCCTTCTGTCTTTTTAGGTTTTTCGTCGAACCATAGAGTGTACTTATGCTATGATTTGTCCACAAATAAAATCATAGTCTCAGCTATAGTTGAGTTACAATAGTTGAGTGACTTTTTGAGATAAACATTGTTAATTGAGTTACCGTATGAGGAATCAACTTTTAAAATCTTCTTTTATTTTTCTAAATTAAAAGTCGCGCAAAAAATGAGACAGATGAAGTATACACAATCCAGGGAACTGAAAAATTTTCAGTGGATATTTAGTATTTTACAAATCAAAAGATTAGGGAAGGTTGAAATAAAATTAAATATATACACTCAGCTATACATACATCAACGAGTCAAGTTCTCAAATGGACAGTACTCCCCTTTTACAAATACAAAGGTAATCCCACTACCATACGAACTGGCTTCGGAGGCGGTGGCTGCAGCGGTGGCTGCTCCTCTACAACCACCTTTTCCGGTCGAGGAGGCTGACATGGACAAGGCATTGCTATGAATTTAGGAACTTGATCACCTGGCATCAACACTGCTGACATAGTTTGACTTTGATTCTGCTTCTCACTCTATAAAAACAGAGATTGAACAAAGTTTTAGTTATAAGCTTATGACTGAAAAATTAACTATACGTGACTGTCTAGTTGGATAACATAAAATAACAAGTATTTCAATAAAAATGTTTCATGAATTTGAGACTTGCTGAAAACTATATTTTTAGAGTTTAAGGTATATAAATCGTCGGTTTTAAAAAGTTTTTACATTTTAAGGCCATATATCTATGGTTAAATATTCTAAAATATTAGACTTGTAATTTAAAAATAAAAATTGATTACCTGTTATAACATGTAATCATGACACAAAACTTACTTTTATATATATATATATATATAAAATGTGAAAATCAGTTCTTATTAATAGAGAATTGACATGTCCACCAAAATACTAGTAAGTAATAGCCAGCAAAATATTTTTTGTATATTAATATATTACATATATAAAATATATATCTTTAATATATAATAATGTATAATTTCTTATATTTGACTAACGAGAGTAACTATATTTTTGGCGGCCAAATGTGCGACTTGCCTTTTTTCTTCAAACAAGTTTTTCAATATTTTACATATCAATTCAAATAATGAAGTTCATTATCTGAAAATTCAAAATTTTAGAATTTCCCCCTAATATTTTCCCAGTTTACCATCCAAAATGCAGGAGCTTACCATGTGGGTGTGTTTGGGTTTCAAGGATGAAGGATCATGGCCGGCTTCGAGGTCGGCTAAAGATCGAGGACGGAGGGAACGGATTTTGTCCCAGTGATAGCAGCAAGAAAACACACCACTCAAACTCAAAATGACAAGCAAGAGAAGGGCAGTGCCAAGAGGAAATCCTAGAGAGGGGCGAGATGATGAGTCCATCATTTGGGGCGGTGCATAATATTGAGGACTCTCCATCACTTGTTCTAGAGCAACAACAACGACTACTTGATGAAGTATTTAGTACTCCTCCCCACATCCAATGCACAAACAAGAATATTATAGGATAAAAAAATATTCAGCTCAAGTACAAATGTACAATAACTATAGGAATAGTAGTGGTTTAAATGGAAATGGTTGAAAATGAAGGTGGATTTGGTTGAATTGTGACTTGTGAGAGAGAGTAGCGAGGAAGGTTGGGGGTAAGAATTAATTTATAGAATTGTGGAGGACTAAAATTAAGTGGGTACGTGTAAAGGCACGTTTGCTGTCCGGGCCGAGGTACGGTAGAAAAAAATCCATGGAAGCCTACTTGATTAGGTGGCGAGCATGATCCCTCTGTGCCCTACTTTTTTGGTGCTGAAGTACTAGGGGTGGCCAACGGGGCGGGGTACGGGCGCTGGGCGGGGGTAGGGTGGGACAGGGTCTCCGGCAGGACTGGCGGACCGGGACCGGTGGGATCCGCCAATGTCCCGTTCCCGGTCCGTCGGAAAAGGGGACCGGTATTATCGGGTCGGTGCGGGATGGGATCGGGTTTTTCCGATTTTTTTTTCCATTTAATTTTTAAAAATAATATATATAGAAACACCTCAATAATTGAACAAAATAGTGTAATAAAAATATTCCAAGACTGTTTTTATGTCTCTTATATTATTTAATAGAAATTTGATTTTTTTTAATACAATTGTCCAAATTGCAACTTTGTGGTGTTGAAAGTTGCAAATAACATAGTAAAATTGCAATTAAAAAAATTACATATTTAAAAATACATTTTCTAGTTTCTTTATAATTTCATGTGGTTCTTCAGTTGGAATTAATATTTGTTGGTCAAATTGCTCGACGTAGCTTCCACCTTCGTCGGATAAGACGTCGTTGTAGTTTTCACATTCTTCTTTGTTGATCTCCGGTTGACCGCACCTTCTCCGCTCTGCTATTATCCAATCTCTGAATAATACTGCAATTTCCAAGCTGTTATCCGCTAATGAGTGTATGTGCTCTCCTATTTGAATACTACCAGCAGAAAAAACGCTTTCAGACGCTGTTGATGGCGCTTGAATGTTCAACACATCTCGTGTCATCTTTGACAGTGTCGGAAATGTCTTCTCATTCTCCCTCCAATATTTTAGCAAGTCTTCACGTCCTTCTTCATTGAGAACTGTTTGGTACGGTACAACACCATGCAAAACAAAAATATCAAACTCGTTAACTTGGTTAGTAGTGTTACCACTATACATTCTATGTCTAAGACGTTCAATACTAGCCGCAGAAACAACATGTCTTTTTTGAGGTTGTGTTGAAGAAGAAGAAGAAGATGGTATGGAAGCCGATTGGTTGCTAGCACTTTCTTGTTGGTAATGCCTATATACATTTTTGCATTATCTTGTATGCTAGACAACACCTCTTCTTTAGTTTGTTCAATAGGTGGTGGGTCATTTGAATTTTTTGGAGTTGGAGTTGGAGGTGGAAGTACTGCTATACAATCATAAATAGTTTCAATTAGTGTTTTACAACCGTCTATTTTAATAGTCGAATTTAATACAGCATCAATAGTATAAATAGTGGAATAGGAATAAAATATTTTTTTAATTTGATAAACATTTTTTAATAGGTGTCTTATAAGCTGATTTTTCCATATATTCACTAAGTAATAAAAATATTAGAGCTATATAAAACAACATAGTAGAAATAGTAGGATAATATATACCGGCAAATTCTTTTGTTGCTTGAAAATTTTTCTCTAGAAATGCAATAAGTTCTGAATTTTTTTTCCAATCGTTATCTACAACCATATCAGTTGGATTTCGATTATGGGCGTTAAAAAATAAAGTTATAAGTCTTCTATAATCATAAGCAACAAGTCGTTGTTCGTATAAAGAATTTCACCTAGTCGCAACTTTTTCGGAAATTTTTCTATAAGGTAGTCCGCAATCGTGACAATTTTTTAAATATTTTTTTTTCGTTGTATTCTATTATTTCTAAAAATAAAGTTTATAGCAAATTGTATTTTATTAAGAATGTCTGCAAAAAGTGTTAGACCATCCTTTACAACTAAGTTATAAATATGACACGCACATTTTATATGAAAATGATTTGAAAAAGATGGAGTTAAACGATCTTTTAAAATTCTAATAGCATAATTATTAGAAGAAGCATTATCTAATATAATAGTCATAATTTTATCAGTTATACCATAATAATCGCTGAATAAATATTTTCTGAAATAAAAGTATCAGTGTGCCTATCATCTATATATCTATACGCTAAAATAAATTTTTGCATAAACCATTTATAATCTATCCAATGACATGTTACCGTTAAATAATCATGGTCGTTAGTACTACGATTTATATCAGACGTGATAGATACTTTACCAGGAAAATGATATAAGGAATAACGTAAATAATGTTGATATTCATGTGCAAATTTAAATACATCTCTCCTAACGGTTGATCTAGGAAACCCGTTAAAAGAAGAATTATACATATCTCTAATGTAATGAATAAAACGATGAGAAGAAGTAAATGAAAAAGGCAAACCCTCCACAACAACTAATTTTGCTATTGTTTCCCTATCTCTATGTTTATTGTATTTAGGGCCTACAATCCCCCCCCCCCGGTCATAGGGTTAATTTGACTCTGTACTTGATCCGGGACAGTATGTGAACTTTGTTCTGACTGAGAGGGCATTGGCGCACCCGATTTTTCAGCCAGGTATTGGGCCCACCTAGCTTGGTGAAAGTTTTGTACGTGTTTCAATAAACCTTCCGTCCCACCCTGACCTTTCCCATTTTAAATTTATAAACATTTTTACAAATTTGACATCTAACTACTTGATTATCTTCGTCCCTATAAAAAAAAATCCATGCATCTGATTTTAATTTTCGTTTTATTGGCCTTCGCCTCATACTAAGGGGAATAGGAGGCGTTCCAGTTGGAGGTGCACTAGTGGGTGTGTCATCTAGATTAGTCGATGTGTCATCTAGATTAGTGGGTGTGTCATCTAGATTATCTTCTAAATTAAAGTCTTGTTGAGTTGCAGAAAATATCTCCTCGTCTAAATCTAATGGTATTTTAGGAAAAAAATCATTTTCAAGCAAATCGTCCTGTCTAGGAATAGGATCACTAGAAGAAGTACCCCTGTCCTTGTTACCCCTACTAGAAGAAGCCTTACCCTTAAACATACCTCTAAATCATTCCATTTTAATTATATGCTAATAAATAATTAAAGATAATAAAATCAAGTGCGCTAATTAAAATGAAGAAACAATAATAATTTAATGAAGGAATAAATGTACCAAACGCCGACGTAACGTCAACGTATAATCGAGAGGTTGAAAATTTAAACTTTGCTATCCTCAAGCTAGTTGCAAACTTCACCAAATGAATAAATAAAATTGAATATTTAGTAGACAATGTAGACTTGTAGAGAGATAGATTGAGAGATTGTAGGAAGATTTGTGAGGAAGATGAAGAGAAAATGAGATATTTATAGTTGAGAATTGGATTAAAGTGTAAATATAATAACTTAGGGATTAAAAATAAATATTAAGGGGGTAGGAGATTTGGGGGGGGGGGGGAGGAGGCCAAAAATGGCCGTTGCACAACGGCCAAAATATAAAATGATCGTTGTGCAACGATTATTTTGTGCAAAGGGGAGGGGATCGGGCGGGACAAGGGGGCTGGACCGGAGTGGGGTTATCGGGACTAGGCGGCCCGGGCCCGGGCCGGATGAGCCTAGGTCCCGTCCCGATTTGAATCCCATTACCGGTATTTATTTATTTTTAAGCGGGGTAGGGACGGGACCGGGTCGGGGCGGGGCGGGGCGGGGGCGGGGGCGGGGGCGGGGCGAGGTCGGGCCGACCCGCCCCGTTGGCCAGCCTTATGCAGTACTATGCTATCTAAAAGGTACGTTTCTGGGAAATTTCACTTTTGGTGCCGCACCCATATCGATAAAATATGAGTGTGGAATACGTATCCGATTTGGTCAAATGTTTTAAGCACTTTGACCAAAATCGATAGAGATTCTTGACAAATTCAGTGATTTCTTTAATCAAAATAAATGTTAAGGTGAAATTGAAGAAAAAGAAATATCTTGTATATAGAAATTTCTATGTCACTTTTTTTTTTCCTCCATCCGATATTCTCCTTTTAATCAATATTTTCTCCTCAATTTTTTCACACAATATCTCATAATTTAGGCTTTATAACTCTATTTTTAGATATTTGAATTATTTTTAGCCGAATCTTCGTATCCGTATCTATACCTGGATCTGTATGCCCGAATTTTAAAATTTAAATTATGAAGGATCCGACCTCCGAATCCGCACCCGAATCCAAGCAACTAAGTCTAAAAGTACATCAAAACTAGATAATTATGCATTCGTTTGATTGTTTGGTTAGGAATAAATCACACAATTTGAAGCATCAAACTCTGGTTATGTAGTAAAGACAATTTAATTTTCACATACTTAATCATGGAAAAAGATTAATCCAGCACATGAGGAAATATGGTGAAACATAACTTAAGTACGTTATTAATAGTGTACTTTCTCTTTTTTAAATTATGTGGTCACACAATCCAACATCTGTTTTAGGCATTTCTTGTGGTACTTGAGGAAAAAAGTTAGTAAGAGTTAGGCATGTCAATTTGATGATTTAGCTCAAATTTAAACACGTTAAAATGGATTGAATTTTAAATAAATGATAATTCAACTCAATCAAAGTTTGCAGCTTAGATAAATATTTGCTAATTGCTATGCGAAGAAGGGCGTGAAATTTTTGTACGTCGTATATATGCCTACTTCTTTTGGAACATTTCTAGTCGTTAGAATTATAGTACTACTCAGTGACCTTCAAATTAAAATGAGTTTTTTCTTTGATTTATTGTTTAAATAAATTATAACTATGTAATTGAGTTGCTACTTGTATATTCTAAAACCTTCTACTTACTCCACCCAACTCTTCTTATCCTCTCCCTTGATAAACTTCTGTTCTCTAGTCGTTTTTCTTTTATTTACAAGTTGAATATTTGAGCTACTATATATTAAGTTTATTCAAATAGATCCACTTGTATCATGGATATATTTAATTTCTTGCAAAATCCGTCCAGGGTCGGGGCGGGACCAGGGCGGGCTTGGGACGGAGTCGGGTCGGGATCGGGCCGTCCCGGCCCACTGGACAGCCTTAGAATGAACTGAGCGACTCACACTTTTGTGAGTTAAATTTAACACCCCTAAATAATGAAAAAAGTGTAAGTTATAATGGCAACCACAACACAATAATACAATACTTATAATGATAATAATGATGATATGATGATGTCATAGCACAAAAATTATCCAGGCAACAAAAAAATAGAACTCTAGTACTAAAAGTAATTATGAGATGGGAGAAGAATTTTCCAAATTATGTTGAACTGACTTTAAAGTTTGATGTGTGTGGAAAGTAACTAAAAATGGGAAAATGCCATTCAGCTGGCGAAAACTGGAAAGCAATCTCCGTTCTTCAACTTGCATTGTGCACTTTCTTACTCTTAAGTAAGAGTGGCCAGTGGGCCGGGCTCGGGTCTGGCGGGCCGGGTCTGGCGGAGTCGGGGTCGGGACGGGACGGGAGAAGGGGTCGGGGTCGGCGGGTTCTGGCGGGTCGTCTGGCGGGGTGGAGCAAGTTAGTCGATCCGATCCCGATCCGTATCGGTCGAAGGCGGGCTCGGAGTCGGAGTCGGGTGGTCGGCGAAATGCAGCGGGTTTTCCTTTTTTTTTTTTTAAATAACATATGTATAAAAAAAATTCAATAAACAAAATAAGATAGTGTAATAAAAACATCACAAGACTGTTTTTGTGCCTCTTATATTATTTAATAGACATATGATTTTTTTGTAATACAAATACAATTGTCTAAAATCTAAATTGCAACTTTGTAGTGTTGTCCAAAAGTTGCAAATTACATAATAAAATTACAATTAAAAAAATTACATTCTCAAAAAAACCTGTTCTAATTGCTTGATGATTTCATGTGGTTCTTCGGTTGGAATTGGTATTTGTTGGTCAAATTTATCCACGTCGCTTCCACTACCTTCGGTTAAGATTTCGTTGTAGTTTTCATCATCTTCTTCGTTGATCTCTGGTTGACCGCACCTTCTCCGCTCCGCTCGTATCCAATCTCTGAATAATACTGCAATTTCCAAGCTGTCTCCGGCTAATGAGTGTCTGTGGTCTCCTATTTGATATCTGCCTGCAGAAAAAGCGCTTTCAGACGCAGTTGACGAAGCTTGAATGTTCAAAACATCTCGAGCCATCAATGAAAGTGTCGGAAAGGTCTTCTCATTCCCCCTCCAGTATTTCAGCAAGTCTTCATGTCCATCTTCATTGATAACTTCTTGATATCAGCTGGCTTTTTATTATGAGAGTTAAAAAATAAAGTTATAGGTAATTTATAGTCATAAGCAACAAGTAGTTGCTCGTATAAAGAATTCCACCTAGTGGATACTTATTGTGGAATTTTTCTATAAGGTAGTCCACAATCGTGACAAATTTTTTTTATATTCTTTTCTACGTTGTACTTTATTACTTTTAAAAATAAAGTTTATAGCAAATTGTATTTTACTAAGAATGTCTTCAAAAAGTGATAGACCATCCTTTACAATTAAGTTATATATATGGCACACGCATTTTATATGAAAATGGTCTGGAAAAGATGGAGTTAAGCTATTTTTTAAAATTGTAATTGCGTAATTGTTATTAGAAGCGTTATCTAATGTAATAGTCATAATTTTATCGATAATTCCGTAATAATCGCACACTTGATAAATATTTTCTGCAATAAAAGTACCAGTGTGTCTATCATCTATATATCTATACGCTAAAATACGTTTTTGCATAGACCATTTATAATCTATCCAATGACAAGTTACAGTTAAATAATCATGGTCGTTAGTACTACGACATATATCAGACGTGATAGATACTTTGCCATTAAAATGATATAATGAAAAACGTAAATATTGTTGATATTCATGCGCGAATTTAAATACATCTCTCTTAACAGTTGATCTAGGAAAACCGTTAAGCGAGGATTATATATATCTCTAATGTAATGAATAAAACCTAGATGAAGGAAATGAAAAGACAAACCCTCCACAAAGAACTAATTTTGATATTGCTTCCTATCTCTATGTTTATTGTATTTAGAGCCTACAATTCCCGTCATAGGGTTAATTTGACCATGTACTTGGTCCCACAAGATGTCGATGCTAACCTTGTCCCGATGGAGCGCGGGCGTTCTTGCACCCGGTTTTGAAGCCTGGTATTGAGCATACCTAGCTGGATGAGCATTTACTACGTGTCTAATTAAACCCCGTCCCACCGTGACCTTTTCCAGTTTAAATTTTAAAATATTTTTACAAATTTTACATATGGCTACTTGATTCTCTACGTCCCTATCAAAAATGTCCATGCATCTGATTTTAATGGTCGCTTTCTTTGGACCTCGTCTCATACTAGGGGGAATAGGAGGTATTTCAGTTGAAGGTGCACTAGTGGGTGTGTTGTCATCAACATTAGTGGGTATATCATCTACATCATCGTCTAAATTAAAGTCTTCTTGAGTTCCAGAAAATAGCTCCTGGTCTAAATCTAATGGTATTGTAGGAAAATGTTGAGTATCAACAAAATCATCCTGTGTAGGAATAAGATGACTAGAAGAAGTACCCTTGCCCTGGTTGCCCCTACTAGAAGAAGCACCCTTACCCTTAAACATACCTTTTAATTCTTCCATTTTAATTATGATAATAAATAATTAAAGACAATAAAATTAAGTGCGCTAAATAAAATAAACAGACAATAATAATTTAATGAAGGAACGAATGTACCAAACGCCGACGTAACGTCGACCTGTAATCGAGAGGTTGAAAATTGAAACTTTGCTCGATGGAAGATCCTCAAGCTAGTTGCCAACTTCACTCCCAATTCCCAAATGAATAAATAAAATTAAATATTTAGCAAACAATGTAGACTTGTAGAGAGATATATTTAGAAATTAGAGAGATTGTAGGAAGATTTGTGAGAAAGATAAAGAGAAAATGAGTTATTTATAGTTGAAAAATTGAGTTAAAGTGTAAATATAATAACTTATGGGTTAAAAATAAATATTAAGGGGTAGGGGGGTTGGGGGAGGGGGGCCTAAAATGGCCGTTGGCCAACGGCCATAATCTAAAACGGTAATTGGTGCAACGGTCATTTTTGAAAAGGGGGGAAAAGGGCGGGGTCGGGTCGGGCGGGCCTGGGGCGGGCTCGGGGGTCGGGTCGGGCGGGCCTGGGCGGGCTCGGGGTCTCAAGGGACGAGACATCGTCCCGTCCCGAGTTCGAGGCCCGCCCCCGTTATTATTTTTTTTTTTTGGCGGGACCGGGGCGGGCTCGGGACGGGGTCGGGTAGGGTCGGGGTCGGGCCGTCCCGGCCCACTGGCCAGCCCTACTCTTAAGAGATTTATTTTGTCACTATATGTTATTACTAGTGCATGAATTGCTTCATAATTTTCAAAGTCAAACAAAATTCAAGTTCAACAAATATTAAATTTACACAAGAATACATTGCAAAGCAAACTGATACACAAATCTGATTATGTATACATTTTGGAGGCAAAAGGCAAGTGTTTAATTAGAATACCTTTATATGTATGTTAAGACATTACTACCTTAACAGACATAATTTTTTTTTCTAAACAACACTTAATAGATTTAAAATTTAAATGTTTAAATTGATAAATAATAAAGATACAAACTACATTAATCAATTTTGAGCTACCTTTTAGCTTTTATTTTTTTATTTTTCTATTTTTCATCCGGTGTCGATACCCACATTAGAGCTCAACTATATCTGAATTCGCGCAGGATAAAATCCGTTTCTGAAGATAGTAATTTCTATCAGAAATTTTTTAATATCCAAGTCCGAAACCTATTATTAAAGGAGCAACCTTATCGAGTTCACCACATCATTTGGTGGTAGCTACCTTTTAGCTTGCCTTCTTTTTCTCTCTTCTCAATCGCTATAACAATCACTAACATTTCTTTGTCCACCGAAAAAAAAAATATGATTTGTTCTACTTTGATTCGTGTTCTGATTTTGTTCGATTCTATTATTTTTTTGTATCGATCAAGATTCGATTATATGAGAATCATTTTGTTGAGAGAATTGCCAAGTGTCTGTTTGTTTATTTTATTTTGTTTTGTTTTATTTCAGTTATTGTACAAATCATTGAGATATGTACGGACAATATTATAAGAAAAATGATTGTACTTCATTAGTTCATTATATTAAGATAATTTGTTTTCTGTGTATAGTTGTCTAAAGGCAGTACCTTGAAGAAGTACCTCAGAATCATTCTCTGTGCTAGCTGTCTCACTGACAATTGACAAAGGGTCAAATATCATCTGTTGAATATATAGCAAATGGAATTATAAGACGTGTGATTAGTTGCCGAAAAAAATAATCATTTTATTATTTTTATTAATGAAAAAATATATATATAATTTATAATTTTTCATTATAGAAAAATTATATTCATATTTTACTTTCAAAATTTTATTCTAGTAATACAAGAATCCTATAATTATGATAAGTGTACAATACTAATTAATACAATTATTTACATTACAAATTAGCTACAAAACCGTGATATACACTAATTATGGTAAGTGTATATCACGGGTACAATATAGCTACAAAACCGTGATATACACTACTTATGGTAAGTGTATATCACATGTATATTTAACACACACTCGCAGTCATAGCGGGCGGTCTTTGTACTTACTGTCCCTAAAATCTTCAAAAAGGACCGAGGGAAGACCTTTGGTAAAGATGTCTGCAATTTGATACCTGGAATGAACATGACAAACACGTACTTGTCCTCGAGCTACCTTTTCGCGAACAAAGTGGATACCCATCTCGATGTGTTTAGTGCGTTGGTGTCGAACAAGATTACCAGAAAGGTAGATGCCACTAATATTATCACAATAAACCAAGGTAGCTTTCTGAATAGGACAATGAAGCTCTAACAGAAGATTACGTAACCAACATGATTCAGAGACCACATTGACCACCCCTCGATACTCGGCCTCTACACTAGAGCGTGACTATGTAGATTGACGCTTCGCAGACCATGAGACCAAGTTATTACCAAGAACACATACAATAGTCGGACGTGGAACGTCTGACATCTGGACAACCATCCCAATCAGCATCTGTATACGAGACAAGTCTAGATGTCAATGACAGATATAAATGTAAGCCATAGTCAAGTGTTCCCTGGAGGTATCGAATAATGCGTTTGAGCGCATTCATGTGTTCAACCCTGGGATCATGCATAAACAAACACACTTGTTGTACGACATACGTAATATCTGGTCTAGTGAAAATAAGTTACTGAAGAGCCCCTGCAAGACTGTGATAACGGGTCGGATCCTCGTAAGGTGAGCCAGCCGCAACACCCAGCTTGGGCTTAGTATTGACGGGAATGGAAGTAGACTTGCACGAGGACTTGACAGCACGCTCATAATCTCAGTTGCATACTTTCTTTGGGATAAGAACAACTCACCTGCATGACGAGAAACAACAATCTCCAAAAAGTAACTTAAGGGCCCCAAGTCTTTCATAACAAACTCAGAATCGAGCATGGTCATGATAGATTTGCGCAAACCATCAGTGGAGGCAGTCAAGATAATATCATCCACATTTAATAAAATATAAGCCAAGGAAGAACCACGAAGATATATGAATAATGAATTATCAGACCCCTATGCGAAAACCCAATAGATGAAACATAGTCTGCAAATCTCTTATACCAAGCCTGTGGGGTCTGCTTAAGCTCATATAAGGACTTCTTCAACAAACAGACATGATGAGGATATTTGGGGTCTCAAAAACCCAAGGGCTGATTCATATAAACGGTCTCCTTAAGATCACCATATAAAAAACATTCTTCACATTTAACTGATGAATGAGCCAAGCTTTGGAAAGAGCCAGACTGAGAACAATGCGAATGGTAGCCGGTTTGACCACCGGACTAAACGTCTCACCATAATCCACGCCAACCTGTTGAGTCTTACCATTACCTATAAGACGAGCCTTATACCTCGCAAACGAACCGTCATAATTATCCTTATGAGTAAAAATCTACATAGACCGGGGTACCAACTCCCACGTCTTATTTTCAATAAGAGCATTATATTCGTCGGTCATAGCCAATTTCCAATTCGGGTCATTTAATACGGACACTAGGTTACGGGGTAGAGAGGATTTAAGAATATTAAAATTTAAATTAAAATGTCTTTTCGGTTTAAAAATACCCTGTTGACTACGAGTGACCGATCTGAGACTCGATGGAGAATTTTGTGGATTTTAGGAAATATCGTGACATGTGATGGACTGACCAGCAGGCAGTGGGCCTATTGGCCCAACACGGTAACTGGAACTGATGGAAGAACCCGAGACTAGGCCAAAACTAGGCTGGAGAGGCGGCCTAGTTACTGGACCCACGACGACAGATGGTGACGTTATTGGAGAACCAACGGGCAGTGGGCCCGCTGGTGGATTTTGGGTGCGGGACATGTCCGATAAATATGGATAATTTATGGGGAGCCATCGTCATCTAAAAAATTATGCGAACTAGACCCGGGACTATTTACCTATGTAAACAGAAATTGGGTTTCATCGAAAATAACATGGCGACTAATGATGATTTTATTGGACAGTAAATCAAAACACTTCTAACCACGATGAGTAGAGGGATAACCCAAAAACACATAAGGAGTAGAACGGGCTTGAAGTTTGGTAATTGTAGTTGACAGAAAGAGCGGATAACATAAGCATTCAAAGATCCTAAGATGTGAATACGAAGGAGTCTTATTATATAAGATTTGAAGAGGGGAGGAATATGCCAAACCTTTGGTAGGAAGTATGTTAAGAATATAAGTAGTCGTTTGTAAAGCGTGATGCCAAAAAGTAGGGGGTACGGAAGCATGAACCAACAAAGTTCAGATAATATTATTAATGGTACGAATTTTTCGTTCGGCTTTCCCATTTTGTGAAGACGTATGAGGACAAGAAAAATGAAAAATAATGCCATTAATTGCACCAAAATCCCGAAACATCCCATTATCATATTATTTGCCATTATCACATTGAATATTCTTTATTTCGCGTTTGAATTGGGTACGGACGAATGCTCTAAATTTTAAGAAGGTGGAAAAAACTTGAGATTTTTTCGCTAGCGGAAAAGTCCATAAAAAATTAGAATAATCATCCAAAAATAGAACATAATAACGATGGCCCACAGAACTTAAAATGGGAGAGGTCCATAAATCGCTATGAATAATATCAAATGCCATTAAAGTACGAGAAGTAGAGGCTACAAATGGTAATCTAACATGTTTTCCTAAAGGACAGGATTGACAAAGTGGAGTACGACTCGTACCCTTACAAGAAATAAAATTATTTTTATCAAGGAAGAAACAATAGATGACCCAGGGTGACCCAAACGTGCATGCCACAGGGAAGGAGCTAGAGTTGCAAAAGTAGATGGCAAGATTTGACTCGAGAGATCGAATGTGGGCGTGATAGGATAAAGAGCTCCCCTACTATCACATCTCATGAGAGGAATTCCCGTCTTGAAATCCTTCACAGAAAACCCAAAAGGATAAAAAACAACATAAACAGAATTATCAGTGGTGAATTTACGGACAGACACCAATTTTTTAATTAATTTAGGAGCATGAAGGGTATTTTTCAAGACAAGAGGTGGATGTGGATAAGACAACGTTTTATGACCATAATCATGAATTGGAATTGATTTGCCATTACCAACAATTATGTCATGATTGTTGCTCAAATTAGAATAAGAAGAGAGAGAACCTTGGTCGGACGTCATGTGTGATGTGGCGTCGGTGTCCATATACAAATTCGGGTATGGAGGATTTAATCCAAGCGTATGCATTGCGGCCTCAATATCTGTCGGAGTTGGTGTGGGGCGCACTACGTGAAATGTATGGGTAAGGTCGATGCCCAAGCATACCGGCCTGCTGCCCCGGCCCAGAAAACTGCCTGTGTGCCAAGACTGGACCCGAGAAACTGAGCCTGGGCTGTTGTGAAAACTGGGCCCAGTTTCTCGGGTAGGGGCTTGAAAAATAGCCACTGTATGGCCAAGATGGACTGGCCCAGTTCCACTGCATATGGGCCCACTGTTAGGTCCAATTTTGTTGCTGCTGTCCACTGCCCCGAGAGCCACCGCCACCGCCACCATTGTTGCCGCCTCGATTTTTGCCATTATTTTTACAGTTTTGACCTTTCTTGCCGCCACTGTTGTTGCGGTTTTGGTCGGAAGTGTTAACAAAACCATGAGAATTATCGGACGAAGTCATCATTGCCACGGAACTGGTGCTGGTAGCTGCCTTTTTTTCCAAGCCGGCTTCTTCTAAGGTGAGTATCGAGCGGGCTTGATAAAAAGGGGGAAGCGGATTACTTTGACGGAGGAGAGTCTCCACGCCATTATAAGCCTCAGATAGGCCTGTAACCATTTGAAGAACAAGACGATTATTAGTAACGGGCGCTCCAACGTTACGGAGTTGGTCTGCCAACTCCTTGAGCCGTTTACAATAGGCTGAAACGGTCGGGAAATCCTCCATGAGAACTTGGGAAAATACCTGCTCAAGGGTGACAACGCGGGAATGCTGGTTATCTTGGAATATATCACTCAATCTATTCCATGTAGCTATAGCGGTAGTGTCCGACTCAATAATCGTCTGTAGAAGGTCTGTGGAAATAGTAGAATAAATCCATTGAAAGGATGGTAGCATCAAGAGTAATCCATAACTGAGGATCCTCTACGGGGGTAGGAGTAGCGGGAGGAATTATGTGATGGAGAACTTGATGTGATATGGCGTGAATTTTGAACAACTCTGCCCATGTCGTATATTGGACGTTTTCCATCTCAAGAACAATAGGGATGTTGTTCTTGATGTTGAAAACAATAAGCGCATGATGAAACACGTTCTTAGACATAACGAAAGAACGAAGGGACTGGGAAGGAAAATTTGGGAAGAGCGGAGGTAAATTTTGTCACGAAATCCGAGAAGGAGGGCACATATTTCAATGCAGTTTTGGTCGAGTAAGGGGCACGGAAACCAAGAGCAAAGATGGAAAAGAGCGGAAGTAATTTAGACCTAGACTTCTGATACCATGAAAGAAATAATCCCTTGATTATTTTCATTAATGAAAGAGTATATATACAATTTACAATTTTCCATAATAGGAAAATCCTATTCCTATTCTACTCTCAAAACCCTATTCTAGTAGTACAAGAATCCTATAATTATGGTAAGTGTACAATACTAATTAATACAATTATTTACACTACAAATCAGCCACAAAACCGTGATATACACTAATTATGGTAAATGGATATCACGGGTACAATATAGCGATAAAACCGTGATATACACTACTTAGGGTAAGTGTATATCACGTGTATATTTAACAGTTCCATCAGAAGTCTTATAATGAATGTAGCATTATATGAATTAAACCTCTCGAATGTTTAGGTTCATTTATTTTCTTTTTTCTTGATCAGCAACAGAATTGAAGAAAAGGAAAATTGTCATAAATACAATATCTATAAGAGTTAAGTATATAAACAATGATTAATTTAAATATTACATTTGTGTAACTACAATAACAACAACAACAAATCGAGTATAATCCTATAAAGTGGGGTCTGAGGAAGGCAGGATTTACGCAGACCTTACCTCCACCTCTGTGGGGTAGAGAGATTGTAACTAATACTTAAAAATAAGGAGATTGTTGCTTTAAATAAAAAGCTAAAACTAAGAATATTCTCTATATAGGTGATTACGAAATTAAATGCATTTCAAAATACAATAATTGTTTACCTAAAAAAGCTCCAACGCAATCGGCTAAAATTCTAATTGATGAACAAGTATATTATTGTATATTCGTATTATGTTGGTAATAAATATACCGGGGCGAACACTACCAAAAAAATACTCTAATTATAGAAGTTAAAATTTACATGTTACGGCGGTCCACCACCCCCCCCCCCCCCGCAATTTGTTGTCACAGAGGGTCTTCAAAACCTCTGCAATAATGTACACTACTATCAGTTTGCGGGAGGGTGTTTTCCCAGCCGTTGTTACGATTACCGGTAGTTTAACCTTTGCAATTCAAAAATTCACTTATTTAAAGTTTCTCATGAAAAAGGGTTGCGGGGTTGAAACCCTCACAATTAATTGATTACTTAGCATGGGTTACGACCTAAATTTTAACAATGTACTATTTTTTTCGTAAATAATAATTTTATTTCCAATATTGAATGTTCGTTACAAAGCAGGAAAAGCTGAGATATAGACATATGAGTTGGATTTGTATTAATCTCCTTTGGGGAGCCTTTCTCATTAATACAAATATATATATAGTGCATACAATGTGTAATTCTAATACAATAAGAATCCTATATCTACCACAATTATACAACACTAAATATTATAAAATATATAATGAATATTTTATAATATTGCTAAACCCCCTCAGTCAGAGCGGGAGGAGGCCGGACGCTGAGACTGGATCTGAAGTCGATGAATAGTTGTCTATGAAGGCCTTTCGTGAATATATTTGCATACTGGTATGAAGAAGGCACATGCAACACCTTAACATGACCGATATCAATCTTCTCACGAACAAAATGGCGAAGATGTTGTCACAGTAAACCAAAGATGGCTTACACAAATGACAATGGAGCTCCAAAAGAAGGTTTCAGAGCCAGCAGATCTCAGCAACAATAATAGAAACGCCTCTATATTCTGCTTCTGCACTCGAGCGTGATAGGGTGGTTTGCCTCTTGGAAGACCAGAAAATGAGATTATGCCCTAAGAACACACAGTAGCCAAAAGTGGAGCGTCGCGTGTCCGGATAGCCTGCCTAGTCTGCATCCGTATATGATAGCAACATGGTCGGTGCAGAGGGGTATAGATGCAATCCATAATCAAATGTGCCATTAACATATCGAATGATACGCTTAAGGGCAGTAAAGTAAGGCTCTCTGGGGGCATGCATGAATAAGCACACCTACTCAACAACATAAGCAATATCAGGCCTGGTGAACATAAGATATTAAAGTGCACTTGCAAGACTCATGTAAAGTGTGGGATCGGACACTGGATTACCATCAACAACACTGAGCTTTGATTTAGAATCAACCAGAGTGGACATTATCTTGCAGTTTGCCATCTTATCCCTGCACACTATTTCCTCTGAATACTTACGCTGACACAAAACCATAGAGTATGCAGATCTAGTCACTGATATCCCCAAAAAATAGCTCAACTTCCCCAAGTCAGTCATGTCAAATTCAATTTAAGCAATGCAATGATCTTATTTTTCAACAAATCAGAGGAGGCAATAAGCACAATGTCATCCACATATAACACTAAATAAGTGATGCTACTACCTCGATGAAAAATGAAGAGAGAATTATAACACTTGCTACATACAAACCCAATCCACATAATGAATTGTGAAAAATGGTCATACCACGCTCTAGGGGCATGTTTCAAATCATAAAGTGACTTACGTAGACGACATACATACTGAGGGGTTGCTGGATGGACAAAACCAGGCGGTTGGTGCATGTAAACATTTTCTTTCAAATCCCCATTTAGAAATGCATTCTTCACATCAAGCTGATGAATCGGCCAATGCTTGCCCATAACTATACTCAGGACTGTGCGAATGATAGCCGGTTTAACAACCGGACTGAACGTCTCACCACAATCAATACCCTCATGTTGATTAGTATCATTAGCCACAAGTCTCGCTTTATACCTCTCTGGATCACCACTGTCTCTGTATTTGTGACGAAAAAGCCACATGCAATGGATCACATTCACCCCCTCTGGTCTGAGAACCAAATCCCACGTATGTTGTTTCGTTAACACATTAAATTCCTCACACATGACCGCATTCCAATTAGGGTCTAGTTTGGCTAATTTTAGGTTTTTGGGAATTGGGGAAATGATTTGTGTTGATAAGTTAAACTGGACTTTGGGCTTGAAAATCCCGTATTGGGCATGAGTTTCCATTGGGTGCGGGGGGAGGGGGGCAGTGGGTGGATGGGTATTTTGTTGGGTTGCTGGTTTCGGGTCACTAGATGGGTGGGTGGTATCGGGTTGTTGACGGGTGTAGTCGACGGAACAGGGCAGTGGGTGAGTTGTGGCAGGGATTGTCAACGGGTTTAGTGGATGCAAAGATGGGTCAGGTAGGGTCGACGATATGGGTAGATCGATGTGGTGCGGGGTAGGCGATGTCGGGTATGGTGTCGATGGTAGATTAGGACTATAGCGGCGGTGTGTCGGTGTGGTAGTGGTGGTCCGGGTATTGGGAGTTGTACGGGTCAGAGTTTCGGTGACAGGTAGGGTTTCGGTGGAGGGGTGGGTGACTGGGTTGTCGGCTATAGTGGTTGGTGGAGGCGGCGACACAAGTTGTGGTGGTTGAGGGTTCCTGTTGGCGGTAGGGTTGTTGACCGATGGTGATATAGAGACTCTATACCGATTGTCGGTGGAGGTGGCAATCGACGATGATGGTGTCTGAGACGGAGGTGGTGACACAGACATAAAGATGCTGTCGGTGGTGGCAGTGACGGTGTTACAGTGATGGAACCTAGGAGAGGTGGAGCAATAGCAACTAACAGTGACAAAACAGTACTATCACGTTGGATGAGGGAGATGATGATGGGGGAGAGGTCTGACTCACCGAGAAATGTGTAATCCGTATTTTGAATTTTTTGGATATTCGAAAATGGAAAGATCGTCTCATCGAAAGTGACGTGAATTTTACGAGTAGACAAGTCATAGCACATATAGCCCCTATGATTTGACGGAAAACCTACTAAGACACATGGAGCAGTGCGAGGTGCTAATTTATGGGGAGAAGTGGAGGCAAGATTTGGGTAGCGCAGGCAATCGAAAATTCTAAGGTGGTCATAGGATGAGATCCGACGGTAGAGAATTTCGGTGGGGGTTTTATTGTGAAAAGTAATGGTAGGCAAAATATTAAGGATATATGCTACTATTTTGACTGCATAGTTCCATAATGACGGGGGAGAGAGGCATGAAAAAGAAGGGTACGAACCATGTTGTTGATAGTACAGATGATCCGTTTGGCTTTTCCGTTTTAGGGTGAGGTATGGGAACACGAGAAACGGAAGACCATGCCATTCTTGGTGCAAAAATTATGAAACGCGAAATTATTAAGCTCACGACCGTTGTCACATTGGAATGATGTAATGGATTTTTCAAATTATACCGTCTTTGTAATAGATGGTAAGCCGTCCTACACCATTCTGTTGGGCAGGGACTGGATTCACACCAGCCGATGCCTTCCTTCTACCATGCATCAAAAGCTCATTTTTTGGGAAGGAGATAAGATAGAAATCGTCCTAGCGGATGATAACCCGTTCCGACCAGGGGTTCAGAACATAGAGGTTGTCCTCTATTCACCCTATGTGGCTCCCATTGTCGTCACAGAGCAGTATGAAGAAGGATCTTGGGAATCATGTAATCTTACCTCGCGAGAGTTTGAAATAAAATAATTAGCCGAACCACGACTTACCTTGGAGGATTTAAATGGTTGAGGAAACCCAAATCATATGTGACCTGTGGCATCGGCTGACCACCCTAAGTTCTGAGGCAAGGATAGCCGAGGCATCTCAGATGAGGAATCAGGACAATGAACCAACACTTGCAACCGATGAAGTCGAGCTGCCGATGGAACTCGAATCGTCCAAAAGAAGGGCTATGCCTAATTTTGAGTCTTAGGATCCTTTGAAAGGTATCAACTTGGGAACTGAAGAAATCCCTCGGCTAACACATATTAGTCGTTTGCTGAAGGAAGAAAATAAATAAGGAATAACAGCCCTTCTACTGCAGTATAAAGACTGCTTCGCATGGGATTATCATGAGATGCTTGGGCCGGCACGTACTTTGGTAGAACATAGATTGCCAATCAATGAGGGTTTCAAACCCCAAAAATAGCCACCCAGAAGGTATTACCCTCAGCTGATGCCTCAAATCAAAGCCGAGATCGAACGACTGCTGAAAGCCGAGTTTATCAGAATGGCTAAGTATGTGGAATGGTTGGCAAACGTCGTACCAGTCAAGAAGAATAATGGCAAGGTTCGAGTATGTATTGATTACAGGAACCTAAATCTAGCCACTCTTAAAGATGAGTACATCATGCCGATAGCCTACATGCTAGTCGACTCAGCAACCGCTAATGGTGTATTGACCTTCATGGATGGATACTCTAGCTATAGTCAGATATCGGTAGCCGAGGACGACATTCACCAAAAATGCCTTCAGATGTCCAGGAGTGTTGAGCATTTACGAGTGGGTAGTTATGTCGTTTGGTCTGAAGAATGCTATTGCCACTTATCAAAGGGCAATGAACACCATCTTCCATGACTTGATCAACAAGACTATGGAGGTTTACATCGATGATGTAGTAGTGAAGTCTAAGGACTTCAAGGATCATTTAGCCTATCTTGAACAAGCATTAAAAAGAATGAGGATTCATAATCTCAAAATGAATCCAGCCAAGTGCATGTTCGGAGTATCGGCTGGCAACTTTCTTGGCTTTTTGGTACATAAGAAAGGCATCGAGATAGATCGCAACAAAGCCAAGGCAGTAATGAGATCCGCACCACCCAAAACAAAGAATGAGTTACAAAGCTTATTGGAAAAGATCAATTTCTTAAGGAGGTTCATATCTAACTTGGTTGGCAAGATGAAGGTTTTCTCATATTTGCTCAGACTTAAATAGTCAGACGAGCTAGTATGGGGTTCGGAACAGAAAGATGCCTTTGATCAAATTAAAAAGGCCTTAGCTACTACTTCCCCCATACTGGTGCCTCCCGTGCCAGGAAAGTCGTTGAAATTGTATATTTTGACTGCAGAATTATCTATCGGCTATTTGCTAGCACAGGAGGCCGATGATGGAACTAAAAGAGCGGTTTATTATCTTAGTTGAATGCTCAACGATGCTGAAACTAGATATACTCCTTTGGAGAAGCTTTGTCTGTCTTTGTTCTATACTTGCACAAAACTCGAATATTATCTAATGCCTCACGTTATATACGTTTTGTGCAAAGTTGATATTGTCCGATACTTACTAAATAGACTTGTCTTGCAAGGTCGATTAATGAAATGGGCCATCAAGGTTACCGCATTTTCTCTCGAGTATAGGCCACTCAGGGCCGTCAAAGATCAAGCAGTAGCCGATTTCTTAGTAGAACACCCTTGTGTAGACATGGAGGATCCATGTGCCCCTCCTACTGCATGTATAGACATCGTGCCGTGGGTACTAACCTTTGACGGGTCTAGAACCCAGAAAGGATTTAGAGTCAGAGTCACGATAACAAATCCGAGAGATAAAATGTGGAGGTTCTCCTATCGGCTAGATCCTGAATTGACAAACAACCAAGCCGAATATGATGCTCTCATCCTGGTACTCAAACTCCTAGTTTCTATGAAGGCGAGGTGCATCCAGATCCGATGAGACTCTCAAATGGTGATCAAACAGCTGGCCGGGGAATATGACTGCAAATACCCAAATTTGCTGGCCCGTCACAGGACGGCTAGCAGGTTGCTTAGTGGGTTCGCATCATCCACGTTAAGTTATGTTCCCAGAGGCATGAATGTTGAGGCTAACGACTTAGCACAAAAATCTTCAGGTTTCTCCACTCACCCTAAAGCATGATGAATTACTAGCCGAAGTGTTAGCTATTGATCACATCGACTCATGGAGGTAGTTACTAATTGACTACCTAAAAGATCCCTCAAGTTGAAAGGACATAAAGGTTAAAAGAATACCCTTGAAATACGTGCTTATTGAAGACGACCTCTATAAAAAGAGCGTGAATGGAGTACTACTCAAGTGCATTTTCAAAGCAGAGTCCTTGAGGGTTATGGGAGAGGTCCATGAAAGAGTATGTGGATCACACAGAGCGGGGCCAGCGATGAAGTAGATGATTTACCGCCACGGCTATTATTAGCCTACTATCATAGATGACTGCTTCCAGTATGCAAAAGGATACGGAGAATGTCAGAAACATAGACCAATCTAACAGGTACCAGCAGAGTTGCTACACCCAGTCATAAAATCTTGGCCCTTCAGAGGATGGACTATATACCTCATCGACAAGATTCACCCACAATCGGCTAAATGCCACAGTTTCATTATCGTGGCTACCTATTACTTCACTAAATGGGTGGAGGCTTAGCCGATGAAGAGGGTCCATCAGACAGATTCCATTCAGTTTATCCAACACCAGATCATATACAGATATGGTATTCCTGATTACCACCGATCAAGGGACGATGTTCACTGGTTCTAAGGTGGCAGCCTTTGCTAAGAAGTTAGGTATCAAGATGATCACATCTTCGCCTTATTACGCATATGCGAATGGGCAAGGCGAAACAACCAACAAACTTATTGTGAACACAATTAGTAAGAACGTGGAGGATAAACCAGGAATGTGGCATCTCACTCTGGATGAAGCCGTTTGGGCGATCAGGAATTCTAAATCTATAGCTACCGGGACGACACCTTATCGGCTAACCTATGGCCAAGATGTTGTGTTGCCATTGGAAATTAATGTCAAATCCTTATGGGTGGCCAAACAGAACTCTCTAAGTTTAGATGAGTATCAACATGTCATGCTAATGGAGTTAGACCAGCTAGATGAAGATCCACTGATGGCCCTAGAGAAAATCGAAGCTGGTAAACGTAAAATGGCTAAACCATACAACAAACATATTAAGCCTAAGAGGTTTGCCGAATGAGACTTAGTTTGGAAAACTATTTTGCCGACTGGGATGAAAGATCGTAAATTCGGCGAATGGTTACCAAATTGGGAAGGACATTTCGTAGTAAGACAATGGATCGCCGGCAACGTATATTGACTAATAAACATGCATGATGAAGAAAGTATAGGAATGTAAACGACAAGTATCTAAAAAAAATACTATCCTTCGATTTGGGGCATGCATGAATAAACGACAGTCACAGACCGGCTGCCTGGTCGCAGAAAATAAGCTAATTCCCTCCGACGGGAGATGTATGGCTAAATGACAGCCACATACCGGCTGTCCGATCACAAAATACAGAGAAAGCCATTTATTTCACACGTATGTGTCGTAATGTTGGTCGCACTGCTCAGGTGAAGAAACACCATCACAAGTAGTCAAAGACAATAACCCATCAAATCTGCAGGATTTATTCTAAATTTGCTCAAGAATGCTGAGAGCAATGCTGAAGTTAAAGGGTGGGATATGGATTCCCATATCTAAGTAAACCAAGCGCAAAAACATAGGCGTCGCACATACCCGATCCCAGCGTTACAGCGGAGATCAAATTCTGACAGTACGGCGGCATCAAAAGGACCCATGTACCTCCATTCGGCTTATGTGACCAACTTCACTCGGTCCAACCAACCCGAATAATGAGTGGGCTTAGTTGGCCAAGTGCGAAGGTTAGCCGAACAACGGCCGCCTGGTGAACCAGTCACAAGTAGAAAGAAAGTCATGGTTTATCGGGCTGAGGTGCTGAAACTAGAGAGAATCACCTTGTTCCAATCCACCGTACGAAGTCTGAACCAGTTGTTCATCAACGAAGGCCAAGGCAGGGGTCAGGTCACTATCGGCTAGAATGATTTTTCCTAATCTTCAAGATAAAAAAGATGAAGCCATGGTTTTCGACTAAGAAAAGGGCCAAAGATTAGGTGAGAAACCTACGGAGGGGTACCTTTCCTTAAATAACCTTCAGAGGCGCGGCTAAGATTAATTTATTATTTTCAAAAGCACGACCGAAAATCATCAGAGCTAATTTGTGGTAATGGAGACGCTCGGTTAAAGGGGAAACACATTTCAAGAAGTGATCATCATTGCATGCACTGGAGACGAGATGATTGAAGTGACATGCGCGGCTGTCAGACTGAAACGACGGCTACTTTCGGATACATCAACTCAATATTCACACTCGAGTTAATGTACAATTGTTAACACTCAAAAGTAATTTAAGTGTTTAGCCGAATTCAGTGACAACCGAACTGTTCCAGAGCTACAAGAATATTCTTGTTTTCCTTTGATGGTATGAATAACCTCATAAAATCTAAACCCCAACAATCACATAGCTCTACCTCGATGATATTATCTAGAGGCATCTCATGACGCCTTTAAATATTACCCGTTATTTGCCACCTATTACAATCCTTCACAAAAGCATGTGCATCCATGAACAAATAGGCAAATGAAAGCCTGTTTGAAGCACTTGAGCAACCATTCTATCACCGCCATGATGACCGACATTGGGTGAAAAGTGACAACTCTGTAGAATTGCACTAACCTCCTCTTTTGGAGCACACCTTGACAATTGGTCCGGACTTATTTTGTAAAGATAAGGCTCATCCAAAATAGTTAAAATTCCCTATTTTGATTTTAACTAATGAGCCATAAATAGTGTTTAACTACTGGCTTAATAATTAAATAATTAATATAAAAACAAATAATTAATCCAATGATGAAAAATCAATAGATATCAATGATATTCAAATCAATTTTTATGCTAATACCAAAGCCCTATAACTAATGAGTTTAGCTACTCGTGATTTTAGCACGAATAAAAGAATTCATGAATAATACAAGAAGGTAAAGCTCCTCTGTAATTAATTGGAAGTTAATTTAATTGGGTTGGTGGAGACTAAGATAAAGAATAATAGAGTCAATAATGTAGTAGATAGTATGTTTGGGGATTGAAAATATTTTTCAAACCATGCTTCTCATTATAATGGGAGAGTGGTGGTTATATGGAGGGATGATGTCTCTGAGGTAGATGTATGGCACAAGCTGTTACTTGCAAGGTGTACTCTATACTTTTGCAAGAAAAAATTTATGTCGCCTTTGTGTATGCTCAGAACAGAAAGGAGGAGATGAAGGTGTTGTGGGGTTACCTGAATCAACATGGGATGGGATTTGTTGGAAATTTGTCTTTGGTGGAGAGGTGCGTCCACCCATATTTAATGAATTAAACACTAGGGTTCCGCATGTTGGAGGCTTTGTCTCTTCACACGTGCATAATCTACTAAGTGAGTAGATGACCGTAGGGCCAAGAATCGTCAAATTTCATTGAGAAATGAAAGATATATTGGTCCACGAAGTAAGGTATTTTAGGCATGGAAATATGGTGTGGGACAAATCTACCACATCGGTGGGAAAAATGAAGAATTGTTCTCTTTATAAGTCTCAAAATTGGCTAAGGGTTTGGGACCCCAAGGGGTAACCCATGCGTTTGAAGGAGGGAGGACCTAGATGTGCTTGGGTTCAAGGCTAAGCCCACGCGCGCCGCCCGTCCGGTCCGGGCTCGGGTCGTGGGAGTTTTTGGAAAGATGAAATTGGGAACGACGGAAGGCAGAAAGTTTTTGCCTACCGTTTGGGTTGGTTTTTGGAACGATAAAACCATTAATCTACACTTAATCACCTCCCTAAAAGCTCCTTCCAGATGCACATTAAATCAACCATTACTTTGCTGATTAATTCCCTCATAAACAACCATTACTTGGCAGTTGAAGAGTCCCTCCCCTTATGCTTTATATTGGAGCCTTTTGGCTCAATTGTGGATGACAGAAACGAGACAACAACATATAAACATAGAGACAAACAGAAGAGAGAAACAACACACATTCTGTCCAAAAACGTGAGCAGAAACAGTGTCAAAAACAGAAACTCTTCCTTCCTTTTCCATTCTTCAGCAAGTCGTTTCGTGTTTATTTTCTTTGTCAGAATCAACCTTTTTGCTTTGTAGTGTTGATTAGTTGTTGTTTTATCTTAGGAGACTATTGCTCGTTAACGTAAAAACATATATACGGGGCAATCTTGTCTTAAAGACAGAGAGTCATCTCTCAACTCAGCCACAATTGTAACAATCCAGATTTAGTGTTTCTTGATTTCAGGTTATCAAGATTCAAGACTCAACAACCTTGCGGCAGTTCTGAATATTGCTATTTGTTTATCCTTTCGAATACTTGTAATATTTATTTACTTCCCGTACTGCTTTACATATCCAACAGGATTACTATTCCATGGTTGGTCTTGGGTGATTTCAATTCAGTGTTGCATAGTGGTGATAGAATTGGAGATTAATCCAGTTACTATGGCAGAGAAGGTGGATCTCCAAGAGTGTTTGGATGTTTGTAATATAAAGGAGTTAACAAAGACTGGAAGCACTTACACTTAAAATGATAAAGGAGATACTAGTAGGGTATTCTCAAAGATTGATTGATCCTTTGTGAATGGTGAATGGCAAGATGAGATGCCTCCTGACAAGGCTAAATTTATGAATGAAGGAATAAGTGATCACTGTACTATGCATATCACTTTGGTTAATACAGAACCAAAGAAGAGAAAATTCTTCAAATACTGCAATACGTGGAGCTCCCATCCACAGTTCTTAGATATTGTTAAGGAAGGATGGCAAGTACAGGTAGGTGCAAGGGTGTCATATGTTCAAAATTGTGAAGCTGCTTAAGAAGAGTTTGAGGGGGCTGCATATTCAACATTTTAGCAACTTGATTCATGAAGCAGATTTTGAAGATATAAGATGAAAGTACTACAAGGTTTACTGCAGCAACAACCTTTGTGTCATCATTTACAGGAGGAAGAGAAGGAAGCTAGTAGAGAGTTCAAAAGAGTGAGTTACCTAGCTGAGATGTTGCTAATGCAAAGAAGTAAAACGTGGATCAAACTAGGGGATGCTAATACTAAGTACTTTCACTCAGTAATAAAGCAGAGAAAACTGAATCAGGCTGTAATACGGTTGTAGGATGATAATCATCAGTTACACACTGAGCCTAGTCAAATAGCTAACTTGTTTGTGCAACATTATAAGAAGCTATTAGGGGAGGTAGGAGTGCAACAGAGATTGGAATCCTCTGAGGTCTTTATGAAGAATGGAAATTTGCTAACAGTTGAGCAGCAAGTCTATCTGTTGAAAGATTATTCAAGGAAGTGAAAGATGCAATGTTTAATATCAAACTGTTAAGAGCCCTGATCCAGATGAATTTGGGAGTGGATTTTTCGAAGTCTCTTGGGCTATAACAGGAGAAGAAGTGACAGATGTTGTGTTGGAGTTTATGAGAAATGGGAAGCTGATCAAACAACTTAATGCCACTGTTAGTACATTGATCCCAAAAGTTAATAAACCTAAAAATGCCAGTCACAGGCCAATTTCCTGTTGTAATGTGGTATATAAGTGCATTTCCAAACTGTTGTGTAGCAGACTGAAGCAAGTACTCTCTTATCTAGTAAGTCAAACCCAAGTTGCATTCGTTCAAGGGAGATCATTAGTGCATAATGTGCTCATCTGTCATGACTTGATGAGGTACTATAATAGGAAGACCTCTGCAAGGTGCATGATGAAAATAGACCTTAGGAAGGCTTATGACATGGTGAGGTGGGAGTTTATCAAAGATGCTACATGGGTTTGGGTTTCCACCTAAGTTCTGTGATCTGATTATGACATGTGCGACCACAACCAAATTCTCAGTTAAAGTAAATGGAGAGTGTCATGGTTATTTTGAGGGGAAGAAGGGGCTTAGACAAGGAGACCCAATTTACATCATTTTGTAACGGCAGAGGTATATTCATCACTTTTATAACAGAGGTATATATATTCTAAATCGCAAAGTTAAGAGGTATATTTGCACATTTTCCCTATATTTTGTTTCGTCATTGTATTTTCAACATTTGGCACTTTGAGTTTGATGTAAGGAGAGGAGTCCTCAGATTTCTCAACTGTGTCGGTCAATTATGGCGACAAAGACCAAATAATACAATTCTGGAAATTACTTTCAGGCTTTCAGCTAGTTACAGTTCTGTACACAGTACATATATGACGTATTATGATGTCCACTGACCAAATAAAGGTTGGCGTATCAGCACTTTTGACCACGTAGATTTTTGTTATTTATTGTAAAACTTTTTACAATTAAAACATACCAAAAGAATTGGCCATGTCACTAGCATACGAAAATGGAAAAATAATTCTGAATTATTTCTGTTCGAGGCGTATCACTTTTGGAATTCGCTAAAGTTTTTGGAATGGTGATAATCAACTCGAGGTTCATGAAGAAGGATGAGAATTTAGTGACTTTCCGTAGTTCGGTGGTTAAGACTTAGGTAGACTTTTTGCTCCTTAGGAATGTTGATAACAGTCTTTGTAAAGACTGCAAGGTTATTCCGAATGAGTGTCTGACAACCCGACATAAGCTTTTGGTGATGTATTTGGAGATCAAGATAGAAAAAAAGATGAGGGTTATGGATGACAGTCAAAGAATCAAATGGGGGAGTTTGGCCTTGGATAGTGCACAGGAGATGGGGGAGAGGTTGATAGCCAGGGGGCATATGGGAATAGTGGGGATGCGACCGGTATGTGGGATAGGACGGTCAGTTGAATTTGGGAGGTAGCTAGAGAAGTGCTAGGGGTCTCGTGGGGTAACCGTGGTAGGCATCGAGGAGACTGGTGGTGGAATGGTAAAATTCAAGAGAAGGTGGAAGTAAAGAAAGTGGCATATGCAAAATTGGTAGAAAGCAAGAATGAGGTGGAGAAATGGACGAATAGGGAATTATATAAGATGGCGAGGAAGGAGGCAAAACTAGCGGTTACGGCGGCGAAAACGACGGATTTTGAACGCATATATGTGAAATTAGAGAAAAAAGGCGGGGATAAAAAGTTGTACAGACTAGCCAAGGCGAAGGAGAGGAGAACCCATGACTTGGATCACGTGAGGTGCATCAAGGACGAGGATGACAAAGTACTGGTGAAGGACGCGTTTATTAGACGGAGGTGGCAATCTTACTTCCATAAACTCTTGAACGAATAAGGAGAAAAAGACACTGTGCTGGGAGACTTGGAGAAATCCGAAAGGTATCGAGATTTTGGATATTGTAGAAGTATGAAGGTTGAGGAGGTTAAGGGTGTTGTTCGCAGGATGCGCATGGGACGAGCGACCGGGCCTGATGAGATCCCAGTTGAATTTTGGAAGAGTGCAGGCAGGGCAGGTTTGTAGTGGCTGACTAAGTTGTTTAATGTCATTTTTAAGATGGCAAGAATGCCCGAAGAATGGAGGTGGAGTATGATGATTCCTTTGTACAATAACAAATGTGAAATCCAGAGTTGCAACAACTATAAGGGTATCAAGCTACTAAGCGACACTATGAAAGTTTGGGAAATGGTCATAGAGATGAGGGTAAGAAGGGACGTGTCTATTTCTGAGAACCAGTTTGGATTCATGCCGGGCCGTTCGACTACAAAAGTCATTCATCTTATTAGAAGGTTGGTGGAGCAGTATAGGGAGAGGAAGAGGGACCTACATATAGTTTTCATCGACCTCGAGAAGGCATATGACAAAGTCCCTAGGGAGGTACTATGGAGATGTTTGGAGGTTAAAGGTGTACATGTGGCGTATACTATGGTGATCAAGGATATGTATGATGGAACCAAGATCAAGGTACAGACAGTAAGAGGAGACTCAGAGCACTTTCTAGTGATGATGGGGTTGCACCAGGAATCATCTCTAAGCCCATTCCTATTTTCTTTGGCGATGGATAGACTAACGCGACAAATTCAAGTCGAGGTGCCATGGTGTATATTATTCGCAGATGACATAGTCCTTATTGATGAGACCCGCAGCGGAGTGAACGCTAAGCTGGAGTTTTGGAGACAGACTCTGAAGTCTAAAGGGTTCAGGATGAGCAGGACCAAGACAGAATACTTGGAGTGCAAGTTCAGTAACGGGAGTGACCTTGAGACAAGCGTGGAGGTGGCTTGGTACTTGGGTCATTCTAAAGAAAGGAAGTTTCAAGTATCTCGGGTCCATTATCCAAATGAATGGAGAGATTGATGATGATGTCACACATCGTATTGGTGCAAGGTGGATGAAATAGAGGCTTGCTTCTGGAGCATTGTGCGATAAAAAAGTGCCACAAAAACTTAAAGTTTTATAGGGTGGTGGTTAGACTGACTATGTTGTATGGGGCGGAGTGTTGGCCAATCAAGACTTCGCACATCCAAAAGATGAAAGTTGCGGATATGAGAATGATGAGATGGATGTATGGGAATACAATGAGGGATAGGATTATAAATGATGATATATGGGATAGAGTGGGAGTGGCCTCGGTAGGGGATAAGATGCGAGAAGAGATGTTGAGAAGGTTTGGGCATGTGCAGAGGAGAGACATAAATGCCCCAGTGCGGAGGTATGAGAGATTGGCTATGGATGGGTTTAAGAGGGGTAGAGGTAGGCCAAAAAAGTATTTGGGAGAGGTGATTAGCGGGATATGTCACAAGTGCAACTTACTGAGGATATGACCTTAGATAGGGGATTATGGAAGACACGTATTAGGGTGGAAGGGTAGTAGGTAGTTGAGCGTAGTCCTACTTATACTTACATACTGGTAGTTGTAGTGGTATTATTGTAGACCTGCTTAGCCTATCGTACTAGTAGGTGCAGTATTGCTTTATAGTCCCTTGTCGTTTGATTCATGTTGCTGTGTGTTCTTTCGTGTACTTTGTTTATCTTATCTACATGCGTTAGCTTTGATTTTTTTTCCAGAATGTTTTATCATGATTTAACCTCTTTTGTTATCATAATTGTCATATTGCTTTAAGTTTCTTGTCCGGGTCTGACCGTTTCTCTTTCTTTGCTTGTGTTTATGTTGTGTCTTGAGACGAGAGTCTTTCGAAAACATCCGCAGACCTATCAAAGTAGAGATAAGGTCTGCGTACACTCTACCCTCCCCAGACCCCATGTTGTGAGATTTGACTGGGTATGTTATTGTTGTTGTTATTTCTGTTCGAGTGTCAATTCAAAATGTGTGTTGAATTATGAAATTATCCTTGTCTGGAGTCTTCTCATTAATACAATATATATAGGTGTTTACAATTATAATTCTAATCGTATAAGAATATCTACTTTACATAAATACACTAAAATAATAATTACAGAATATATGGAAAATATTTACGTATTCTATATCACACCCCCTCAGTAGGAGCGGGAGGAGGCCGAACGCTCAGACTGGAAGAGGGAACATGTAACACCCAAGCATGGACCATGGCAATCTTCTCACGAATAAAGTGAATATCCATCTCAATATTTTTGGTTCGCTGATACTGAATCGGGTTATGAGACAAGTAGACAACATATATGTTATCATAGTAGATAATAGATTCCTCACGTAAGGGACAATGAAGCTCTAGAAGGAGGTTTCTGAGCCAACAAATTTCAGCAACAACGTTCGCATTGCCTCTATATTCTGCTTCTGCAGTAGACCGGGAAAGCGTGTCTTGCCATTTCGTAGACCACGAGATGAGGTTATCACAAAAAAATAGACATTAGTCAAAAATAGATCGATATGTGTCTGGACAGTCGCCCCAATCGGCGTCCGTATAAGAGATCAGCCTGGTCGGTACAGATGGATAAAGATGTAATCTTTAGTCAAAAGTGCCCTTAACGTACCGAATGATAAGTTTAAGGGCGGTAAGTAAGGCTCACTGGGAGCGTGAATGAACAAACACACATGCTGAACGACATAGTTAATATCGGGCCTAGTAAAGGTAAGGTACTGAAGTGCACCAGCGAGACTCCTATAAAGAGAAGGATCAAGCACCGGATCCCCGTCATTGACGCTAAGTTTCGACTTCGAGTCGACTGGAGAGGGCATGATCTTGCAGTTTTTCATTTTAGCCCTGTAGACAATCTCTTCGGCATACTTACGCTGACACATGAACATTTCATTCTCGGATCTGGTCACAGAAATCCCCAAAAAATAACTCAACTTACCCAAGTCTGTCATGGAAAATTCAAATTTGAGCAGGGTAATGATCTCGTGTTTCAGTATATATCAGATGAGGTAGTCATAACAATGTCATCCACATAGAGAAAAAGGTATGCAATGTCATTAGCTCGATGAAAAATAAAAAGTAAATTATCACTTTTGCTGCACACAAACCCGATCTGTATGATGTAAGTGGCAAAACGTTCATACCAGGCCTTGGGGGTTTGTTTCAAGCCATATGGTGACTTTCGAAGACAATATACATCCTGAGAAGCCGATGGATGCACAAATCCAAGTGGTTGATACATATATACGGTTTCTTTCAAATTCCTATGTAAGAACACATTTTTTACATCAAGCTGATGAATCGGCCAGCTCTTTCCCATAACTACGCTAAAACAGTGCGAATGGTGGCTGGTTTAACCACTGGACCGAAGGTCTCACCACAATCAACTCTCTCTTATTGCCTCATGCCATTTGCCACAAGTCTCGCCTTATGGAGTTCAAGCTCACCACTATCTTTGAATTTGTGATGATATAGCCACATACAATGAGTCACATTCACCCCCTCTGTTTTTTGGACACGATCCCAAGTGTGCCGAGTAGTGAGCTCATCAAATTCCTCACGCATGGCATTCTAATTCGGGTCAAGCTTGTCTAATTTTGGGTTTTTAGGTAGATGTGAGATAGTCTGAGTGGATAGGTTAAAATAGACTTTTGGTTTGAAAATCCCATGCTGGGCAAGGGTTTTCATGCAGTGGGTTGGGATCAGAACTGTTTGGGTGACGGGAACTAGAGGCAGTAAGGTTGTTTGGGTGACGATAACTGGAGGCAGTGGGGTAGTCGGGGGTAGAGGGTGGTCGATGAGGGCTATGGGGACGTCGTCAGAGAATTTTGGCAGTGAAGAAGTGGGTTGTTTGACGGTAATAGTGAGGTCGTGACGGGAGTAGTAGGTGGGGGTGGTCGACGGGATATGGGGTGGTTGATGGGTTGTGGGGCAGTGACGGGACCTCAGGGAGGTGCCGTGACTGGACAACTGGAATACTAGCACTATGTATTGAGTTTCTAATGAGATAGGATGTGTCCGGATCATCAAGGAAGTCGTAATCAGTGACTTAAAATTTTCAGACGTTTGCAAATGGAAAACGTTCTTCTCGAATGTGACATGGTGAGAGACTGGGATTTTATTTGTGGACAAATCATAGCATAAGTACCCCTATGGTTCGATGGAAAAACCTAAGAAAATGCAAGGAATAGTCCTAGGTGCTAATTTGTGAGGGGTCGTGGAGACGAGATTAGGGTAGCATAGACAACCGAAAGTCCGAAGGTGACCATATGAAGGGATTCGACGAAATAGGATTTTGGTAGGGATTTTATTTTGAAGGGTACATGTAGGTAATATATTAAGAATGTATGCTACCAATTGTAATGCATAGACCCAAAAGGGAGGGGGAAGAAAATCATAAAAGAGCATTGTACTGATCATATTGTTAATGGTACGGAGGATTCTTTCGGCTTTACCATTTTGAGGTGAGGTATAGGGACACGAGAATCGAAACACCATGCCATTGTCCGCACAAAATTTATGAAAGGGGGAATTGTCAAACTCACGACCATTGTCACATTGAAATAATTTTATGTCCTTCTCAAACTGTATTTTAACATATGTTCGAAGTTCAAGATACATGGAGTAAACCTGAGACTTATATTTGAGAGGATAGACCCAAAGAAAATGAGAGAAATCATCTAGTAATATCAAATAATATTTATGACCCAGTTTGCTAGTAATGAGAGATGTTCATAAATCCGCATAAATGATGCCAAAAGGAGAAAAAGTAACACTTAAAGACGACGTAAAAAGGAACTCTAACATGCTTTCCTAAAGGACAAGAATAACAATTTTGGGTAATTTTTCCTTTATTATATTGAATCAAATTTTGACTTCTAAGAAAGTTAAAAACTGGCGCTCCCAGGTGCCCAAATCTACTATGCCAAGTTGATGGAGAGATTGCATCTAGAGAGGTGTGTGGATTGACACTTGCAGCGGAATTGGATGAGAAATGATAGATGTCCCTCACACTATTGCATCTCATAAGAATTGTCCCAGTATGTAGGTCCTTCACAAAAAAACCAAAAGGGTCAAACTCAATAGATAAGGAATTGTCACTAGTAAATTTTCTAACATAGATTAAAATTTTAATGATATTAGGAGCATATAAGACATTTTTTAGGGAAAAGGGAGGGTGAGATGGTGGAGTTTGTGTAGTGCCATAGCCTTGAATTGGAATGCGATTGCCATTTTTGACCAAAATAAATTGAGGATTATTCAAATTAAACAGTTGAGGAAGATTACTGGAGTTACGAGTGAGGTGAGATGTGGCGCCCGTATCCATATATCAGGCATCATCGGGCTACTGTAAATTCATGGTATTGTAGACCTGGCTCAGTTCGGTAAGAGTAAGGAGGTTGTATGGTTGTTGTTGGGACACCGAGAAGTGGGCATGCAATGTTTGGCCATCGAATGTGGGCCTGTAATGTTAGGTTATTGCCACTGGCCCGGTTGGACCGAGACTGTTGGGTAGGGGAAGGGGGGCGAGGCCTAATTTCTAAAAATCGGCCAAGTCAGTGTGTCGGCCCACTGAGATGGGTATTGGGCTTGCTGTGTTTGGCTGACGAAATTGAACTGTCCCCCACGTCCTTTTCCTCTGCCGCCGCATCCGCCACCACGACCTCTGCCTCTGTCGCTATCGTGACCTCCCCGAGGCGGTTGGTTTTCCGTGTGTTTCGGCTGGCCGACGGGTGCAGTGGTCATCACCGGTGTATCAACCACCAACGCCTTTTGATTATGTTTGTCTTGTTTGGCACATCTGGTCTCCTCCAAGTATATCGTACTCATCTTTTGGTAAACCATTAATTAGTTGCAAAACCATCTTCGTTTCGGAAATTGGTGTGCCCATATTAGATAATTGATCTACAACTAATTTCAATTGTTTACAATAGTCGGATATATTTACAAAGTTCTCAATATGGGTGTTATTGAATTGTTCCTCCAGATACACGGCACGTGTATATTTGTTGTTTTGAAAGATTTCCTCTAGCCTTGTCCATTGTTCGTGAGCTGAAGCATTTGTCTTCATAATAGTATAAAGTAGATCTTTGAATATGATGCCATATATCCATTGCTTGACGATATCATCAAGCCTTTTCCCTGTTGTGTTGTCAATGTTGGGTGGACGGAGTATGGTGGCATCGATGTGATCAAGAACGTTGTAGGCACAAGCATGGATTTGAAATAATTCCACCCACGAAGAGTATTGTCCATCCTCTTGATCAAGAATCAAAGGGATAAAGTTCTTGATATTTGTTGTGGCAAAGGCTGGATGAAAGAAGTTAGGAGAGGATGAGGATGTTTGACGTCGGGGATGGATGAGGAACCCGGAGATTTGGGAGAAGCCATGAAGTGGCTGTTTTCGGCGGTGCGCAAAGAGAAAAAAAATAGGGTTGGGGAGGGGGGGGGGGGGGGTGCCGCCGGAAGCAATGAGAGGGGAGGGGGGGGGGGCGAAAGGGTTTGACTCTTGATATCATGTTGAATTATGAAATTCTCCTTGTCTGGAGTGTTCTCATTAATACAATATATATAGATGTTTACAATTGTAATCATAATCGTATTAGAATATCTACTTTATATAATTACACTAAAATAATAACTACAGAATATATAAAGAATATTTACGTATTTTTTATGGACACGAGGAAAAATGTTGAATGAGAGATGTCATATCGGAAAATAAAGGAAAAAGCATGTCATCAGTTACGTCGACAAAAATGTCTCTTGCGGCAGTTTTTGGTTAGCTGGTATCCGTTAATTTCACTATCCTTTTAGCAACTACTCCATGTAATAATACTAAGGGTGATTTAAATTCCTCCGTCTTTTCTCTCGATGAAAAGTTATTAAAAATATAATTAAATAAATAAAAATATATCTTTAATATATTTTATTTTTTAGGATGAAATGATTATATATATTCAATATTAAAACAGATAAAGCTATTGTGTTCAAGTTTTACTGCGACACACTTATCAGAAACAATTTTTAATTCCCGACTTAAAAAAAATGAAGAATTAGGCACACAAATAAGAAGACGTATTACAATTTAATCAAGTAACTAAAAGTATATCTTCTCTAACTACTTAAACTATTAATTCAAGGGGTCATATAATTCACAAAAAAAAAAACAATTTAAGGGCACATACGATCATCTTTAAACTGTGCACTTTTCAACAGAACATATCCCTTAATAAATTTTGAGCATCTTCACGAGCAAACATGCAAGCGCAATAAGGTTTGAATTTGTTGATAATTACAATTAACTTAATACCGAAAGTGATTCTGCAATATTCTTACAAATTCATGTTGAGAATATAATCAAATATTAAAAGTGTGTTCTATCTAACATCTTAGGCTTTTAGACCAGATCGTCACACACTTCAATATGGTATCAGAGCAGGCCAAATGTCCTGGGATCGAACCTCACCGCCATCCATTCTCAAAAAGAATTTTCACGTGCTTGGACCATGAAAAAAAATCAGGCCAGCAAGTGAGGGGGCGTGTTGAGAATATAATCAAATATTAAAAATGTGTTCTATCTAACAACTTAAGGTTTTAGATCAGATGGTCACACACTTCAATAATCCATTATTATGTACTAGGTTATGATGTTACACCCTGATTTCTTTAATTTTTTCAATAAGCAAGTTGAAGTTCATCAAGAAGACACCTACTATTAGATTTTTTTTTTGTGTCGTTTTAATCCAATTGGCTAGTTTGATAACATGGTGCATGCCTACCTGTTGGCTTCTTCGCGTGAAATGCAAAGATCCCTAATTAAATTTATTTACTAGTATAAACTGAAAGGTAGGGGGAAGAACACTAGAAATTTAATTGGAACAAAGGGAATCTAATATTCAAAAGAATAAAGTGCTACAAGCCTACATGTTACAAGTAGGATCAACTAATTAAGGAATTGTAGATTGTGAAACTGGGTGCTTCACACCTTTGTGATTGATGATTGGGTCTTAGTGGGCCATCCCATGCCTCTCCACCCAAAAACCCATTTAATAAATAACTTAAACAAAACCAAGAATCGGATATTGTAAACTAGTTCAAACCTTATTAAGTTTAACTTCTATATAGTGCAAAAAAAAATTACATTATCAAATTAGATAAAGATAGTTATAAATAACTATTCATAAAAGTGAAATAATACCCTATAAAATAGGATATATTATCTGCTATAAAAAGTTTGAGTACACTAATACTGTGAAAGTTGTATACAATATTATTATATGTAAGTTAGATTCATTTATGTTTACCAGTATTGATGGGTATCAAGTAAATCCATTTATATTTATTAGCTGACCTAATTTCAGTAGCAGCCGAGAATGCATTATCGAATGTAAGAACATTAGTAGAGGGGTCTTTTACACAGCATATAAATAAAAAAGGAACATAGTACATCAACTTTTTAGTTAAGAAAAGATCGGATACTTGTTGATGAATCCAATTCATGAAACCATTAGCTCTATTCGGGTAAGATTGTATTAATTTCTCTTGAAGATTCTTTTTCATTAACATAAATATATATAGTGTGTATAATATGCAATCATAATACAATAAAGATCCTATATCTACCATACTTATACAACACTAAATATTACAAAATATATGGAGTATATTTTAGAATATACGTTAATACACTCCCTCAGTCAGAGAGGGAGGAGGACGGACGCTAAGACAGGATCTGAAGTCGAGGAATAGCTGTCTAGGAAGACCTTTCGTGAAGATATTCACATATTGATATGAAGAAGGCACATGCAACACCTTAACATGGCCGATAGCAACCTGCTCACGAACAAAGTGTATATCCATCTCAATGTGCTTGGTTCGATGGTGTTGAACTGGATTATGAGATAATTATATGGCGGATATGTTATCACAGTAAATCAAAGACGCCTTACACAAGGGACATTGAAGCTCCAAAAGAAGGTTTCGGAGCCAACATATCTCAGCAACAACATTTGCAAATCATCTATACTCTACTTCTGCACTCGAACGGGATAAGGTGGCTTGCCTTTTGGCAGATCAAGAAATGAGATTATCTCCTAAGAACACACAATAGCCGGAGGTGGAGCGTCGCGTGTCTGGATAGTCTGCCCAATCAGCATCCATATATGATAATAACTTGGTCGGTGCTGAGGGATATAAATGCAATCCATAATTAAGTGTGCCCTTAACATATCGAATGATACGCTTAAGAGCAGTAAAATAAGGCTCCCTGGGGCATGCATGAATAAACACACTTGTTGAACATCATAAGCAATATCATGCCTGGTGAAAGTAAGATATTGTAGTGCACCTGCAAGACTCCTGTAAAGGGTTGGATCGGACACTGAATTACCATCAACAATATTAAGCTTTGATTTAGAGTCAACCAGTATGGACATTATCATGTAGTTCGCCATTTTAGCCCTGTATACTATCTCCTCTGCATACTTGTGCTGACACAAAAATATAGTAACTGCAGATCTAGTCACTGATATCCCAAAAAATTTACTTAACTTTCCCAATTCAATCATAGAAAATTCAGTTTTAAGCAATGCAATGATCTCATTTTTCAATAAATCAGAGGAGGCAGTAAGCACAATGTCATCCACATATAACAACAAATAAACAATGCTACTATCTCTATGAAAATTAAATAGAGAAGTATCACACTTGCTGCAAACAGACCCAATCTGCATAAGGTTCTATGCAAATCGATCATACCACGCTCTGGGGCCTGTTTCAAACCATAAAGTGACTTACGAAGACGACATACATACTGAGGGGCTGCAGGATGGAAAAACCAGGTGGTTGGTATATGTAAACAATTTCTTTCAAATCCCATGTAAAAATGCATTCTTCACATTAAGTTGTTGGATCGACCAATGCTTACCCATAGCAATACTCAGAACTGTGTGAATGGTAGCTGGTTTGACAACCGAACTGAACGTCTCACCACAATCAATACCCCCCTTCTCATTAGTGTCATTACCTACAAGTCTCACCTTATATTTCTCTAGATCACCACTATCTCTGTATTTGTGATGTAAAAAACCACATACATCGGATCACATTCACCCCCTCCGGTCTAGGAACTAAATCCCAAGTGTGTTGTTTTATTAAAGCATTAAATTCATCACGCATGGACGCATTCCAATTTGGGTCTAGTTTGGCTAATTTAGGGTTTTTGAGAATTGGAGATTTGATTTGTGCGGATAGATTAAACTGGCCTTTAGGTTTGAAAATCTCGTGTTGAGCACGGGTTTCCATTCGGTGCGTGGGGGTAGGAGCAGGTTGGGTACTGGTACAGGTCGGGTTCGGACAGTGGGTTATTTCGTTTGTAGTTTGCGGGTCAGTAGGTATTTGGTTAGCAGGGACGATGTTGGGCGTCAGTGAGGGTTGGTCGATAGGGTATGGTGAAGGGTTGTTGGATTCGGGTGATCGGGGCTGTGATGGGACAATTTGGGTCTGGGTTTGTGTAATGTGCAGAGTACGGGAGATCGGTACAATGAAGGGGTTGGTCTTGTTAACTGGAAGGGCGGCATTAGGTGGCGGCGACACTAGAGATAGTGGTAGAGTTTGCCAGTGGGTAGAATAAGAGATTCCGGGATGGGTCAGAGAGGCAATCGACTGATTATCGATGGTGGGGGTGGCAATCAGTGGTGACTGAGGGATAAAGGAATGGCTGCCGGTAGTGGCAGTGATGGGTGGCTGGGGAACGGTACTGGCTGGGTGTGATTCTGTTAGTCCGCCGGAGGTGGCGGTATCTGGCAGCAGTGGCGGAGACGGGTGGGCGGTGGTGGTGGATTGATGCATTTTGCTGAGTATGACGGGGGAGATGTCGAATTCGTTGAGAAAGGTATAGTCTGTGGTTCGAATCTTTTGGATATTTGCAAACAGAAAAATCATCTCGTCAAACGTAATATGATGAGAGACGTGAATTTGACGAGTGGACAAGTCATAGCACAGATAGCCCCTTTGATTAGACGGAAAACCTACAAAGATACACAGAGTGGTTTGGAGTGCTAATTTGTGAGGGAAAGTGGCCGCAAGATTCGGATAGTATAGGCAACTGAAGATCCGAAGGTGATCATATGAGGGGATCCGACGGTATAAAATTTCGGTTGGTGTCATGTTGTGAAGAGTACTAGTGGGTAAATTATTAAGAATGTATTCTTTCATTTTGACAGCATAGACCCAAAAGGAGGGATGGAGAGAGGCATGGAAAAGTAAAGTACGAACCATGTTATTAATGGTGCGGATAATTCATTATGCTTTGCCATTTTGAGGGGAGGTATGGGGACACGAAAATTGAAAGACCATGCCATTATTTTTGTAGAATTTGTGAAACATGGAGTTATTAAATTCGCGACCACTATCACACTGAAAAGATTTGATGGCTTTCTCAAATTATGTTTTGATAAAGATACGAAATTGAAGAAATTTGGCAAAAACTTCAGACTTAAATTTTAGTGGGTAAATCCAAATAAAGTGAGAGAAATCATCTAATAAGACTAGATAATATTTATGACCAAGTGAGCTAGTAATAAGAGATGTCCACAAATCAACATGAATAATATCAAAGAGAGAACACATAGCACTTAAAGATGACGTAAAAGGAAGACGAACATGTTTGCCTAAAGAGTAAGAAACACAGTGTTGGGCAAGTTTTCCATTATTACATCTAATAAAGTTATTGCCTCTAAGAAAATTAAAAACAGGGGCTCTTGGTGTCCAAGCCTATTATGCCAAGTTGACAGAGAGATAGCAGCAAGAGACATATGAGAGTATGAGCTGGCAGCGGATGTGGATGGGAACGGATAGAGACCCCCCGTGCTATTGCATCTCGTAAAAGGTGTCCCCGTACGAATATCCTTCACAGTAAAACCAAAAGAGTCAAAGTCAACAGAGATAGAAATATTATGAGTAAATTTCCAGACATATATTAGGTTTTTAATAATGTTGGGAGCATACAAGACGTTATTTAGGGAGAAGGGTGGGTGATGCGGTTTGGTGGAGGTGGTACCATAACCCTGAATTGAAATGCGATGTCCATTACCCACAAGTAATATCTTGAGGATACTTCAAACAAAATAGTTTGGGAAGATTACCTGAATTTCAGGTGAGATGAGAAGTGGCTCCCGTATCCATGTACCAATTTTCGTCGGGTTGTTGCAAGTTCATACTGCTGAAGGCCTGGCCCAATTCAGATGGGGCTAGACCATTGAAATTAGGCGACTGTTGGGCCTGGGAAAAATGGGCATGAGTGTGCAGTTGGCGTGATCCGAGACTTGGACCTAGAAGACCCAGTTGCTGGAACTACTGGAAGGGCCAGCTGCTACTGCGGAGAATAAACTGGAACAGAGGCCCATGGTCCAGTATTGGGCCACTACCCTGGGTCAGCCTAAGGTGATGGAATTGCGGCCTACTGTGGACCAGCCTTGCCTCCACGCCCTCGCCCTCGTCCACCCGTGCCGGTGCCTCGGCCCTTTTCACATTTTCTACCACTGCGGCCACCCTGCTATTATTGGTGGTCCGACGGTAGTTAGCCTGTGGCAAGGGCGACAGGAAATGCAGGAGTGTCAACTGTTAACGTTTTCTAATTGTGGTCGTCCTGTTTAGCACGTCAGGTTTCTTCCAATAACAATTGTGACTGAGCCTTTTTGAAACTGGGAAGATGATCGGCTTGTTGTATCATTGTTGCTAGTGTATCATATTCACCTTTCGGTAATCCTGCAACAAGTTGGAGAGCAATTTTCATTTCGGAGACTGGTGTCCCCACATTGGATAGTTAGTCTGCAACAAGCTTCAATTGTTTGCAATACTCGGACATGTTGATGAAGTTCTCTAAACGTGCGTTGTTGAACTATTCCTCCAAATACACGACATATGTATTTTAGTCATCCTGAAATATCTCCTCCAAACGTACCCATAGTTCACTAGCCGAGACACCTGATTTCATAATCGTATGAAGCATATCTCTAGATATGGAGCCATAAATCCATTATTTGATAGTAGTGTCAAGACGACGCCATGTCGTGTCTGGGATATCAAGAGGGCGAGGGATAGAATCATCAATGTGGTCAAGAACATTGTATGCACATGCGTGAATATAGAACAGTTCAATTCATGAAGAATACTGGCCCTCCTCCTGATCAAGAATGAAAGGAACGAAATTCTTGATATATGTGATGATAAACGCCGGACGGAAGGAAAAGGTTGAGGAGGGGGGGGGGGGGTTGTCGAGGACAACAATGGAAGATGTGGAAGCTTTTGGAGAGGTGGATTAGACATGGTAGCCACACAAAAGAGACCGAAAAAACTTCTAAAATCAAAGGAGAAAAAAAACGACCGGCGGCTGACCCGATGAGGGGGGGGGGGGGCATCAGTGTCAGTTGGGAAGAAAAAAATAGGTTCAGGGTTTTTTAGGGTTAGGCTCTTGATACCATGTAAGATTGTATTAATCTCCCTTGGGGAGTCTTTCTCATTAATACAAATATATATATAGTGTGTATAATGTGAAATTCTAATACAATAAGAATTATATATCTACCATAATTATACAACACTAAATATTATAAATATATGGACTATATTTTAGAATATACGTTAATACTTCTCAAAATATTATTTTCTTAATAGTTTGTTCTTGGAAATCAAACAAAATTTAAATGGACTTCAGGTAAAATACACTAAGGGTGGCCAACGGGGCGGGGCAGGGCGGGTCCTGGCGGGTTGGGACCAGATGGAACGGGGGGTAGGGCAGGACCGGGTCTCCGGCGGGACTGGCCGGATGGGACCGGCGGGATCCACCGATGTCCCATCCCATTCCCTGTCCCATCGGAAAAGGGGACCGGTATTGTCGGGTCGGGACGGGACGAGATCAGGTTTTTCCATTTTTTTTGTGCACTTAATTTAAAAAAATAATATATATAGAAACACCTCAATAATTGAACAAGATAGTGTAATAAAAATACCCCAAGACTGTTTTTGTGCCTCTTAGATAGAACAAGATTGTATTTTGTTTTTGTAATACAGTTGTCAAAATTGCAACTTTGTGATGTTGAAAGTTGCAAAAAATATAGTAAAATTCCAATTAAAAAAAATTACATATTTAAAACACACCTTTTCCAGTTTCTTTATAATTTCTTGTGGTTCTTTAGTTGGAATTGGTATTTGTTGGTCAAATTGCTCGACCTCACTTCCACCTCCGTCGAATAAGATGTCGTTGTAGTTTTCATCTTCTTCTTCGTTGATCTCCGGTTGACCGCACCTTCTCCACTCCGCTCTTATCCAATCTCTGAATAATACTGTAATCTCTAAGCTGTCTCTCGCTAATGAGTGTTTGTGCTCTCCTATTTGAAATCTGTAAGCAGAAAAAGCGCTTTCAAACGCTGTTGATGACTCTTGAATGTTCAAAACATCTCGGGCCATCTTTGACAGTGTCGAAAATGTCTTCTCATTCTCCCTCCAATATTTCATCAAGTCTTCACGTCCTTCTTCATTGAGAACTGCTTGGTATGGTGCAACACCCTGCAAAACCAAAACATCAAACTCGCTAATTTGATTAGTAGTGGTACCACCACACATTCTATTTCTAAGGCTTTCAATACTAGCCGCAGAAACAACATGTCTTTTTTGAGATTGTGTTGAAGAAGAAGAAGATGGTATGGAAGTCGGTTGGTTGCTAGCACTTTCTTGTTGGTAATGCTTATATACTTTTTTGCATTCATCCTATATGCTAGACAATACTTCTTCTTTAGTTTGTTCAATATGTGGTGGGTCATTTGGATTTTTGGAGTTGGAGGTGGAAGTATTGTTGTACAATCATAAATAGTTTCAATAAGTGCTTTACAACCGTCTATTTTAATAGTCGGATTTAATACAACATCAATAATATAAATAGTGGGAATGGGAATAAAATATTTTTTTAATATGTACCTTATAAGCTGATTTTTTTATATATTCACTAAGTAATAAAAATATTAGAGCTATATAAAACAACATAGTTGAAATAGTAGGATAATATATACCGAAAAAATCTTTGAAAAATTTTATCTAGAAATATAATAAGTTCTGAAATTTTATCTCAATCGTTATCTACAACTATATCAGTTAGATTTCGATTATGGGCGTTAAAAAATAAAGTTGCAGGTCTTCTATAATCATAAGCAGCAAGTAGTTGCTCGTATAAAGAATTTCACCTAGTCGCTACTTCTTCGGAAATTTTTCTCTAAGCTAGTCCATAATCATGACAAGTTTTTTTATATTCTTTTTTTGTTGTATGCTATTACTTCTAAAAATAAAGTTTATAGCAAATTGTATTTTATTAAAAATGTCTTCAAAAAGTGATAGACTATCATTTACAACTAAGTTATAAATATAACATGCACATTTTATATGAAAATGATTTGAAAAAGATGGAGTTAAAAGATCTTTTAAAATTTTAATAGCATAATTATTAGAAGAAGTGTTATCTAATGTAATAGTCATAATTTTATCAGTTATGCCATAATAATCGCAAACTAAATAAATATTTTCTGCAATAAAACTACCAGTGTGCCTATCATCTATATATCTATACGCTAAAATATATTTTTGCATAGACCATTTATAATCTATCCAATGACATGTTACCGTTAAATAATCATGGTCATTAGTACTACAGCCTATATCAGACGTGATAGATACTTTACCAGGAAAATGATATAAGGACTAACGTAAATACTGTTCATATTCATGCACAAATTTAAATACATCTCTCCTAACGGTTGATCTAGGAAAACCGTTAAAATTAGGATTATACATATCTCTAATGTAATGAATAAAATCAGGAGATGAAGGAAATGAAAAAGGCAAACCCTCCACTGCAACTAATTTTGATATTGCTTCCCTATCTCTATGTTTATCGTATTTAGGGCCTACAATTTCCCCCGTCATAGGGTTAATTAGACTATGTACTTGGTCCGAGACAATATGTGAACCTTGTCCCGGCTGAGAGGGCATTGACGCACCCGCTTTTTCAGTCAGGTATTGGTCCCACCTAGCTTTGTGAAAGTTTTGTACGTGTCTCAATAAACCTCCCGTCCCACCCTGACCTTTTCCCATTTTAAATTTATAAACATTTTTACAAATTTGACATCTAACTACTTGATTCTCTTCGTCCCTATCAAAAAAATTCATGCATCTGATTTTAATTTTTGTTTTATTGGCCTTCGTCTCATACTAGGGGAATAGGAGGCGTTGCAGTCGGAGGTGCACTAGTGGATGTGTCATCTAGATTAGTCGGTGTGTCATCTAGATTATCTTCTAAATTAAAGTCTTGTTGAGTTGCAGAAAATATCCCCTCGTCTAAATCTAATGGTATTTCAGGAAAAAAATCATTTTCAAGCAGATCATCCTGTCTAGAAATAGGATGAGTAGAAGAAGTACCCCTGCCCTTGTTACCCCTACTAGAAGAAGTCTTACCCTTACCCTTAAACATACCTCTAAATTCTTTCATTTTAATTATATGCTAATAAATAATTAAAGATAATGAAATTAAGTGCGCTAATTAAAATAAAGAAACAATAATAATTTAATGAAGGAACGAATGTGCCAAACGCCGACGTGTAATCGAGAGGTTGAAAATTGAAACTTTGCTCGATGAATGATCCTCAAGCTAGTTGCCAACTTCACTCCCAAATGAATAATAAAATTGAATATTTGTAGACAATGTAGACTTGTTGAGAGATAAATTGAGAGATTATAGGAAGATTTGTGAGAAAGATGAAGAGAAAATGAGGTATTTATAGTTGAAAATTTGAGGTTAAAGTGTAAATATAATAACTTAGGGGTTAAAAATAAATATTAAGGGGGTAGAAGGATGGGGGAGGGGGAGGCCCAAAATATCCGTTTCACCACGGTCATTTTTAAATAGTACTATCTACATAGGTCATTGAATATATGTAAGGGCAAATAATATCTACATAGGTCATTGAATATATATATAAGGGCAAATAATGTCCTCTTATGGCTGCTTTCATACAAGTTGGCTAATGAATCAATGAACATATTTACATAAACCACAATACTTACATCTACAAATAAGTAAATACTGTTATAGCAAAATAGTCAAACGACTGTTAAGAAAGGGAGAAAAGGCGTGGTAAGAACAGGGAAATTTGGTTCGCTAATGGATGGCTAGAAGCAAACAAATTATAAACTATAATTTTCTTGATTTGTCTTCCATTGCCACGTGAAACTAGTATTCGTTCTACGAATTGATCCTTCGAGAATCTTATTTTCCAAATTATGTACATTACATTATCAATATAGCCTCATATGTTATAACTTATAAGACGTCGTCTGGTTTATTTATTTATAACTAATTCCACTTATTATAAACCATTACTCCTAATTATCTTTTACATTACTTAATTATGTAAGAAATATTTTATACTTTCGATGTATAAAGATTAGACTCTCTTCCGAAAATTCGAGAGGAGAGTGTAGCCTTGATGGGTTAATAGGAGTGAATTTCTTAATTTTATTTAATTATCTAATATCCAAAATAGATTGATATTCTCACTTGTTGACACATTATACTGAAATACTGGATACACATTGGTGGGGTCAAATGTCAACCTATGAAGAGCAAGAAACAGACATTTCACAATTCATAATTAAACAACATACTAAATTCTTTTTTTCTACTCATTCACCCCTTTGATTTTTGCTACTATATTTCCCTAATTTCACCCCTCTTTTTGCTACTCAATAAAAGGCCTTTAATTCTTCAAGTTCATTTCCCTTCCCTTCTTATATTTCCCCTGTTATCCAAATTCCCAAACTCTCTTCTTTATAGATTTCAACACACATCCAATTGCTACTAATTACTGATCATCTCTTCATATATATATATATATATAGATGGGTAGTACTTGTGATAATATATATGGCACTGGCCTTACTTTAGGATTAGGCTTTTCATCAACAGCCAATCAGAAATCAAGAAAGCAAGCACCAGCTGCAATAAGATTTGATCTGAGTTTAAGCCTTACTAGTGATCATCAGATCTATGATCAAAAGACAGAAAATAAGGTTAATATTTCATCAAACAAGGATCAATTATCTGCTGCTTCATCCTACTCTAACGGCAGTGTGAAAAGGGAAAGAGATATTGGTAGTGAGGTGACACAAGTAGAAAGAGTTATTTCATCTAGAGTTAGTGATGAATTAGATGATAATGATAATGATAATGATGGTTCTAATGCAAGGAAGAAACTTAGGTTGACTAAAGTACAATCTGCACTTTTAGAGGAAAGCTTCAAGCAACAGAGCACTCTCAATCCTGTGAGTTATATATCCATATCCATCTTTTTTTGTCTTGCTGAATTATGTAATTATTTCATTTAAAAGTTTAGTCTAGCACTTGAATTTCGGTCTATTATGATATCATTTGAAAATTGTGATTATCTCATACTTTCTCTTCTCAATTTATGTAACTTTTTTTTTTTTAGTTTGTCTACAAAACTATCTTTCTATCTTTAAATATAATTTAACTTTAAATTTTATATTTTTAACTTTTAATAAATGAGTTATAGTTATAAAAGAGTTTATATCGTATTTTAGATCACACATTTCATCAATTTTTCTGTATTTCTTAAACTCATACACGGTCAAATACCCTCACATAATGTGAATGGGAATGAGCATAAAAGCTTAAATAGTTAATTAAAAAAACACTTCAATTTGTTAATTCATTATGTCTTCTAACACTCCATATATGTATAGATATGCTTTGATTTAATGTGTATATGGTGCTGGCTTTTTAAATGGTCAAAACTGATATATTCACGGCATTCCAATAATTCAGAAGCAAAAACAGCACTTAGCAAGGAAGCTTAACGTAAGGCCTCGTCAAGTGGAAGTTTGGTTCCAGAACAGAAGAGCCAGGTTTGAGATCCTGTTTTTAAATGAGTTCATGTTTCATATACTGCTGATATAAAAAAAATATTAACACAATCAAGTAACTTATAATGTAATTATACATAATTTTTTATAGTAATAAGTATTGCTAATAAGTAACCTGATAAGAATCTGTACGTTGTAACCAACATGTTATAATAGATTAAACCACACGACCAATTTATGTAACGCATGTAATATCTATTTGATTTTTTCTAGAAGAATTAATTTAGGAATCTAATTAAATTAGATTTTGGTGATTTTTACAGAACGAAGCTGAAGCAAACAGAGGTAGACTGCGAGTTTTTAAAGAAATGTTGCGAGACACTGACAGATGAAAACAGAAAGCTTTACAAAGAACTTCAAGAACTGAAAGCTCTAAAAGTAGCGCAGCCCTTGTACATGCAGCTGCCGGCGGCCACCACTCTCACCGTGTGTCCATCTTGCGAAAGAGTTGCCGGCGCCGGCCAAAACTCATCCAAGCCTCACCTCTACGGTCCCTTCACCAATCCGTCAGCAGCTTGTTAGTATTGAAATTGTCATAAAAAAAAGGGCAGTCATCCAGCTTAGCAGATGTTCGAGAAAGGGCCGTACCCCATTAGTGTCATGTTAGTTATTACTTTATTTTTTAATTATTGTGTAATATATTACTTTATCCCATAATTACCTCTCATTTATTATAATTGATATGTAATATATTATAATTGTAATTAGTATCTCTTATTTTAGATAAGTTAGATTAGTCTTCCATTATTCATACATAGGAGGATTGTATATATATTGTATCTTGAGAATAATATTGATCAAGGGATTCAATTCTTACATGGTATCATTAGTCAAAGATCATTTGCCCTAAACTCTTCTCTTTTCCTTCTCTTGGCCGATTTCTACCTTTTCCCTCTCTATTGTTTATTGACCAAATACTTAGGTTTAGTAACCCTAAAACTCTAAACCTAAACTATCCCTCCAAAACCTAACCAACCCTAGCCGATTACAAAACAAAACTACCACCCCCTCGGCTAGCATAACCCACCCTTTAGGTTTTTTTTTAATTCTAAATGGAACCTATGGCCGAAAAACAAACCTTTCATCCCGCTCTTGCCGTCAATAACGTCAAGAACTTCATCTCCATAACTCTTGAAATGGAGAAAAGGCAGTATACCTCATGGGCGGAACTATTCAAAATTCACTGTCTTGCTTATGAGGTGATTGACCATACTCTTCAATTCGAGTCACTGTCGGATACCACTATGGTGGACAAGAAATTATGGTCTCGCTTAAATTCTATTGTCCTTCAATGAATTTATGACACAATTTCGAATGATCTTCTTCATACCATCTTAGAACTCAATTCTACGGCTAAACAGGCGTGGGAAAGATTAGAAAATATTTTTCAAGATAACAAAATGTCTAGGGCCGTTTATCTTGAACACCAATTTACAAATATTAAATTGGATGATTTTTATAACATCCCAGTCTATTATCAAGAATTAAAAGTACTTGCGAACCAACTGTCCAACGTTGGTTCGCCCGTGACAAATCAAAGGATATTCCTTCAGTTGATTGCGGGGCTGAATGAACAATATGATGGTGTTGCTACATTCATTTAGCAAAGCAATCTTTTACCTCCCTTTTACGAGGTCCGTTCGAGGTTAATTCTCAAGAAAACGAGGAAGGCAAAACAGGCATCATCGGGCACAACCACAGGTGGAATGGATCTCGTCTCTACCAACTCTTTTTCCACTGATTTGGAGCCCCAAAATTCTGGTTCGGGCGGCCATAATACTCGTCAAAATAATGGTAAAAAACGGGGTTCAAATTGAAACAATAAAGGAAAAAATAATAGTGGAAAGGGACATGGACGGATAGTTTCCAGGCAGTAGCGGCGGACAGTGGGGGCAGTACCCACCGTGGTCCTGGGCCCCACAGTGTGCTTCCCCACCATGCCCACTCCCGACCTCTTCGTGGGCCGGCTTCCTCCTTCTTCAAATCGCCAACCCGGTATTCTCGGATCTCGTCCACAACATGCTTTTGCAACTCAGGCACCATCTTCTGTCGGATATGCACCCACGGATATTGAACAATCCACGAGTCACATGAATCTAAATATTTCAGATGAATCGTGGTACATGGATAAAGGGGCTACGTCACACATGACGACATCTCAAGGTAATCTTTCGTCTTATTTTAGTATGAGCGGTAATAAAAATATTGTTGTCGGCAATGAGCAGAAAATTCCAATTCGTGGTATTGGTCAAATAACACTACCCTCCCCCCACCCACCTTTATGCTTGAAAATGTCTTACATGCACCAAAATTGATTAAAAACTTGATCTTTGTTCGACGTTTTACAACTGACAACAATGTTTCTATGAATTTTGATCTGTTTGATTTTTCTGTGAAGGATTTTCAGACGGGGATGTCGCTCATGAGATGTAATAGCACGGGGAACTTATATCACATCACCTCTGTCTCCAACAACCACATGGTCAAACCTTCCACATTTGCGGCCATCTCTCCTAGTATATGGCACAATAGGTTAGGATACCCAGGAGCACCGATTTTTAATTAATTTAGGAAGAATAATTTATTTTCTTGTAATGGACGTTTGGACTCTTCTGTTTGCCAAACTTGTGTGTTTGGTAAACATATTAAACTTCCATTTTCTGCGTCTACTACTAATACTGTTATGCCATTTGATATTTTGCATTATGATTCGTGGACTTCACCCGGTTTAAGTGCTACAGGTCATAAGTACTATTTGCTCATTCTTGATGATTTTTCAAATTTTTTGTGGACCTTTATCTTAGGACAAAAATCACATACCTATAACATTTTGAAACAATTTAGTGTGTTTATCAAAACTCAGTTTGGCAAAACCATTAAATGTTTTCAATGTGATAATGAGGGGGAAATTTATAAATGCCCAATTTCAGACCATGCATATCTCTTAAATATTCTTCCTAGTAAACTAATCTTCAATGTGTCCCCTACTCAGTTATTGTACAACTGTATCCCCTCGTTTACACATTTACGGGTTTTTGGGTGTTTGTGTTATCCCTTGTTTCCGTCCACCACCATTCATAAACTTCAAGCTCGATCTACTCCTTGCGTGTTTTAGGAGTACCCACAAAATCATAGGGTATATAAATGCTTTGATATGTCAACAAGAAAAATCATTATTTCTCGTCATGTTATCTTTGATGAATCAATCTTTCCGTTTGCTACATCTCGAGCGGCATCCCCACATTCATATGATTTTCTGGACGACGGAATTCATCAACTTTTGAGGTATCATCTAAACTCTCAAAATAACAATTTAGGACCATCACCAACCCCTACAACTCTACCCGTCACCCCACCCCCTTCCGGTAACACACTGGCCCAGACTAGTACCGGGCCCACTACCTCGGCCCAAAATACCGAAACCACCCTACCCATTGTTTCGACCCAAAATTCCAACACCACCCAACTATCCAACGGCCCAACTCCTTAATGGACCATGGAAACACGTGATATGCACATGATTTTTCGACCTAAACACCATTTTAACCTAACCACCTCAGTCCAACCCTCACCAGTACCAAAAAATCCTACTGCCTTATCAAACCCCAATTGGAAGGTTGTCATGTTAGATGAATTTACTGCTCTTATTCAAAATAAGACGTGAGATTTGGTACCACGACCATCTAATATGAACATAATTCGGTCAATGTGGGTTTTTTGCCATAAAAATAATTCTGATCTTTCTTTTGCGAGATACAAAGCTCATTTTGTTGGTGATGGCATGTCTCAGCGGGTGGGAATAGATTGCGGTGAAACATTTAGTCCGATAGTCAAGCCTGCAACTATCAGGACTGTACTTAGTCTGACATTGTCCAAATCATGGTCCATTCATCAGTTGGATGTCAAGAATGCATTTTTACATGGCCACTTGTAGGAAACGGTATACATGCATCATCCATTGGGATTCCGCGATCCTGCCCGTCCAGATCATGTGTGCCTGTTGAGAAAATCCTTATATGGTCTGAAACAAGCTCCTCGGGCATGGTATAATAGGTTTGTAGGATTTATTTTCAAATTGGGATTCTCTCACAGCAAGTCCGATCAGTCTCTTTTTATTTATAGGAAGGGCACTGATATGGCTTATATACTTCTGTATGTTGATGACATTATCCATTGATCCTCAACTTCACTTCGCCAGTTCATTATGTCCCTTCTTGCAGCTGAATTTGCAATGAAGGACTTAGGTCCGTTGAATTATTTTCTTGGCATTACTATCACTCACTACGCAGGTAGTCTATTTCTCAGTCAAAAGAAGTATGTCGAGGAGATACTTGACAAAGCAGGGATGTCTTTATTCAAACCTTCCCATACTCCGGTTGACACGAAGGCGAAGTTGAGCAATGCTTCAAGTACTCCATACAGCGACCCCACATATTACTGCAGTCTGGCTGGTGCATTGCAGTAACTCACTTTTACGAGGCCTGATCTTTCCTATGCGGTCCAGCAAGTTTGTTTACACATACATAATCCGAAGGAAGAACATATGGGGGCTCTCAAGAGGATTATGTGGTATGTTAAGGGTACTCTTCATTTCGGACTACATCCAGATATCGCCCTACATCTCGAAGTCTTTTCTCGCCACATCGATGTGAATGGCGTCGCTTGCCCACACAGCGTTCCACTTTCGGCTATTGTGTATTCTTGGGTGACAATCTCATGTCATGGTAGTTCAAACGTCAGTCCACACTAACTCGGTCAAGTACAGAGGTAGAGTACAAAGGGGTGGCCAATGCTGCTGTTGAATCCTGTTGGCTTCGGAATCTGCTACTGGAGCTCCATTGTCCGATTGAAAAGGAAATAGTGGTCTATTGTGACAATGTCAGTGCGATCTACTTGTCTGGCAATTCTATTCAGCATCAATGCACGAAACACATTGAAATTGATATCTTGTTTGTCCGAGAAAAAGTTGCTCGTGGTCAAGTCCGGGTTCTCCATGTCCCATCCCGTTCTAAGATAGCTGACATCTTTTCGAAAGGTCTTTCGCGCGTACTGTTTGATGATTTCAGAGACAAAATAAGATTTGTAATCTGAATAATAAAGCAGGTTACCTCTACCACATATAAAAATAACCTAATAATAGTATATAAATTCTTTACGAAGTGAAAAGTTACGTACGGGGAAAAAGGATTATAAAGTAGTGCTCTTTAATTAGGCTTTATACCCCAATTAAAGAAACAAAAAGATAATGATTTGGATGGTTGAAAGAAGATGTTAGTCATGATAGAGATGATGTGTATGTGGAAAGTAAAGGGTTAGGAGTCAGCTCACGTGTATTTGTCTCTAGTTTTTTTGATTGAGAAAGTGTCGACAAGAAAAAGAGAAGGGGACAATACCTGCCTTAGAGACGTGTATAGAAGGAAAAGTATGGGATAGCCAAAGGAATTTGAGTTTTAGTATACATATATTATTTGAATTTATCTTTCTCTCAGATTATCAATTATCCGAATGTGTACGGACACTATCAAGATCGACAAAAAGTTGTCGTAGGTTATCAAGTAGTGTCAATATTGTTAAGATATGATGAATCTTCTGAATATTACATGCTTCACAAAATTATTCAGAAGAATTGATATAAACCAACTCAATTAACTTTCAATTGAAGTAAGTGATTAAGGAGATAGATCTAGAGTGTGTTTGGTATGAATTGAAAAATAAGTAAATTTTTTATTTATTTTTTAGTATTTAATAAGGAAGTAAAAAGAAAAAATATATATTATCCAAAAGCATTTATATGTAATCTAGCAAATATTATGGATGTGAGATAGGGTGGAGAGTGGGGTGGCGTGGTGGGATGTTCAAGGAGGTGGGCATTGGGTACATTGGGTGGTAGGGACGGAGTTAGAGTGTTGACTATGAATTCGATCGAATTCAATAGCTTTAGTTTAAATTCTATATTTGTTTTAAAAATAACATTGAATATGTACGTAAACTCAATAACTTAAAAAGATTATAATCTAGAATTTATAAGTTTCAAATTCCGGCTCCTCTCTTTTGGATGGCTAGGGAGGAGACAATGAACTTGAAATATCACTTATATAATTTATTTTTCCTACTTCAATTAAGAAAGTCATTTTCCTTATTTGTAAGAAACTTGTTTCTATATAAAAAAAATGTATTCCAAAAAATTTTGACCAATCAAACGTGAAAAAATAAAATATTTTGGTTTTCCTCCGTACCAAACACACCCCAGATAGCAAAAGTCATGGGACTGAATCTGATGAGCTTTTAAGGGATCTGTGTGGGTCGCAAATATCATGTGATATTGAAAAGATCACACGTACCCCACGCCAAGTTTCTCATAAGTTTCATTATGAACACGGAGACTTCTTTGTGAAAATTCAGGTGGACTTGGCACAACCTACTACCTCTTTGATGTATCATTTACAACCACTGGTTAATTACTGGGATGTTACAAATTGCTTGTTATTTTCCCATCATCAACTGGTCCACATCTTATCTTCTTTTCCGCATTATACCACTTTTTTCCCTCTAACAGTTCAGCATTAGTTTGAAATTCACTAAATTTAGATTCACGTTGAGCATGTCCAATAAGGGGATAAAACACTCATATAAAACAGGTTGAAACCAAAAGATTTGGGCTGAAACGGTCAAGATTTGGGGGCGAATTAAGGTCAAGAGAGTAAAAGTATATCCAACTACTTCCGTACATGAGCTGAAAGTATACTTATGTCCTACAGATAATCTGTATTAGAAAAAATGTACTTTATACACATTCGTATTATTATTAATGGAGATTAATAATTTGGCATTTACATTTATTGAATTATTAGTTGATTGTTTATAATATTCTATAATATGCATCCCTAGAGGTTACGTTGTTATTAATAATGTGAGGTATTAATATTATAACGTAACTCTTAAAATAGCCTCGACTAATGATCATCAAGAATGATATATCGATGATATGTGATAAGTCGACATGTGGTCTGCATCACTTCCTTAGAGGATGTAGTATGTCTCACTACGAGTAATGGTTACTCGTGATGTACACATGAATACTTTGAAAGTATTGGTATACCCTGCTTATATACTGTTTGTTATACATGTCTAAAGTATGATCAGTGTGTGGAAGATAGAAGTTCTTAGACTTGAAGTCAATACACACCTTGTCTACATAGTAATATACTTTGATCCTGTCCTAAGCTCAAATGTCTTATAGGTTGAGATACGGCTTGTATTGAGTACATTACGATGTGGATTAAAGGTGGTAGTTGAGCCAAGATTAGGATTCATTCCTCGAATGTATATTCGAGAGAACACTCAGCTTCTCATTGATATTGGGTTGACTAAGTCGTTGGCCAACGCAATAGACATATCTAGAATATCGTCTTCTTGTCAACCAATATAGATGAGATATAATGATCAAGCCATTTGGATAGACACTTGAAAAATCCTAAGCTTGATCGAGTGTATCGTGAATGAAATAATTTTATCTTACCACATAGAGGTTAAGTTTACTAGATTCACGTAAACGTACTTCACATATTGAGTTCGTCTTGCGGCGCCGTCTAGGAGTTCCGCGTAGACATTAATTTGACTAGTGTCGATATGAGAAGGCATGTAGGGTCACACTATGTCGATTGTCCTTTCGATCTAAGGATGTATTGAGAAAGTATTAAATATTCGATTTAGAATCGAGATATTTAAATGAATGATGATTGCTTTAATTAAGTCAAAATTGGATTTTGGATATAATTAAGAATGTGCTGAAATTTTTTGGGTCAGGCCCAAGGTCAAACCCTAATCCGATTTGACCTAATTTTTCACCTAAAAATACAGACCTACACTTCATTATTCATTACACTTTATTTTCATATCATTATTCTAAGTCTTAGAGACTCATAATCAAAACACTCTCTCGAACCTCTGCCGAATTTCCTCGCTTTCCAAAGGAGGAATACATTGAATTTTGGAGCTTGCAATCGAAAGGGCATTCGCGTGCACACCCACAGTTGATAAAGATTCCAGATATTGTAAACATGTAAGTACCATTCAAGTATTATGTTTACGGTTTTAAATTACCCTATAGTCAAACGGTTCTACGTTTATTGGGTTTGAAATAAGTTTTCAATATCCGCTGCGTACAACAACCCAACAAAAACCCTAGATCAGCTACAGGAGGACGATGATGATATTATTCTAGTATTACAAAATGATTAGGATAGGATGTAGGTGATCCTTCTATTAATCAGAGATGTCAAATGTTGAGATTAGAAAAATTCCTCACAAAAAGTGTTTTTCACTTTATAGGTCATATATAACACTATTGAAAAATATAGAAATTAGCAACGAATAAATTTTATAGCTAAAAAGTAAAATTTATCTTTAATCCTATTTAGTAACAAATTATCACAAATTTTGTTAGCTTCGAAAAAATTAAGACCGTCAATTCTTCAGAATCGAACATCAGGATCTTTAAAGTTACTCAATCTGATTGCAAATAAGTTGTTCATTCAACACTCCTACATCGGAGCACGCATTAAAAGTATATCTAATTTCAATTTTTTATCATAGATTTGAATTAAGCGAGTCACTGTTTAAATAATAAATAAGAAGGAATATCTTAACAGACACGTTATCATGATTGGTCAGAGGCAAGAGTCCTAAGTTGAATCATTGAAGGATCTTTCATGGTCTTAACTTTGTGGTCCACTTTATAATTCATTATTTGAATTTGCCTAGAATTGTGCATGTTTGGTGTCGTGTTTGAAAAGAAATGACAAGAAATAGTATAAAATATAGGGAGTAAGAGGAAGAAAATGGAATGATGGGGTGACTTTCCTGGAAGCTGCTGCTTTCTGTTGGTCTTTATCATCATCATAGATTTCATTCATCACTTTCGCTATCGTTTGCCCTTTTTTCTCTGTTTTTAATTTTCTTTTTCCAATTAATTCCATCCTTTGAACGCCGGTATTACAGTTATAAAGTGTTAAATAAATCAACTGTTAATAATTTGACTTTTCACTCGGTAATGCAATTTTCAGTAATGCAATAACTAATTATAATGTCTCTTCCTATTAGATACCCTGGTTTACCCTTGTCCTTAAAGAAGTGGAATAATTAATAAAATGAACCGTCACCAGCTTGTGGAGAAGATCATGGTTAAAATCATCACGGCATATTTTAAGTATTCATTAAAAGAAATAATTTCTTAATTATTTTTATTAATAAATGAGTATATATACAATTTACAATTTTCATAATATAAAAAATTATATTCCTATTCTACTCCCAAAATTTTATTCTATTTGTTCGAGAATTCTACAATTATGGTAAGTGTACAAAACTAATTATATACAATAATTGTGTCCTAAAACCGGTGATATACACGGTTCCTATTTGGCTTGTGTTTCCTTGATATATACGGTATACACAGGGCAGTGTATAGGTCGTCTATATCGTGTATATGACGGGTATATTTGTCACACCCCCGCAGTCATAGCGGGCGGTCTTCGTACGCTGAGACTGTCTCTAAAATCTTCAAATAGAACCGAGGGAAGACCCTTAGTAAAGATGTCTGCAATTTGATACATGGAAGGGACATGTAAGAGGCGTACTTGTCCACAAACTACCTTTTCGAGAACAAAATGGATATCTATCTCAATATGTTTAGTGCGCTGGTGTTGAACCAGATTTCCAGAAAGATATACGACACTAATATTATCACAATATACCAATGTAGCTTTTTGAATGGGAAAGTGAAGTTCCAAGAGAAGATTACGTAACCAACATGATTCAGAAACCACATTGGCTACCCCTCGATACTCGGTCTCTGCACTGGAGCGTGATAAGGTAGCATGTCGTTTTGCAGACCATGAGACCAAGTTATCGCCAAGAAACATATTGTATCCAGACGTAGAGCGTCTGGTGTCCGGACAACCACTCCAATCAGCATCGGTATACGAGGCAAGTGTAGATGCTGATGATGGATATGGATGCAAACCATAGTGAAGTGTTCCCTGGATGTATCGGATAATGCGTTTGAGCGCATTCATGTGCTCAACACTAGGATCAGGCATAAACAAACACACCTGCTATACGGCATACGTAATATCGGTCTCATGAAAGTAAGATACTGAAGAGCTTAAGCAAGACTGCGATAGTGAGTGGGATCCTCGTAAGGTGAGCTAGCTGCAGCACCCAACTTGGGTTTGGTATCAACTGGAGTGGATGTAGAGTTACACGAGGACATACCAGCTCACTCAATTATCTCAGCGGCATACTTCCGTTGGGATAAGAATAACCCACATGCATGATGAGTGACAACAATCACCAAGAAGTAACTCAAGGGCCCCAAGTCTTTCATAGCAAACTCAGAAGTGAGTAGTGTCATGATAGACTTGCGTAAATCATCAGAAGAAGCTGTCAACATAATATTATCCACATATAATAGAATATATGCTAAGGAAGTGTCACGACGATAGATGAACAGAGAATTATCATACCGGTTGTGAGAAAACCCAATAGTAGTTACATAGTCTGCAAATCGCTTATACCAGGCCCCTTGGGGCCTGCTTAAGCTCATACAAGGACTTCTTCAATAAATAGACATGATGAGGATATATGGGGTCTAAAAACCCAATGGCTAATGCATGTAAACTGTCTCCTTAAGATCACCATGTAAGAAAGCATTCTTCACATCTAGTTGATGAATGGACCATGCTTTCGAAAGAGCCAAACTGAGAATAGTGCGAATGGTAGCCGGTTTGACCACCGGACTAAATGTCTCACCACAATCAACACCAACCTGTTGAGTTTTTCCATCACCTACAAAACGAGCCTTATGTCTCACAAAAGAACCATCAGAATTATCTTTATGAGTAAAAATCCACATAGACCGAATAATATTAACACCAGAAGGACGGGGGATCAACTCACACGTCTTATTTTCAATAAGAGCATCATATTCGCCGTTCATAGCCAATTTCCAATTCGGATCATTTAATGCAGACACTGGGTTACGGGGTAGTGGGGATTTAAGAATATTATAATTAAGATTAAAATATCTTTTTGGTTTCAAAATACCCTGTTGACTATGAGTAACAAGCCTGTGTGTCGAGGGAGAATTGGGTGGATTTGGGGAAAAAGTCGGATGGGTGATGGACTGGCCAACAGGTAGTGGGCCTGCTGGCCCAAAACTGGATACCGGAGGCTGGACTGGAGCTGAAACTGAGGCAGAAGATGTCTCGGTAGTGGGCTGGGCAATCGGCCCACTAGCAGAAACTAGGGCAGAAGCAGTGGGTGGTGGTGGGCCAGCAGACAATGGGCCTGTTGGCGTTTCGGGGTCACTGGATCGGCCCAGAAGTGATGTATAATGTACGGTCGGACTTTGTCTTCTAAAAAATTATACGAACTAGGCACGGGACTACTCCCTTTAGCAAACGGAAATTGAATTTTATCAAAAATAACCTGACGACTAATTATGATTTTATTTGATGATAAAACAAAATATTTGTAACCACGATGATTAGATAGATAACCCATAAACACACAAATGGTAGAACAGACTTGAAGTTTGTTAATTGTAGTGGACGGAAACAGTGGATAGCATAAACACCCAAAGACCCTAAGATGTGAATACGAAGGAATCTTATTAAAGAGGACTTTAAGAGGGGATGAATAGGCCAACCCTTTGGTAGGAAGTATGTTAAGGAGATAAGTAGTCATTTGTATAGAATGATGCCAAAAGGAAGGAGGTACAGAAGCATGGACCAATAAAGTTTGGACATTATTATTAATGGTACGAATTTTTCGTTCGTCTTTCCCATTTTGTGAGGACGTATGAGGACAAGAGAAACGAAAAACTATGTCATTAGCATTACAAAATTACCGACACAAACCATTAACATATTCTTTGTCATTATCACATTGAATATTTTTTATTTCTCGTCGAATTGAGTACGGATGAATGCTCTAAATTTTAAGAAGATGGAAAAAACTTGAGATTTTTTCGCTAACGGAAAGGTCCATAAAAATAGAATAATCATCCAAAAATAGAACATAATAACGATGACCCACATAACTGAAAATGGGAGAAGTCCATAAATCGCTATGAATAATATCAAAAGGCATCAAAGTACGAGAAGTAGAGGCTACAAATGGTAATGTAACATGTTTCCCTAAAGGATAGGAATGACAAATTGGAGTACTACGCATACCCTTACAAGAAATAAAATTATTTTTATGCAAGGAAGAAATAATGGACGACCCAGGGTGACCCAAACGTGTATGCCACAAGGAAGGAGCTAGAGCTGCAAATGTCGATGGCTTGGCTTGACTCGAGAAATTGGTGGCGGGCGTGATTGAATAAAGATCTCCCCTACTATTGCATCTCATAAGAGGTATCCCCATTTTGAAATCCTTTACAGAAAATCCAAATGGATCAAAATTAACAGAAACCCAATTATCAGTGGTGAATTTACGGACAGACACCAAATTTTTAATTAAGTTAGGGGCATGAAGGGTATTTTTCAAAACAAGAGGTAGATGGGGGGAAGACAAAGTTGTATGACCGGAACCACGAATTGGAATTGAGTTGACATTATCAATAATAATGCCACAAATTTTGCTCAAATTGAAATAAGACGAGAGAGTACTTTGGTCGGACTTCATGTGAGAAGCCACAAATTTGGTCAAGTAAGACTACGAAAGAAGAAATCACTCTTCCAATCAATGCAGCCGGGACAGTTTGACAAATAAAGTTTTACGTCATTGAAGGCAAAATAAGGTACAACACATTATTCGACAGGCCTTGGATACATGAGATGAAGGCCGTACATTTAAAATTGCACATGATGCTGAAATTCTCAACTCCGGAGGGAATTAAGACAGTTTGAGGAGAGCAACTGGCAGCAAGAGAGATGTTTGCGGTAGATGAGTCAGTGCAACTACCAAAGGAAGTAAAGGACACGAGTAAAGGCAAATAGGTTAAATAGCAATCACAGGATTCAGGCTCGTCGAGTCTGAAAAAAATGAGGGGGAGAAGATAGATTACGAGGAAGTGGAGAATTACTATAGCGTCCCGAGGTCATTTGTGTTGCCGGACGATTCAGATGCTATGAAGTCAGCTATAGAAGAACTAGAGCAAGTCATCCTGTTTGTGCATCTGTCGGATAGAAATATATACCTGGGTATTGGGTTATCCCAGGAGCTCATGCTTAAATTGATTGAATTTCTTAAAGCTAACGCCAAATATTTTGCCTCGTCCCACTTAGACATGACAGGTATTCCACCAGAGATTACGACTCACAAGTTGAGTTTGGACCCAAGTTTCCCTCTAGTGAAGCAAAAAAAAGAGATCAATGGCCGATTACAAGCATACGTTCGTCAAGGAGGAGGTAACAAAACTTTTAAATATAGGTTCCATTCGGGAGGTAGAATATTCGGATTGGTTAGCAAACATAGTTGTCGTACCTAAGAAACAAAATAAATTGAGAATATGCATAGATTTCAATAAAGCATGCCCATAAGATTTTTTTCCTTTGCCGCAAATCAATCGAATAATTGAGGCTACGGTGGGGGCATGAGATGCTAAGTTTTCTTGACGCTTACTCCGGATACAATCAAATCATGATGAATCTGGATGATCTAGAGAAAAACTCTTTTATAACTAGATATGAGACTTATTGCTATAATGTAATGTCATTTAGTTTAAAAAATGTCGGAGCAACATATCAATGCCTAGTTATCCCATATTTGAGGACCAAATAGGTAACATAATGGAGGTTTATATTGATGATATGTTAGTTAGCTCCCTGGAAGTAGAAGACCATTTAAAGCATTTGCAGGAAACATTTGACATACTCCGAAAGTACAACATGAAGTTGAATCAGGAGAAATGCGCTTTTGGAGTTAGATCAGGCAAATTTCTAGGTTTCTTGGTCTCAAATCGAGGGTTAGAAATGAATTCGGATAAGATCAAAGTTATCGAAAAAATTCTGGAGGTACTTAAGAATGTGAAGGCGATGCAAAGACTCACCGGAAGGCTGACCGCACTGAGTAGATTTATTTCTCGATCTTCGGAGAAGAGTCACATGTTCTTCTCTTTGTTAAAGAATAAGAATGACTCCGGGTGAACTCCGGAATGTCAATAAGCTTTGAGGGACTTGAAGAAGTATTTGTCTAGACCACCGCTGTTGCATAAACTGAAGACAAATGAGCAGTTGTTTAAGTAGCCGTAAGTACAGTTTTGGTTCGGGAAGAGAAAGGTATGTAATTTCCTATTTATTATATCAGTAGAACATTAGCTAGTGCAGAAACTAGGTATCCTTACTTAGAAAAATTGTCATTAGAATAAATAACGATTGCTAAAAAATTGACCATACTTTCAATATCATCATATATGTGTAGTAACAACTTATCCTCTAATAAATATAATGCATAAATCGAAACTGTCCGGCATGATAGTCAAATGGGCAGTAGAAATTAGTGGATATGACATTGAGTATAACCCAAGAGCAACTATAAAGTCTCAGGTTTTGATAGACTTCGTAGCAGATATTACACCCAAAATGATTGATGAGGTCTAAAAAGAATTTATAATAGCCTTGGGAACAACTTTGGGGATCTGGACCTAATACACGGACGGGCTTCAAATGTGAAAGGGTCCAAACTCGGGGTAGTGCTTAAGACACATGCAGAAGACGTTATTAGGCAATCGATAAGAATTATGAAATTGACTAAAAATGAAGCCGAGTATGAGGCTATGATTGCAGGTCTAGAATTCTCAAAGAGTTTGGGAGCATAAGTCATCGAAGCAAAATGTGACTCGCTTCTGGTTGTTAATCAAGTGAATGGTGTGTTCGAAGTAAAAGAGGAAAGGATGCAGAAATACCTGGAGAAAATTTAAGTAATATTACATCGGTTCAAATAATGGACTATGGAACATGTTTCTCGAGAGCAAAATAATAAAGCAGATGCATTGACAAATTTGTGGTCATCCGTGGAAGTAGAAGAGCTGAACTCCAGTACTATGGTGTAATTATTGAACTCCGCAATTGATGGTGACCATATCGAGGTGAATACGACAAGCTTGACTTGGGACTGGTGCAACAAAGACATTGATTACCTTCTAGATAGAAAGTTGCCTACAGATTCGAAGGAGTTAAGGGCACTTTGTACGAAGGTAGCTAGATTTTGCTTGGTCGATGGCCAGTTGTACCAAAGGTCCTTTTATGTTCCTTTAGCGAGATGCTTAGGACCCGGGAAAACCAATTATATGATGCGTGAAGTTCACGAGAGGACTTGTGGCAATCACTTAGGGGCAAAATTATTGGTTTGAAAACTGATCAGGGCTGGATACTATTAGTCTCAGATGGAAGAAGATACAAAGAACTTTGTCTGAAAGTGTGATGAATGTCAAAGGCACGCAACAATGATTCACTAATCGGCGAAATTAATGCATCCAGTGTTATCTCTGTAGACATTCATGAAATAGGAGATGAATATTGTTGGACCATTCCCATGGACACCCGAAAATATACGCTTCATTTTGTTTATGACTGACTATTTTTCTAAGTGGGTTAAAGTGAAGGCTTTTAAGAAGGTGAGAGAAAAAGAAGTCATCGATTTCATATCGGACCACATCATTTTCCGTTTTGGCATACCGACGGAGATTACTTGCGAAAATGGTCATCAGTTCATTGGGAAGAAGATGAATGATTTTATTGAAGGATTGAAAATTAAGAAGATAGTATCGACTCCATATCACCCGAGCGCAAATGGGCAAGCGGAGTCAACAAACAAAATCATCATTCAAAACTTGAGGAAAAGACTTAAAGAGTCAAATGGCAAATGGAGAGAAACTTTTCCTGATGTGTTGTGGGCATATAGGACAACGCCGAAATCTAGCACCGGGGAGACATTGTTCTCTTTGGTTTACGGTGCAGAGGCATTAATTCTGACGGAAGTATGTGGGTCGAGCTTAAGGTTTAGCCTTACAACTGAAGAGTTGAACAACAAAGCTATGGCAATCAAGCTTGACTTAACGGATGAACACCGTGAGTTGGCATTGCTACGATTAGTGGCTCAAAAGCAAAGGATGGGAAGATACTACAACCGAAGGACTAATCTTAGGCACTTTCAAGTAGGAGACTTGGTTCTATAAAAAGTAACCCTCAATATCAAAAAAATCCAATGAAGGGAAATTAAGCCCGAACTGGGAAGGTCCATACAAAGTGTTAGGAAAAACCGGTAAGGGATCGTACCAGTTGGAAGCCGAAGATGGTCAAAAGTTGTCAAACAACTTGAACATTGCACACTTGAAGAGGTATTATTTCTAAGGTATGTGTTCGGTCAATTATTTTGACTTTATTTGTTTCAATATTGCTAACTTTTATAGGGAAAAAGTCTGAGTCATTTAAAAGTCGAAGTCATTTAAGGTTTTTAATGAGGCAACAATGTAAAGCGTGTTACTAAGTGGATCGGACAAATAGCGGGGGACTAGGGGCTGCCCGACAGGTGAAGAGCAAGTAGTATTTAAATTCTCTTGCTTCAAATATAAATACTAGGGAACTGACACACCCTCGGATGAGAATTGAAGAAGTTCGAAGTTTTTTTTTAGTTTTTAGGATTGTGAACATTTGTAAGGGTTAAAAGATCGAATGAATCTTGCCCAATTAGTGTTAATGTTACAATAAATCATTTAAAGGCAGAAAGAACGAATGAATATGTTATATCCTGTAGTTTTATACGTTGAGTTGCGTCTTAAGTTAGTCGTATGTAAGTAGATCTGAACCCCAGAGAATTTTGGTCATATTTAAGTATGCAAATAAAGAGTTTTGTGTATAAAAAGATGAAGTCCCAAATTGATTATATGTTTTGAATTAAAAAGTGTGGAGACAGTGATTAAAAATAATTTTTATGTGCCATAGAGGCTACTGACTAGTACTATATCATATGATTATGATAAAAAGTATATAAGTATATTAAAAGTGATTAATATTTAAGTGAATTGAGATAAAAAAATTAATTATATGAGTGATTAATTAAACATTAGATGCAATGGGAGACAAAAGGATTTGTTAGGATAGTTGGATGAGGTTAAGGGGACAATGTTTACATGTGGGACCCATAAAGTAGTCATCATTATGGATAATATTGGATAAATACAGATGTGTGGTCCAAGGGCAGTACGTGTTACATTGTTCTTCATTTATAAAAAACAATCTAATTAATCCAAATGCTTATCTAGTGATAGTAGGAGTAGCCACATGTCATTCTCATATCTATTAAACTAAATAATGGCAACAACCAATTTCACCTTGTAGAATAATTTGATCGAAGGCATCAACATATTGTTGTACATTTTATCTTGGATAAAAATTGCCTTTGAGGAGAAAAAAACGTAGCAGCAATAACTTTTACCTTGGAATTCATATGATAATTTTGGAATTCCTTTGAAGATCAAGAAAACGTTCCAGCAACATTTGTTTCACTTGGATGATAATTTTCTCTTCGATTGTCCTTCGAGTTCAAGAACTTAATCAAGGTATGTAGTGACTATCTTTTTTTTTTGGCATGACCCCGTATGAACAACGGTTTTCAAAAGAAACATTCTACTCTTTTTATTGTTTGTCCCTCGTTGGGAGTACTTAGATGATAATTTTCTCATATCTTGTTGCTCCTAAAATAAAAAATAGTCGAACGAGCGCATAAGCAAAGAGTATATCGTAGAACTCTCATGTTTAGATCGTCATTATTGTCACCATGTCTTAGCTATCCCTTGTTGGAAATCTACATTTAGTTCATACTTATTTTATGTTAATAGAAAGAGTAGAGAATTTATAGATACAATACTACTATTATATACATAGATACCCCAGCATTATGCTGGTGAGAGATATACATAGATATATAGATGTATAAAGAGATATCCCGACTTTATGACTGCTGAGAGATATATCAAGCCTTATATGTGGCCAGCTAGCTATGCTATTGCATTATATAAGAATTGAATTAGAGTAGGCAAGTGTATTTCAGAGTATCTTTGATTCGCAGTTTGTCTTCACACACACACACACACACACACACACACACACACACACACACACACATATATATATATATATATATATATATATATATATATATATATATATATATACAAAGTCCCTAGGGAGGTTCTATGGAGATATTTAGAGGTTAGAGGTATATCTATGACGTACACTAGGGCGATCAAGGATATGTATGATGGATCCAAGGCTAGGGTACGGACAGTAGGAGGATAATCGGAGCATTTCCCAGTGATGATGTGGTTGCACCAGGGATCAACTCTTAGCCCATTTCTATTTGCCATGGTGATGGACGGACTGACGCGACAAATCCAAGGGGAAGTATTATGGTGTATGTTATTCGCATACGACATAGTTCTGATTGATGAGACTTGCAACGGAGTGAACTCTAAGCTGGAGGTTTAGAGACAGACTCTGGAGTCTAAAGGGTTCAGGTTGAGTAGGACAAAGACAAAATATTTGGAGTGCAAGTTCAGCAATGGGAGCGACCCTGAGACAGTCGTGGAGGTGAGGCTTGGTACTCGGGTCATTCCAAAGAAAGGAAGCTTCAAGTACATAGGGTCTATTATCCAAGAAAATGGAGAGATTGATGACGATGTCACACATCGTATTGGGGCAGGGTGGATGAAATAGAGGCTCGCATCTGGAGTTTTTTGCAACAAAAATGTGCCACAAAAACTTAAAGGCAAGTTCTATAGGGTGGTGGTTAGATCGACTATGTTGTATGGGGCGGAGTGTTGGTAAGTCAAGAATTCATACATATAAAAGATGAAAGTTGCGAAGATGAAGATGTTGAGATGGATGTGTGGGCATACAATGAGAGATATGATTAGAAATGATGATATCCAGGACAAAGTAGGAGTAGCCTTAGTGGAGGATGGGATGCGGGAAGAGAGGTTGAAATGGTTTGGACATGTGCATCGAAGAGACACAGATGCCCCAGTGTGGAGGTGTGAGAGGTTGGCTATGGGCGGGTTCATGAGGGATAGAGGTAGGCGAATAAGTATTGGGGAGAGGTGATTAGACGGGATATGGTGCAGGTGCAACTTACTAAGTACATGACCTTAGATAGGGGGTTGTGGAGGACACGAATTAGGGTAGAAGGGTAGTAGGTAGTCGAGCGTAATCTTACTTACGCTTACAAAGTGATCGTTGTAGTGTTATTACTGTAGGCCCGATTAGCCTATCATACTTATAGGCGCAATATTACTTTATAGTCTCATGTAGTTTGATTTATGCTATTATGTGTTATTTAGTGTACTTTATTTATCTTATTTAGCTGCGTTAGCTACTGCATTCTTTTGTTAGAATACGCTATCATGGCGTATTCGATTTTACTATCAGCATGTTCATACTGCTTTAATTTATTATCTGAGTCTGACTATTTCTCTTGCTTTGCTTGTGATTATGATTTATCTTGAGCCGATGGTCTCCCAGAAACAGTCAATCTACCTACCAAGGTAGAGGTAAAGTCTGTGTATACACTACCCTTCCCAGACCCCACGTTATGGTATTTCACTAGGTATGTTGTTGTTGTTGTATATATATCACTTGCAATTATTCAGTTGCCTTACATACTCGGTACATTATTTTATACTGATGTCCTTATTGCTGTGGGTACTGCATTCATGCCTGCAGGTTCTGACAGACAATTAGAGAGACCTCCACAGTAGAGTGTGTCGAGCATCAACCTGAGTGGTAAGCTCTAGCTTATTCGGAATTACCAGGTCTAGACTTGAGAGTCATTTTGAGTATATGTAGATATGATGGGGCAGGACAAGGCTCTATCCCAACCGTAGTACAGTTGTATTCTCTTTAGAGGCATGTATATTTGTCATGTGTGTATAGTATGTCAACATGGTAGCCCTATTGGCCATTGTATATATTTGTTTTGGGTTGCTATTATAGACCTTCATAGTGGCCTTGTTAGCCCGCATAGTTGTATATATAGATATAAATATATTTTGGCTTGATTTCATAACAGGTTGAGACAGTTGTCATTTAGAGATTGTTCAGAGTATGACCTTATCGACCTAAGATATTATGAGTAGTTAGAAAATCGGCCTTGCCGGCCCAAATTGCTTGTTTGTGTTTCCAGAGCTCACGAGATATATATAGTATGCTCGGGGTCAAGTAAGGCACCTAGTGCTGGCCACGCCACCCCATGTTTGGGGCGTGACAAACATGGTATCAGAGCATATCATGTCTTGGGAAGTCTACAAGTCATTTCTCATATTGTCTTGCTTATAAATGTGTTGTGCACCACATTTATTATCTTGGATTGGGTATCCTTCTTTCTTATTCCAGATCATGTTGTAGAGCTGAGTTATAAGGAGTTTTAGTCTAACTACTGTTTAAATTCATAATATACAGAGATGCTTGTGATGAGTCAGACCTCAGCTAGTTAGAGGGATAACCTAATGGCAGGAGAATGTACTAGTAGAGTGCCACCAGAGAATGCGGCATCATCAGAGAATCAGGGGGGACACCCCCACAACCATCCTTGATTCCGCCACCACCTTAAGAGCTTCCCAGGGTTACTCCACCTACAATTCATCCTCCTGTCTTATATGATCAGGATCTTATGAGTGCAGTTTAGTTATTGACCCAGCTAGTGGCCTTTCACGCCTAGATATAAATTAGTGCATCAACATGTACTGGATCCTCTGAGGGGCCAGGTAGTTCGAGGGTACGAGAATTTATTGCTATGAGCCTTCCAGAGTTTACAAGTACAAATGTCGATAAGGACCCTCAAAACTTTATTGATCAACTTCATAGGATCTTCAGGGTCATGCATGTTACCGAGGCTGATGCAGTTGAGTTAGCAACTTTTAGGTTGCGAGATATTGTTGTTCTATTGTACGAGTCGTGGGAGAGGTCTAAAATCTGGAATGCTTCTCCGGCGGTTTGAGATGATTTCACAAAGGCTTCTTAGATCACTATCTACCAATGGAGATTAGAGACGCTAGAGTTTGATCAGTTTATAGCCCTTAGGCAGGGCACCATGAGTGTTAGAGAGTACAACCTTTGGTTTGATTTTTTGTCCATATATGCCCTTCTATGGTAGAGACCATGCGAGCTAGGATTCACCAGTTTGTTACTGGACTTGAGCCACACTTGATTAATGATTGTACTACGTCATTTTTGATAAAATTTATGGATATTTCTTAAATCTAGGCTTACACTCATAATCTTGATGAGCGCCAACATGAGCGACGAGTTACCCAAAGGTTTGAGAGAGAACATCATAAGATGGAGAGATCCGCCAGTCAGAGTATATCATGCCACGGTCTTCCAAATGGCCACCTAGAACGCTACCATCTCAGTTACAGTCAGAACCGGGTGAGAGTTCTCAAACACTAAGGTTCCAATAGTAGAGGGCTTCAGGACATATGAGGTCAATAGCGCCACATTGTGATAATTGCGGTATAGCACATTACGATTTGTGTCAGTTTGGTTTGCATGCTTGCTATTCGTGTGACCGTACGGGTCACATAATGAGAGATAGTCCACAGAGAGGGCAGAGTGGCATGGCACAACCGACCGGTTCTATAGCCGGGTCATCCCCGTTAGTACGTCACTAAGGGTGTGAGTCATAGTTGTCAGCTGATAAAGGTCGAAGTAAAGGGGGAGTTTCCAGTTTAGGCTGTAGTCAGCCACCAGGACCTAGAGTTTTTCACCAGATGATATGCAAGTACATTTATAGTTCGTTCATATAGTACTTATGAATTATTAGATCTTAGATCCACCTTATTGTATGTTACTCCGATGTGACGGGTAGTTTTAGTATGTTGCATGAGTTGGTAGGTAAGCCATTTATGGTATCTACACCAACTGATGAATCAGTTATTATTATGCTAATCTTTCGAGCCTGTACGATAGTGATTTGTAGTCTTCAGACCTCAGCAAATCCTATTAACTTAAGAAACAGTCGATTTCGATGTCATTACGGGTATGGATTGGTTTCTGACTGTGTGACAGTTGGATATATTCTTTTATATAGATGAGACTATGTCAAAAAAAATTCATAAAGTCCTTAGGAGTTAGTTTCTCTTTTGTACGCCTTGACATTCGAGGATGAATATTCTTAAGGGGGAAGGAGTTTACATCCCGTAATTTTATATGTTGAGTTGCATCTTAAGTTAGTCGTATGTAAGTAGACCTGAACCCCGGAGAATTTTGGTCATATTTAAGTATGCAAATAAAGCATTGTGTGTATAAAAAGATGAACACCCGAATTAATTATTTGTTTAGAATTAAAAAGTGTGGTGATAGTGATTGAAAATAAAAATTTTATGTGCCATAGAGGCTATGGACTAGTGCTATATCACATGATTATGATAAATAGTATATGAAGTATGTTGAGTATCTTTTGGCTTGATTTCATATCAAGTTGAGACAATTCTCATTTAGAGATTGTTCAGAGTATGACCCTATCAACCTAAGATATTATAAATAGTTAGTATATCGGCCTTGCCGGCCCAAATTGCTTGTTTGTGTTTTCAGAGCTCACGAGATATAGAAGGGACGCTCGGGGTCAAGTAAGGCACCTAGTATCGGCCACGCCTCCCCGTGTTTTGGGCGTGACAATATCTTACCCAGCATTGGTCCGAAACAAAGTATGAATGAAATTACACTTTATCCGAAATTTGTCTCAAAAGTTTATCTACATAAGCTTTTCTCCGGACAATTTATAAAGTTATTAGGCTTACAAGCTAACAAATTTGTTAAGGCCTTAACTGGGACTAACATCATAAAAGCATTCAGAATAAATTAAGTAATGTTTCAAAAGCGTGCTTCTAAGTCACCGGATCAAATGAATCTTAGCCTATTCTTAAAGACGCTTGAATTGTCTAAAAATGTTAGAAATAAATAAAGTACCAACATTCATGCCCGAAATGAAAAAGAGACATCTCATTCATAAGCATAAAAATAAGGTCAGTATACTTAGTCATTAAATAATCTAAAATCGGAAGAAATTACGCGGTATGAAGAAAACTAACATAAAGGTTTGTATTCAAAAACTGATTACGTTATTTTTAAGATCGGGAGAACTTTTATCCGGGTCGACACAAACTAAGTAATGATTTGTTTAAATAAAATTCCGAAGTCGGAGGCAATTAGCCCGAACTGGGTTAAAGCTTTATTTGGCTAAGTTATTGAAAGAAAAAAAGCAATAACGAATGCTGAGAGATAAAAACAATTATGATTAAGACAAAAATGATGTTCATTCATAGACAAGGCCGGAAAATGGCCAGAGAAAAAATGCAAAAAGGGAAAAAATACAAAGCCATGTAAGCCTGAAGTTCAATCAGACTCATCTTCAGAGTCCTCATGGTCATCTTCAGAGATGTCTCCATTTAGCTTTCGATAGGCTTTGTGTTAGAGGTCTTTTTCCTCAGAAATCTTGGCATCTATCTCTAATATCCCATCTAAAGCATGATTTAAAGTATATCTCCAAACATTCTAAGTTTTGTGCTCGATCCTTAGCATTGTCCAGGCCACCTCAGTCTCCACATCTTCTAAAGCTTGATCTCGTTCAGCCAAGGATTGAGCGAGTTGGGCTGAAGTTTCAACATTCATTTGGGTAGAGGTCTCGAGCTCATTTCTCAGCCCTTCAATGGTGTGGGCTTGTTGGCTAGCCTGATCCCGAGCCACCTTCAGTGCAGCCTGTTCGAAAGCTCTCTCCACATCAATCTCAACAAGCTCGGTGTCGAGGTGATTGATCTTGGAATTAAGGAAATTTTCATTTTTTCACAAGGTAGTGTCAGACCTCTTCTTAATCCTTGAGCTCTTGGGTTAAGTCCTGAACATTGTTGTAGAGTTCATCGTTTTCCCTATCCAAAACCTTGTTTTCTTCCTTGGTAATCTCGAGATCATTAACAACTTGGAGGTAATCGCCTTTGATCCGGTCCGGTTCGACCCTAATAATGGGCAAATCACCAGCTTGTAGCAGCTGAGCTTCTTTTTACCAGAAGAATTCCTTGAGATGGCAGATTTCCCTATCTTAGACATCTAGTTGGCCGTTTAAGTCTTCATTTTTCTTGAGGCAACGGTGGAAAACTTCTGAAGTCAGAATAGATGCTTGTGAAAGAAAGTCATTTTAGAGGCAAAACATAACCAAAGAGAAAAGAAAAGTATAAATTTAAGTAAAAGAGTTCAGAAGGCTTACCCGGTTGGATGCGTGCATCCATTTGTTAATGAGGCATTTCCATTATACCTCACTCATTTTGTCCTTATCGGACTCAGATATCAAGGGCCTCAGATATCTTGCAACTCTGATAGATCTAGACAAATAATTGGTGTCTTCAGGAAGGAGATAGTGGAAGTCCTTATCCTATTTGGATCTAAGCTCGGAGCCGGGAACACATCCACAAGTTTGGATTGTGAAGTAGAATGGTTCCTTGGTAGGCAGTGCGGCTTCTTAAGTTTGTGGGGAATGGTTATGTGAGCAACCCGGAGGTGTTCACCGGCGGTGCCGGGTTCGCAGAAGTTCCAGCTTCATAGAAGAAGCGATCAAAGTCTTCTTCCCTAAAGTTTTAGGCCGGTTGTGATGGTGGAGAAGGAGTTAAAGTTGAAGTTCTTAGTTTATTTGCCAACGGCTACTCATCCGTGGTTTCATCGTCATCTTCTATAATAATGAGAACTGGCTCTGCGGCCGGTGGTGTGGATGCGGCACCAGAAGTTGGCACAACAGCTTCGACAATGATATTTTCTTTATCTCCGGTAGGAATATCCTCTACTGTCTCCAGTAGGAATATCCTCTACCAGAGTGGTGGTAGTTTTTCTCACCCAAATATCATCTGGGGGGATGCTAGTATTTTGAACCCCGGAAGGACCACCCATTTTCGGAGTTCTTTTCCTCTTTGAAGTGACCGAGGGTGACTTTAGAGGCTTTGAGGATTTAGATTTGGTGGGTTTCTTTTTCTTCGGTGCCTTGGCGATACGATGAGCTGATGCAACCGAATTGAGTATCAGATTGGGAATTGTTGAAGCAGTTGAAGGGTTGCTCCTTGGGGTCGAAGTGCCCTTCGGTAGACCTGGGTGATTGAAAATAGAAGAAGTGAAAATATGTACATGGATAATTGAGAAACAAAGAAGGAGTACGATGTATGCTAACCGTTATTTTGGGCTACCCATTAATTTTTGGAAAGTAATTTCCATGTCCGCTTTCTGTGCGGGTAAGTGATGATAACTTTCTCGACTCATGTGTGGAGATTGTCCACATGAGCCAAAATCCAATGGATGGCTTAGAGGGAAAAAAATAAGCTTAAGGAAAGTCATCGAAATCGTAAGTTAAATGAAAGAAACCCTAAACCCTAAACCCTAAGGGAAAGAATTTTTTATACATACGATGCATATTCAATTCTCCGAAAAAGGCATGAACCTAAACGAGATAATTTTAGCGGTGGGAACCGCAACAAAACATTCCATCCAACCTTGGTCTTGATTTTTGTCGATGCTGGAGAGGATGGGGAATTTGCCTTGTTTCAAAATCTGAACGATCCCATCACGGAAGAATCTTGGAACATATAAACGAATCAGATGATCCAAAGTAAAAATTTCATCGACCAAATTGATCACGAATCGGAGGCAGGTAACGACCCTCCATGGTAGGTGTATATGTTGGAGTACATGGATTTGAAGGTGGTAATATCTTCGTTCGTACCGAGTATAATAATCCCGTAGATCGATTCAACCACAGTCATTTCAAACAGTGTTGAGGTTGGAGACACTAATAGAGGTCGGCCAATTTTTAGCCTCATTGCCCTAGTCGGATTCGTAGAGGCAGTACGAATGGCGAATTCAGTGTCAAAGTGAAAAATAGATGAAGGTATGTCAAAAGCTCTAGCCTCAATGGCAGTCTGAGCCTCAAGAGATTCTCTGGTGCCGGCAGTATCATCGATGGTCGGTAGAGGTGAAGGAGCGAGAGAGGAATTTCTTGAAGAAGAATGGGTGGTTTGGGCCATCATGATGAAGATATGAAGGTATGAAGACTTAAAGGCTTGAACTTATGAAGATTTGAAGTTATGAAGATATGAAGATTTGAAGGCATGAAGTTATGGATATATGAAGATTTGAGGTTATGGAGATAAATGAGATATGAAGATTTGAAGGTTGGATGTTCGAAGGATTGAAGATTTAAGGAAATTTAGCAGAAAGTAAAGATTATGAAAGGAAAAGAGAAGGGGGTTTAATATTTTGCTTTGTGAACTGAAGCGACGGTTCAATCAGAAGGTGACACGTGTCTGAGGTTGCAGAGTGATAAGACATGAGACATATCATGGAGAAGTGGAAACGTTTTATTTTCCCACATATTTCGGAGTAATTCGAAATGAAGCTTGCAAAAGAAGATAACGAAGAAATCATTTCCACTTCCCGTCATTTCGGTAGAAGTGAGGGGACTATCTGTATACAGTGAAAATTGGCACGACACGTGGCATGGTTTAGATGTGGAAATCGAAGGAGGTGACAGAGTTCCACACCGGATGCAAGTTGCACCGGGGGTGAGTCCAGATATCGAAGCAAGACCAGATAGTGACCGACACCGGATGAAGAACTAAGGGAGCTCGGTGCGTACCCGTTGCGGATATGACGCCAGCCGTTACTCCTTGCTAATTAAGTGACCATTATTCTCATTTAATTGCACTTAATTGGGGAATGATTCTCGGACGTAAATGTCTTGTATTGATAGCTATAAAAGGAATCCAACCTTCATGTTGGAAGGGCATCAGATTCTCATTATTCATACTTTCACGATTTACTTACAACAATCTTAACTATTAGTTCTCATTTACTTACAACAATCTTACTCCCGTTAAATAGATTCAATCAAGATCATAGTGTTTCAGGCTAATTTTACTGCGTGTTATTTTCATTTGCTTACTTATTGTTAATTATTTCTTATTCTTTATTACAAATTGATCCATGTATCCTTAAAACCACTTATAAATTTAAATGTATCTTTTTTGGGTAAACACTAGCAATATCTAAATTAGATAGAAAATTTAACTGCACCAACCTGGTGAAGGGGAATTTAACATTGATTCCTACATTGTGTATCAATGATAATGTTAAATATACACAATATACACACAATATACATGTGTATATTGTGTATATTGGTCTCGGCTTTGCTCTTTAAATAGCTCTCGGATTTGGCTGATTATTCTATGTAATTTATGATAAATATTTAGTATCCTAGTTTATGTAATGTTGTAATATAATTAGTATTGTATTACCATAATTATTGTAGTACCATAATTATTGTATTACCATAAATGTATAGTTAGTATAGAATAAGGTTTTAGGAATAGAATAGGAATAGGATTCTCCTATTATGGAAATATGTAACTTGTATATATAGACTTTCAAGTAATGAAAATAATCAAGGGATTACTTCTTTCATGGTATCAAAAGTCTAGGTCAAACAAAATTTTCTCTCAAATTCTTGTTCCTATTCTCGGCCAAGACCGAACCCCCCCTCATCGGGTTTGCCATTTGTTCTTTCGCTATCCAAATCTCTCTTCCAAATCCCTCTATCACCTATTGTTCTTTTGTTATGTCTACGTCAAAGAACACGTTTCACCATGCCCTTGTTGTTTCTAACATCAAGTATCACATCCCTCTAATTCTTGAAATAGAAAGCGTCCAATACGCGACGTGGGCCGAGTTGTTCAAAATTCACGCTTGTTCGCATCAAGTCATCCACCACATAATCCTCGCGGCTCCTGATGATACGGAGGGGCCTAAACGCGAGGATGATCCTAAGTTATGGAAAACACTTGATGCCACCGTCCTTCAGTGGATTTATTCTACTATCTCTACCGACCTATTGCAGACGATTATTGAGATAGACGCTACGACGATGGCTGCATGGGATAGACTGCGTGACATATTCCAGGATAATCAAAATTCCAGAGTTGTTACTCTTGAACATGATTTTTCCCACGTCAACATGGAAAATTTCCCGAACGTTTCAGCATATTGCAAAAGGTTTAAGGAATTGGGGACCAACTCTGCAACGTTGGTGCACCAGTTAGTGAAGATCGTCTTGTTTTACAGATGGTTGCTGGCCTATCCGAGGCCTATAGTGGCGTTGGAACTCTCATTCGTCAAAGTAATCCTCTTCCAAAGTTTTATCAAGCCCGATCCATGCTTACCTTGGAAGAAGCCGGTTCAGCTAAAAAGACGGCTACTAATGCTAGTCCCGTGGTTATGATGACTTCCTCCACTAGTCCTCAAAATTTTGGTGACAATTCGAACCAAAACCGATCTTACGGGGGGGGCAGCAAGAATGGCCGGAAAAATAATGGAAAAAATCACGAGGGCAAACGCGGCGGCTCAGGCAGCAATCACGGTGGCCAAAATAGTGGCAGTGGACCCCATCCCGATTATAGTGGGCCACCGACCCACTAGTCTCAGCCTTGGGCCGTGGGCTTGGACCAGTGGACAGTGGCCCTACGATCCACCTCCACAACAATTTCCAAAGATCATCCAGCTGGCTTCCCACTCGGCGACGCCCACCGCCCATCGACCCAAGAAATCCAGCCCAAAGAAGCATGGCCCAGGACAGTCCCATTCTAGAATTCTTGGGCCACGGCTTCCGCAAGCTCATCACGCAACAGGCCCCACTCAAACCGATGTCGAGGCCGCGATATACATACTGGGTTTGACTTAACCGGACCCGAATTGGTATATGGACACCGGTGCCACTACCCACATGACATCCGATTCAGGTACTCTCTCGTCTTATTCCAATTTGAGCAACCCTCACGGTTTAATTGTTGGTATTGGTAATTCTGTTTCAATTCGTGGTTATGATCATAAAATATTGTCTCCCCCTCATCCACCTCTTATCTTGAAAAATACCTTACACGCCCCCAAATTGATTAAAAACTTAGTCTCTGTTCGTCAATTCACTATTGACAATTTCGTTTCTATTGAATTTGATCCATTTGGTTTCTCTGTGAAGGATTTCAAGATGGGGAGTCCTCTCATGAGGTGTGATAGTACGGGAGATCTTTATCCTATCACACCCAGTTCCGATCCAGCCCTGCCATCCACCTTTGCATCCATTTCTCCTTCCTTGTGACATGCTCGTCTTGGTCATCCGAGATCATTTATTTTGTCTTCATTAGATAAGAATAATTTTATTTCATGTAAGGGTACAAATAGTACTCCAATTTGCCAGCCTTGTTCTGTAGGGAAAATTGTTAAGTGGCCATTTGTAGACTCAAAATCTCATACTCTAATGTCATTTGATATTATTCATAGCGACTTATGGACATCTCCTATTTTTAGTTCTTTGGGTCATCGATATTATGTTAAAATTTAGAGCATTCATTAAAATCCAATTCGACCGCGAAATTAAAAATATTCAATGTGATAATGGCAAAGAATATGACAATGGGGTGTTTCGAGAATTCTGTGCTAATAATGGAATCAATTTTCATTTTTCTTGTCCTCATACGTCTTCACAAAATTGAAAAGTTGAACGCAAAATTCGTTCCATAAATAACATTATCCGTACATTATTAATTCATGCTTTCATACCCCCGTCTTTTTGGCTTCATGCTCTCCAAATGGCTAACTATCTCCTTAACATTATTCATTCCAAAGGCATGACATATTCTTCCCCCCCCCCTCAAATTTTATATAATAAAATTCCTTCATATTCATATCTTCGGGTTTTTGGGTGTTTGTGTTATCCGTTATTCCCGTCCACTACATTTAACAAACTTTAGGCCCGGTCTACTCCGTGTGTGTTTTTGGGGTTTCTATCTAATCATCGTGGCTACAAATGCTTTGATTTATCCTCCAATAAAATCATCATTAATCGACATGTCATATTTGATGAATCCCAATTTCCATTTGCTAAAGTTAATACTCACGTGCCGAGTTCGTATAATTTTTTGGACGATAGTATATCCCCGTATATTATTCAGCATTTTTCGGACGTATCTCACACCCAAAATTCTCCAGCGGGCCCACTGCCCACTGGCCCCACTAGTCCGTCACCTCCGCTTAGACCAAGATTTCCATCGGGCTGCTTCCAGCGATTGGGCGGCCCAGCCACCTGAACCGGTCCAGCCTACTCCTATTTCCTCGAGTTGGGCCAAGCAGCCCATCGTCACCGCTAGTCCGTCCTGGGCCTAGCAAATTCCCGAAATCCACCCAATTTTTCCTCGAGTCATAGACCGATCACTCGTAGTCAATGGGGTGTTTTTACACCAAAAAGACATTTTAATTTACATTCTAATGTCTTTAAATCCCCCTTGCCCCGTAATCATATGTCTGCCTTAAACGACCCGAATTGGAAAATGTCTATGACTTGTGAATATAATGCTCTTATTGATAATAAGACGTGGGAGTTGGTGCCCCGTCCATCTGGCATTAATGTTATCAGGTCTATGTGGATCTTTGCTCATAAGGAGAATTCAGATGGTTCATTTTCTCGACATAAGGTGCGACTTATGGGTGATGGTAAGACTCAGCAGGTTGGTATAGATTATGGGGAGACGTTTAGTCTGGTGGTCAATCCGACTACCATTCGCACTGTGCTTAGCTTGGCTCTTTTGAAGGCATGGCCTATTCATCAGTTAGATGTAAATAATGCTTTCCTACATGAGGATCTTAAGGAAACAGTCTATATGGATCAGCCTTTGGGATTCAGGGATCCCAATCATCCTCATCATGTCTGTTTATTGAAGAAGTCTTTATATGGGCTTAAGCAGTCTCCCAGGGACTGTATACAAGGTTTGCTGACTATGTTTCGACTATTGGATTCACTCACAGCAGGTCAGATAACTCATTGTTCATCTACCGTCGTGGTTCGTCCTTAGCCTACATTCTGTTATATGTGGACGATATTATCTTGACTGCCTCTTCCAATGCCTTGCGCCAGTCTATCATGACTATGCTCAGCTCCGAGTTTGCTATGAAAGACTTGGGGCCCTTGAGTTACTTTTTCGGGATTGTTGTCACTCGTCATTCCGCTGGGTTGTTCTTGTCTCAACGGAAGTATGCAGTTGAGATCATCGAGAGGGCTGGGATGTCATCTGTAAGTCGACTTCCACTCCAGTTGATACAAAGCCTAAGCTTAGTGCCGCGGCCGGCGTACCTTACAAGGATCCAACCCGCTATCGCAGTCTTGCAGGTGCCTTCAGTAACTTACCTTTACACTATCAGATATTACGTATACTGTCCAACATGTGTGTTTATTTATGCATGATCCCAAAGTTGAGCACATGAATGCCCTCAAACGCATTATTCAGTATATTCAGGGTACACTTGACTATGGTTTGCATTTATATCCTTCCTCGACGTCCACACTGGTCTCGTATACGGATGCTGATTGGGGTGGCTGTCCCGACACCAGACGGTCTACGTCAGGCTATTGTATGTTTCATGGAAACAACTTGGTCTCTTGGTCTGCAAAGCGTTAGTCGACTCTATCCCGCTCAAGTGTCGAGGCTGAATATCGAGGGGTAGCTAATGTGGTCTCGGAATCATGTTGGTTACGTAATTTGCTTTTAGAGCTTCATTGTCTCATTCAGAAGGCAACCTTGGTTTATTGCGATAATATTAGTGCCATCTTCCTTTCTGGTAATCCGGTTCAGCACCAACACACTAAACATATCGAGATGGACATTCACTTTGTCCGGAAAAAGGTTGCTCGGGGTCAGGTACGCTTCTGTCATGTCCCGTCAAGTTATCAAATTGCAGACATCTTTACAAAGGGTCTTCCCTCGGTCCTTTTTGAAGATTTTAGGGACAGTCTCAGCGTTCGAAGACCGCCCGCTATGACTGCGGGTGTGTGTTAAATATACACACATTATACATATGTATATTGTGTATATTGGTCTTGGCTTTGCTCTCTAAATAGCTCTCGGATTTGGCTGATTATTCTATGTAATTTATGGTAAATACTTAGTATCCTAGTTTAGGTAATGTTGTAATATAATTAGTATTGTATTATCATAAATGTATAGTTAGTATAGAATAAAGTTTTAGGAATAGAATAGGAATAGGATTCTCCTATTATGAAAATATGTAACTTGTATATATAGCCTTTCAATTAATAAAAATAATCAAGGAATTATTTCTTCCAGATACCAAAATATATATACACAGGAGGAGGACTAGACCTCCCAATCCCTTGAGAAGATTGAACATGCTCAATCTTGAACATATGTGAAGGTTAGTAGAAAACTAAAAACCAAAATAAACCTGGGAGACTCTCCCTTTATAAAAGTATATTATACTAAGGAACATCATACATATGAAAGAAAAATTTCTAAGCATATATACTAACGTGTGATGCATGTGTTCTTGAATTTCCAAATAAATTGCCTCCTTGAAGAAACAGTATGTTCGAGTCCACAAAATAGTGAGCAATACCTTGAATGATTTATGCAAACTATGTTACTTGGTTTATTAAACTTTTTATAATTCCAGAACTTTTTGTATCATTTTAATTTTATTTGACAGTCAATTTGAGGGTTCATTGTCGCAAAAGTAGGATGTCAGCCGAGTGAGTCAAATAAACATGTTAATGAACGGGCGAATCATTATCCCTCTTGAATATTACTTATACTAATACTGGTTAGATTAATATGAAATAAATAATGGATGGGTCATAATCTAACCGGTTCAACTCTTACCAAAATTTTCTTTTATTATATGTTATATAATGACGAAATATGTTTTCCCTTTATTATGCTATATCTAAAATATTTTTGATAAGGTTTTCCAGGGTGATTTATAAGAATGGCTTTGAACTTTTAGTCACGCTTGTGTCATAATCAAAACATCAAATTTTACGAGTTTTGAATTTTAATTTTGAAGGTTTGCTCGTGGCAAATGGGGTCAAAAGTTCAACGCTACTCATTTTGAAGATCATTAAATGTAATTTTATAGTTAAAATAAAATGAACTAATAAATAAGTGAGTCATTAATTTGAACGGCCATATTTTTATGGGTTAATTTTAGCCCACGCCAAAAGGCGAGTCTTGAGAGGGTATGTTTTCCACGCCCAAAAAAAGGGGTCTCTATATATACTGTAAATGAAAAAATACGAGTATCTATTTTTGAAAATCATCATATATAGACTCACAAAGCATTCAAGCGTTGCGAAGGGTCGATGGAGCAGAGCACGACTGAAGAAGAAGAGTTAGCTTGTTATGCTCATGGGTCTTTTTGTTGTGTGGAATCTGTTAAATTTTTATATATGTACTCATTCCGCCTTAATATTTTTCGGTACTCGTTTATGGAGCCTTTGTAGATTGATTTCTCACTCGTGCTTATGTTTACATTTTATTTTTTTAATATACTCTTGAGTTTTTGTTTTAATTCTTTCCAGTACTGGCTTTTCTTTTTGGCAGTGACAAGGCATGAGGGCGGGGTGGGGAAGGGAGTGTCAAGTCTTCTTTGTCACAATTTTAACCTATCCCGCATAGTTGGGTTCGAGCCCTAGGAATGGAGAAACCCCGGTAGGCTCTGATGAGCTCTATGTAGCGCGAATTTGGATTAGTTGGGTCAGTGGATTCTGGATACTAGATGGTTCCAGAGGCTAAGCATCTTTGCCAAGTCCCGACCGGCATGTCCATGCTTGATAAGATCGTAGTCTTCCCTTCCAGGGCAAGCCAGGACTCTTGACAGGGGATTCAAAAAGCTAAAGAGAATGTCTTTAGCAAGACTCGAACCCCATAACAGTGGGCTAAACATTATGCCCTTTGGCCGCTGAGCTGAAGTTCATATTGTGTTAAGGGGATTCAAAATAGTGTAATTTTTCAACTAACCCCCTTGCACCCCTGTAGTTTCGCCCCTTCCCTGGTTCCTGGTGGTGGCGGCGGAGCCAGGAATTCTAACAAGGGGATTCAACAAAAGTAAACTTGCACAATGAGTGAATGACTTAACTACCAAGGGGATTCTATTATTTATTTATATACCAAAGAAATTACTTTTAACCTATTTGTAGAGTATCTTTTTTGGACGAAGCCCTTCAACACACTTAACTCCGCCACTGCCTCCTGTGCTGGCCTGCTAAGTCTTTTCCCTGCCTTGCCCTGTGCCCACACTGTTCCATTGCTATTTCTATATTTTGGGATGACCCCGAGGGGTTCTGGTTGGAGAATAAAGAGTCTCCTTGGATAGTTAATGTGCAGATGTATACTATACTATGATGCAGAGTTGGGGAGCGTGGGATAAGTTAAAGGTAAAACTGGAGTGTTGACAAAGAAAAATGACTAATAAATAGTCAACAACACATTAATCATTTGTACAAGTAGTTGAATAGTTTTCTTGGTGATTGGATGAAGAAAATGTTGATGCATTTTAACGGAGAGGGTGCCATCTTGAATAGAGTGTAATTTGTTTGTGCACTTGCACGGATGATAATCTTATAACTCAGTATACGACGTTATTACGTTACCTAGTCATGTTGATATTTTTTTTGTAGTTACAAGTCATACACTATGATGTTTTGAGATTTGACAGGTGAAGACTTCAGTATGATCAAGAGTTGCAGAAACTTTAATGTGTCATTTATCTAATAGTACTGTAGCTATTTGATGGCTAGGGGTGTACATTCTCCTTAAATTGGTCAGTTTAATCAAAATTTGATTATTATATTCCTAAATTCATATATTATAGTTTAATTGAAATTTGATTATTCTAGTACCGAATTTTTCATGCAATGCAAATCAAGGGGTTACCGTTTCATATGCAAAGCCATGCCTTTGGAGAATTGTGCGCTCTGAGTGATCCCAATAAGAAGCAGTTGATTCTTGAATCACATGTTATATACTTGTATAGTTTGTTTCAAGTGGCTATTTTAAGGACTATCTTTTGGTATACTGATAGAAACAAGAGGCAATATAAACTTCACTTTATTTGACTGTTCTAAACTTTCTTAGGGAAGATACAAAGTTTGCATTGTTGACGGCATGATTTTTACCTTAAAATGGCATTCTCCGATCTTCTCGTCTGTGCTTTAGAGTGATTTCGTTGGCTGGTGCTTATGATTGTTAACACAGTTTAAATACCTTTCTTGTACTGAAACTGAATGCATCTATTATATATAGATTTTGCAGCAGAGCAATACATGTTAACGCGTAAATTTTTATTTTCTTGTGAAAATTACACCGTTATGGACCATATTTTCTTGCTCTTGCAGATAACTATATACTTAAAGGTCACTAAAATAGTCGCTTTAAAAGTTAAAGAATCAGATAGTATTGGAAATGTAAAGCTTTATTACATGATAAGGAGGGCATACCGGAATGTCATCAGCAGCTATTTTCAAAAGGTATTCGGCTAATGGATGAACAGAAGCTAGTAGATTATGGCATTCTCGAGAATTCCACCCTTCATGCTTATGTCGACAATTCAGTCCCGAGGATATTATTGGTGAAGAGACCCTATGCTGAAGGTGCAATTACGGTTTATTCAGGGATTTGAGATACTATCCAGGACGTCAAATATAGGATCGGGGCCAAAGAAGGACTAAAATCAAACGATTTCTCTCTTATTCATGGTGGAAAGTTTCTTGAAGATGACAAAACCTTAGCTTTTCATAAAATCGATGGTGGATCAATGCTTCATATGGTTATCCTAGAGAGAAGTTGCTTATTTCTGTGGTAATGCCAACAGAGGGAATTGTACAAACAGAAGTCAAAGCTGCCTTAACTGTTCGCGATGTTAAAACAGTTATAGAGAGCAGAGTTTGTTGCTCGATAGATGCTATGGGTCTATATTTGGGGAAACAGAAATTGGAAGATTTGAAGGTATTATATCAGTATGATATCAAAGAAGACTCCATCTTACAGTTCAAGCGTGGAACAATACAGATCTTAATCAAGACGAATGGTGGAAGTATTGTTGGTTACAAAGATGCAAGAACTGAAACAGTTTTTGGTATGCTTAGTCGAGTGTTTGCACGACCCACGACCCGAGAACCCGGACGGGCGGCGGCGCGCGTGGGCTTTTCTCGAACCGAAGCACATCTAGGTCCTCCCTCCTTTAAACACATGGGATACCCCTTGGGATCCCAAACCCCAAGCCAACCTTGAGACTTATAAACAAACCAATTCTTTCTTCCTCCACCGATGAGGGAGAATTGATCTCAATACCACACATTTTCCATGCTTCAAACACTTCACTTCGTGAACCAATATCTCTTTCATTGCTCAATGAAATTTGACGATCCTTGGCCCTACGGTTATCTACTTACTTAGTAGATTATGCACGTGTGAAGAACCGGATTCTCCAACATGCTGAACACTAATGTTTAAGCCGTTAAAGTTGGTCGGACGCAACTCCCGCCAAAGGAAAATTTCCAACAAGTATAACACTAGACGTGCACGGGCACGAGTTGGTCAAGAATGTGAAGGGCATGCTTCTAAAGAAGCTAAGAATACCAGTTCATCTGCAAAAGCTTGTGTTTGAGGGAAAATATCTAGCTGATTCCCGGGATTTAGCTAGCTACAATATCAGAATGCACTCAAATGTCATTTTGGATTTTCATAACGTTGGTGCACCAGCCATCCAGAAAAGACCATTACCTTTGGAATTACAAAGAACAGAGTTTGTAATTGCTTGCTGATTTGTCGGGCAACTTGCTTAGTATATAAAGACAGAAAGTGCCTGTTTTTGCTGCATTGTTTTTTTTAGAATATGTTGATATTTGGCAGGTGGTGAACTTTTTTTGTTTTAGATCTTCTTAGAATACCTAGTTGCAGTCAACAAAGTTGTTTGCAGACCTTAACATACATTAATTTGGAAAAGTAATCTCCAAATATTGAAGTAAAATCAAAGATTCAGCGTCCATGAAAAAGCTTCTTTCAAATTTGATTCTTCAAATAGTAAATATGAGTATCTACTTGGATTTTTTTTACACTTTTGACTATTTAACTGATTCTAACAAGTTAGTACCATATTTACTATAGACTTAGGGGTGGGCAAAAAATCCGGGGAACCGAAAAAACCGAACCAAATCGAATTTCGGTTCGGTTTTTTCTCGATTTAAAAAAAAAAAAAACCGATTTTTCAAAAAACCGAACCGAATCAGGATTTAGTGATTCGGTTCGGTTTTTTTATTTTGGATACAAACCGAACCGAAAAACCGAAAAACCGAAATTTTAATATTTTTTTTTATTTTTTTATTTTAATTTTATTTTAGGCTACTACTATCTCTTGAATCATAGTTATTGAAGCTAATCTATGTTATGAAAGTCGCATGCGGTATGAACTTGATTAACATATCACGGAAACATTGACATAAAATGTATGGAGAAAAAATAGTTGTAAATTGATAAAACTTTAAATGGTCATAACTATGTGCTCGAATGTCCGTTTTACCCGATTTTTTTTTTGATTTTGCGTATTTTTTCGAGACAGGGCCGGTATAAGGCGTTTTGGCACAGCCAATTTTTAGAAATACGTCCGTTTTTCCAATCAATTTGTGTTTTCCCCCAAATCGATTTCTAATTTTCTTTTTTCTTTAGTAAAAATCTCACGATACACAATAGATTTCAACGTAGAAATTTCATGATAGTGTAGGTGTGAATGTAAATTTCAGTTTTGGAAATTCAATTTTTTTTTTTAAAAAAAACGACCCGGTCCGGCTCACTAGAAAAAACCGATACAAACCGATACATCAGGCAATATAAACCGATATATCGGTTTTTTAAAAAAAAAAAAGTTGTATTCGATTTTTTTTAAAAAAAACCAATTTTTATTCGGTTCATATTTTTCGGATACAAAACCGATATAAACCGATATACGCCCACCCCTATATAGACTTCAACAACCTCTCGGACGTTATCCACACTTGTCAACAGACTTCTAGCATAACATCCTCGGATAAGTTTGTTCTTTCTTGGCTATAGATTTAAAATGGTTTCTTTCCTCAAGTAAATTAAGTGACATGAGACAAGAACAATTTTCTACTAATCATTGATACAACAACAAAAACAACCCAGTGAAATCCCACAACATGGGATCTGGGGAGGGTAGAGTGTACGTAGACCTTACCTCTGCGTACACGACTTGTTTACACGATGGGAAATTAATGGTGCAGGTGTTTCTCTGTTCCTCTGTATGGACTTTCTCATGTGAAACCCACATGACTAGCCATACCACTACACAAAATTTTGTTATATCTTGCCTCCTCCAAAACTCATGAGTCCTATATTTCGTGAATTATCTATACTAATATGTTATATGTATAAGAAAATTATACTATTAATGCAATTTAATAAGTTATACAATGATATTTGTATGCTGATAGCATTGTCTAAAATGTTTCACACTGTTACTGTAATTTAAGTAGTTATATCAATCTTTATTTTCCCAATTATCATATTAGACTTTTATACACGAAGAATTATTTTTGTAGGTTAACTTAATTTGATAGCGTAAAGTATGTATATATTACTCGTGCACAGAATTTAACCCATACTTAATTATTTCTACAAATAATCCAAAAGTTTTGGCTGGAAAAGAGAAGCTTCGTTTATTTAAGGATGATTTTGTCGATATATACAGCTAGCTAGCTTTTGTTGTCATGTGCGTCGACCCCGTAAGTTAATTGTTTTGTATCTAAATTTTTGTCAAGATAAAGTGTTTACTGTCAAAATCTGATGTTAGAGATCCACGTCTTGACAAAAACAACTCCATTAATCAAATCTATTTGTGTCCCATAAATGTTTGAACATGCTTCTGAAGCAAATGGCTCAGCAACATGCTTGTTGATAAAATACAATGCTTTAAGCTGTTATGTTTTTGCTATGGAAAAGGTAATTTTTCGAGTGCAAAGCTTAGTACAGAGATTTATTACATAGGAGCAGGGGAACCAACTGAGCTACTAAGATCCTCTAGTATTGAAAAATTTGTTCAGAATATCGTATATAATCTATATAGTATATGTAATTTATTGTCTAATAGACTTCTCTCTTTAGTAAGATTTTGATTTTCATAATCATAATATTTTCTTATGATTTTTTTTCTAAAAACACAACTACGATTTTGAGAGAAAAAAAACAAGCCACCCAATAAGCCTTTTTGTTTGCGTAATTGTAGTATGGAATCAATTCAGGTCAGGCTTTTTCACTGAATAATTACCAAGGAGTTGATGGATCACCCATTTTCAATCTCCATAAGAGTTCCAACTCAACCATTCAGAAAGACTACTGGCCTAATTTCACTCAATTAACTAACTGTACCCTTACAAAAACTTATTAGTACTCCTACACAGTTGTTCCATTTTAGTGTCATTCCCAACTCTATCCCTGACTGGGTCTTTGATTTCAGGCCCTTTCGAGGAGGAGTGCAGGTAAGGGCTCACCTGGTTATTGTGTCGTTGCATGTTTTTTGGTAGATCACTTTCTTTTTTCTGTGTGAGTTTCGGAAATATCCCCATTATAGGTCCGAGATCTACATCTATGGATTGAAAGGTCTGAATGATCAACTCTACAATCAGTTGTTAGAATCAATAGGTCTTCAAATTGTTCGCCGGTGCTATTTGTGCGGCAATGAACTGAACGGGGTGCCGCGCCTCTCGAGCAATCTGAATAAGATCATCCCGGCCCTACTTTTTTCATATCTGAATGTCTTTGTCGAGTTGGTTGACATCATTCGCTCCTTTCTGTCTTTTCATTATCCCCCTCCGCCCGAATAGATACACACTAACCCACTGATTTTCAATTGGCTTGGCTTCCTTAGATAATCAAATCAAGTTTCAAGCCGATCAGGTCAATCGTTTCAAAAGGAGGTGGGATGCTTGTGCAAAGCTGTTTTGGATATGAGTAATTCATAAAAGGAAGGCAAAGTCCGTTATTTAACGAAGATCTTTCTATCAATAGATAGGAATGAGTGTTCGATATAGGGGATATGATCTATCTGCTCTTTATCTCACTGACAGTTCAGTTCCTATCTACCGTTGGTGTTAAAGGGAGAACTGCAAGGACTGAGTTGGGCTAACCTATGGTGTACCGGTTGTTATGTCAATAACAACGCCAAATATTTCGTAATTGATTTAGCAAAAAATAAGTTCTAAATTTATTGGACTTACTTAGTGAAAGTAGATTGAAAATCTTTATCACAATTAATATATCATATTCAGAATTAAAATGCGTACATTTGTCTCATACAATATGGGGATGGTGAGAAGAGATATATTTTACATCCCAAATGAGCTATAATTGGAGATACCATTCTTTCTGGTACCGAAGTTTCTATAAAAATGGAAAATGCCCTACCTTTGAGTGGACCATTTGTTTCGGAGACATAAGACAAACCTAGAAAGCTTTTTTTCACCAAGTCATCTCGAGGCTTCCAAACGTATCCAAGCTAGGAATAAGGATTGAATTGCACATGCTTTGCTCCTGTTTGACTTCAATTATCATATGAAAATGGAGATCGTCCAACATTATGTTCCAGCACTACCCATGATTTAATCAACCAAATAGAAGTTGAAGTTCCTTAACTCTTACTATTCGAGAATCAAATGTACATGAATGCCTATTTATAGGCTCTTCCTTAGGCCTTCAAGGAGGAAGTGAGGGTGGGACATATGATGTGAGGCTGGACCAGAACTTCTTGTTTCCGTGGGCGAATCTATCAAATTTGATCAACCATTAACGAGTAATCCTAATGTAGGCGAATTTGGTTAGAGAGATGCAGAAATAGTACTTCAAGACTCATTACTTGTCCAATGACTTTTATTCTTCTTCACATGATTTTTTGTTACTCATGTCAGCATTCTCATTTCTGATATCTCCAGGTCTTGTCACCAAAAATCTTCCCCGATTGACAGAACATTCCGCTACTAACACTTGAAAAAACATTTTTCAAGGTCTCGTCGCTGACCTGCTGGTTGAGTGGTTGGGTTAGCACCCCCCATCGCCTCTGTACCGAAAACAGATGTGTTGCGCTACCCAACACCTAACCTTGTCTCCCATACTCTTCTTCTGGTTGTGCCATTACCAATTGCGGATACAATTAGAATCCCTTCATTCCATGATTCGATGAAATCATGAAATATCTTGAATTTTATGTTAAATTCCTAGGTGTATTTGCATGTATCAATCAAGTGAATTTTGTTCTGGTGGGATCAATTAAATAAAAGAAAAAAAAACAATTCGAGTGGGTCTTGAAACAATTCATTGCATTCCTTTCATTTTTTGCGATCCATTTTTTCCACTATTTTTTCTATAATGATATAGATAAGGTTATTTAGATGGTATTTTCTATTGTATAATTGTTTAGTCTTCATGAAATTAGAAAAATAAAATGAATGTCTTAGGCATACAATTAAAAAGTTAAATATAAATAATAGAGTTTTGTATCTTTCTCTATCTCCCGGAAAACCATTTTAGCTGAAAATTCATGTTGGGTCGGATTCGAATGAATCTTCGGATAATCTGTAAAAAACTCTTTATCCATTTTTAGAAAATTAAAAGACAAGAACAAAAGATAAAGAAATGAAGAAAAACAATGAAATTTATTATCATACATATCTTCAGTTATTTAAACTACATTAAATAATATTTCAAATTGGTCAAGACTCTAGTTTATGGCCGGTTCATTGGATTTTCACTTTTTCTATTGCTCTTATCGCTCCTTTCTAAGGACAAATGCAACACTCCCTCAATTTTACTTACTCAATAGTATTTTATTAGGTAAGGAGTTGCTCCCTCGTTGTCCTAAATACTTGTCATATTTCACTTTTTAAAGGTCAAACTGTTGGAAATTAGCCTTTGGCGGGAGTTGCTACCGACCAACTTTAACGGCTTAAACACTAGTGTTACGCATATTGGTGAATCTGGTTCTTCACACATGCATGATCTACTAAGTACGTAGATAACCGTAGGGCCATGAATCGTCGAATTTCATTGAGAAATGAAAGAGATATTGGTTCACGAAGTAAGGTGTTTGAAGCATGGAAAAGTGTGGTGTGTGATCAATTCTCCCTCATCGGTAGAGGAAGAAAGAATTGTTGTGTATATAAAACTCGAAATTGGTTTGGGATTTGGGACCCCAAGGGGTATCCCATGTGTTTAAAGGAGGGAGGACCTAGATGTGCTTCGGTTCGAGGAAAGCCCACACATGCGCCGCCGCCGCCGCCCGCCCGTTCCGGTTCCGGGTTCACGGGTTCACGAGTTCACGGGTTCGCGGGTCGTGGGCTGTGGGTCTTCTGATATTATCTTTTTGGGCCAGAGAACTTTGCCAGAAGTTTGGTCCCTGAAGTTTCAAGATGTACAGTTTGGTCCCCGAAGTTTCCAGAAAGTTTCAGAATTTCGGCAGACAGAACAGAAACGCCAAGCACTCAATTCAGCCATTTATTTTGGCTGAATTACTCCTCCTATAATGGCCAATCCGTTGGTCTTTCTCACCATTTATTTGGTGGCTTTACTACCTCCATAATGATCATTATTTGGCCAATAATGGATGTTATAGAGGTAGTCAAACAGCCCTTGCACCATTGTTGAGCAACACTTGATATACACGAAAATACACAAGCAAAAAAATAGTTTCTTCCTACAACTTCCAAGCAACATTTTGTTACTCAATATTCTTCACGGCAGCTCTTGAGTTTCCTTTGCTCAATTGTTCCATTGTTGTTTTATGTTGGGAGACAAATTGTCCAGGACGTATAAAGGATACATACGGGACAATATTGTCTTAAGGACAGAATGTCACACTCGACTCAGCAAAAACAGTTTCCAGTTTTCTTCTTCAACAAAATTGTAATTTCAGTTTTGTTGTTCTATTGAAATTTTCAGTTATTGAATTACTTAGCAGTTACTTGTAATTTTCATTTCCTGCAATCCTTTGTAAACCCAACAACTTAAGAAAATATTTGCTTACGGTAACTGCAAAAACATGGCTGGAAATATGACCGATGTTGCTGCTACTGCTGATGCCTCTCGAGGCAACGTTGCTACCTTCCCCGCCATCGCCGCCATCGCCAAGGCAGAACACTCATCGCTTTCATCGCTGCTGCTGCTGCCACTGTTCAAGGCAGTAACAACGCTGCCTTCCCGACTGCTGGTGCTACACCTTCTTCCTCAGACCACCATGATCGCCCTGAAAAATTCATGAGATCAGAATTTAAGAGATGGCAGCAAATGATGTTGTTCTACTTAACAGTTATGGGCATGGCCCGGTTTCTTACGGAAGATCCTCCACAAGCTGGAGATGAAATGGACTTTTCGCCTAATGAAACGGGTGAAGGAGGCCTTGGTATCCATGTCATTAATGGCATGAAGATGGTTCGTGACGCATGGAATCATAGAGATTTCATGTGCAAGAATTATTTACTGAACTGCTTAGCAGACCCTCTCTACACGGTCTATTACACCATTGGCACTGCCAAAGAGCTGTGGGAAAAACTGCAAAAGAAGTACAACGCACAAGATGCGGGTACTAAGAAGTTCATCGTTGGGAAATTTCTAAAATTCCAATTGGTGGACAGCAAGACAGTAATGTCCCAAGTCCAGGAATTCCAGATGATTATACATCACCTGGATTTGGAAGGACTGAAACCAAACGAGCAGTTTTTGGTTGCATCGATGATTGAAAAGTTACCTTCTTCATGGAATGAGTTTATGAGTTACTTGAAACTCAAGACAAAGGAGATGACCTTTGAAGAGCTTGTTATCAAACTGCAAATCCAGGAAGATAACAAGAAGGCCTTACCTAGGGGCAGACAAACTGCTGAGGCAAAGGCAAATCTGGCTGAGGCCAAAGGGAACTCAAGCAAGAAGCGGAAGTTCCAGAAAGACGGCAAAGCCCCCGCAGCGGAGATGTTCAGAGGTAATTATCATCACTGTGGGAAACCTAGTCATAGGATCAAGGAATGCCGCAAGCTCAAGACTGAGCAACAACAGAAAGCCAAGTCGAAAGGCAAGGCGCAAGCAAACGTCGTCAAGGACACGCTCCTGGATGACATGATTGCGGATTTCTCGGTTGTGGTGCTAGAAGCCAACTTGGTTGAGAATCCGATGCAGTGGTGGGTGGACACAAGTGCAACAAGATACATCTGTTCCAACAAAGATGCCTTCTCCACGTACACTCCGGTCACCGACAAGAAGATGTTCATGTGCAATAACGCTTCCTCGGACGTGCTGGGGGTTGGAAAGGTGGTCCTGAAGATGACTTCCGGCAAGGAACTCACTCTGAAGGAAGTGATGCACGTCCCAGAAATTAGAAGAAATTTAGTTTCTGGACCTTTATTAGTTAATGCTTGTTTTAGGCTAGTGTTTGAATCCAATAAGTTTGTACTCACTAAAAATGGCACATTTGTAGGGAGAGGCTTCGTCTGTGAAGGCCTCTTCAAAGTGAATGCCATGTATGTATTGCGTCAAGGAAATAAAGTTGAACCTTCTTCTTATTTACTTGAGTCTTCTAATTTATGGCATCATAGATTAGGACACGTAAACTACAAGTCTATTCAAAGTCTGGTAAAGATGGAGTTGTTGCCGTCTATCGACGTAAACCCTCAACATAGGTGTGAGGTATGCGTAGAGGCAAAACTCACCAAGCTTCCTTTTCGATCCGTCGAAAGGAATACCGCTCCTCTAGAACTTATTCACACAGATATATGTGATTTGAAGTTTGCACAAACTAGAGGCGGGAACAAGTACTTTGTGACTTTCATTGACGATAGCAGAAGGTATTGTTACCTTTACTTGTTAAAAAGTAAGGATGAAGCCTTTGAAGCGTTCCGACGTTACAAAGCAGAAGTTGAGAACCAACTGAGCCTACGGATTAAATCCATTCGTAGCGATAGAGGGGGAGAATATGTAGCGCCATTTGAGGAATACTGTGCCCAAGAAGGCATTATTCATCAAACGACGGCTCCATACTCACCTCAATCAAACGGTGTGGCGGAACGTAAGAACCGCACATTAAAGGAAATGTTGAATGCCTTGCTTATCAATTCCGATCTTTCCCAAAACATGTGGGGAGAAGCCGTCCTTACCGCTAATACGATTCTTAACATAGTCCCACATAAGGGTAAGGACAAAACTCCATATGAATCATGAAAGGGAAAGAAACCCACCTACAAGTATTTTAAGGTGTGGGGTTGTTTGGCAACGGTTGAAGTACCCAAGCCAAAGCAGGTCAAGATTGGGCCTAAGACTGTAGATTGCATATTCATCGGATATGCAAATAACAGTAGTGCTTATCGCTTCTTAGTGCATAAGTCATATATTCCAGATATCCATCAGGGTACAATTATGGAATCAAGGAATGCTTTATTCTTTGAAGATACCTTTCCTAGAAAGGAAAAAGACATAACCTCTCGCAAATGAAGTTATGCACAAAGCTCTCAAGAACCGGGAGTCCTTGACTGCCCGGATCTAGATGGTTCAGATCTAGCGAATCTCGAGGTGGCTGAACATCCGGAATCTAGTGTTCCAGATTCTCAGAACTTGGAGACTCCAGAGATGGATCTAAGGCGAAGTAAAAGGGCCAGGAAGGATAAATCCTTCGGTCCTGACTTTGTAGCTTATATGGTTAATGATGAACCACATACAATTGCTAAGGCATTGTCAACTCCAGAAGCACCGCTCTGGAAAGAAGCTATTGAGAGTGAAATAGGCTCCATTCTGCATAACCATACTTGGGAGTTGGTTGATCTTCCTCCGAAAAATAAACCGTTGGGTTGTAAGTGGATACTCAAACGGAAATACAAGGCAGATGGGTCTATAGACAAGTACAAGGCCATGTTGGTAGTCAAGGGCTATCGGCATATAGAAGGCTTTGACTACTTTGATACCTACTCTCCGGTATCCCGGATGACATCCATACGGGTATTTATTGCGATCGCAGCTTTGCTTGACCTTGAGATACACCAGATGGATGTTAAGACAGTCTTCCCAAATGGTGATTTGGAAGAAGAAATTTATATGGACCAACCCGAGGGGTACATGGTTCAAGGGCAAGAGAAGAAAGTATGTCGGCTTGTCAAATCTCTGTACGGGCTGAAACAAGCCCCGAAGTAATGGCACGAAAAATTTGATAGTACTCTACTATCGAAGGGGTTCGCCATTAATGAGTGTGATAAATGTGTTTACACGAAAGGTAGCTCTGACTCATTTATTATGATATGCCTGTATGTAGAAGACATGTTGATCACAGGAAGCAGTTCTAGGGTAATCCTAGAGACTAAGAACATGTTGAAACAATGCTTCGACATGAAGGATATGGGTATCGCAGATGTCATCCTAGGGATTAAAATCTCTAAGACATCTGACGGACTGGTCTTATCTCAGTCTTACTACATCGAGGATCTTTTGAGAAAGTTCAAGATGTTAGACAGTTCACTGATAGCGTCACCAATGGATACAAATCAAAAGCTTGATAAAAATCTTGGCGCACCTGTATACCAGGAGCGATATGCACAGGTGATCGGTAGTTTGATGTATATAACAAACTGCACCCGACCTGATATTGCTTACGCAGTCAATAAGTTAGCTAGGTTCACCCGGAATCTGAGTGATAATCACTAGAAGGCGTTGAATCGGGTATTACAATACCTGAAATACACGTTAAATTTCGGGTTACACTATTTGAGATATCCAGTTGTACTAGAGGGGTACAGTGATGCAAACTGGATATCTGATATAGAGAACACCAAGTCCACTAGTGGGTATGTATTTACAATTGGTGGTGGGGTTGTGTCTTGGAAATCCTCTAAGCAAACTTGCATCGCCCGATCCACGATGGAATCGGAGTTTATCGCTTTAGACAAAGCCGGAGAAGAAGCTGAGTGGCTTCATGACTTCTTAGAGGATGTTCCGTGTTGGAACAAACCCGTACATTCGGTAATGATCCACTGCGACAGTCAGTCGGCTCTAGGAAGGGCACGTAATACTATGTACAACGGCAAGTCTCGTCATATTCGACGGAGGCATAAGATCGTTAGGCAACTGATCACCACAGGTATAATATCCATTGATTACATTAAGTCAAATGATAATATAGCAGACCCATTGACTAAGGGTTTACTCAAGGATCAGATGGCTTTCCTGTCTAGGGGAATGGGCTTAAAACCCAAAATATAAGGACCAATAAAGTGGTAACCCAACCTTACTAACTGGAGATCCCAGTAATTTGGTTCAATGGGAAAACGAAGTTGTAAAGGTTCAGTTGATCGCTTCAGTGGAAGTATGAGCACTTAGGATAGTAATTTCTGAAAAGAAACACCAAATCCAAAGTCGTTCCCGCGATAGACGTTAAGTGCTATCTACAGTATGGGTAAAGGTTAAGTTTTCAAAACCTGTAATGATCCTCAGCAGTTGAGGTTAGGTTTTGGGAAACTTTTAATGGTTCCTAACACTTGTGAAGTGGGGTATAGCAGGATACCTTGTAGGAGACCACCTATTTAAGTGCGAGGACGGGCCACCTCAAATGAACGCACTTAAGAATCCAAGACGTTGTCTATGGCCAAAACGGACAAAATATTACGAAGAAGAGAGTAAGGGAATTTGTTGTGTTGGTACCATTGACTTGACTTACACTAAACACTGACGGTTCAAGACATCACATTCACCGCGCAGTAAGTAAGTCTGATGGTATTCAACTATGAAAGGTTCAAAGCTGAAGCTACCTCTCCTTATGCAACATCGGTCCGCTGAAATATTGCTGGAAATGAAAAGACACCATGTGAGTGCGCTAAAATCTCTTTCAAGAGGGGATTGTTGGAAATTAGCCTGTGGCGGGAATTGCGACCGACCAACTTTAACGGCTTAAACACTAGTGTTACGCATATTGGAGAATTCGGTTCTTCACACATGCATGATCTACTAAGTACGTAGATAACCGTAGGACCAAGAATCGTCGAATTGCATTGAGAAATGAAAGAGATATTGGTTCACGAAGTAAGGTGTTTGAAGCATGGAAAAGTGTGGTGTGTGATCAATTCTCCCTCATCGGTAGAGGAAGAAAGAATTGTTGTGTATATAAGACTCGAAATTGGTTTGGGGTTTGGGACCCCAAGGGGTATCCCATGTGTTTAAAGTAAGGCTGGCCAGTGGGCCGGGACGACCCGACCCCGGCCCGACCCCGTCCCGACCCCGGCCCGGTCCCGCCCCGACCCCGCTCTAAAAAAAAAAAATTTAATCTGGCGGGACTCGAACTCGGACGGACGATGTCTCGTCCCGCTGCATCTGAAGCCCGCCCCAGCCCGCCGGACCCGAGACCGCCCGAGCCCGCCCGAGCCCGACCCCACCCCGACCCTTAACCCCTTTGCAAAAATAGCCGTTGCACCAACGGCCATTTTAGATTATGGCCAACGGCCATTTTAGGCCCCCTCCCCAACCCCTACCCCTTAATATTTATTTTTAACCCATAAGTTATTATATTTACACTTTAACCCAATTTTTCAACTATAAATAACTCATTTTCTCTTCATCTTTCTCACAAATCTTCCTACAATCTCTCTAATTTCTCAATATATCTCTACATTGTTTGCTAAATATTCAATTTTATTAATTCATTTGGGAATTGGGAGTGAAGTTGGCAACTAGCTTGAGGATCTTCCATCGAGCAAAGTTTCAATTTTCAACCTCTCGACATATCGCCGACGTTACGTCAATGCTTGGTACATTCGTTCCTTCATTAAATTATTATTGTCTGCTTATTTTATTTAGCGCACTTAATTTTATTGTCTTTAATTATTTATTATCATAATTAAAATGGAAGGATTAAAAGGTATGTTTAAGGGTAAGGGTAAGGGTGCTTCTTCTAGTAGAGGCAACCAGTGGCAAGGGTACTTCTTCTAGTCATCTTATTCCTACACAGATGATTTTGTTGATACTCATCATTTTCCTACAATACCATTAGATTTAGACGAGGAGTTATTTTCTGGAACTCAAGAAGACTTTAATTTAGACGATGATCTAGACGATACACCCACTAATATTGATGACAACACGCCCACTAGTGCACCTTCAACTGAAATACCTCCTATTCCCCTAGTATGAGACGAGGTCCAAAGAAACGACCATTAAAATCAGATGCATGGACATTTTTTGATAGGGACGTAGAGAATCAAGTAGCCATATGTAAAATTTGTAAAAATGTTTTAAAATTTAAAACTGGAAAAGGTCACGGTGGGACGGGGGGTTTAATTAGACACGTAGTAAGTGCTCATCCAGCTAGGTATGCCCAATACCAGGCTTCAAAACCGGGTGCGCAAACGCCCGCTCCATCGGGACAAGGTTCACATACTGATACTGTCCCGGACCAAGTACAGGGTCAAATTAAGATTTTAGACAACACCATAAAGTTGCAATTTAGATTTTAGACAATTGTATTTGTATTACAAAAAAATCATATGTCTATTAAATAATATAAGAGGCACAAAAACAGCCTTGGGATGTTTTTATTACACTATCTTGTTTTGTTTATTGAGTTTTTTTTATACATATGTTATTTAAAAAAAGGAAAACCCGACCGCCCCGCCTCGACCCGAGCCCGACCCGAGCCCGCCCGCCTGATATCGACGGATCGGGATCGGACGGATCGAGCAGTCCCGCCTGCAGACCCCCGCTTAGGCCCGCTAGTCCCGACTCGACCCCTGGCCGTCCCGCCCGACCGACCTCGCTGCATCTACCCGCCCGAGCCCGGCCCACTGGCCACCCCTAGTTTAAAGGAGGGAGGACCTAGATGTGCTTATGTTCGAGGAAAGCCCACACGCGCGCCGCCGCCGCGCGCCCGTCCCGTCCCGTCCGTTTCGGTCTCAGGTTCCGGGTTCCGGGTTCACGGGCTGTGGGCTGTGGGTCTTCTGATATTATCTTTTTGGGCCAGAGAACTTTTCCAGAAGTACAGTTTGATCCTAGAAGTTTCAGATGTGCAGTTTGGACCAGAATTCTTTCAAATGTACAGTTTGGTCCCCGAAGTTTTCAGAATTTCGGCAGACATAACAGAAACGCCAAGCACTCAATTCAGCCATTTATTTTGGCTGAATTACTCCTCCTATAATGGCCAATCCGTTGGTCTTTCTCACCATTTATTTGGTGGCTTTACTACCTCCATAATGGTCATTATTTGGCCAATAATGGCTGTTATGGAGGCGATCAAACAAATTCTTCCTCACCTATATAAACACCCCTTGCACCATTGTTGAGCAACACTTGATATACACGAAAATACACAAGCAGAAAAATAGTTTCTTCCTACAACTTCCAAGCAACATTTCGTTACTCAATATTCTTCACGGTAGCTCTTGAGTTTCCTTTGCTCAATTGTTCCATTGTTGTTTTATCTTGAGAGACGAATTGTCCAGGACGTATAAATGATACATAAGGGCAATATTGTCTTAAGGACAGAGTGTCACACTCGAATCAGTAAAAACAGTTTTCAATTTTCTTCTTCAACAAAATTGTAATTTCAGTTTTGTTGTTCTATTGAAATTTTCAGTTCTTGAATTACTTAGCAGTTACTTGTAATTTCCGTTTCCTGCAATCCTTTGTAAACCCAACACAAACTATATGAATCTTGACTAACATTTTAAGATATATTTTTTCATCATGTTGATATTAGAAAAATTGCAATTTGTAAAGTACTTTTCGTATAACGTTTGATTATTTAAATTATAATTTTAAAATATTAAATTAATCTAATCTAATTTAATTTTAAAAATTAGTCAAATTGATTGTCGATAAGCGAACATGACAATTACTTTGTGATAGAGTGAGTAATTAAGAAATGAAAGAAGATTGTTGATACTTATCATCATAAACATGTTGTATACATTTATGTTTATGTAAAAACTTGTCAATAAAGATAAAATAGAAAGTTTAACGTTAAACTATTTTCAAATAACAAACTAACTAAAATTAAATAGCATCACATAAATTAAAACTGGATAAGTATTAATAATTAATCCAAAGGACTAGTACTCGGCTAATTTGCCAAAAGAATGCATCAACGTTTCCATTTGGTATTCAGTTTGTCTGTGAAATCTATTTGTTCAGATTTGCAATGAATCATCACTATGGAAGGACCTTAGCAAGTATCCGATTATCTCATAATAGATAATAATTAAGGCAAAGCATATTAAGTAATGTAATGTAGAGTTTATTTTCAGGCACATGCATAGAGTCAACTTAAACATGGAAATAACTAAAAACTCCTACTTCAAAAATTGATTCATTATTTCAATTCTCCATGACACCAACCTCCTCATAGAAATGTATAAATGACCAAAGATATTTTAGCTTCATTTCATGGAGAATATATATCTATAAAAGATATAACAGTTAGAGATCCTTATTTTTTTTTCTATGTTAATATATATATATATATATATTAGTTTTATTCTTTCCATACAATTCAGTTGTCGCCGAAATGCAGTTTCTTTTCTTTTGTAATTTTTAATGAGTTTAGAGAGCATGATTATATTGAATAATATTGCCTAATACTCTCTCCGTCCCAATTTGATTTCTTTTTTTGTCTGTCCCAAAAAAATATCACTTTTCTATATTTAGAAATAATTTAATTTTATAAAATAAATTTTTCTTTTTTTCTTAAACTTCGTGCAAAATCAAATAATGCCACATAAATTGAAACAGAGGGAGTAATTAGATTCAGGCCAATTTATTCGATTTCATACTTCAAATTCTTTATTGACATGAAATAATTATAACTACTAATTCGAAACGGTTAAGAGCAATCCAAGTTATATGAGTTAGAGTACTAATCTACATTAATAAAGATCTTGTATTGATGACCCATAAATCAAACAATTAATTGATACTATTTGAACATAATCTCTGAAGTTAAACTACATACATTCGGAATTTGCAGTATATCGATGGCTGGACAGATAAAAAAAATTTAAGCCCTCGTTGATTACTCACAAGCAACTCTACCCTTTTGCGTAGTTTGCGACGTTATCTGACGAGAGTTAAAGATATAATTAAGTAAATAAACAGTTTAAAATTTTAAATGAAATGATTCATATTTTAATATGATATCAGAGCAAGAAAATTAATATCATTATTTCGAGTGTCACCTTCATTTATTATTAAAAAAAATTATCATGTATTTGACACAGAAAAAATAATTGTTAATAGTCTCACATTGGTAATGGAATGGGAACATGAACTTCTTATATGGACTTGGATAATCATCACCCTATAAGCTAGTTTTGGAGTTGCGTTAGGCCCAATATCCATTCTTTACATGGTATCAGAGCCAGACTCATTCCAATTCTATATTCACAGATGTTGGGTCTCCAAATTATGTCATCCATGCTGTTGACACCCAATTTTGTCCCGTCTTTTCCAATTTATTTGCAACTTAAATATTTTCGACACCTCAAAATATATACATATATATACATATATATATATATATATTATTCTCAATATCATTATTATTATTATTATTATTCATATTTTCTACAACCATTTTCCTTTTAATATCACAAAGCATAGTTTTACCATAATGTTTTATGTTATTTTATTTTCACAAATTGCATCGCATTTCTATTTTTTTATTAAACATTAAGCATTTCGCAAATATTACGTTTTATTATTATCACATCGTGATGTTATTTATATATTTTGCAAAACATCTTTTTATAATAAAATCCTTTTTATTTTAACCAACTCCCCATTTTATTCCCCCTCACCAAAACATTCTACCCAACCCACAAATTACAGCCCAATCCCCAAACCCGTCGACCCAAGCCCACCCGAAACCTCCAATCGGACCAGCCCCACCCCCAACCCCGTCGACCCAAGCCCAAACCCACACCTCTTATACCCACCAACCCTAAACCAAACAAACCCTAAACCTATTCCCTCTCAAATCGCCAGACACCCCTACACCCTTACGCCTACATTGCCGCACCCTACGCTTGACACTACCAGTCGCCGACACCGCCGCCTGACACCACCAACCTACCCCATCACCTCTCACCGACCCATGCCTCAAGAAGTCATCCCAAACCTAATACCCGAAAACCAACCAGAGAAACCAGCGGTCCTTCGTCCGAAATCGCCGTCGCCCATTTACCCGCCAGACAAACACTCTCACCATACCACTGCCACCATGTCCCCTCAACTGTCGAGCCCGCACCTCGCACAGTCCCTTTTTTCCCATTTTTCGCAAAACCCCAGAGCTTTGAATAGCTCGTCCGAGTCAGATCGACCTGCAAAGCATGCATGCTACAGTGGACCTCTAGAACACCTTCAAGAACTCGGTGGGTAAAAGCATGAACCCGTACCCCTTTGTTATCGTCTCGATTTTTGAAATGAAAAAAAATGTCACATTTTCAATCTTTGTTTTGAATTCAAAATTCAAACCTCAGCCATTAGGGTCTCGATTGGTTCTATAAATAGAACCCTTTGTGGGTTGTTGAAGGGATTCGGAGATTTAGACAAAAAAAAAATGAAGCCCTCTGTTATTTTTCTTGCGAAGAGTCGACCTAACTGGGGGATTTTCAGACATAAAAAGGGACTCTTTTTTATTCTCACAAGTCATTTGGAACAGGTTTCGATTCTGAAAAAAATCTCTTTCTGTTACTCTCGTTTTCGGCTCGGCAAAGCCGTAAAACATTTAAGCTCTTGTTCTTTCTCAATCGCATAAACAAAATTTCTCCTAGCAGGGTCGACGATTCGAAACGACGCCTCGGTTCGCTGCCCGAAGAAGGTCAGTAAAACATAAATTCCTCTCAACTTATTTTCTGTATTTTTCGTGTTTTGGTGCTAACTATGTACTGATTATTCATTTGGCTGTGTTTTAATGCCTAAGTGTATTAAGTTGTTAGCCTTGTTTAATTATCTATCAAAATTTAGAAATGCTTTGTTTGTGTTATTAAACTGATGTAGATTATGATATGAGGCATATGTTGTTAGTACTTGTTTAGAAGAGTTATGATTAGTTAGTTGTTTTATGTGTGATACATATAGTGTTTGCACCTGTTTGGTTCATGATTAGTATTACATTCAGTATAATGTATTGAAAATGTTGTTCAGTACATGTTTAGTGAAGTTATGATGTAAATTAGTTATGTTTTAGCATGATTAATATGATAAGATCCCTGTTCTACTTTAAGGATCATGATCTGTGGTGATTAAGGTCTGAATATATGGTTATATTTTGATTCTGTTACATGTTTGAGATCCAATGCTAAGTAGAAATAAAGTTTGGTCTCTTTGTAGATTTAGATATATGTCAACTTGTTTGCATATTTTCTTTGTGATCAAATGAGTAAGTGTTTAGATAGGTCGAGTTTAAATTCTTACTTTCCTGTTTATAAATCTGCAGGCCTGAGTTCAGGGTAGTAAAATGGGATAAAGAGCTTTGTGTGTGTATGTGTTGATTTCTGGACATTATATAATCTTGTTGGATCCAGAATATCTAAATATGTTTATATTGCTGAGTCCTTTATTTGATTCTTAGGTCATAATTCCCCTATCAAGATGCTTAAAATATGTCTATGCTAATGCTTTCTACTTGTTTAAGCTAGACCGTGTCATGTTGGTTTGCTATTTGTCTGTCCTTTGTGATTAACTCATATATGCTGGTCATATGATAAGGATCTAGGAATATGTGTATTTTCTCTATTTCATTGATTGGTTATGGGTGTTAAAGGATAGTGAAGGGCCTTAGCTTTGAACCATGTTAGTATGTTGTAAATTTGTATGCATGAGTTTAGGACAGTTAAAAATATAATAAGAATCTTCGCGTGTGGTTTGCTCGGCATTATTTGAACATGATGAAATATGCTTGTCTTGTTGAGTTCATGTATCTAGTTCTATAGGTATTAATTATTTGTTAGCCAAGGAGTGCTAGTCATTCAACTTGCAATCTTCTTAATAATCATCTTAACTGCATTGTGTTTTGCTTTAAAGTGTCATTATGCCTAATGTATAACATGAATATGGACCTTTATATTTAAGTTTATGCCTAAATGGCCCTGCCTATTTAAAAATTTATCCTTTGAATGATTATTTGATCATCTCTATGTCTCATATATTTGCTAAATTGGTCATATTTGCCTTGTTTATTTGGATGTTGAAATGCATCCATGTTAGATTATTACACCTCCTAAGCCATCTTGTGTCATGCCCTATCTATTGAGTTGTCTAGACTGTTTTCATAAGCATTTTGCACTAGTTGAAACTAGTATGTGCCATGTAAGTTGTAGCATTTGTTTGCATTTCACACTTAATTTATAATGTTGTTTCATGTAGTAAACATGTATAAGGAACAATATGATGCTAAAACTGCTCAAGTAGAAATGGTTTAGTAAATAATTTGAACATGTCTCACTTAGGAAAAAGAAATGTATTTGCCTCTTGTTAAGTTGCGCAACCATGTCCATAATGTCCACCTATGAGTATGTGTTATTTTCTTTGTTTTGGATCTGTCCATGAGAGAATTCCTATTTTTTACAAGTTGTTAAGTCTGTGGTGTGTTAGAAATGGTCCTACTCCGGCTATGTTGTTATTCTCCAGTTCCCCTAATTGGTTATTTGGCTCATCCTTTTTATCCTATTAATGCCTACTGAATTGGTCATGCATTTCTCCTATACAATTAAGTGTTAAGTGCCTCCATAACATCATATAAAGTCTTTTAATTATCTCATATCATGCTATGTTTACTAAGTTGCTGAATGATATCTGCATTAACATTTTGTGCGTATTTGAACTAGTTTATGGTGTGTTATATTACTGCCCATGTCTGCATTCTATGTTTACTGCCGAATGTTTTCTTTCATAACTGCCTTGTCTGAACTTCCCTATTGTATTGCTTTGCCGGCTGAAAGCCAAGGCATGATTTGGGTTTGGGTAAGCCTCTTCTGGTAGCCTGCCATGCCTGAGGTTCTAGAAACCTTTTTGATCTTGTTGCGGCATCAGAATATGGATGGCGGTAGCCCTTTGATTTCGTGTCTTTCAACTTCGTGGTTTAGTTTGATTGTCAATCTCTAAATTCATTTCCTTTTTTAGGCACTGAATTGGTTGATATCTTTTCTCTATGATAACTACCAAGTATTCTGTTAAGTTATTGTTTTGCTAAAACATAAGTAATTTTGGATACTCATTCTTCACCCCTTATTTCTTTGCATAATCCTGGGGAGTTTCAACTACCAAATAACATTGTGATGCTTCAACGAGCTTGATGTATCTACTGCGGTGTTTGGTTGTTAGGCTTACTGGATATACTTGTCTTGTTATAATGGACTGTTGCTACTTGCGGTTGGTGCACTGCAAAGCAGATAACTGTTGGCATTTTGAGATAATCCCTGCATCTGCAAGGCCAATTGTTGTTGCATTTGAGACTTCAAAACTGTTGCTACGCTTGGTTTGCTATCGCTATCTTTTGGTCTGTTGGTTACTGTATTTTTGGGATTAAATTTGCTGCATTCTGAGGCAGATGGCTGCTGCATCTTGAATCAATTGTTGCTGCTCTTTGGTGCCCCTTTCTGGGGGCAAAATAGTTGTTGCTTCTGAGGCTTTTAAAAGGGCTTAATTGTTGCCACGTTTTAAACCAATTATTACAATATTCGAGTCAAATTATTGCTGCACTTTTGAGCATATTTGATGTTTATCACTGCTGTATTTTAGCCCAAATTGCTGCTATTTTCTTGGCTGAAAACAGCTGCTTTAAGACTGTTTCGGACAACCCACTGTTGTGTTTCAAGCCCACTGCTGCGGTATTTCTTAACCCAATTGCTGTTGTTTTCTCGGCTGAAAATAGCTGCTTTAAGACTGCTTCGGACAGCCGCAATATTTCTGAAAAGTCTACTGACTTGAGCAGGATACTATACTTAGGCCAATGAAATTGAATTTGAGGTCGCATCCCTTCGAAAAATGCCTCTCGGTTTCGGTTTTACTATTTTGGCATTATTTTACTGATTCGAAGAAATACTACACTTAGGCCAATGAAATTGAATTTGAGGCCGCGTCCCTTTGAAAATTGCATCTGTTTCAGTTTACTGATTTTGGCATTTAAACATCCGTGCACGGATGTCTTACTGATTTGAACAAATACTACACTTGGCCGATGAAAATATACATCGATTTTGAGGCATCCACAGTTGGAAAGATGGAAATAAAACTTCTGGGCAAGGATGAAAACTTAAATCTTTTTTTATTTCATCCGAGAGATCAACATGTTTAGTAGGCGAGGCAACTAAAATGACCGACGAGTTATATGTTCGCAGCCACGACGCGATTGGAATGATCTTTCTTTTTCATCCGAGAGACCAACATGTTTAGTAGGCGAGGCAACTCAAATGACCACCGAGTCATGTTTGCAGCCACGACGTGATTGGAATGGTCTTTTCAAAATTTAAGTCTGAGCTCTCCGTGATCAAAACATTCACTGTTTTGGATACGTATTTGAAGTTATTTATAATTAACTATTTCTAACCGTTTGTTCTTGACAGCTTGCAAGGAACAAAGTCAATGAAGGCAGATACTCCTCGGAGATTATTTATTTTGTTGTTTTTACTTTCTTTAATTCAGCTTTATCTCGCTCTGCATTGTAATATTATTTATTGCACTTATGTAATTATTAAAATGCTTAGAATAGATAGACTTAGAATTAATTCATAGGGTAGTCTAAGACTGGAAACCCGTCGCTAGCTTATTTACTTGTAGGCTCGGTTAATTCAAACATAGAAATCCTTCGCTAGTTTATTTATTTTTAGGCTCGTCATACATATTTAAAATTTTCAAAAGAACAACTTTGATCATCTTCTATTCACTTTATTAATCATACAAGTTTATCTTTTTTCAATTTGAAACTCAATGATTTCCAAAAATTACTTTTTTGGCATTAAATAATTCGTTTTTCTCCTTGCTATTAATTGTTATAAATGCATATTTTTCAACTTTACATGTATTTTTCTTTACATATCATACAAATGCATATTTGTACAAAATGCATCATTTACTAAATATTTGCAAACATCTGTTTAACTTTATATACTTTTAAACATGCATTTTTTCTTAGCAATAATTAACCTGAGTTTGATCGGATAACCGTAAGTTAGCGGATCTTAAAGGATGCCTAAACCCTTCCCTTTAGGATAATAAAGAATTCTTACCTAGAATATCATTAGTTTTGCAGACCTTAAAATTGGAGTTACATTTGCAGCATTTATAGTTAATATTCAGGTGCCCTAATTTACCCTAAAATAATTAGGTGGTGACTCCTTAATTCAATACCCAGGAATCACTGATACGTTGTACTCCGCTCTGACCCCGCGCATGGTAAAATCGGGCGCGACAGCATGCTCCACTTAACGGGGTTTGGGCGTGCTGGGGAGTGTTAAGAGTCTCAAATCAGTAATGGAATGGGAACATGAACCCCTTATATGGACTTGGACAATCCTCACCCGACAAGCTAGCTTTGGAGTTGAGTTAGGCCCAAAATTCATTTTTTACAGTAATTATGACCGAAAGTATCCCCTTATTCCCGATATGTTATGGTAACCTCGAGTGCAGAGGCGTATCTAGCCTTGTATGCAGGGGTTCAAATTGAATCCCTAATTTTCGACGCGGAACATAAATTTATGTGTAGTAAAATTGTAATAAATAGTAGATATGAATCATAACTTTAATATTATAATAAGTTTAATGCTAAGAATCTTAAAATTAAATTCATAAAATTTAAATTCTTGAATCCGCCTCTGCCGGAGTGAGTAGGAGGGGGTCGAGTCCTGGTCTACTTACTTGGCAATTCAATGATTTCGGTCTAAGAGACAAGGTTATATTTTCCATTGGCTTTATTCCAAATTCACGCCCACTAGGGTCGAGAATATTTGGAACACTAACACATCCTTTTAATTAACTAGCTGGCCGGCTACGGACAACACACACACTTGTCTGTTGACTCTTCTTCTACTATATATACCGAAAATATCGTTACATATTAAATTACGTATATATGAAGAGTTATATGTTATAGGACAATTTAACTTGATAAGATAAAAATTCTTATTTCCTCACTCCACTAAACATGATTATTAAATTATGTATGCCAATATTTATTGTAATATCAATACCGATCATCACCACCATGTAATGTAAATAATGAATATCATATCTCAGGAAAAAATGAGATGATAGAATTGACTGAACATTTCGGGAAGATTTGATAATGTAGTTTTGTTATAATATGTATATATGATGGAAAAGCACTTCTCGTCATATAAACATGGACAGAGTGCACCCTCTACAATAAAAGTACAAAGTATGTATTATGGTACAAAAATATTTAGAAACCTCAACATTTAATTAAATGCTGAGATGACAAAAATCATCTGGACAAATTAAGTAACTATCACATGACTAGACTATCGTTCTCTTTGACGTTCATTAAACGATAGTCGAAAAACCAACTTGGAGAATGACTTCTTCTTTGAACTCGTATTATTCAAAGGCTGGTGATTTTGAATGTTGTTGTTCGTAGCATTCGAATCAACAAAAGCTTTTAAACGTTGTATGGCGATGTATAGCGTAGCTTCGGACATGTTAGCAAAACATGCACGAAACCATCCCGGTTCTGTACAATGGCACGACGATCCAGGTGAAATATTTAGCCCAACCTCGTACACTATTTTCTTCCATAATTCCATTTCTCCATCAAATGTGTTTGAACTTAGGAGATGTCTCATGTCAACCCAACAAAACAATCCAGCATTGCTATCAAGGCAGCTGATCCCAATTTTTTTAAGACCACGAACAAGCATTTCGTGCCGTTGCTTAAGCCTCTTTTGATTTTCAGACAAGTAGTGTTTCGTGAGTTTTTTGTCTGATAGCATAATGAAAAGAAGGTACTGAGTTTGAGATGAAATTAAACCGAAACTTGACATTTTTGTGGCCGCGGAGACAACCATATCATCATTGGAATAAATGGCACCAACTCGAAATCCAGGGAGACCCAAATCTTTAGAAAGGCTATAGACAATGTGAACTCGATCCCAAATATCAGTGTACATGTAGTTATTTTCGATTAATACTTCCATGACACTGACGAACTTAGGCGAGTTAAAAACCGTGCCAGAATAGATCTCGTCACTGATGAGATGAATTCGTTTTGTCGCTATGAAGGTTAGAAGAAGTTCGAGTTCTTGTTTGCTTAATGTTGTGGCCAATGGGTTCGATGGGTTAGTCACTAGAACCCCTTTCACTCTAAGATTTCGCCTTTTGGCTAATTCGTAAGCTTCTTCAAGAGCGGATTCTGTTATTCTAAAGCCATTTGAACTTGTGCATTGTATTGGCACAATCTCAGCCCCGGTTCTCCATTTAAGATCTCGATCAAATCTGCATTATTACACAATGCTATACTTAGTAAAGACCAATAAAGAAAAGAAATACCATAATGCAGGTCGTCTGCTATAACAAGTTAAAATACACTGTACAATTCCTTATAATTTCAGTGAATGTAAGTTAAATTTTAGAAATGAAGGAGTTAACGTACCCAGGGTAGTATGGAGTGGGAAGGAGAAAAGCATCACCGGTGTCAGCGAGACAAAACATGAGTGTCTCATTTGCAGAAGTAGCACCAGCTGTAAGTACAAGCTTGTTTGAATCAAAGCTCACTTTGTTCCCTCTGATTTCTGACATGAATTGAACCAATGCCTGCATAATATATAATGTGAGATTATGAAGTCAATAATTATATGCATATGTAAGAATATTAATTTTGCCAGTCAGTCAGTATTTACAAGTTAAATTCCAATATCGTAATGACTTACATCTTTGAAAGCTGGAAGGCCATGGTAATCTTGAAAAAGGGCTAGCTCTCTAAATATTGACTCTCCATTTGTCTTAAATCCAGCTGCATCTGGATTTTGAGCAAGCCATGACTCTAATAAATCGAATGAGAGCTGCACAAAATAAAATACGGGAAATTTAAGTCAAAATTGCAAGAGCATAGACACGATAATATTGGTGAGAGGTGCGTGTATATATATATATATAGAAAGAATTGAATGGGAAAATAATGTTATGTAGCTAACCTGATTCTCTGCAAGACCCATCTGGATGATTCCTTTAGGATTACGAGTTTCATCGTATGGATTTTTCTCATACTCCTCCCATCCTAGGAAGTATGAAGAATCTTGTCCATGCAAGTTACACGTGGCTTTATTTGATAGGAACTTCATGTTTCCTGATGTTTTTGTCTTTGAAAGTCACACAACTTCAAGCAAATGTGCGCAAAAAAGGCCAACAAGAGTAAGCACTTGAAAATATTTTGTTTGTGGTAGAAAGAAGAAAGAAAGATTGGATTTGGAAAATATTTGAAAGGAGATTGTTGCTTGTTGCTTGTTGCTATGTGCTGGCATATCCTGGTGTGGTTTATATAGGAGTTTAGCAATCAAGAAAGAAGAAACAACATATCAGCAAAACTCACCATATGTTTTCAAACTTTGACTATGTTATTTTTTTCCCTACTTTTTCTCCGAAACAAACAATTATCCTAATTTAAGTGTGCTGGAATGTAACACTAATTTGACGCGCTTTTGCGTCGTATAATTGAATGTTTTATTTCTTGTAGTTTAGGGACATGACATTAAGGGCTCAATTTGTACCGGCATGTCTAAGGATTTAACTAGAGGGTGGCACTAATGTCACACCATCAACATTTTGCTATATCTGGTAAAAAAACACTTCAAAAAATAATGTTGCACTGTCAGTCTACTAATATTACTACTCTAAATTAACATAAAGAAATAAAATCTCTTTTCTATTTTATATCTGTTTAATATAATGTTATTAAAAAAATCACTTAAATTTTCACCACAATATTTGTCAAATATAATATATAATTAAATAAATAAAAATGTGATCTTGATAGCAACTAAAATTTAAATAAAGTGATCAGTGCAATTCAACATGATATCAATGCAAGTAGAGATATGAGGTTCAATTCTTATTCTACCTATAAATACATCAAAAACACTTTCATGCACTTATCCATACAGAAAAATTCACTATCATTTCTGAGAGCGTGTGTTACTATGTAAATAGAATTATGTAATTTTTTTAATAATTTAAAGATTAAATAAGACAGTCATAATATTCAACAATACTATGTATGTAAATATTTTTTAAGTCAGGAATAGTAAATTTTTATATAAAGTTTACTAGGAGTAATAATTTTCTATGAATTTTTTTTCGATATTTGTAAGAAATATCGATATTATGGCATTTGAAATCGTGTCATTCTTTTGGAATGAACAAATTATGTAACTTGTGTTTGAGAAGCTTAATACATTACATGTCGACTAGGAAAAGTAAAAAACAACGATGGCTAGACATACAAACAATTCCATCCAAAAGTTAAGACCAGTGACCGTGCCTTGCTTCTATTTTGCTCCCTGCCATTGTCCCATCTCCTCACTATCTGTCGGCCACTTAATCTCTTCTTGTCCCTGGTTATTCCCTCTCTCAGGTTGGGCTAAAAATTAAAAAATTTAGAACTTTTTGTAATTTCATAATTCTAAATTAATGTTTCTTCCACATGGTAGTTTTCTATTTCTAATTATTTGAAGTGGAATTGCCTAAAAAATAATGAGTTCAAGTCAACATCCGCTTTCTAATAGTTTGCCATTTTGCATTAGAGGAAATTTTTTAACACCTTAAAAAATAAAAAAAAGACACGATGCTTAAGTTTAATTTAGTTTGCACATAAGGAGCATTCACATTGCGCTTAGACCCAAGTCACATTTATGCAATTAATTGGCTCAGCTTTTATTGCTTTTCGGCTAGTCGGATTGTAATAATCCACTAAAAAGATTAATTTTTTTTTATGCCGAAAAATGATATGTATTACTCATTACCATATCATTATTTTACCATTCGTGTACATAACATCTGAATTTTTTTATATTAAAAAATGTTAATAATCTGTATTCCAAAAAAAAAAAAAACCAGTAAATAATAAACACTGAAAATAAACAAAATCAGTGTTGAAAAAATAAGAATAATTTTTCCAGAATATAATCGAGCCCACTTAGTTCAAAGTGTGTCCTTAAGGAAATTATTCCCCTCACAGTACTCGAGGTTGATGGAATATCCCCTCCCAGGATAGAACGATTATCTTACCAGAATAGTAGTACTCCAAACTCTGGTAGCGGCGAACCACTCAACAGTAGTATATCACACATAATTGATTCGCAAGGTAAGAAGAAGAAGATTTTGTAGTTCAAAAAATTAGTAAGTAAAATTCAAGAATCAAATGAATTTATAGCCATGGAAGTATCAAGCTTACAAGGTTTGCAACCCTTCTGAACAGTCACTAAAACTGGTGGGAAATTTAAATGTGGGAAAGAAACCGGGTCGCGGGTCAGGGTCACTAACGGGTAGGATTGGATAAGTTAATTAATTTAATTAAATAATAATTAATTAAATAATTAAAAATTAAAGAAAATTTGGTCCAAAAAGATTATCAATCAATCAGATCATTTGACCAAATCCAAATCCAAATCCAAATCCGAAGCCGAAGCCGAAGCCGAGCCGAAGTTGAGCGGAGCGAGCGACGACGACGGCGCGAGGGGTCCTTGCCCCCTCAACCCTTTTACTGACAAGAAGGAGTAATTCTACTTATAAGTAGAAGAACTTTTCTTTCCACTACCGATGTGGGACAACTCCCACTTTTCTTTCCACTACCGATGTGGGACAACTCCCACTTTTCTTTTCACTACCGATGTGGGACAAATGATTATTTTATAGAGCAAGAGGAAACTCCCTCCATTTCCCATTCAATCTATCATTTAATCCCAACAATCCCTCACATGAATGGGGAATGGCTATAAGATAAAGGAATGCGCTGACAAGTGTGATATACAAGCGAGAATTGACTGCATCTGGATAAGTAGGTTTCCCTTTGAACTTTCCGTAGTGAACTTATATCGGATATACTCGATCAATCGGTAGATTTGATATCTTTGAACCGTCGAACTTTGTTGTATACCTAGACAACATAAGTCACACAATCAACCCTCAACCGTTTATGGTTCTCACAGTTGTGTTCGTTTCAGCCATGAACACCTCCTGGTTTGTGTGTAGAGAATGGGCCTTTACTGTCATTCCCTTTTAAAGCGGCTTACACTTAACACTCACATAGGTGATTTCTAAACATGTGGTCCTATATCCACATTATCTGGTCATACACTGCCAGATTTAGATAATCATTAAAGAACCTTAATGCTTTATTAACTCATTAACAAGCCATAAGATTTTATCCTTATTTCTGAACATTGTCTTCATCCGAAAATGGGTTGAGTTATTTGACAATGTTGAACCGTCAGTCACAACTTTGTTTGATCTCCTTGAACATAGCTCTTGGGATCTCCAGTCTGCTAGGTAGAGTTACCGCCATGATGACTTGTCCTCGGCCTTAACCCCATTCCCATTGATGATCTACTAACTCCCTCTCTAGATAAGCCTTTTGTAAGCGGATCCGCCACGTTATCTCTTGACTTTACATAGTCAATCGTGATAACGCCACTAGAGAGGAGTTGTCTAACGGTATTGTGTCTTCGTCGTATGTGACGAGATTTTCCGTTATACATTACGCTCCCTGCCCTACCTATTGCTGCTTGACTGTCACAATGTATACATATAGGAGCCAAAGGTTTGGGCCAGAATGGAATATCTTCTAAGAAATGCCGGAGCCATTCAGCTTCTTCACCGGCCTTGTCTAAAGCTATAAATTCAGATTCCATTGTAGAGCGGGCGATGCATGTCTGTTTTGATGATTTCCAAGACACTGATCCACCCCCAATTGTGAAAACATAACCACTCGTGGATTTAACTTCAAATGACCCGGTGATCCAATTTGCATCACTATATCCTTCGATCACGGCGGGATATTTGTTATAATGCAAAGCATAGTCTTGGGTGTGTTTTAAATACCCCAAGACTCGTTTCATTGTCATCCAATGAGTTTGATTGGGATTACTCATGAATCGACTCAACTTGCTTATAGCACATGCTATATCTGGTCGTGTACAATTCATAATATACATCAAACTTCCCAAAACTCGTGCATAGTCCAATTGTGAGTCACTTTCACCTTTATTCTTTTGAAGTGCAAAACTTACATCAATTGGAGTTTTTACAACATTGAAATTTAAATACTTAAACTTGTCAAGTACTCTTTCAATATAATGAGACTGCGATAATGCTAGACCTTGTGGAGTTTTATGAATTCTGATGCCTAAGATCAGATCAGCAACTCCTAAGTCTTTCATATCAAATTTGCTAGCCAGCATACGCTTTGTAGCATTTATATTGGTAATATCTCTACTCATTATCAACATGTCATCAACATATAAACAAACAATGACTTCATGATTTGGAGTATTTTTAATGTAAACACATTTGTCACACTCATTAATCTTAAATCCATTTGCCAACATTATTTGGTCAAATTTCGCATGCCATTGTTTGGGTGCTTGTTTAAGTCCATAAAGTGACTTAACAAGTTTGCACACTTTCCTTTCTTTACCAGGAACCACAAAGCCCTCAGGTTGTTCCATGTAAATTTCTTCCTCCAATTCTCCATTTAAGAAAGTTGTCTTGACATCCATTTGATGGATTTCAAGACCATATACGGCCGCCAGTGCTACTAACACCCGAATAGATGTTATTCTTGTTACCGGCGAGTATGTGTCAAAGTAATCAAGGCCTTCTTTTTGTCTATAACCTTTGACCACAAGTCTTGCCTTATATTTGTCAATAGTGCCATCAACTTTCATTTTCCTTTTAAAAATCCATTTTGATCCTAAAGGTTTATTTCCAGGAGGAAGATCAACCAATTCCCATGTATGATTGTTCAAAATTGATTCAATCTCACTATTGACTGCCTCTTTCCAAAATGCTGAATCAGAAGAAGACATCGCTGCTTTAAATGTTTGAGGCTCATTTTCAAGCAAGAATGTCACAAAATCTGGTCCAAAGGAAGTAGATGTCCTTTGACGTTTGCTACGCCTTGCATCCGCTTTACTTGGTGTATTTTTCTTTGGTTCTTCCCGCGGTCGTTTAGATCTTTCACTTGACGACTCACGTTCAGTTTTATACGGATAAATATTTTCAAAGAATTCAGCATTATCTGATTCAATTACCGTATTTACATGAATTTCGGGATTGTCCGATTTGTGAACCAAAAACTGACAAGCTTTGCTGTTTGTAGCATAACCAATAAAAATACAATCCACAGTTTTTGGTCCGATTTTTACCCTTTTGGGCAAAGGAACTTGGACCTTTGCTAAACACCCCCACACTTTGAAATATTTCAAGTTGGGTTTTCTTCCTTTCCATAGTTCATATGGAATAGATTGTGTTTTGCTGTGGGGCACCCTGTTGAGTATTCAGTTAGCTGTAAGGATAGCTTCCCCCCACAAGTTTTGCGGTAAACCGGAACTTATTAGTAAGGCATTCATCATTTCCTTTAATGTTCGATTTTTCCTTTCCGCAATTCCATTTGATTGTGGTGTGTAAGGGGCAGTAGTTTGATGAATAATTCCATATTCTAAACATATCTCTGCAAAAGGAGATTCGTACTCTCCTCCCCTATCACTTCTAATCATTTTTATCTTTTTATTCAATTGATTTTCCACTTCATTTTTGTATTGCTTAAATGCATCAATTGCTTCATCCTTACTATTAAGCAAATACACATAACAATATCGAGTGCAATCGTCAATAAAAGTTATAAAATACTTTTTCCCACCGCGAGATGGTATTGACTTCATATCACATATATCTGTGTGAATTAAGTCTAAAGGATTTGAATTCCTATCAATAGACTTATATGGATGTTTAACAAACTTAGATTCGACACAGATTTCACATTTAGATTTATTACACTCGAATTTAGGCAATACTTCTAAATTAATCAATTTCCGCAAGGTTTTGTAGTTGACATGTCCTAAACGAACATGCCATAAATTATTTGACTCCAATAAGTAAGACGAAGCTGAATTCTTATTAATACTGTCAACAACCATTACATTGAGTTTGAAAAGTCCCTCGGTGAGGTAGCCCTTTCCTATGAACAAATCATTCTTACTTATTACAATTTTCTCACTAACCAACACACATTTAAACCCGTTTTTGACGAGTAGTCCGGTTGAAACTAAATTCTTCCGAATTGTTGGAACGTGCATAACATTGTTGAGAGTCAGGACCTTGCCGGAAGTCATCTTCAGAAGTATCTTCCCATATCCTTCAACCTTGGCTGTTGCAGTATTTCCCATAAACAAGACTCTTCGGGTCCAGTGGAGCATAGGTTGCAAATGCTTCTTTTGTAGCGTAAACATGTCGAGTGGCACCGTAATCAAGCCACCACTCCTTTGGGTTTCCAACCAAATTGCACTCGATAGCATTGCACACAGATCATCCATATCATCATTCTTTTCCACCATATTGGCTTGTCCTTTTCCCTTGTTCTTTTTCTGAGACGACAATCTGGGCTTTGTGGCCGCCTTTCCCACAATTAAAGCGATTGCCCTTGAACTTTTTCTTGTTGGAATCCTTCTCCTTTCCGTAAGGCCTCTTCCTTTTCTTGTTCTTTTTCAGAGCAGCATCTTCAACGATGTTTGCCCCTTCAATTGGTGAAGTCTTACGGTACCTCTTCTCAGCGGTTTTGTTATCTTCTTCGATCTTGAGACGAATCACAAGATCTTCCAACTTCATTTCCTTTCTTTTGTTCTTAAGATAATTCTTGAAATCTTTCCATGAGGGCGGCAACTTCTCAATCATTGCAGCCACTTGAACGCTTCATTTACTACCATACCTTCAAAGAATAAGGTCATGGAAGATAAGTTGAAGCTCTTGAACTTGGGTTCCAACGGTTTTTCCATCCACCATTTTGTAGTCTAGGAATTTGGCAACCACAAACTTCTTCAAGCAAGCATCTTCAGCTTTGTACTTCTTTCAAGTGCACTCCATAGTTCTTTGGAAGTCTCTCTTGACCGTAGACGCGTTGTACAAGTCATCTTCTAAGGCACTCAAAATGTAGCCTTTGCACAAAAAGTCAGCCTGTTTCCAAGCCTCAGTAACCATGAACTTTTGGTTGTCAGGCATGTCGGCGGCAGGCACGGGAGGGTCCTCATTGGTGAACTTTTGCATACCAAGGGTGGTAAGCCAAAAGAACATTCTTTGCTGCCATCCTTTAAAGTTGGCACCGGTGAACTTCGCAGGTTTCTCAGGTGGCACAGCGGTACGGGTCGTAGGAGTAACCGTTAGTGCAGTAATTGCAGAGGTAGTTCCAGTCTCAATTGCCATTATTCGTTTGTCACTGTCAAATCGACAAACTGTTTTAGTTAATAAAACCAGAATAGCAATTCAATCACAGACTTAAACGATGAAGATTTTATTTCTTCAAATTGCAGTATAATTATGAAACTTTAGTATTCCAACGAAGTTTTTATATCTTCGAGTCAGATTACTAATATTCACATGGAGTAGAAAACTGCACAAGTTTTAATCTCCAAACCAGAATACAACAACGATGAAGTTTTTATATTTTTCAAATCGTTGTACAAGTATGAACTTTAATATTCCAACGAAGTTTGTATGTCTTCAAGTCAGAATATGAAATTTCACACGGAGTAGAAAACCACACAGGTTTTAGTCTCCAAAACAAAATACAGATTAATCTAAAAATATAATTTCCTTAAGATTGTTAATAATCTGTATTCCAAAAAAAAAAACCAGTAAATAATAAACACTGAAAATAAACAAAATCAGTGTTGAAAAAATAAGAATAATTTTTCCAGAATATAATCGAGCCCACTTAGTTCAAAGTGTGTCCTTAAGGAAATTATTCCCTCACAAGATTTCGAGGTTGATGGAATATCCTCCCAGGATAGAACGATTATCTTACCGTAATAGTAGTACTCCAAACTCGTAGCGGCGAACCACTCAACAAGAGTATATCACACGTAATTGATTCGTGCGAGAAGAAGAAGAAGATTTTGTAGTTCGTAAAATTAGTAAGTAAAATTCAAGAATCAAATGAATTTATAGCCATGGAAGTATCAAGCTTCAAGGTTTGCAACCCTTCTGAACAATCACTAAAACTGGTGGGAAATTTAAATGTGGGAAAGAAACCGGGTCGCGGGTCAGAAGCGGATCCGGCCGGGTCGCGGGTCAGGGTCACTAACGGGTAGGATTGGATAAGTTAATTAATTTAATTAATTAATAATTAATTAAATAATTAAAAATTAAAGAAAATTTGGTCCAAAAAGATTATCAATCAATCCGATCCGATCCGATCCGAAGCCGAAGCCGAAGCCGAAGCCGAGCGAGCGACGACGACGGCGCGAGGGGTCCTTGCCCCCTCAACCCTTTTACTGACAAGAAGGAGTAATTCTACTTATAAGTAGAAGAACTTTTCTTTCCACTACCGATGTGAGACAACTCCCACTTTTCTTTCCACTACCGATGTGGGACAACTCCCACTTTTCTTTCCACTATCGATGTGGGACAACTCCCACTTTTCTTTCCACTACCGATGTGGGACAAATGATTATTTTATAGGGCAAGAGGGAACTCCCTCCATTTCCCATTCAATCTATCATTTAATCCCAACAAAAAATCCGCAATATTCATAATCTATATTTTAAACGTAAATAATAAATAAATATTAAAACTAAAAGAAACGAAAATAAAAAAACAATTTTATACAATTCTTCGTGTTCAGCAATGGCAAAAAGTATGCTTTCGCAGTTCTTAATAATTGGAGGCGTAGATACGATTTCAACCTTGTTGCAACCGACTTTTCAGAATGTCAAAAACTCATGACTTAGTGAGGTTTTATTAAGGTTACAGATTTTGATCTTTCATATAATTATATGAAGATATATTTCATTAAGCGTTTCCCTACCATAAAATCAGATTTTGGTTGAAGCTTTAATATAGTACTCCATCGAAATGAAGGCCCCGATAGTTTTGATTCTCTCACGAAATTGCAAATATAAAATTCTCCTTTGTACTTATGATTTGCAGCAACTCATGTTTTCTTCCCCTTTTCATTTTTTAAAATTTCTTATGTTTAAAATATAGGTTATAAATTGATAAATATTTGTGATAAAAAATTTCTCATATGGCATATACATAGTGGCAAACTGGTGATGCGACGATGACATGTCATTTTTTAATCCAAAAATTAAAACTTTTTGTGAATTTGTATTTTCTGGACAACTAACACATAGTTTTGTGATTTGTTACAAAAAACTAATTTTTAGACTTTAATATTACAAATGATTAGTTTAGTGCCTAGACTGTTATTAAAATTAGTTTTGTGACTTTAGTGTTACGAAGAGTAAGTTTAGTGACCGCCAGTAAAATTAACCCTTCTATTTCATGTGTCAATATTTTCTTATTAGTTTATTTAAAAAAGAATTTATTTTTTTATATTTAGAAACAAACAACTATAAACTTTATATTTTACTTACATGTTCTTCAGCAACATATCTCATGGCATGTTTAAAAATCACAAATTCAAAAAATCATTCTTTTTTCCTTAACCTTCGTGTTCAATCAAACCACGCCATATAAATTAAAAAAGAGAAAATATTACTCTCCTCATCGACTATACTATATTCAGAATTTAGAAAATCTACGGTTCCCCTAATTCTAAATTCAGCGGAGAAAAATGAAGGAGAGAATAAAGTAGCAAAAACCTAGGGATTAGGGATGTCAACGAATAGGATCTGGACCGGATACTACTAGATTCGAATCCAGATCCGTTTTTCATACCTGTATCCAGATCCAGATCCAGATCCAGATCCATCGGGTCCATAAAAATCATATTAGAATTCAAATTCATCGGGTCCACCCGGTCCACGGATCGGACCTGGATCCACACATAATTTTTTTTGACTTGAATAATATTCCAACATTCAACATACAACCAATCCAGGATAGTACGATACTGAATCAACAAACACACCAACATTCATATCTAATATTAAAATCAATGCATTCAGTTTCCAGTAACTAGCAAACTGGAAAGTTCTAATGCATTCAATTTCCAGTGCATTCAGATACTGAATCAACAAAACACAACAATATTCATATCCAATGCATTCAGTTTTCAGTTTTCAGTTTCCAATTTCAAAATTGAGATACTGGAAAGTTCTTTTTCTCATAAATAATAGATGTGTGTGCAAATATGAATTGTATCGACGCTTCAATTGCTGCAGAAATTTGTAAGCAAAAATTAATCTTTGTTCTCTGCTCTTGTTGGATTGATAAAATCGTACATGTATTTTCTTTTTCTGTTTGTGTTTGACTGTTAATATATCTTTCAAAATCCCAAAACATCAAATATTATATAAATGATGGTTGAAGAAGATCAGGGATTGGTTGGAGAAGATCATGGAGTAATTATCTCAACAACTTTGGCTTGATCCTCACGACAAGCAACAACTTTTGACTTAGTCTTCACTCATTTTTTACCAGCTCTTTTTTACCTTGCCAAATTATTTTTTACCATAGTAATATTTACACAAATATTACTATGCATCGCGTGAAGTAAGGCAAAATCAGTTCAGAAAATGTTGGTCCGAATGTTGTGCAACATTTGTCACAACATACTTACACATTCATATCAATACTTTAGGAGATATGTTGGTTAAATGTCACAACAGCTAATCCAACATTAACAAAAAGTGTGATTATCCCGTCATAATATTTTTACCGCATCTATTAAAAATTTCCCTCTTCACGGGAATGAACCCGCCTTTTTCTTCAAATGGAGTTAATAGTGTATAGCGGAGAAAAAGGAGGGAGAGAATAAAGTTGCAAAAACCTAGTGAATAGGGATACTTGGATGTAGGCTATTGCCCCAAATTTATCGGTATCCTAGTCAAATTCGGAGACCTTACCATAAAGTAATTACATTCCGAACCAAACTCTGATTCTCCAATATAATTATGTACTCATACTATCATAATTCAGGACAAAGACAAATTTCCCCTCTTATAACTCTTTACATAAATTTTAGTTCTTACAGTTGATCATTCCGATCAATGGAGAGTAATTCAGTGCAACAACGGAAGATTTTTGTTGGTGGAATATCATTGGAGACAACTGAAGAGACACTTACACAGCACTTTAGTCGTTATGGAGAAGTGGTAAAGTCACAAATAATCAAATTTAGGGAGACAGGTTTTGGAAAAGGCTTTGGGTTTGTTACCTTTGCTGATTCCTCTGTTGTTGATCAAGTTCTTCAAGACCAACAAATCATTCTTGGAAGAACGGTAATATAATGCTCAACTACTCTTCCTTTGTCGAATTTAACTTATGCATAATTATGTATATCCACTCTCTCAGTCCCAATTTATGTGGCATGTTGAAATTCGAGAGTCAAAGAAATTTTTCTTTGATTGCAATTTTTTCACATGACTTTTAAATATTTGGAATTATTAATTATTATGACATATAGTACTTTTTACCTAGTTTTTAAATATATAAATCTTATGTTAAATTGTTTTTAACATTCTATGTCCGAATTCTAGGTCAAAATTATCTAAGACCTCCCGAGCACTTTGTCGCTATTTGAGATTCCATATTCCACATATGCAATCATACATAAGGGGGGCGGCTAGAGTATAGTTTATTAGTAATGACTTTCAATTTCCAAAATAATTCCAATTGTGTCGAACTTTCCATTTTTGGAATAATTATATAATCTTCATAAATAGGATCATAAACTTCAAATACTGACTCCACCTCCAATTCATATCTACTTTCTATTTGATGATTATTGTAGGTTGAAGTTAATTTGGCGACACCCAAAGGTGAAAGCCGCCAAAGCCAACGTTGTTCAGAATGCCAACAATTTCAAAGACAGAATATTGAAACCAGCAGATGTAGTCACACAAGGAAGATTTATTTTGGTGGATAGCCTCATTTATTTGAACAAGACTTCAAAAAATATTTTGAGAGTTTTGGAAAAATTGAAGGTGCAAAAATTATCTTCGATAGAGCAACGAATACGCCTAGGGGATTTGGGTTTGTCACATATGAATCAGAGGAAGCTGTAACAAATGTGTTGCAGAATAGATTTTACATGTTGAATAATAAACTTGTTGAGGTAAAAAAAGCAGAGCCAAGGGAATATAGAGTTATGGATAGTTGCAATTACTACGATTCTTACCCTACATATTCAGGTTATGGAATGTGGCCAATTTATGATTCTAGTTGGATTTATGCCTCTCATTATTGGGCCAATCATACTATGGGTCAGACTATTCCGTTTAATCATTTGGGTACAAATGTACCGGTCCCGCAGCCCGTGCCTGTAATGGTACCGGTACCAGTACCCTATTTTACTTCTAGATATCCAGTCAACTGCTACGGCTCAATGCATAATCAAGTGGATGAAAGGCGTTCTAGTTACGAGGTTTCATTAAATTCTGTTCATAACTCATGTAGTGATCATTGGGGGTCTCACAACTCTGTTTCTCATGAAGAGAATAACCAAGATTGCAACAATATTGAGGTTCAACTTGTTGGAAATGATTCACCTCGAGGTAAGACTGGTTTTTATCTACTCCATTGGATTTACTTGTGACTTGTGAGCTTAAATACTAGTCTATGTGACCCAATTTGAATTTTGAGAGTCAATTTTTTTATTTTATCTTTAAGTATTTTGAAAAATAATTTACATATTTAGAGACTACATAAATACGGACTATGTATTAACAATTAAAATATTTAAAGGGCATATGATATAAATTGCGGTAAAAAAATTTCCTTGTTGACTTAAAATTTGACTGTATCACATAAATCGGGAGAAAGAGTATATATTTCCACTCCCAAATCAATTTAAAATAACTACACGAGTAATAATCCTTAAAGATTTATAAGTTCTATGTAGTTGCGCTAAAAGATTTTTATACAATCAGGTTATTTATAAGGTAATTCTAGATAAATTTCAATAATAAGTGTAAGATTAGAATAATTTCCCTTAGAGATTCCTTTCATTAATCACAATATATATAGTTGTACAGAGGTTGATTCTTAATACAATAAGAATCCTAACTTATCTTAAATGGTTGATTCCTAATACAATAAGAATTCTAAGTTACCTTAAATATACATCTATCATAATTACAAAATATACTGTGAATATTCGGAGAATATTCGCTAATACTCCCCTTCAGTCGGAGCGGGAAGAGGCCGTATGCTAAGGCTGAATCGGAAGTCGATGAAGAGCTGTCTCGGTAGTCCCTTTGTGAAAATATCTGCATACTGATAGGAGGAAGGCACGTGTAATATCTTGACCTGGCCAATGACAACCTTCTCACACACAAAGTGAATATCCATCTCGATATGTTTGGTCTGCTGATGTTGGACAGGATTATGAGACATATAGATGGCAGATATGTTGTCACAGTAGACTATAGACGCTTTTCACAGAGGACACTGGAGCTCCAAAAGAAGATTTTGAAGCCAACAGATCTCAGCAACGACAATAGCAACTCCGCGATACTCTGCTTCAGTACTCGAACGGGATAACGTGGCCTGCCGCTTGGCGGACCATGAAATAAGATTATCCCCAAGAAATACACAGTAGCCCGAGGTGGAGCGACGTGTGTCCGGGCATCCTGCCTAATCTGCATCCATGTATGAGAGTAATTTGGTTGGGCCAGAGAGGTATAGATGCAGTCCAAAGTCAAGTGTGCCTTTAACGTATCTGATAATACGTTTGAGGGCCGCAAAATGAGACTCTTGAGGGGCATGCATAAACAGACACACCTGCTGAACGGCATATGCAATATCAGGCCTAGTGAATGTGGGATACTGAAGGGCACCTGCAAGACTCTGATATAGGGTTGGATCAGAAACTGACACACCCTCATTGGCACTAAGCTTGGATTTTGAGTCAACCGGAGTTGACATACTTTTACAATTTGCCATTTTAGCCCTGTACACGATCTCTTCCGCATATTTGCGCTGACACAAAAACATGGTAGCGGCCGATCTGACCAAGGATATACCTAAGAAATAACTCAGTTTGCCCAAATCAGTCATAGCAAATTCAGTTTTGAGTAGAGCAATGATTTCATTCTTCAATTCGTCAGAGGAGGCAGTAAGAACAATGTCATCCACATATAATAGCAAATAAGCAGTGCTGCTACCTCGATGAAAAGTGAAGAGAGAGTTATCACACCTGCTACAAATAAATCCGATCTGCATAATATACCTGGCAAAGCGATCATACCAAGTGCGGGGTGCCTATTTCAAGTCATATAATGACTTCCTAAGATGACATACATACTGCGGGGCTGCCGAATGAACAAAGCCAGGAGGCTGATGCATGTACACAATGTTTTTCAAATCCCCATGAATAAGTGCATTCTTGACATCAAGCTGATGAATCGGCCAATGCATGCCCATAGCAATACTGAGAACAGTCTGAATAGTGGTCGGTTTAACAACTGGACTGAATGTCTCACCACAATCAATACCCTACTGCTGATTAGTTTCATTAGCAACCAGTCTTGCCTTATACCGCTCTAAGTCACCACTGTCTCTGAACTTGTGACGATATAGCCACATACACCGGATAACATTCACACCGTCCGGTCTAGGTACCAATTCCCAAGTGTTCTGCTTGGTTAAATCATTAAATTCCTCGCACATGGCCGCATTCCAATTAGGGTCAAGTTTGGCTAGTTTTTGATTTTTTGGAATGGGTGATAAGGTGTGTGTGGAGAGATTGAAGTGAACCTTGAGTTTGAAAACTGTGTTGGGCACGAGTCTCTATGTGGTGGGTAGGCAGCAGTGTTTGGACTGGGATAAGAGGCTGCTGGCTAACGGGTTCTGGAGGCAGCAGTGGTTGCACTGCGATATGCTGCAGCTGACTTGCTGGTTCTGGGGGGTGTTGGCTGGTCTTGGGTTGATGGCTGGTCGAGAAACAGTTGGTGGGGTAGGTGACATAGGGGGGTCGAGCAGTGAGGGGTTCGACCGAGAGATAGGGGTGTTTGGTCGGCGATAACACCAAACATTATTAGTGACGGAGCTGCTGGTGCAGTCTTCGTCGGAACAGGAAACCGCCGGTGACACACTGACTGGATTAGAGGAGACATAGGAGACTCATCGAGAAATGTGTAATCCATGGTTTGGAATTTTTGGAGATTTGAAAATGGATAGGTCGCCTCGTCAAATATGACGTGAGATAATGATTTTACGAGTGGCTATGTCATAGCACAGGTAACCCCGATGGTTGGGTGAGAAACCGATGAAGACACATGACGTGGTGCGTGAGGCTAGTTTGTGAGACGTAGTGAAGGCCAGGTTGGGGTAGCATAGGCAACCGAAGATGCGGAGTTGGTCATAGGAAGGGAGCCTACGGTATAAGATTTCGATTGGGGTGTTGTTTTGGAGAGTGCTGGTTGGTAAAATATTAAGGAGGTATTCTACCATTTTAACAGCGTAGACCCAGAATGACGGTGGAAGGCTGGCATGAAAGAGAAGGGTATGAACCATGTTATTGATGGTACGGATGATTCGTTCAGCTTTGCCGTTTTGGGAGGAAGTGTAGGGACAGGAAAAATGGAAAACCATGCCTTGTTTAGAGAAGAAATTGTGAAATGCCGAATTATTAAATTCACGTCCATTATCACATTGAAAAGATTTTATAGATTTTTCAAACTGTGTTTTAATGAATTTTTGAAATTCAAGGAACTTGGCAAACACTTCAGATTTGAACTTTAGTGGGTATATCCATACAAAGTGTGAAAATCATCTAATAATACTAGATAGAATTTGTGACCCAAGGAACTGACAACCGGAGATGTCCACAAATCAGCATGAACAATATCAAATGGACAAAAAGTAACACTGTTGGATGACATAAATGGAATACGAGTATGTTTGCCAACCGGGCAAGAAAAACAGTGTTGGACAAGTTTTCCATTATTACATTGAATACGCTTATTAGTCCTAAGAATATTAAAAACAGGATCTCCTGGGTGTCCGAGTCTGTTATGCCAAGTTGACAGAGAGATAACAGCAAGGGAGATAGGTGAATGAGTTCTGACAGCGGAAGATTGAGTGAAGGGGTAGAGGTCTCCCACACTATTGCAGCGCGTAAGAATTTTTCCCGTATTGAGATCCTTCACAGAAAAACCAAAATGGTCAAATTCGATAGACACATAATTATTGCGAGTGAATTTTCTAACAGAGATTAAATTTTTATTGATGTTGGGTGTGTAAAGGACATGATTTTGGGAGAAAGGCGGGTGGAGATGTTTGGTATGTGTGTTATCATAACCTTCAATTGGAATGCGATGACCATTGCCAACAGTAATAAATTGAGGACACTTTAACCGAAGTATTTGGGATAAGTTACCTGATGATCGGGTGAGGTGAGATGTGGCTCCGGTGTCCATGTACCAATTATCATCGGGCTGTTGAAGGTTCATGGTGAGGCCTGGCCCAAATCGGTGGGGGCCAGCCGCCTTTGCGGTCTTTGCTAGGACCGAGACCATGTGGGCTTCTTTGCTGCCGCCGCTAGGCCTTTGTTGGTGGCGGAGCCCAATAGACTGGGTGACCAAGCAGCCTGCTGGAACTGGGCCCCTGCAGTTGGGTAGGGGTATGCAGGTGAGGCCCAGTTCCCTTGATTGGGCCACAGTGGTTGCTGTCCAGGCCACGGGAGATAGGGAGCAGGAGTTGGGCCTAGCTGCTGGTTTCGGTTGCCCTTGCCGAGGCCCTTCCATTTATTGTTGTTACCGCGACCTTTGCCACCACGCCCTCCGCCGCGGGACTGCTGATGCTAGTGGTCTTTCGGTGGTGGCTGGGTAGTGTTGGCCGCCGGTGGTGTCATGCCGTCAACGGCTAATGCCTTGTGATTGTGCTCCTCTTGTTTAGCACGGCGGGTCTCTTCTAACAAAAGTTGCAAACGTGCTTTGTTGAAACTTGGGAGGGGGTCGGCCTGTTGAATCATCATTGCAAGTGTATCATATTCACCTTTCGGTAAACCAGCAACTAGTTGAAGCACCATCTTGGTTTCTGAAACAAAAGTCCCTACGTTGGAAAGTTGGTGGGTTATGAGTTTCAGTTGTTTACAATATTCAGACATGTTGTTAAAATTCTCGAGACGTGTATTGTTGAACTGCTCTTCCAAATACACGGCCCGAGTATTTTTATTATCCTGAAATTTTTTTCTAGCCGTACCCAAAGTTCACGTGCCGTAGCACCTGTTTTCATGATAGTGCACAACAAGTCTTTAGAGATGGTGCCGTAGATCCACTGTTTGATGATGGCGTCAAGGCGACGCCAGGTTGAGTCTGCAACATCGGTTGGACGAGGAACATAATCATCAATATGGTCGAGCACATTGTACGCACATGCATGAATATAGAACAGTTCTATCCACATGGAATATTGACAGTCTTTTTGGTCAAGAATTATAGGGATAAAATTCTTGATGTTGTTAACGGCGAATGCCGGATGAAAAGAAGATAATGAACGTTGAGGGGGGTTGTCAAGTGTGCCAGTGGATGAATGTGAATATTCGCTAATAATAAGTAATATGTATTTCTTCCGTCTCAATTTATGTAATGGTGTTTGACTGAGCACGTAGTTTAAAAATGACTTTTGAAACTTGTACTCTAAAACAAATCATATATATTTGTGTGACTATAAATCATCTCATGGGTAACGTAAGATGTTTAAAGTTAAATTATCTCAAATGTAGAAATGTGTCATTCTTTACTAACTAAAAAGAAAAAAAGTGTCACATAAATTAAAACTGAGAAAGTAACTCCATAAAAATAATAATTAAACTGCTACCGAAGGTAAAAATTCACTGATAGTGTAAAATATCTTTAGTACATGCCAAAATTAAGCACTAATTGGTGTATTTTAAAGCCTTGGAAATCACATAACATGATAAGTTTCTTTGTGATCTTGTTATAGCTCCTGAGAGTGCAAAGCCACTGGAAAAAGAAGCAGACAATGGTGAAACAGACCAAAGTGACAAAAATTCCCAGGTCAATACCAAAGCAGAAAATAGTGAAAAATATCAAAGTGTGGGAAAGTCACAGGTCAATTCCCTTGCAGACAATGGTGAAAAAGAGCAAAGTATGGAAAATTCCCAGGTCAATACTGAAAACGACACCTCAGAAAAAAGTAATGGAGTATCAAGTAAGTGCTTCAACGTTGTTTTGTCAGTTGACCTTATTTTAACTTCAAGTTTACTAAATTTCAAAATGTTATGTCAAAAAATGATAACCTTGAAGGATAACTGAGTCCATACTTGACAAAATAATGTATACTGTACTAAGTTATAAGCTGCACTCAAATCTTTGCTAATTGGAAAACTTTATATGCAAGTGTAAAAACTAATGTGTGTTAAGTTGCATATACTGGTATAGCCCTAGCAATGAAGTTAGATAAAAAGCATGGGGACCAATATTTTTTCCCTAGAGACAAAAAACAAGCACTGGGACCAATATTTTTTCAATAGAGACAAAAAATGTTAGGTAATTTCTTTTCAAAATTATTTGGTAAGAGAATTAGATCTCCACCTACTTTACGCATAAGCATTTAAGGTACGTAATTATTTAGGGTTTTTTCCTTTTAGATCTTGTACATATTGCTTCATATTCAGAGTGTGAGATACAGTAATACAAAGGTTTATCATATGCATCTTGGCTTAGTTGAATTTTTTATTTATTTTCTATTTCAATCATTTTTAAAACTTCTTTGTAATCTACATTTATATCTAGGAAATTTTGTTTTTCCAAAGCGATCTTTAAACCTTGTTGTAAAGATTGGAATTCAGTTAAGATTACTAAAAACATGGCTATATTTTGAAATTTTCAAGAGAAATGGTATTGATTAATGACAGAAGCCATGATATACACGGACCAAACGTGTATATCACCAAACCGAGTTTTGTAAATAACTTACCATAGTTGTAGAATTCTTGTACAAGTGTAATTATGGTATTAAAATTATAGTAGGAAAATGTAGATTTAATTTTCTTAATTAATTTTGTATATCATGTATATATAGACCTTTTCATTAATGAAAATAATCAAGGAATTATTCCCTTTCATGGTATCAGCAGTCTAGGGTAAAAATACCTTCTCCCAAAACCCTTCCGCAACCCTCTTCTTCTCGAAAAAAGAGAAGCAGGCCGACGACCAGTCCTTTTTTTTTTCTCCCAAATTTTCTTCCGAATCCCTCATTCTCCTCTTGGTCTTTCACCATGTCTACCTCAAAGAACACGTTCTATCTTGCCCTTACAGTTTCCAACATCAAGAACCACATCCCCATCGTTCTTGAGATGGAAAACGTTCAATACGCAATGTGGGCAGAATTATTCAAAGTTCACGCACGCTCGCATCAAGTCCTTCATCACATCATTCCCGCGGATACATGAAAGGAGAAGGTGCCTACCACCAATGATGATCCTGCGTTATAGACGACTCTTGATGCTACAGTAATTCAGTGGATATATTCCACTATCTCTACGGACCTTCTACAGATGATTATTAAAACCCGACGCCACGGTGATAGAAACTTGGAATAGGGTGCGTGATATATTCCAGTATAACAAAAATTCACGTGTCGTCACTCTTGAGCAAGAATTTTCCCATGTCAATATGGAGGATTTTCTGAATGTCTCGGCCTATTGTAAAAGACTGAAGGAATTAGCAGATCAACTCAAGAACGTTGGTGCGCTCGTCACCAATGATCGTCTTGTTCTTCAGATGGTTGCAGACCTATCCTAGGCTTATAATGGTGCTGGGACACTTCTTCGTCAGAGTAATCCTCTTTCACTTTTCTGCGAGGCTCGTTCCATGCTCACATTAGAAGAGGCCAGTGTTAGGTAGATTTTAGTACTATTTTAGAAGGTGTTTTAGGGAGTCTTTTGTTGGTCTTTTAGTTGTCTTGTGTAGTATTATGCATGTGTTTCGTGTTTTCAGGTTTTAAGCGATTCAGAAAGGAATAAGGCGAATCCACAGGAAATAGGCGGTTATTGAGGAAAAAAATGCATATCTAGTCACAAGAAATAGGTCAAAGAAACCATGGGAAGCTCAAAAAGCAGTTTAAACAAATTTCGGACGAAGAACGCGAAGAGCCGCGTCGCAACAAGCATGGAGCCGCGGCGCTGAAGGGCCGCAGCCGAGGAAGCAAAAGTCGCGACTCTCCACTGGCAGAAAGTTCAGAAGCTAATTAGAGCCGCGACGCTCTAATAGCTGAGCCATGGCGCCGACGACGTCCAGGCAGTGAAAAACCCTAATTTTTAACAAGGGCAAAAAGGTCCATTCAGGGGGTTTTGGGTGATATATGCTGGGGGAGGCGAATTTTGGGGGTATCACACATTGGAGGCAAGGAATAGGAGAGCAAGAAGCAATTAGAGACATCAATTGTCCAAGTTCTTTTCCTTTTCTTTACTTTAATTCAGTTTATGTTGGATAGTAAGTTAATTAGTTATCTTAGCATGTCTATGAGCTAATTACTTTTATTAGTGTTTTCCGTTGAATAACCTGAAACTCTGTTATGATTTAACGCACTGCTAGTGTTTCTTCTTCATCTATTAAGATCTCTTCAACTTGTACTTATTGAATGAGAATTTATTGGCAATTAGTTTCATTACCTATATAATTTTAAATCAAAATCTGAAAAGTGAGATTTGCATATGCTATAGTTGATTAGACGTAGGTTTAATCTGGAACGAGAGTATCTCGATTGCCTGTGTAACTTTTTAGGTTATTGATCTTAATCCTCCTATGTGATTGAATTTATCATAGAAATATAGAAAATTCTCACTTAGGTTGAGTTTTTATATGTCCTAACCGGAATATAGAACATCTCACTTAACCTCCTATCTTAATAAGAAGATGAATCGATAGTCTTGCATTAATAAATGATAGAGTGGATTGTTGATGAGATTGGAAACCCTAATTCCCTTCATTACTGAATTAAACTTCGTGTGTTTCACTGCTACTTTATTCCCGTAATCTATTTTAGGTTGTTAATTCTTTAGTTTAGAAATCACCACTTATATCCGTTTGCCAAATAGAAACTAAAGATTAATTAATTGGTAATTGATAAATCAGTCTCTGTGGACGATACTCGGTTTTACCAAAATTATTACAAATTGCGATATGTACACTTGCGTAGCATCTAGAAATTCCGTAACAACCGGCTTGGCTAATTCTAGCCAAATCCCTAACAACGGTGGCGGCAAAAAAGGTCAAAATCGGAAAAATAATGGCAAGAACCGTGGGGGTGATTTTTTTTCTCGTCACTCCGTTCGGCAGTCAGCTAATTCAGCCAACTTCAGCCTCACTCTCAAACTCTCTTTAACACTTAGAATTATTTCGGGCAGAAAGAAAGACAAGCAACGTTACAGGCCAAGGCCCAACCTTTTCTTTATTCTCAATAAGTAAAGGAACTCAACGTTTACAAAGGCACACACAAAACTGACTTTCACTCAAAAGGGACGAAGAGCTAAACATTTGCTCGTTTACTCTCTCACTTTTTCTGAATGTGTAATGCCTTAGCCTACTCCTATATTTGTAGGGGGAAATTCTGCCCAAGGCAGTTACAAAGGGGGAGTTGGGCACACACTTCAGATTCCCGCCCAGAATACAAGGAAACGTTCAAGTCAACGTCGGGGCACGTCGCCCCATTCACGCGCACGCCCGTATTCACCCGGATTCACCCGCAACCGTCTCATGTGCCTAGCACATGGAGGTAACCGCTGCCATCTCAGCGATCCGCATCGCAGCCAGCTCGCGCGCATTTCGCGGCCCCATCACTCATCCGTGTCTCGACCCCGTCACGCATCCGCGCCTCGTCCAGGTCACGCATCCGCGCGCATTCCTCGGCCGACTCAGCGTCCAGCTCTGCGCGTCGCCCGTATTTATCGGTCCAGCTCGGCCTTGCGGCCTTGCCCCAACACTTTACCGTATTCCTTGCCATTTCGCCCAATGTCTCGATGGTCTACCAACCTTGTCGACCATCGCCCAGTATCTTGGCCCTCCTGTCGAGACAACCGTGCCATTCCTATGCCTCGCACAAGGCCAATGCCCTCGACTAGCTCCGTGCCAACACCCACGATGCCAATGCCGATCCTCAGTCACGCACGCCCGATAGGTGCCATGCGTCTTCGTCGGGCCAGCCTTGCCCTCGGCCAGACGTGCCAACACTCACGCCTGTCCGAGCCATCCCACGACCTCGACCTGCCGACCCATGCCAGTGCCAAGGGCATCATCCAAGCCCTTTGGCCCTGTCTCTGCCGACATCCGTCATAGCCAAACTAGGGGCGTAACAAACCACCCGCACCACTTGAACTCGACGTCCTCGTCGAGACTGTTTTTAAGTAGTCCTCGACTTCCTTTTCGAATTGCCACAAAGATGAATTTTTCTCCCAAGTAGCATCAGCTTCTTGTCTACCCTTCCACTGAATCAAGAACTCTGTCCGCCTGTTCTTCTTGCTCATACCAAGGACCCGGTGATCAAGTATCTTTTCTATCTCAGCATCAAACTGTGTGCGCACCACAGCCGGTGCCCTTTTCGACTTGTTCCTTTCCGAATCCTCAGCATCCTCAAAGTAAGGCTTAAGAAAACTTACATGGAAGGTTGGATGTAATTTCAACCTTTCCGGCAGCTTCAATTTGTAAGCGACCTCGCCTACCTTCTGAACCACTTCAAATGGCCCATCATATTTGGGAATCAGACCCCTATGCCGGTGCTTACTCACGATTTGTTTCCAAATCTGGGGTGTGAGCTTCAGCAGCACTTTGTCACCAACATCAAACTCGACCGACCTCCGATGTTGATCAGCATACTTCTTCATTCTTTTCTGGGCCTTGCGCAAACTGTCTTGCGCCTCGGCAAGCATCTCATGCTTGTCCCTTGCGTACCGATATACAACAGGGCATCGACCTTGACTCTTCTGTTTTACAACATCCAGAGGAGTCATAGGCTGTTTGCCCAGCACGATCTCAAACGGGCTCATTTCTGTTGCCGACGACCTGTGTAGGTTATAGCAAAACTGCGTTGTATCCAACAAGTCTATCCAATTCCTCTGGCTCACCGTCACATAATGCCGCAGGTATTCCTCCAACAAATGGTTTATTCTTTCGGTTTGTCCATCAGTTTAGGGATGATTTGCAGTAGAGAACTTCAAATTCGTCCCCATCAAGTTGAACAAGGCAGTCCAGAACCGACCAGTGAAGCGAGCATCACGATCACTCACAATGTCGCCTGGCACTCCAAAGAACTTCACAACATTTTTGTAGAACAATTCGGCAGCAACATCCGACGAACACACCACTGGAGCAGCAACAAATATAGCATACTTTGAGAACCTGTCGACCACCACCATGACCGACGCCATATCCTTCACCTTAGGAAACCCAACAACAAAGTCCATCGAAACGGACATCCAAGGCCTTTCCGGAATTGGAAGAGGCTGCAGCAACCCAGCTTCTTTCTTACGTTCCGTCTTATCTAATTGGCATACTAGACAAGATTTCACATAAGCTTCAATGTCCTCCTCCATTTTAGGCCAAAAGTAAACTCGAGACAGTAAGGCAAGCATCCTTTCTACTCCTGGATGACCCGCCCATGGAGTGTCATGCGCTTCTTTCATCATGTCTTTGCGCAGTCCACCACCCTGAGGCACGACGATTCTCCCCCCCTTAAAATAGAGGAGATCGTCCTCGATCCAGTACCTCCTCACAATTCCATCCCGAACTTGACTCATTATCTTCTCATATAACGAGTCATTCACATCACACAGTCTGATCTTATCGATAAAATCAGACTCCATATTTGTAATTGAATATACGGCAGCAAATACCTATTTGCGACTCAAGGCATCCGCAACATTGTTGTGTTTTCCTGGCTTGTGCTCCCACACAAAGTCATATTCTGCCAAGAACTCCTGCCATCGCGCATGTTTTGGACTAAGTTTGCGTTGCATTTTGAAAAATGTATTGGCGACGTTATCAGTCCGCACCACAAACTTAGTTCCCAGCAAATACACACGCCAAATCTGCAAGCAGTGAACCACAACAACCATTTCCTTCTCATGAGTCGAGTATCGTTGTTCCGCATCATTCAATTTCCTGCTTTCGAAGGCCACTGGATGGCCCTCTTGCACCAACACTCCGCCAACAGCTTTGTCGGAGGCATCGGTGTGCACCTCAAAAGGCATCCCAAAATCAGGCAGCTTGAGAATCGGCTCTGAGGCAATGGCTTCTTTCAAAGAACAGAAAGCCGCCTCACACTTATCCGACCAGCACCACTTGACATCTTTCTTCAGCAAATCCGTCAACGAAGCCGCCTTCTTTGAATAACTTGCAATGAACTTGCGGTAATAGCTTGCCAACCCCAAGAACGACCGCAACTCTTTCACGCCACTGGGTGCCTGCCAGTCAACAATAGCCTGCACCTTCTTCGGGTCCATGCGCACTTGATTCTGACTCACCAAGTGCCCAAGGAATCTGATCTCTTCCTTAGCAAACTCACATTTTTCTTTCTTGACATAGAGTTTGTACTCCCTCAACCTAGACAGCACCTTGCTCAAATGTCTTACATGTTCATCTAATGAGCGACTATAAATGACAATGTCGTCTAAGTAGACCACTACGAAGTCATCAAGGTACTCAAATAATACATCGTTCATTAAATTATAGAAAGTAGCCGGGGCATTAGTCAAGCCAAACGGCATTACAAGAAATTCGTAAGAGCCATAACGAGTAACACAAGTCGTTTTGGACTCATCCCCCTCTGCTATTCTAACCTGTCAATAGCCCGCACGTAAATCCAGCTTAGTGAATCACCTAGCCTGACTGAGCCTATCCATCAAGTCTTGAACCAGCGGCACCGGATACTTGTTTTTGATAGTTACCTTGTTCAGCGCCCTATAGTCCACACACATCCTTAGCGTCCCATCCTGCTTCTTCTGGAATAAAACAGGGGCGCCATAAGGAGCCTTAGACGGCTGAATCAGACCCGCATCAAGCAAGTCATTGAGTTGCTTCCTCAGTTCAGCCAATTTCTTAGGAGCCATGCGGTAAGGAGCTTGAGCATGGGCTATAGAACCCGGCAGCAACTCGATCTTGTGGTCAGTATCCCTCCGTGGTGGCAAGTGTCTGGGCAGTTCAGGGGGCATAACATCATCATATTGCCTCAGCAACTCAGCCACGTAATCTGGAACTTCCTCAAACACATCCGGTTTAATTTCCACCAATGTAGCAAGAAAGGTCTCATTCCCCTGCTCAAGCTCCTTACCGCATGACTCCTAAGGAACTGGCTGAACTGAGGAAGCAGCTCAATGACTTGCTTGATGCGGGTATGATTCAGCCGTCTAAGGCTTCTTATGGCGCCCCTATTTTATTCCAGAAGAAGCAGGATGGGACGCTAAGGATGTGTGTGGACTATAGGGCGCTGAACAAGGTAACTATCAAAAACAAGTATCCGGTGCCGCTGGTTCAAGACTTGATGGATAGGCTCAGTCAGGCTAGGTGGTTCACTAAGCTAGATTTGTGTGCGGGCTATTGACAGGTTAGAATAGCAGAGGGGGATGAGTCCAAAACGACTTGTGTTACTCGTTATGGCTCTTACGAATTTCTTGTAATGCCGTTTGGCTTGACTAATGCCCCGACTACTTTCTGTAATTTAATGAATGATGTATTGTTTGAGTACCTTGATGACTTCGTAGTGGTCTACTTAGACGACATTGTCATTTATAGTCGCTCATTAGATGAACATGTAAGACATTTGAGCAAGGTGTTGTCTAGGTTGAGGGAGTACAAGCTCTATGTCAAGAAAGAAATATGTGAGTTTGCTAAGGAAGATATCAGATTCCTTGGGCACTTGGTGAGTCAGAATCAAGTGCGCATGGACCCGAAGAAGGTGCAGGCTATTGTTGACTGGCAGGCACCCAGTGGCGTGAAAGAGTTGCGGTCGTTCTTGGGGTTGGCAAACTATTACCGCAAGTTCATTGCGGGTTATTCAAAGAAGACGGCTTCGTTGATGGATTTGCTGAAGAAAGATGTCAAGTGGTGCTGGTCGGATAAGTGTGAGGCGGCTTTCTGTTCTTTGAAAGAAGTCATTGCCTCATGGCCGATTCTCAAGCTGCCTGATTTTGGGATGCCTTTTGAGGTGCACACTGATGCCTCCGACAAAGCTGTTGGCGGAGTGTTGGTGCAAGAGGGCCATCCAGTGGCCTTCGAAAGCAGAAAATTGAATGATGCGGAGCAAAGATACTCGACTCACGAGAAGGAGATGGTTGCTGTGGTTCATTGCTTGCAAGTGTGGCGTGTGTATTTGCTGGGGACCAAGTTTGTGGTGCGAACTGATAACGTAGCCAATACGTTTTTCAAAACGCAACGCAAACTTAGTCCAAAACAGGCGCGATGGCAAGAGTTCTTGGCAGAATATGACTTCGTATGGGAGCACAAGCCAGGAAAACACAACAACGTTGCGGATGCCTTGAGTCGAAAAGAGGTATTTGCTGCCGTATATTCAATTACAAACTTGGAGTCTGATTTTATTGAAAAGATTAGACTGTGTGCTGCGAATGACTCGTTATATGCAAAGATAATGAGTCAAGTTCGGGACGGAATTGTAAGGAGGTACTGGATCGAGGACGATCTCCTCTATTTTAAGGGGGGGAGAATCGTCGTGCCTCAGGGTGGTGGACTGCGCAAAGACATGATGAAAGAAGCGCATGACACTCTATGGGCGGGTCATCCAGGAGTAGAAAGGATGCTTGCCTTACTGTCTCGAGTTTACTTTTGGCCTAAAATGGAGGAGGACATTGAAGCTTATGTGAAATCTTGTCTAGTATGCCAATTAGATAAGACGGAACGTAAGAAAGAAGCTGGGTTGCTGCAGCCTCTTCCAATTCCGGAAAGGCCTTGGATGTCCGTTTCGATGGACTTTGTTGTTGGGTTTCCTAAGGTGAAGGATATGGCGTCGGTCATGGTGGTGGTCGACAGGTTCTCAAAGTATGCTATATTTGTTGCTGCTCCAGTGGTGTGTTCGTCGGATATTGCTACCGAACTGTTCTACAAAAATGTTGTGAAGTTCTTTAGAGTTCCAGGCGATATTGTGAGTCATCGTGATGCTCGCTTTACTGGTCGGTTCTGGACTGCCTTGTTCAACTTGATGGGGACGAATTTGAAGTTCTCTACTGCAAATCATCCCTAAACTGATGGACAAACCGAAAGAATAAACCATTTGTTGGAGGAATACCTGCGGCATTATGTGACGGCGAGCCAGAGGAATTGGATAGACTTGTTAGATACAACGCAGTTTTGCTATAACCTACACAGGTCGTCGGCAACAGAAATGAGCCCGTTTGAGATCGTGCTGGGCAAACAGCCTATGACTCCTCTGGATGTTGCAAAACAGAAGAGTCAAGGTCGATGCCCTGCTGCATATCGGTACGCAAGGGACAAGCATGAGATGCTTGCCGAGGCGCAAGACAGTTTGCGCAAGGCCCAGAAAAGAATGAAGAAGTATGCTGATCAACATCGGAGGTCGGTCGAGTTTGATGTTGGTGACAAAGTGCTGCTGAAGCTCACACCCCAGATTTGGAAACAAATCGTGAGTAAGCACCGGCATAGGGGTCTGATTCCCAAATATGATGGGCCATTTGAAGTGGTTCAGAAGGTAGGCGAGGTCGCTTACAAATTGAAGCTACCGGAAAGGTTGAAATTACATCCAACCTTCCATGTAAGTTTTCTTAAGCCTTACTTTGAGGATGCTGAGGATTCGGAAAGGAACAAATCGAAAAGGGCACCGGCTGTGGTGCGCACACAGTTTGATGCCGAGATAGAAAAGATACTTGATCACCGGGTCCTTGGTATGAGCAAGAAGAATAGGCGGACAGAGTTCTTGATTCAGTGGAAGGGTAGACAAGAAGCTGATGCTACTTGGGAGAAAAATTCATCTTTGTGGCAATTCGAAAAGGAAGTCGAGGACTACTTAAAAACAGTCTCGACGAGGACGTCGAGTTCAAGTGGTGCGGGTGGTTTGTTACGCCCCTAGTTCAAAATATGACGGATGTCGGCAGAGACAGGGCCAAAGGGCTTGGATGATGCCCTTGGCACTGGCATGGGTCGGCAGGTCGAGGTCGTGGGATGGCTCGGACAGGCGTGGGTGTTGGCACGTCTGGCCGAGGGCAAGGCTGGCCCGACGAAGACGCACGGCACCTATCGGGCGTGTGTGACTGAGGATCGGCATTGGCATCGTGGGTGTTGGCACGGAGCTGGTCGATGGCATTGGCCTTGTGCGAGGCAAAGGCATGGCACGGTCGTCTCGGCAGGATGGTCGAGAAAGCTCGGCGAGGGTCGACAAGGTTGGCCGAGGGCGCCGAGACATTGGGGCGAAATGGCAAGGAACACGGCTAAGTATTGGGGCAAGGCCGCAAGGCCGAGCTGGACCGAGAAATACGGGCGACGCGCATAACTGGACGCTGAGTCGGCCGAGGAATGCGCGCGGATGCGTGACATGGCTGAGGCGCGGATGTGTGACGGGGCCGAGACACGGATGAGTGACGGGGCCGCGAAATGCGCGCGAGCTGGCTGCGACGCGGATCGCTGAGATGTCAGCGGTTACCTTCATGTGCGAGGCACATGAGACGGTTGCGGGTGAATCCGGGTGAATGCGGGCGTGCGCGTGAATGGGGCGACGTGCCCCGACGTTGGCTTGAACGTTTCCTTGTATTCTGGGCGGGAATCTGAAGTGTGCGCCCAACTTCCCCTTTGTAACTGCCTTGGGCAGAATTTCCCCCTATAAATATAGGAGTAGGCTAAGGCATTAGATTTCAGAAAAAGTGAGAGAGTAAACGAGCAAGTGTTTAGCTCTTCGTCCCTTTTGAGTGAAAGTCAGTTTTGTGTGTGCCTTTGTAAACGTTGAGTTCCTTTACTTATTGAGAATAAAGAAAAGGTTGGGCCTTGGCCTGTAACGTTGCTTGTCTTTCTTTCTGCCCGAAATAATTCTAAGTGTTAAAGAGAGTTTGAGAGTGAGGCTGAAGTTGGCTGAATTAGCTGACTGCCGAACGGAGTGACGAGAAAACAATCACCCTGTTGCAATAGCGGTTGCGGCAGTGGCGGGGGAAGTGCAGGTAGTCGGAGCAGTGGCGGCAGTGGAAGTAGTGGGCCGGCTGGGCCGCAACACCACTGGCCGCAGCCTTGGGCCACTTTACTATGACCGTGGGGCTGCCGGGCTAGTAGTCAGTGGCCCAACTCGGTCTCGCCTTTTTACAGGTTTTCCAATGAATTGGGCCAGTGCCAACAGAGGCGCAATTCTCCATTCCAGCAATCCCAGCCCAAGCAGTCGATTGGGCCTTGGCCTCAGCAGGCCTTCGCTGTTGCGGGTCCAGTTTCCTGTCCGACACTTACGGATATTGAGGCCACGATGCGTACTTGAATTAAATCACCCGGATGCAAATTGGTACATGGACACCGGAGCCACTTCTCATATGACATCCGCGCAAGGTAATCTCTCGTCTTATTTCAATTTGAGCAAAAATCGTAGCATAATTGTTGGTAATGACAATTTAATTTCAATTTGTGGTTATGGTCACACAAATTTGCCCCTCTCCCACATCCACCTCTAGTCCTTAAAAATGTCCTTCATGCGCCTCACTTAATTAAAAATTTGGTGTCTGTTCGAAAATTCACAACTGATAATTGAGTTTCTGTTAACTTTTACCCTTTTGGATTTTCTATGAAGGATTTCAAGACGGGGATACCTCTAATGAGATGTAATAGTCTAGGAGAGCTTTATCCAATCATCACCACCACCATTTCCACGAGTCAAGCCATACCTTCCACATTTGCCGCTCTTGCTCATTCTTTGTGGCATGCACGTTTGGGTCATCTATTATTTCTTCTTTTAAAAATAATAGTTTTATTGATTGTAAGAGTACACGTAGTACTCATATTTGTCCTTCTTGTCCTCTAGAGAAACATGTTAGGTTGTTGTTTGTAGCCTCTACTTCTAGTACGTCGATGCATTTTGACATTATTCATAGTGATTTATGAACATCTCTTGTTTTGAGTTCGTTGGGCCATCGTTACTATGTTTTATTTTTGGATGATTATTCTATTTTTTCTATTTTTTTTGTGGACTTTTCCGTTTTCTAACAAGTCTCAAGTTTTTTCCACATTCCTAAAATTTAGAGTCTTCATCTGTACCCAATTTGAACAAGAAATTATACATATTCAATGTGATAATGGTAGGGAATATGATAATGGGCCATTTCGGGAATTTTGTGACACTCATGACATATCTTTTTGGTTTTCTTGTCCTCATACGTCCTCACAAAATGGGAAGACCGAAAGGAAAATTTGTACCATTAATAATATTATCCGAACCTTACTAGCCGATGCTTTCATACCTACGTCTTTTTGGCATCATGCGTTATAAATGACTACTTACCCCCTTAACATCCTTCCTAGCAAAGGTTTAGCATATCAATCACCCCTAAAAATTCTTTATCATAAAGACCCCTCGTATTCTTATCTTAGGGTGTTTGTGCTATTCATTTTTTCCATCTACTACAATTAACAAACTTCAAGCCCGCTCTACCACTTGTGTATTTTTGGGTTATCCGTCTAATCATCGTGGTTACAAATATTTTGATTTATCTTCAAATAAGATCATAATTAGTCGCCATGTTATTTTTGATAAAACCAATTTCCGTTTGCTAAATTGTATAATTCCGTGTCTAGTTCTTATAATTTTTGGATGATGGGCCATCATCGTATATGATCCATGAGTGGGCCCAACACTCCCATTCTTTGGATCGGCCAGCAGGCCCACTGCCTGCTGGCCCAACATATCTCGTGACTATTCCCGAGTCTCGGCCCAATTCACACCTCCGTCCAGTTGTTGCTTGGGGTTCTCGGCCAGCAGGCCCACTGCCTGCTGGCCCAATAAATCCTACTTAGTGGCCAGTTCCAGTTATTGGGCCAGCAGGCCCACTGCCTGCTAGCCAGTCCGAAATAAACCCGCCACCACCCAAAATCCGTCCCCATCTATCTCGAGTCAAGGGCCCGTTACTTATAGCCAACGGGATATTTTTAAACCTAAACGATAATTTAATCTCAATTCTAATGTCACTAAATAACTCATACCACGTAACCCTGTGTCTGCCCTTCATGACCCGAATTAGAAAATGGCCATGGACGACGAATATAAAGCTCTAATTGAAAATAAGACGTGGGAGTTGGGCCTCATCCACCTGGTGTCAATATTATTCGGTCTGTGTGGATTTTTACTCATAAGGAAAAATCTAACGGTTGTTTTGAGAGGGATAATGCCCGTCTTGTAGGTGATGACAAAACTCAATAGGTTGGCGTGGATTGTGGTGAGATATTTAGTTTGGTGGTTAAACATGCTACTATTTGCATTGTTCTCAGTCTAGCTCTCTCAAAAGCATGGCACATTCATCAGTTGGACGTGAATAATGTTTTTTTACATGATGATCTCATGGAGACAGTATACATGCATCAACCTTTGGGTTTCAGAGACCCCGATTATCCAAATCATGTTTGTTTACTCAAAAAGTCCTTATATGGGCTTAAGTAGGCCCCGCGGGCTTGGTATAAGAGGTTTGCGGATTATGTGTCTACTATTGGATTTTTTCACAGCAGGTCTGATCAGTCTCTGTTCATCTATTGGCGTGGTACTTCTCTGGCATACATTCTGTTATATGTTGATGATGTTATATTGACTGCCTCTTCTGAGATTCTATGCAAGTCTATCATGTCCCTTCTCAGTTCAGAATTTGCTATGAAAGACTTGGGACCCTTGAGCTATTTTTTGGGCATAGTAGTCACTCGTCATGCATGTGGTCTATTTTTATCACAGAAGAAGTATGCGGCTTAGATTATTGAGAGAGCTGGCATGTCATCTTGTAAGTCTACTTCTACTCCGATTGATACCAAACCGAAGCCGAGTGCTATATCTAGCACACCGTACGAGGATCTCACCCATTATCGCAGTCTTGCAGGGGCACTTCAGTATCGTACTTTCACGAGACCTGATATTACTTATGCAGTGCAGCCGATGTGTTTATTTATGCATGATCCGCGGATTGAGCACATGTATACGCTCAAACGCATTATACGATACATACATGGAACACTTGATTATGGATTGCATTTATATCCATCATACGTCTCTACTCTCATGTCGTATACAGATGCTGATTGGGGTGGATTTCCCGATACCAGACGGTCGACATCTGGTTATTGTATGTTTCTTGGTGATAACTTGGTCTCTTGGTCGGCAAAACGCCAGGCTACATTATCGCAATCCAGTGCGGAGGCCGAGTATCGAGAGGTAGCCAATGTGGTGTCTGAATCATGTTAGATGCGTAATCTTCTATTAGAGCTTCACTTTCCTATTCAGAAAGCTACCTTGGTCTACTGTGATAATGTTAGTGCAGTCTATCTCTCTGGGAATCCGGTCCAACATCAGCCCACTAAACATATCAAGATGGATATTCACTTTGTTCGCGAAAAGGTAGCTCGTGGACAAGTATGTGTCTTGCATGTCCCTTCAAGGTATCAAATTGCTGACATATTTACTAAGGGTTCTGTTTGAAGATTTTAGGGACAGTCTCAACGTACGACAACCACCCGCTATAACTGCGGGGGTGTGACTGAAGCCGTGATATACACGGACCAAACGTGTATATCACCAAACCGAGTTTTGTAAATAACTTATCATAGTTGTAGAATTCTTGTACAAATATAATTATGATATTAGAATTATAGTAGAAAAAGGTAGATTTAATTTTCTTAATTAATTTTGTATATAATGTATAAATAGACATTTTCATTAATGAAAATAATCAAGTGATTATTCACTTTCAATTAATAGGCTGCAATTAGCACTTAATATGCAGACTTATTTCATTATTCGTATATATTTGTTAGAATGAATTTCAATCATGCTCATTTCTTGTGATTTATGGTACAACTCATTTAAATCTTAGCATTTCCTACATGTAATCTATTTAATTTGTCATACTCTATAATTTTCCTCCCTCTATTTTTTTTTGTGTGGCTATTTTTGTTTTCAACTTCTCATCCTAAGATAATAACAAATTGTTTATATTTCTGCAGGGTGTATTTGACCTAGTAATTTACTTTATATATGATGATGTACGTAACTTCCTGAACTTGACCAACTTATACAAGGACTACGTTTGGTATAACTACGAAAAAATTATGTTGGTTAGTTTTATTAATTAACCAGATTCACATTTTTGCCTCCATTGTGTTTCATTTTTATCATGTGACAGTTTCTTTCCCATACGGCGTATGTAATGTCAATGTTGATCCAATTTATACAATTGCTCAAGCTTTATTGGGTGGACTATTAAATATACTCCCTCCGTCCCATATTACTTGGTCACATTACTGAAAATATATGTCCCACATTACTTGGCCACTTTCTACAAATAAGATAGAATTAATTAAGTTTTTACTATTTTGTTCTTGACATTAATTGTCTTTTAAAGTAATCAATATTGATTAGAGTGTAATTAATTGGAGATAGATAAGTGCAATGTAATAAAAATATACTTTTTATTTTTAATTTTTTAAAGAACGTGTAAAAGAAAAAATGGTCAAGTGGAGAAAGTATAACGAGTCACAAGAATTGAACATGTCAAAAAGATTAAGTTGCAATGCATTTGAAAAATAACTCAACTAAAATGTGTAGGGTGTGTGAGGGACCATTTTCATATTTGTTTAAGTAAAAAATTTCTTACTAATGGGATGTACTAACTTTTGAAACTGTTCAATGGCCTGATTTGGGAGATAAGATCCTCTCCAGTAGAGTTTCCTGAAGTTTTCTCAATAGAGTGGTGGATGATTGTCAAATGTTCAATTTACGTTTTAAAGTTTGAAATTAATTTAAAATATTAATAATTTCACCTGCAGTCCAAAAGCAAATTTGTTCGCACAACCTTCTTTCTTAATTTTCATCCATTTGAATACAAAAAAAAAAATCCAAAATCTGTAATTTCCTCTTTTTGTGCTCGTTCTTCCTATTAATTTTCTTTTGTTTAAGATCAATTATTTAATTGAGATGAATTTTGACATAAGTTGAGAGTTGTCATATATTATTTATTTTTCTTCCTTTAATGTGTTATTTTTTAAGTTTTAATTTTTTAAAACATTTGAGGTAAGATGTGTATGCTGGGAGAAAAAAAATCCTTATGTAGCATGGAAGAGGATGTATAAGAGGAAGAGTCGTGTGCAAACTTGCTTTTGGATTGCAGGTGAAATTATAGTTTAAACTAATCTCAACCTTTAAAATATAAATTAAACACTTGGCAATCGTCCACCATCCACCATTTCGTTGAGAAAAACTTGAGAAAATTCTACTGGAGAGCATCCCGATTTGGGTACATATGACTGATCACTCAATACATTTTGACAAAACTTGTTCATGCATCTAAGTAAGGACGGTAGTCATTCTTTTTAATTTATAATTTTTTTTTTACTGTTATATAGAAATATAGAAAAAAAATTAAATTTGAACAATTCATTAAAAATGAATGAGTTGATATACATTTTATATAATTTTCTTAATAATAGCACGTATTCAAAAACTAGTATGTATGTATATATTTATGTAAGTTTGGTTTTGTATTACTTATGATTCATCCAAAATAAAAAAATTTACACCTCGTTTGGATGATTGTTCCATATTATTTCATATTGTATCGTATTGTATTGTACTGTATTTTTTGTATGAATAAAATGATTGAAATAGATTGTATTGTCCTTGTTCTTACATAATGTTAGACATCAGCAGTTTGAAGGACAAACCTACAAGAAAAGTAGGGTACAATATAGAGCAATCATAAAAAGGTACTGTAAAGGATAAATAAGAAAAAAACGATAATGATGTGATCACACCAAATCAGTCGTTACATAAAATGAGACTTGTTGTCGTTACATAACGATGGATTTAACGATACAATACAAAATTTAAGTAACAATCAAAACAAACACGGTATTTAAACTAATCACACAATATAATAGGCAACAACCCTCCAAACAAGCTGTTCAGTACATTTATAAGTTCATATTAGAAATCTACTATTTCATAAAATTAACCTAAAAATCAATTCTGTTAAGTTCGATTCAGTGGATTCGATTGATTTTCAAAATAGTTTTTACACCACTAGATTTTAGGGTGTTCAACAACTAGCAAACATTGGAGTTACTGATTTTCACCCAATTTTTGGGGCCATTAGTCCAACTTATTATTGATACTACTATTTAATAGTAAAAAGTACTTTTACGTTATTAGTATATAAAAGTTAAACTCATATAAAATCTATCATATCTTTAGGGACTTGTTATACAACAGTTTTAGTTTCATAGGTGATCACTCACTTAACTATTACGCTTAAATTATTTATTATAGCAAAAAATCATTCTACCTTTTTTTAAATATCATGATAGTCGCTAAAGTATTTTTTGTTAACCAAAGTTGTGGCTGTTCTTTGAACTTTTTGTTTGTTAGAGTGTCCATATTGCATAATTAGACGCACATTAAGCCAAAATAAATATCAAATACCAACTAAATTCCTGTCTGATCATTGATCAACTTATATAATTATCGTCCACTATGAGTACTGATGATGCCAAATTTTATTTTTTATGCTCTAATGTGCCAAACTTGTATTTAACTTGTCACTTTATACTTTGTTCAGCATTTAATTGAAACTTTTTTGTTTTACTACAACCCATAATCTGGTATACATGAATCTATGCTTTAGATAACAAAAGACTGATTATGGAGTATACAAGTCTACAATATAAAATGTTACTAATGAATTTCTTATGAATTTGTTTACCAATTGGTAATTTTGAAACGTAGGTTTAAGAATCACATTGTGCGAACAAATAATTTGAAAAATTCTTTTAGTTTGTTATCTTTCCTGGGATGTAGGAGTTTCTAAGAATTTTAGCACGAGTTTTTTCATAAGTTTCCAGATCAATCAGTTTGTCAAATCTTTGAAGAAAATTTTATTTTTACATATAAAAAATCTAAAAGTAACATATAAGAAATTTTTGTTAAGTCATTTTATTTAAATTCAAATAATAGTAGGTTATGTCGAATCATTTTCTCACAAAATTTCTTTCGAAATCCTTTTGTTCGAGGAAATGATTCAAATTTTGAATAAAACAAATGACTATGCAAAAGACCTTTATAGTTTATTCTTAAACTCTCAAGTATAAAAATAAATATGAAATTTGATACTCTATTTGTCCTAAAAGGATGGCCTTCCTTTGCTTATTAGTTTGTTTCATAAAGATTGGAGATAATTTAACTTTATGAGATATTTACAATTATACAAATATTTAAGGTTTGTTTTGGACCACACATTTCAAAAAAAAAAATTTTATTTTTTAAAATTCATGTCAATTCAAACGAAGACAATTTTTTTGTGACGGGTGAAGTATAAGGAGCCGTTTGGACATGATTTAAAATAAGTGATTTGAAATCATATGATTTGAAGTTGAAGTTTTGTTTGAACAAACAATTTGGGTTTCTTAAGTAGTTTTTTTTTCTCATTGGCATAAAAACTTCACAAGTTATAAAAACCATAAAAAAAATTCTAATTCTTATGCAACCTTAGCAAATGAGCAAGTCATAGTTCATAACAAAATTAATACGCGACTAGAACACCTTTTTTAAAAATAGAACATCAATTGATCAAACTTTAGTTCAATAAAAAGGAAAATTGAATATGAATAGTAGTGTAACTAATCTTTAATATAATCCTCCCACATGGTATGAACAATCTCTTCGCTCCGAGCATGTATTTCCCGATCAAATGACCGAGAAGACGAAGCTACATTGTAACTTTGAGTCGGTTGTTGGTCAATATCATTAGCAACCGTATCATTATGTTCATATTTCGTGAATATTTCATCACTCCTTTGGTATTCTTGCAAAAACTTTTGTAACACTGCACAAGCTATGACAATGGTCACCTGTGTATCAATATCATAATGGTTCATGCCTTGTTTCAGTATTCCGAATCTACTTTTCCAAGCTCCAAATAAATGTATTATAACTGTAGTCACACCTTTGTCTATATATACAATATAAATTATATATTGGACAATGTTTACCTGTAAAACAATACAGTTGAATTTGTATATGTGGTCAAGGACACGTGGATCTCAAGCAACACGTTAGATAGGAATTCTAAATGAATTATACTGAAAATAAGTAATAATAAGACAAGTAAAGTAATGATTAGCTTGAGCCTTGTGTCATCTTCTGGGCAAAGCTATGATAACTTGTATGTAAGCACATAAATCGAAAGAATATGAGCAAGTATCTTGTAATAACTAGAATGTAATGATTTACAATGGAACAATGTGCCCTATTTATACATAATCTACACGGGAACACATCCCACAAAATATGCTCTCATTAATACAAGAGAATGAATGTTGTAATAATTGGACAATCAATATCTCAATAAATCTCATTAAAGCACCATTGGAAGATATATGGCCGGTTTTAGTAATGGATGTCCGTTGCAATTCAAATGGCTCTCAACCTTCTGTATTGCTAGTATCAGCCATGCTTGTGTCGCTCCCGGTACCAAGCGTATCTAGTTGGTAGTGCCTTAGGCTGACGTGGTCCTGACTCAACATCATGCTCCACGTGTCATACTATAATTCGTACAACTATCTTATATGAACTTTGCCCTATATAGATAGTCCTCGCACTTTTCAAGTAAACCTAATACTCTGGTGGGAAATTTGAATCGTAATGATTACAAAGCTTGTCAAACGTCACATTCATTCAATGCTTCTAAAACGGCGATAACTGAACCATCGCTCTGATTGACGTGAACTGCAGCAATGATGGTGCACGTCTTTTCACCTCCAAAATGTTATATTTTTTTTTATCATAAACAGAAGGCCAAATCTTTCACAAAAGGCAACTATAAACTTTGCAAGATTTCTTGAAAACTATTTTTTCCTTCTTTCTTAAAAACTTTTCCAACAATGTCCCCCACCCAATCTTCTCCTTCTCACTCATCTAAGGGCAATGACAACCCTCCAAGCCGCCGCCATGGGAAAGAACCAATTTCTCCTACAACTCAAAAAATCGACTTACACTCTACTGCTGTCGAATTTGACTTCTTAGGAGATCTCCGTGTTCAAAAAAACTACGAACATGTCGAGAATTTTGAATCTAAAATAACAACCAAGGTTCTTCCTGAAGTCATAGAGGATTATGTTTTTTCATCTGACATAGTTGTCAGAACAGTCGATCATGTCGATCGAGTGCACTGTCATGTTGAAGGGTTTCCATGACATATACTTATCCATTCACTATTCGTTTCAAACTCCCCATGCTGAATATTATCGAGGAAATTTGCCGTCGATATAGGATTTGGTTAGGTCAAGTTGCTCTGCAAATTTGGAGATTATTCTACTGCATTCAGATGTTTGCCAACAATGCCAATGCTCCGTTCACTATCGACCACCTTTTCCTCCTCTATTACCCTAGGATTTTTCAAGGTGGAATTATTCATCTATACTCTTGCAGAATCCACATCCTCATTAATGCGGAGGATGATTTCGATCGAGGTTGGTTGACCCGCTTTATTTTAATCAAGACCGACCAAATCCATCAACCTTCTTTAGATCCTTTTTCGAAAGAGTGGAATCCTTCCCGTGAGACAAACTTATTTGCTTGATTTTCCATATAGAGGAAAATTCTTTTCTAATACAAGTATTATAACTTTTCAGCCATTTTAGTTGAGCCGCAACTGATTGAAGTGATTTTTGAGCGAATGGTAAGTCTTCTTCATGCCTCCCCCAACATCACCAGGTCATGGAAGAGTATTACCTTCGAGTGGTGAAAGGGAGAATACCACGCTAAGGTTTAGCCCCAACTCTTCATTTTATACGGTTTCCTCTCGGATTTATCGGGACTCTTTTTCAGCATTTTTATCCACTCGCGGGCTCCTGGTACGAAAGTGTGCAACCCAAAAAGTGCCATTTCATGTGGCTGCTCTGTCGAACATCCTCCAGTCTACTTATAGTAATCGGAAACAGAAAGCTTGAGATGAGGTTCCCAAGACCCTGGTGGGAATTAGGTTCCCGGGTGAGAAACCTCTACCGACTCACGGAGTACTGGAAAGAGTTGCATGCAGAGGATAAGATTGGTGTTATTCAGGTTGATGATGAGGAGAATGTGATCAATGAAAGCACCAGACCAAGCAGTCCCCGGCAGGATGCTCCGGAGGCGAAAACACTGGTTCCCTCTGAGAACCCTTCTAAGGACAGCTCAATCCCTACTTCTGGAACTAAGGCCGGGACATATGCTTCTTACCCCTGAAAATATCCCCATGCTACCCTCGAGGCTTCCGTTGCACATCTTATAGATTTGTTCCTACATGTAGAATACTCATTCATTTTAACCATTTTTTTACAAACTTACACTCCTTTACCGATCGTAATCTTTGCATTCAGGGTCATGCCTCTACTCTCTCCACTGCGGATTTGGCTAAGTGATGGGCCTTTCCCCTAAAGAAAAGAAATTGAAGGAAGAAATCCAACATCTCAGGGCAGAGTTGAATACCTCCAAGCTGATCTTAGAGATTTGAACTCTCTTCAGGCATCCCTCCAATTTCGTTTGCAGGATGCTATTGACTCTATTCGGGACTGGGAGAATTCTTTTCAGGCCTTAACAACCACTTACATGACCCTTAAATAGAGGACAACAAGGTTAGCAGTCGATTTAGTGGAAACCCAAGGTTAGTTGCATTCCTCCGAGCACACCATCAATGAGCTCCAAGCTAAATGCCAAAGATGAAAGCTTTTGAGAGACTTGGCTATCCTAAAGAGTCATGTGGACACCCTTGAAGAGGCCATCAAGCCTGGGATTGATATCCCTTTTGAACTCCTGGACGCAGAAATTGACCTCCACGATGTTGAGTTGTAGTTGGAAGCTCTATGAGGAGATAGAGAGGATTCAGATGCGGAAGATGGTGGAGAGGTTGGTAATGATGATGACCCCCCCTAACTGATCTATTTGATCTTCTTGTTTTTGTTGGAAACACTTGAAACACCCCCGACATACCATGGAGCGGGTAGGCCGTAACCTTTTGAGCGAGTTTATTTTCAGTTTTAGTTTTTATTACCGGGTCACCTTTGGGCCCAATTTTGTAACCGGATCTATTTTGGTCCGCAAAAAATATGAATGAAGAACTTTCCCATTTGAAATTATGTGCAAGATATTCATCCTTTATTTATTTTTAATTCCAAAAGCAAGTGTTAGTTACAAACTTTACTACTTTGCTTTATAAATAAGAATCTAACTTTGAGGTTCATTTTACCGGAACATGCTAAGCCTTGAAATTTTAAGAACTTCCCGACAACCTTAATTTAGTTTCAAAGATGTATTTTCCTTTTCATCTTTAAATCGAGGCTTCTCATGGCCATCAAAGTTAGTTCTGGACTTAACTTGGTTCCGAACAACTAAAACCATTGGCACTTTCTATATGTGGAGCCTTAACTTTTTTATTAAAGTTTTAATAAGAGAGGGTCCTTATTTTTAATGGTGTTGTAGAAGAGGACGTTTCCTGTTCATTATGGCACAGAATCTTCGACATGTTTAAGATAATAACATATATTTTATGCTCGTGATGGCAAAGATTTATTAATCATAACCAGGGAAATTTTTATTAATTTCTTCTAACTTACAAATGTGAAAACAAGTTCAAGAGTAATTCGGCTGCCATCTAGTGTGGTCAGTCCGATTACATATAATCTGAATATCCGGACAGTTCCAGTATCGAATGCTTTCCTTCAAAGCTTTAAAATTTTCATAAAATTTTCCCCATTCCATTCCAAATTCTGGGTGTATATGCCCCCAGTATCTGGGAGTTCATGATGTGAAGACTCGGATACTGGATAGTTCTCCACGGTAGCAATATAAGTAACACACTTATTTTGTGATGTTGTCTCATTAAAAATCTTGCCGGAAAAACCCCAATTGGGACTAAAACCGAACGAAGGAAAAAAGTGCAGCACATGTTCAATCTTACTACACATAATACTTTTTCAAATAACTTACATAGCAATTACTAGAAAGTTTGTTTCCTTGTTAATTTTTGAGCTGATAAGCTCCTTTACCGGTGATGTCGGTGACCGTGTACGGCCCTTCCTAGTTTGACCTAGTTTTCTTGCATTTTGCTCTCGAGTACTCTGGTTTACCTTTCGGAGTATCAAGTCCCCGAGTTTAACATGTCGGAGATTTGTGCGCCAGTTGTAGTAACATTCCATTCTTTGCTTTTGGGCTACCAATCGAATGTGTGCCAAATCTTGACGTTCTTCGAGCAAATCCAAGTGCACGGATATTGACTCTGCATTTGATTTATCATCAGTTTAGAGATATCTCAAGCTGGAAGTTCCATTTTCTATCGAGATCAAGGCATCTGCACTGTATACCAAGAAAAAAGAAGTTTCTCCGATACTCGTTTTTGCCGTTGTTCGATATGCCCATAATATCTCCGACAGCATAGACGACCAGTTTCCCTTAGCAGCTTCCAGTTTCTTCTTCGAATTCTGGATTATAGTCTTAATTATTGACTTCACTTGGCCATTTGCGTTGGGATGACAGGGAGTATAGGTGATCCGCTTGATGTTCAATCCATCTAGGAACTCCGTGACTTTGGCCCCAATAAAATTCTGGCCATTATCACAAGTTATCTCCTTCGGGATGCCAAAATGACAAATAATGTGTTGTCAAATGAAGTCATTCACCTCTTTCTCCCGTATCTTTGTATAAGCTGCAAGTTCAACTCACTTAGAGAAATAATCAGTCATAAATATAATCTGACATATCTGTCATGGTGCCGCTGGAAAGGATTCGACAATGTCCATCCCCCACTTTATGAACGGACACGGGGGTACTATCGAATGCAGTTCTTCTCCTGGTCGGTGTAACAGTTGTGCATGGCGTTGACACTTATCGCATTTCTTTACAAATATTTTTGTATCTTATTCAATCCGAAACCAATAATAACCAGCCCTCATGAACTTTCTCATTATGGATTCCGCTCCCGAATGGTTTCCACAGATACCTTCATGGACTTCCCTCATCATGTAATCAGCTTCGTCGAGGCCCATGCACCAAGCTAGGGGACCATAAAAACACCAACGATAGTTCAAGAATTAATTTCTCCAGTCTCAAGTTAGGCTGGTTGAATTTATCTCATCATATCCGATGCGATCCAGCGCCGAATGCAACAACATAACAAATGATTCAGTTTTAGAACATTCGTCCTCCGTGCCGGAGCCTAAGTTTGCGAGTGCATCTGCCTCTATATTTTCTTCTCGGGGAATATGCACCACCGTCCATTCTTGGAAATGAGACAAAAGCTTCAAGGTATGTTGACATGCGTTCTTCTTTGGCTTTAAACACTCCGTGGATTTGTCTCACTACCAGCAGTGAGTCACACTTAACTTCAATGATTTGTGAGCCTAATCCTTGGGCCAGTTCTAAACCTACAACCAAAGCCTCATACTCTGGTTCATTGTTAGTAAATGGAGGGTTGTGTATTGCTTGCCTTAAAGTTTCACCAGAAGGAGTTCGCAATACCACTCCTAGACCGGTCTCCTTGATATTAAAGGCATCATCTGTATAAAGTGTCCAGATCTCGGGGGCAGTTCTCAAGACTAAGATAGCCTCATTTTCCACCTGGGGGGTTACTCCAGACTGAAATCGGCCACAAAGTCTGCAAGGACTTGCGACTTTATCACAGTCTGGGGTTGATATTCAATGTCAAATTCACTTAGTTCTACCGCCCATTTAGCCGCTCGGGCTTATGCAACACATTTTTAGGAGGAAATGTAGTTACTACAGTAATTGGGTGACATTAGAAATACGGTCAAAGCTTTCATGACGACATTACTAAGGCAAAAACCAGTCTTTTGAGTAACGGGTACCGGGTTTTGGCCCCTGACATTACTCTACTTATGTAATAGAAAGGAAATTGTGTACTTTTTTCCTTCCGTACCAGCACTTTACTTACCGCTACATCTGAGACCGCTAAATATATCAATAGTTATTCTTCGTCCTTAGGCTTTGACCTGAGCGAATGGCTAGATAAGTAAGTTTTCAGGTCCCGTAAGGCTTTTTGGCATTCGGGAGTCCAAACAAAGTCGTTCTTCTTATTCAAAAGTGAAAAGAACCTATGTCATTTTTCTGATGACCGGGAGAAAAAACCTACTCAAGGCCGCCACTCGCCCGGTCAACCCTTGTACTGCTTTAACATCTTCAAGTGTGTCCGGTATATCTTCAATAACCTTTATTTTGTCAGGATTTATCTCGATCCTTCTCTGAGAAACCAAGAAACCTAAAAACTTTCCGGAGCCTACCCCGAAAGCACATTCCTCAACACCTCAAAAGTTTCTGCAAGTGACTTAAATGGTTTTTTACATGAAGACTCTTTATAAGCACATCGTCTAAAAATACTTCCATTGTTTTTCTGATTTGTTTTTCAAACATTTTATTTACTAACCATTGATATGCGGTCTCGATATTTTTTAGTTCAAAAGGCATAACGTTATAACAATAAGTACCGAAAGTAGTTAAAAAGATGTTTTTTCTTGGTCCTCCAGGTGCATCCTTATGTGATTATACTCGGAGTACGTATAGAAAAAACTTATGATCTCGTGTCCGGCCATAGCATCGATCATCTGATCTATGTTCGATAGCGGAAATGAGTCTTTATGACTACGTTTTCTAATCAGTCTGGATATTTTACTTTTCAGATTGACACTATACTAAGTAATGTAGCTACCTCTTCTTTAACAAACCTGTTGTGGAGTTCGGCGATTGACCATTTTTTATACCGTACCGGAGGGAAACTGAGATCCAAGCCCAAATTATGAGTTGTGACTTCTGGAGGAATGTTTGTCATATCTTCATGAGACATAAGATATTTAAGAATAAAATCCATGTGCCCCGGGGTTAGCACGGTGCCTAGGTATACCTTCCTATTGGGGGTTTCCGAATGTAGTGCAATCTGCTCCAGTTTCTCTATAGTGCACTTGGTGGCATATGATTCATCCGGTATCTGAAAATATCTGGGTACTTGGTACTGATCCGAAAACTCCTCCTCCGAATAGGTCAATTCCGTTCCCACCTACAGAACCTGGTGAACATCTTCTAGCATCAGTTCTGCTTCCTGTAATTGCTATTTAGGGTTTGCCACATTCTCTGGTTCCTCTATGGCGTACATTTCCCTTGCAGCGGGTTGTTCACCCCAGATTTGCTGAATTTCATCTGGTGTAGGGAATTTCACCAACAGATGTTGTGTTGATGGGACCGTCTTCATATCATATATCCACGACCTTCTGAATATTGTATTATACCTCATGTCCACGTCGAGGACATAAAATTTTATCAACTTAATTACCCTCATCGCGTCCATCGATAGATCTACTTCCTCTTTTGTGGTTTCCCTTGACATATTTAATCCTGGGAGAGTTCTGGCTGTCGAAACTATCTTGTCTTCCATATTCGTTTCATCCACCACCTTCAGCCGGATTATATTAGTTGAACTCCCAAGATCAATTAGAACTCTCTTCACCTAGAAGCAATCAATATGTATCGTGATCACCAGTGCATTATTGTGAGGGAAACTCACACCAGTGATATCTTCTCCGGTGAACGTGATAGTATGTTCGTCAGGTATCTCCCAGAATCTTTTTTCCCGGGTACAGAGATTTTCGTCTTCTTAGCCGAAGTGAAAGATGTAGCGGCAATCATTGACCTACCATAAATCATGTTTATAACATGGGGTGGTGCAGTCGGATTTGACTTATTTTCCGCGGGTGGTCCCCCCTCATAATTATTACGAGCCCTTTCGCTCAAATACTCTCAAATGTGGCCCCTACTTATCATTCATGCCACCTCTTCTCGTTGATTTTGCAGTCTGTAGATTTAGGCCCGTGTGTGCCGTGGTAATCATACCAAATAGACTGGTCTCTTTTTCTAGGATTTGATTGCAGTGGTTTTGGTGGTCGGGACGCCGGATGTGGTCTCAGCACCGCCACCATTCGCTCTTCATCTATACTGAAGTTATACTCGGATAACTTTGGGTACTTGGTACCCTTATTATAGTTAGGTGAATTTCCTTTATCAGAATTAACCAATCCCTGATTGTTTCGTCCAGAACCTCCTTTGTTATTTGATTTTTCAAAAGAGCAAAAACCCTGTGCAACTCCTAATTCCCGGGGATAGGATAAGGTTGGTAATAATTTTTTGAGGAATTCCGGTTCTTTTATCTGACTTGGCAAAGATACTCCCGGCCCTAGTTCTGAGCATATCATCTTCAATCCGAATCTTGAACTCATACCGGTTGTGCACATCTTCCCAAGTTGTCGCCTGGAACTCCAAGACATTTTCTTTGAGCTTCCGGGAGGTATCCGAACTTGCCGGATTCAAACCTTTTATGAAAGCCTCCACAACCCATTTGTCCGGGACTGCCGGTAACAATATCCGTTCATTCTGGAATCGTGTAACAAAGTCCCTAAGGAGCTCTGAATCTCCTTGAGCAATACGAAAGATATCCGTCTTGTGTGTTTTCACTTTTCAGGCCCCCGTATGAGCCTTTATGAACATGTCGGCGAGCTGGGCGAACGAACCGATTGAATGCTTAGGGTGTTGTGAATATCATGTTAAAGCTCCTTTAACAAGTGTTTCAACAATCATTTTTATCAGAACCGATTCTAATTCTTATTCTCTTAGATCATTTCTTTTCACGGCCGTTGTATATGCCATGATATTCTCATAGGGATCAGTAGTTCCATCATATTTGTCCACAAAAGACATTTTGAACCTTTTGAGGATTAGTATGAGCGCAAACTCTGGCTTATACGCCAGTTGAATATATTTCTTTGCATACGAACCGTCAACCACAAAAGGAGCCCCCGATATCTGGCTGAACTGACGCCGGAACTCCTGGGCGGTTTTTTTCCGCCTTCTCTGCATTAGTATCAACTTTGCTCGTCATGTCATTCATGAATTTCAAGACCTTTTTATGAAACAAATTTCCAGGGGCAGTTTCACTCTCTGAAACATCGTTTCCTGATCTGCCTTGATCATTACCGATTTCTCCATTTGCATTTGGTGGAGGCACTGATTCCCCTGTTGGAGTACTGCCGACATTTTTAGAGATGAACTCCTTTTGAAACCGCTTCAGACACTCTAACTCCTCACTCATTGCGGCGTTTTACGCCCAAAGATTCTGTATAGCTTCTTCAAGTGTTTCGTCAGTGGAAACATCCTCATGTCTAGTATGTCCGTCTCCGAATGTGACTCCGTCTATAAACATTGGGTCTTCGAGTCTTGTGGTTCGTATCGGCAAATCATCCAGCCCAAGATTGTTTGTATTTTCCCCGATGTTGCGACTGCTTTTGCCTATTCCTGTCATCTGACTGATCTGAACAAAGAATAAGATTTAAATTAAAAATTAGATTAGTAGAGAGGTCACTTGTGACACCACAATTGTTCAGGCACCACGGTGGGCGCCAAACTGTTTACCCGTAAAATGGTATAGTTGAATTTGTATACGTGATCAAGGACACATGGATTTCAAGTGACACGTTAGACAGAAATTCTAGATGAATTATATTGAAAACAAGTAATAATAAGACAAAGTAAAGTAATGATTAGCTTGAGCCTTGTGTCAGCTTCTAGGCAAAGCTACGATAACTTGTATGTAAGCACATAAATTGAGAGAATATGAGCAAGTATCTTGTAATAACTAGAATGTGATGATTTACAATGGAATAAGGTACCATAATTATATATGAGCTACACGGGTACACAACCCACGAAATATGCTCTCATTAATACATGAGAATAAATATTGTAATAATTGGACAATCAATATCTCAATAAATGCCATTAAAGCACCATTGGAAGACGTATGACCAATTTTAGTAACGGTTGTCCGTTGCAATTCAAACGGCTCTCAACCTTCTGTATTACCGGTACCAGCCATGCTTGTGTCGCTCCCGGTACCACGCGTATCTAGTCGGTAGTGCCTTAGGCTGACGTGGTCCTGACTTAGCACCGTGCTCCATGTGTCATACTATAATTCGTACAATTGTCTTATACGGAATTTGCTCTATACAGACAATTATATCAATACAATATAAAGTTGATCAATTGATATATATCTACTAATTTATGGATCTTTTTTTTAATAAAATATAAACTTATGAGTCAAGTTTTATATTTTAAAAAATTTGACATGAAGTTGAAGTTGAAGTTATTCAAAAATTGCATAATCAAACGTGATTTCAAATCAAATTAATTTGAAAATGCATCGCCAAACACCTATTAAAACAAAACAAAATATATATATATTATTACACAAAATCAATTGATCCGTTTTGTTCACACAAGTCTAGGGCTGACAATTTCACCCTGACCCGATGGATATCCGATCCACCCGACCCTATTATATAGATGAAAATCCGATAAAACACGGATTTTAATCGGGTGACGGATGGATTGGGTGACGGATGGATTGGGTGACGTATCGGGTCGGATTCGGGTGGACATACATCCAACCCACCACCCGACCCATCCATCCACCCGTTTATAAATTAATTAAAACTACATAATTAAATTCTAGAAAACTTAAATGTATAAGCAAAGAAAGTATGTCTTTCTTTGAATCATTATTTCTAGTCACATGAAAATCAACAGTTAGAGGATCATATTCTCTTCCAATTTGGCTACAATTAATAAATAGGAAATAACTACTGTCAAAGTTACATCAAGGATTTATATCTGCATATGAGTTCTGAAATAGAATATAGGCTATCAAATATTATGAGAAATTTAGTGGCCAAATGACTGCAATGACACAGCTGAATATCTCAACACAACGACTTATATTATGTAATCTGATTGCTTGAATTTCCTGAGCTCACTTGTTCTTTATTAAACTGTCATTTCAAATACAGTTTCTAGAAAGTTTCATGTAAAAATATTTTATAATATATTTCTGAAATACTAAATAAAATAAAATGATCATTGTAATTGGCTGGTTATATTCATGGGGAGGAAGCATGAATATAATATTTGTTTGGATATCAAAAGTACACATTTAAGAGTTAGAATTGTGAAACACATTACCTTTTTTTTTAAAAAAATAACTGATAACTTGTTGACGCATATTACATTATTTTTTTATGATATTTATTTGATGTACTTTTTTTTCGTTTTACCAAGAATTTTAGGTGATTAACTGATTGTTTTATAATTTTCATCTGTGAATCACCCGATCCACCTGATTCACCCGAGGATGATGAGTGAATCGGATGTGGATAAAGAAAAATAGGGTGATGGATGTATCGGGTGATGGATGGATGGTTGACGAGTGAAGGCGGATTGAGCTCCACCGGATCCACCTCCGATCCATGGATAGCCCTACACAAGTCCACCCAAGTTACTTTTCAGGTAACGAACTATTGAGGCCTTTAACGTTGTTATGTCCTACCAGACTTCAATATTGTCTCTTCTTGTTTTGCTACTATTCTCGCAATTTCCACCCAGAAAAACAAGTGGTCCAATTAGATCCCAATTTTTCCGATTTCGATGCTTCTTATAAATACAAACAACTACCCATCTTTCTCCCCCATCTTCGCCAAAAAACACAATTTTCCTGTTTCTACAAGCCAATCAACCCCTTCTCCACCACCCAAATCACCATTATCTCAGTCCAATAATACAAAGAAAAAATTACCCTTTCTCTCTTTATCCAAATCTTTGCGAAATACACAGAGTAGTATTAAGGACGAGAAAATGGTGAATTTCATGATGGATAAATATATTGTTCCTAGTTTCATTGTTTCTCTATTGGGGTTCCTTCTTCTTTATATTTTGCGACCAAGAACCCCTAATTACAAGAAAAAAGACCCTAAATCTGACACCCACAACGTAATTACAAGCAATTGTAAACCAAAGAAAGGGAGCAATGATACGGATGTTATTATTGTTGGAGCTGGGGTTGCTGGTGCTGCTCTTGCTCATACCCTTGGCAAGGTCTATTTCCCAATTTCTCTTAATTATTGCTTTTTATGTACTATTTTCATATTTCTATTTCCAAAAGCAAAATCTTTTCTATAAGAAAGAAAATTTTCTTATTGGTGAGGTAATATTTTTGGTTTAGAAAGAGGGATGAATGAAGAATTTATTTGTTTGCATATATAAAAAATTCTAACTTTTTGCTTCTCTCTAGGTCTTTTAAATGTGAATTACTTGCATGTACAGATATACTAGATAGTAATCCCTCTGTCTTAATTTACTCAGGCACTTATGCTTATCAAGAGTTAATTGGACTAACTTCTAGAGCTAAACTGGAGTAGATTAACTCATTTTTTCAGAAGATGGAAATTTTGAGATGATGAAAACCATAGGAAAGAACTATAAGTTGTATTTTTCTCATATCAAAATGGTGTAAAAAGACGTTCGAAGTTTGAATCTGAGAAGGGAAAAGGCCAAGCATTTCGGGAAGAGGGAGTAGACTTATAGTATTTTCTTTAATCCAACATACTGGCGCTGTCAATTTTGTTATCTTGATGGTAAGTTGTGATCTTTAATTGCCTGTGTAGAAACTAGGAGTCTTTAGCTGTCATGGAAAATTTGGGATTTGATTCCTAAAACTTGTGTCCCTGATCAGGACACAAGAAAATCTGTCTTTTGAGCTTTTACCAATTGTCCTGATCCTCCCCCTCCCCCTGCCCCTAAATATTTCTTTTTGGCCACTGCTGCAGGAAGGGCGAAAAGTTCACGTCATTGAAAGGGATTTGACAGAGCCTGACCGGATTGTTGGCGAGTTGCTACAGCCTGGGGGTTATCTTAAATTGATTGAGTTGGGCCTTGAAGGTTTGTCTTAAGAAAATGAAATAAGTTCTAGTTTTAACTGAATTAGGACATATAATTTACTTTTCGATGTACTGTACTAAGTGTGCTTAATGTTTTTTGCTCTTGACCTTTGTCATTGGGATGCAGATTGTGTTGAGGATATTGATGCCCAGCGGGTGGTTGGATATGCTCTTTTCAAGGATGGAAAGAGTACAAATGTTTCCTATCCCTTGGAAAATTTCCATTCGGATGTGGCTGGGAGAAGCTTCCACAATGGGCGTTTTATACAAAAGATGAGAGAAAAAGCAGCTACTCTTCCCAAGTAAGCTTTCACAAGCAGTCTATTTATTACCACTGTTCTTGACGCATTTCATGTCTTGTATTTGTAATTATCCTTGTCCTTAACATAGTTGCAAATAATCAACTGGCTGCTCTTTTTATGTACAGTGTACGATTGGAGCAAGGCACAGTAACATCCCTGATTGAAGAAAATGGATCCATTAAGGGTGTTCAGTACAAAACGAAGACTGGTCTAGAACTTAAAGCACATGCTCCTCTCACAGTAGTTTGTGATGGGTGCTTTTCAAACTTGCGACGCTCTCTTTGCGACCCTAAGGTGAAATTAATACCACTAAACATGTCAGTTGATCTGTTTCTTTAGCATCATATGCATGCATCAGGTCAAGTAAACAGTATGCCTTCATATACCTGTTGATATATGTCACTAGGGGTAGCAATATTAGCCCATGAAAGCATGACCCACGCAACCCGCTCGAGTTTGGGTTGGTCAATGACCCGCCCGTTTATTAGCTCACCCATTTTAGCCCAACCCATTTCAGCTTATCTAAAAATTGAACTGATATGTAACCCAAATTGATCCATAGATACCTTCTCAAAATACTTTCAAAAAGAGATTTTTTATTTGATATGTAATATATAGCCATAATAAAGAAATAAAATAATTTTATTAGGTACTTAAAAATTTATAAAAGACAAATAAAGAAATTAAAACTTAGTAAGGATTGGTTTGGTTGGGTTATGACCCGCCTTTTAGCCCAGTTTAGCCCAACCCATTTCAGACGTGCCATTTATTAACTCGGCCATTTTAAGCCGCCCAAATTCAGCCCAACCCACCCATTTGACACCCCTACAACCTGTGCTGAGTTTGGCATATTTAGATCTTGAAATCATTGTAAGTGTGCTTATTGACATTTGCAGGTTGATATTCCGTCTTGCTTTGTTGGTCTGGTATTGGAATTGGAGAACGATCGACTTCCATACCCAAACCACGGACATGTTATTCTGGCAGATCCTTCTCCAATCTTATTTTATCCTATCAGTAGCACGGAAATTCGCTGCTTGGTCGATGTACCTGGTCAAAAGCTTCCTTCTCTTGCTAATGGTGATATGTCAAATTATTTGAAGACTATGGTGGCTCCGCAGGTACCTATATCTTCCTTGCATGGTACTAGTTTTTTAAAACTTTAGAATATACATAGCCGGTATATTAAGACTGTCCTTGTTTTTTCTAGGGATAATTACATTTTTGACCGCCCTAAACTAATAGCCAGCAAATGTATATTGTTTGTATACATAAATATGCATATAATATACATTTTGTATACATATGCATATAGTATACATAAACATACATATAATGTACATAATCAGTGTATTTGTTTTGTATGTTTTGGCTAGTGCCCATATAATTAATTTTGATCGACTGCCAAAAATGTCCATTTTCTCAACCTCACATCTAACTGCCTGTTTCTGAAGATACATATTTGTTCCTTCCCTATGTACATTCGTGATTGACGTATACATTTATTCAGGTCCCACCTGGGCTACATGATGCGTTTCTATCTGCAATTGATAAGGGGCACATTAGAACTATGCCAAATAGGAGCATGCCAGCTGCTCCCTATCCTACACCTGGAGCTCTGTTGCTAGGTGATTCTTTCAACATGCGCCATCCTTTAACTGGTGGGGGAATGACCGTTGCGCTTTCAGACATTTCAGTGTTAAGGAATCTCCTTATGCCATTGCAAGACCTGAATGATGCGGATGAGTTATGTAAATATCTGGAGTCCTTTTATACTTTGCGCAAGGTAAAGCTAAGCATATGTTGTCTGGTTTACTCTTATAATCAGTTTTGACTAGGAGTGGCCAGTGGGCCGGGCTCGGGTCTGGCGGGGTCGGGGTCGGGGCGGGACGTGAGAAGGGGCGGGGTCGGGTCTGGCGGGCTCTGGCGGGGTCGGGTCTGGCGGGACTAGAGCAAGTCCCGTCCCGATCCCGATCCCGATCCCGTCGGTATCGGGGCGGGGCGGGCTCGGGGCGGGCTCGGGACGGGGCGGGATACGGAGGGTTTTCATTTTTTTTTTTTTTTAAATAACGTATGTATAAAAAAAACTCAATAAACAAAACAAGATAGTGTAATAAAAACATCCCAAGGCTGTTTTTGTGCCTCTTATATTATTTAATAGACATGATTTTTTTGTAATACAAATACAATTGTCTAAAATCTAAATTGCAACTTTGTGGTGTTGTCCAAAAGTTGCAAATTACATAATAAAATTACAATTAAAAAAATTACATTCTCAAAAAATGCATTCTAATTGCTTGATGATTTCATCTGGTTCTTCGGTTGGAATTGGTATTTGTTAGTCAAATTGACCCAGGTCGCTTCCACTACCTTCAGTTAAGATTTCTTTGTAGTTTTCATCATCTTCTTCGTTGATCTCCGGTTGACCGCACCTTCTCCGCTCCTCGTATCCAATCTCTCGAATAATACCGCAATTTCCAAGTCGTCTCTCCGCTAATGAGTGTCTGTGGTCTCCTATTTGATATCACTGCCAGAAAAAGCGCTTTCAGACGCAGCTGACGACGCTTGAATGTTCAAAACATCTCGAGCCATCAATGAAAGTGTCGGAAAGGTCTTCTCATTCTCCCTCCAAAGATTTCAAAGAAGTCTTCATGTCCATCTTCATTGATAACTTCTTGATACTGATGTAACCCCGCAAAACAAAAATATCCAACTCGCTAATTTGGTTAGTAGTAGAGGTACGACCGCACATTCTATTTCCGAGACTTTCAATACTAGCCGCAGAACAAAGATGTCTTTTGTGAGGTTGTGTTGAAGATGAAGAAGATGGTATGGAAGTGGTAAGTTACTAGCATTTTCTTGTTGATAAAATCTATATATATTTTTGCATTGGTGTTCTACGCTAGACAATACTTCTTCTTTAGTTTGTTCAATAGGTGGTGGGTGATTTAGATTTTTGGGACTTGGAGGTGGTGGTACTTCTATACAATCGTAAATAGTTTCAATTAGTGATTTAGTACCGCCTATTTTAATAGTAGGATTTAATACTGAGAACCAATAATATAAATAGAGGAATAGGAATAAAATATTTTTTTATTTTGAGAAACATTTTTAATAAATGCCTTATAATTTGGTTTTTCCATATATTCACTAAGTAATAAAAATATTAGAGTTATATAAAATAACATAGTTGAAATAGTAGGATAATATATACTTAGGAAAATTCTTTTGTTGCTTGAAAAAATTTCTCTAAAAATACAATAAGTTCGGAAATTTTTTCCCAATCACTATCTAAAATCATATCAGCTGGCTTTTTATTATGAGAGTTAAAAAATAAAGTTATAGGTAATTTATAGTCATAAGCAACAAGTAGTTGCTCGTATAAAGAATTCCACCTAGTGGATACTTCTTGTGGAATTTTTCTAAAAGGTAGTCCACAATCATGACAAATTTTTATATTCTTTTCTACGTTGTACTTTATTACTTTTAAAAATAAAGTTTATAGCAAATTGTATTTTACTAAGAATGTCTTCAAAAAGTGATAGACCATCCTTTACAATTAAGTTATATATATATGGCACGACATTTTATATGAAAATGGTCTGGAAAAGACGGAGTTAAACTATTTTTTAAAATTGTAATTGCGTAATTGTTATTAGAAGCGTTATCTAATGTAATAGTCATAATTTTATCGGTAATTCCGTAATAATCACACACTTGATAAATATTTTCTGCAATAAAAGTATCAGTGTGCCTATCATCTATATATCTATACGCTAAAATACGTTTTTGCATAGACCATTTATAATCTATCCAATGACAAGTTACAGTTAAATAATCATGGTCGTTAGTACTACGACCTATATCAGACGTGATAGATACTTTGCCATTAAAATGATATAATGAAAAACGTAAATATTGTTGATATTCATGCGCGAATTTAAATACATCTCTCTTAACAGTTGATCTAGGAAACCGTTAAAAGCGAGGATTATATATATCTCTAATGTAATGAATAAAACCTGAGATGAAGGAAATGAAAAAGGCAAACCCTCCACAACAACTAATTTTGATATTGCTTCCCTATCTCTATGTTTATTGTATTTAGAGCCTACAATTCCCCATCATAGGGTTAATTTGACCACACTTGGTCCGGACAATATCGGTATGTGAACCTTGTCTCGATGGAGCGGGCGTTTGCGCACCCACCGGTTTTGAAGCCTGGTATTGAGCATACCTAGTGGATGAGCACTTACTACGTGTCTAATTAAACCCCGCCCCACCGTGACCTTTTCCAGTTTAAATTTTAAAACATTTTTACAAATTTTACATATGGCTACTTGATTCTCTACGTCCCTATCAAAAATGTCCATGCATCCGATTTTAATGGTCGTTTCTTTGGACCTCGTCTCATACTAGGGGGAATATGATGTATTTCAGTTGAAGGTGCACTAGTGGGTGTGTTGTCATCAACATTAGTGGGTATATCATCTAGATCATCGTCTAAATTAAAGTTTTCTTGAGTTCCAGAAAATAGCTCCTGGTCTAAATCTAATGGTATTGTAGGAAAATGTTGAGTATCAACAAAATCATCCTGTGTAGGAATAAGATGACTAGAAGAAGTACCCTTGTCCTGGTTGCCCCTACTAGAAGAAGCACCCTTACCCTTACCCTTAAACATACCTTTTAATCCTTCCATTTTAATTATGATAATAAATAAATAAATAATTAAAGACAATAAAATTAAGTGATCTAAATAAAATAAACAGATAATAATAATTTAATGAAGTAACGAATGTACCAAAGCGCCGCGTAACGTCGGCGTGTAATCGAAGGTTGAAAATTGAAACTTTGCTCGATGGAAGATCCTCAAGCTAGTTGCCAACTTCACTACCAATTCCCAAATGAATAAATAAAATTGAATATTTAGCAAACAATGTAGACTTGTAGAGAGATATATTGAGAAATTAGAGAGATTGTAGGAAGATTTGTGAGAAAGATGAAGAGAAAATGAGTTATTTATAGTTGGAAAATTGGGTTAAAGTGTAAATATAATAACTTATGAGTTAAAATAAATATTAAGGGGTAGGGGGTTGGGGGAGGGGGGGGCCTAAAATGGCCGTTGGCCAACGGCCATAATCTAAAATGGTCGTTGGTGCAACGGTCATTTTTGCAAAGGGGGGAAAAGGGCGGGGTCGGGCTCGGGGCGGGGTCGGGGCGGGGTCGGGTCTCGCGGGCCTGGGGCGGGCTCGGGTCTCGCGGGACGAGACATCGTCCCGTCCCGAGTTCGAGTCCCGCCCCCGTTATTTATTTATTTATTTTTTTGGCGGGGTCGGGGCGGGACCGGGGCGGGCTCGGGACGGGGTCGGGCTGTCCCGGCCCACTGGCCAGCCCTAGTTTTGACACATTCGTAATATGTGTTATGGCTTATTTAGAAAAGAATCATATGTTATTTGTAGTGGGGTTAATATCTAAAAACACATGTCACTTTTTGAGAGCTATTCCCTCTAAAAGAATACAAACAAATAGAACTGAAACTCTGGACGGAAAGAAGGGCCTCATTTTCTGACTTAATTAGCTTGTTACTCATTCTTGTATTGGTCTCTGTTTGCAGCCAGTGGCTTCCACGATAAATACTTTGGCTGGAGCTCTGTATAAGGTGTTCTGTGCTTCTCCTGATCAAGCAAGGAGAGAGATGCGAGAGGCATGTTTTGACTATTTGAGCCTTGGAGGCACTTGTTCAACAGGACCCATAGCTCTACTCTCTGGTCTTAATCCTAGCCCGCTTAGCTTGGTGCTACATTTCTTTGCAGTGGCCATTTATGGAGTTGGTCGTTTATTTGTACCTTTTCCTTCTCCAAAGAGGTTGTGGATCGGTGCTAGATTAATCTCGGTATGTACCTTAAATGCGAGATTCAAACTTTGTCTTCGTTGACTCTTTGAGCATGTGCTGTATTGCACTTCGTTCCAGTTAAAATTTCTGCATAATCGTTCGCCGTGTTAAAAAGTTTGATCATTGTGGTGTGTATGCTCTTTTTTTTTTTTTCCTTTTCAGGCTGCATCAGGCATCATATTTCCCATTATAAAGGCAGAAGGGATCCGGCAAATGTTCTTCCCAACAACAATACCAGCATATCACAGAGCTCCACCTGTAAACAAGGGGTCGGAAATTTGTTGAAGTTTTGTTCCATGAATAGCATTAACATTATGTAGTTCCTTTCTCAAAGAAAGAAATGTAAGTTCCAATCTCCTCCTCCTCCCTCCCACCACAACTGTCTAAAATTAAAAGAATAAAGAGAGACTAAACCATATTGTAGGCATATCATACCAATTAAGGAGCCTCAAGTACCTATACGTTGAAAACCAGTCGACTCCTTTACCCTGTAAAAATGAATATTGTAGCTTTTTCACTATATATCTAGACAGTACAATTGGTACCTCGTTTGTAGTTCTGAGTGAGATCACGTTCAAGTATTATCAGTTTGTTAAAGGTCTGCCTTTTGGTTCCCAACTTCAATATGTTCTTTAAATACCACATCTTCAGTTTATAAGAACCCTTTTAAGTTATTTTCTATCTCAGACCCCATGCAATTAACCTCACTAGTGTCCTCATGAGGGCATTCGAAGAACCACGCTATAAAGTTTATTTAGTTCAAGTGGATGGTAATTGATGTACGGAATAACAGTGCTATGCTTTGCATAAAGCAAATGGCTTAATTGACTTTACAAACATTCATTTAAGGATTTGTAATCAGCTGGTTAAACCATGTAACTTGTACTAGCATTTATGTTTAGTGTGTCCTTTGAAATGACAAAATTCACGTTATGCATTATTCTTGCCACCATTTTAACCTCTGTTTGAATCCAGCCTGCATCTTTCCACTCCTTTAGTAGACAGAAGAAAACAGAGATAAAGTTGCAAGTTTCCTTATGAAGTTGGAAGACTCTAGGTTCCTTCACATTATCAAACTCATTCTCATATATCGATTTCACACGACATAATTCTTTGAACCGATTAATTGAACGGAGATGACAACATCTGGAGTATCTGAAGGATGGAAATAAAGATTCACTTGTTCTTTCAGCATTGACCATTAGTTCATGCCAGTGTTTTAAGAGGAGGGGGCGAGAGGTAAGGCGTTTTAAGCAGCATGGGGCGAGGCGTAAGCCCTACGGATCTGCGGGGCATATGTCTCATGTATGTTCAATTTTATAATTTTATTACTAAAAAATAAGCAAAAGTAAAATTTTCATTACAATTCTGCAAATAAATTCAAATAGGTCACCAATAATCTAAAAAAAATTATTATGATTATTATTTGTGAAAGGTAACAACACAAAATGATAATAGCCTATTCCTATTCAGAAAGCTACCTTGGTCTACTGTGATAATGTTAGTGTAGTTTATCTTTTTGGAAATTCGGTCCAACATCAACGCACTAAACATATTGAGATGGATATTCACTTTGTTCGCGAAAAGGTAGCGCATGGACAAGTACGCGTCTTACATGTGCCCTCGCGATACCAAATTGCTGACATCTTTACGAAGGGTCTTCCCTCAATTTTATTTGAAGATTTTAGGGACAGTCTCAGCGTATGACAACCGCCCGCTATAACTGCGGGGGTGTGATAGAACACCATGTATATCCCTATGATATACACGATTTTGACTAGTCTTGTACCATAAATAGAAGTTGTAAATTATGTTGTATAATTATCTAATTGTAGAATTCTTGTACAATTAGAACTAGAATACTAGAAGTTTAGTAGGAATAGAATCTTTCATATTTGGAGATTCCAGAAGTTAGTAGCTTCCCTTGGAGCAAGAATCACCTAAATCAATAAGCCAACACTTCTTTTGGTGTAGTAAACAAACTACTTAATAATTTAAGAGTTATCATAAATAAATGTGGAAAAAATGAAAACTCGTCGAGATGAGGCCTAGTAATATACTTATATTTTGTTATATTAATCTGATTTGAATTTCTTTTTTAATATTATATTGTTACAGTGATTTGTTCATTTATTCACTTCGTTAAGTATATATGTCAAATAACAATCACAAAAAATTCTATGAATGCCACTGATAAACTTTCAAGATAGGGGATCAACATATCCTTTATATTGTAACACTTGTAGAAGAAGAAACTGTATTTTGGAGAAATTTCTGTGTATTTCATTCATTACTTTGTACATGTATATATACACTTGAATGTAAATAAAAGAATAAAAGAAAACTAAAAGAATTAATTACACCTATCCTATTCTAACTTGTCCACTATGTAACAATTATATTCTCTCATGGAAAATAACATTCTAGTCTATAACGAAGTGGAGGGTATCAATTTGATCATTCAAGTCATTTTCTTCATTGCTTCTTCTCTCTTCTTTTCCTTTCTTCCTAGAGTTCGATTTACGAAAATTGATATGAGATTTCTGTGCTCCAACATCCCCCCTCAAATTAGAGGGGAGTGTCATGACCCCCCACTTGCTCAATATAGTTCGGTGAGAAACCCCAGAAAGTGGCTTGATAAAGAGATCTGCTAGCTCATCGTTCGAGGGAACAAAAGAAAGTGTGATTAGCCCAGAGAGGAACTGTTGACCCACAAAGTGACTGTCTAATTCGATGTGCTTTGTGCGTTCGTGAAAGACTCAGTTGCGGGCTATATGAATTGCAACTTCACTGTCAAGTGGAATCGAAAGGAAAATTGCGACAAAAAGATCTTCAAGAAGGCCAATTAACCAAGTAAGCTCAACAGTGACACGATACATGAAGCGATACTATGTTTCAGCAGAGGATGGAGAGATTGAAATTTGCTTTTTTGATTTTTATGAAATTGGAGCTCTGCCAAGTGTGATGAAGAACCCACTTACGGATCTACGAGAATCTTTGCAAGAAGTCCAGTCCTGTCTTCCCACAATGAGTGCAAGATACATTTAAGTTGTACTTTTTCTTGCCCCTGAATTTTTGATGTGGCTTGACAAACCTTTGAGATGGATTATTGAACTTTTGAGTTGTGATTCCTCCTCTTGCTTGTTGGTTTTTGAATCTCTGAACATTCCTTCCTTGTCCAGTAGCCATGAATGCTGCAAATGCGACTTGAAGTTGGCTATTAGGTTGCTTGAGTTGTCCAGCAACCATGAAGGATGCAGAATCAGAAGTGAAATGTGCATTTGCATATACTTCTCTCTGGTTCTCATCCTGTAAGAATAGAGAATATGCAATATCTATACTAGGTAAAAGATTCACCATAAGAATGTTCTATCTTGCATGTGTATACACATCATTCAATCTCATTAAGAATTGAATCAGTATTTGATCTTATAGGGACTTCGTTAATTTTGCTTTTCCCTTACATACACGAACACATGAACAACATATGATCACATTTAATCAATCCAACTCATCCCACAGTCGGTTAAGTTTAGTAAAACATCCAGCAATGTCATTATTACCTTGTGATCACATTTAATCCATCCAGCTCATCCCACAGTCGGTTAAGTTTAGTAAAATATCCAGCAATGTCATTATTACCTTGTACTAAACCTGATAATTCCTTTTGTAGGTGGTAAAGTTTGGCACCATTTGATTTGTCAAATTTTTGCTCTAGATTGTCCCAAAGCTCCTTTGCTATTTTTGAACTTATCACACTATCAGTTATTTTCTTTGATAGAGCATTTGAGATCCAACAAATAATCATATCATTAACACAACTCCATTGTTCATACTCAACAAAATTAAGATTTAGAGACTTACAAACTCCGTTGATGACACCAAATTTTGTTTGGCTGATAAGGATAAAAGAACATATCTCCTTGATCTTGGATATCCTCTTCCATTAAACACAGTATTGACTAGAGCCATACTAGGTGAATCAGAGTTGTTAAGGTGATAAAGGTGATTGATATCATAAGTGATTGCTTTTTCAACACTGCTTGATTCTACGGTTGGTGTTATTTGATTACTGAATATTTGAAGATGAATTTGATGATTGATGAAGATTTTGGATCGAGCTTAAAGCTGCTCTGATACCATGTAATAATTGAAGAATAAGAGATTGTATTTTGGAGAAATTTTTGTATATTTCATTCATCACTTTGTACATGTATATATGCCTTGAATGAAAATAAAAGAATTAATTACACTTGTCCTATGCTAACTTGTCCACAATGTAACAAAAATAACAACTTATATTCCTTCATATGCTGGTCACATGGAAAATATACAGCCATGTGATGACAATCTGAGGGTGGAGATTTAATCCAACATGTGTATGATTCATGGTCATGATATTTTCAGCTATTAACTAAATATGAGCATTCTAGTCTATAGCGAAGTGAAGAGTATTAGTTTGGTCGTTCGAGTCATCTTCTTCACTACTTCTTCTCTCTTATTTTCCTTTCTTCCTAGAGATCGATTTACCAAAACTGATATGGAGTTTTTGTGCTCCAACATATATACATAAGAAAGTATTTTATCCATATTTGTGTTATATACTTTTTCAAAAAAGGAGATTCAATACAATCCCCTTTCAAACTATACCCTAATGTATACAAATAATGATTTAAAATTAATTAGCACTCTTTATATTAATTTTTTCTCAGTAGGATACATTTGAGCTAGCAAAAAATGGTGTAGGATAAACAATCAGATCTACAATTGTAAGATCAAAGATAGACAAAATTTAGATCTAAGTATCAAGTCTTTTCTTGTCCCTTAATTATGCTTAAGGCAAGTTGAAGCAGTCAAATCGAATCCACAAATTGTAAGACAAAGTCGACTTTTTTTTTTTTTGGTAAATACTGACTTTTTTTTACCAAGGTAAGATATTTACATACAAAGCAAAACCTGTAACAACATCCTTCATTCATCTAAAATACTAGCAACATGTTACTCCTAGTCTACTGGCTCATCTAACATCAAAACACTTATGGATAGTAATTCAGAGCTTCTAATCATCTAGCAAGCTTTTTCTGCTTGCTTCCTACACAGTGTACACCTTGCACAATTTCTCGACTTACAACTTCAATGGTCTGCTTCTTGCTTTGAAATACCCTTAAGTTCCTCTCTTGCTACTCCCAGAGAGTATCACCATATAGAGCTGGGCTTTGACAGAATTACTAGTAGATCTTATTGTCCATTGTAGTTCTTTCTTCGAACTTTGAACCTGCCTATGGATCTGTTGCCAAGTCAATAGCTTTGTCCAAATTCTAGCCGAGTAAGGACCGTTGGAAATTTGCCTTTGATGGGGTTGCATCCACCCATTTTTAATGACTTAAACACTCGGGTTCCGCATGTTGGAGACTTTGATTCTTCACACGCGCATAATATACTAAGTGAGTAGATGACCATAAGCCCAAGGATCGTCAAATTTCGTTAAGAAATGAAAGAGATATTGGTCCACGAAGTACGGTGTTTGAGGCATGGAAATATGGTGTGAGACAAATCTACCACATCGGTGGGAAAATGAAGAATTGTTCTTTTTATAAGCCTAAAAAATGGATAAGGGTTTGGGACCCTAAGGGGTAACCCATGTGTTTGAAGGAGGGAGGACCTAGGTGTGCTTGAATTCAAGGCTAAGCCCACACGCGTGCCACCACCACCCGCTCGATCCGGGTCGTGGGCTGTGGGCTTCTTCTGATATTATCTTTTTGGACCCCAAACTGCTTAGTATTTACTGTTTGGTCCCTGGAGTTTCAGGAATGCTCCAGTAACGGGAACCATCTGAAACGTTTTGCACTTGTTACAAAACGTTTCTGGCCATGACTATACCTCTTAAACAACCTCTTAACACCTCTCCTCCTAAACACTATAAAGAGAAAACCTTTCTCTAATTTTGAGTAGACAGTAGATAGAAAAAAAGAGATACCACAAGTCTTGAACAAGAGCAGAAACTCTTCTTCCTTTTCCTCTAATTTTTTCATTCTTCAGCAAGTCGTTTCATGTTTGTTTTCTTCGCCAGAATCAACCTATTTGATTTGTAGTGTTGATTAGTTGCTGTTTTATCTTGGGAGACTATTGCCTGCTAACGTAAAAACATATATACGGGGCAATCTTGTCTTAAAGACAGAGAGCCATCTCTCGACTCCGCCGGTGGTGTTGTGATTATCTAATTGGTGTTGCTAAGTGTTTCAGGTGTGAACTTGAAACTCAAAGGACTCTAACCGTTCGGATTCTCAGCGGTTCTATAAACCACAAGTGTAGCAGTTTATGTTCTTGTATTTATGAATACAAGATCCAGATTTGAAGTTCTAGTTCAAGATTAAAAGATTGACAACTTCTTGTTGTAATCTTTGTTGTTTATCCTTTCGAAGCACTTGTAATATTTATTTACTTTCTGTATTGCTTTATATCCAATAATTTTAAGACAATATTGTACTAGTGTTCGAAAGATGTCGGTTAACAGTTGTGTGACAAAATCTGGCTATGGTTGCCGTTTTCTGGTAGAAGACAGTTCTGATTATGTTGTTGACGGTCAATGTGTTGATGGTGTCACCGCTCCCGAGAGTGGTGGGAACAAGCACCCACGAGATGTTGAGGATGTCAACTGGGACAAGAGGAGAAAGATGAAGATGTTGTTCTATCATGTAGCAGAGGGCCTATATCTGTTCCCAGACAAAGGATCTGAATTATGTTAAGGAGGAAATAGACATTTAGTCCGACGAAGTGACTGAAGTGGGCCAGAATCCGAAATTGGGATAAGTTATTTTTCTTCCTTGTAAAAAATGAGATTAAATGGTGTCTGATTAAAAGGACTTAAAGTAAGACTAGGAATATGAAAATGTTTTACAGAAAAAATTATATTCCTTACGCTTTAAAATCAGAAGTTTTATCTCACCTTTCTTCCCGGCTAAAGATTGGATATTGGAAAACAAAACTTAAAAGATCCGTTCTTTTAGGTGTAATTATTAAAAGTATGTTCGCACATACGAAGGAGAGAGATCCACTAACTATGCGAAAATTGTTACACACTCTTAAGCAAGAGACATGAATTGTCTGGGCACCAATCTCAAAGGAAGAAGACTAAAAGATAATGACATATCTTAAGACGTTGAACCTGTCACACTATCTGACAGAAGATCTTTATTTGATAGGATGATATTGGACACTCAGTCGTACAAAGCCTACGGACGACTGGAGTGGGCCAAATGTTCCAGGTCTTAAATGATATAAGGGCCAAAATAAAGGCAGAAAAGAAATTGGACACCCAGTCTGCCAAAACAACTGGAGTGGGCCAGAGTATCCAGATCACATATGATCCGATTATGCCCTAACCACGGGCAAAAGGTTGTTCATGTGAAGCAACGCCACCTCTAAAGTAGAAAGGGTTGGAGAGGTTGTCCTCAAAAGAACTTCAGGGAATGAGATCACTTAAAAGGAGGTGATACATGTCTCAAACTTGGTTTCAGGGACGTTGTTGGTCAAGCTGGTTTGAAACTAGTCCAACAGGTCTGCAATAACTAAGAATGGTACAGTCTGTCTGTAGCCAAATGAATTATATATTTGTAATATGTGCATCTATGCGTCATAAATTAAGACACGTTAAATAGAAAGTCATTCAAAGCTAACTAAGTTGAGATTGTTGCCTTCTGTCGACATAAACCCTCAAAATGAATGTGAGGTGTGCGAAGAGGCAAAATCACCTTTTCATTCCATCAAAGGAATATCGAAAGAAGCACCGCTCCTCTAGAACTTAGTCACACCTACATGGTGATTTCAAGTTTGTGCAAAATAGAGGGAGGGGGGGGGAGACAAGTACTTTGTGACCTTCATTAATGATGGTACAACGTATTGTATCATTTGTTTGTTGGAAAGCGAAGATGAAGTTGTTGAAGCGGATAAGCGCTACAAAACAGAAGTTGAAAATCAACTAAGCCTACGGATTGAAGAATTTGTAGTGATAGAGGGGGAAAATGTGAAGCATCGTTTAGCAAACGACTGCTCCTTACTCACCTTAGTCTAACTGTGTTAGCCAAACGCAAAGACGTACACCAAAAATATGTGGGGCAAGACGATCCTTACCGCTAATGCGATTCTCAACAGAACTCCGTATAAGGATAACCCTCCATGTGAAACATTTAAAGGATCTCACCTACAAATGTTGTTATGTGGGGTGGCTTGGTAGAAGTTGGAATACTGAAACAGGTCAAGTTGGACCTAAGACTGTAGATTGCATATCCACTGGATCTGCAAATAACAGTAGTGCGTATCGCCTCTTGGTGTCAAAGAATGTTGAATTCTTTAAAGTCATCTTTCCTTGAGAGGAAAAGAAATAATTGCTCGAGGTTAACAAGAACCTGCGAGTGCCTGATTATCCGGAACCAGACGTTCCAGATCTACAGGACTCAGAAGTTGCTGACTATCCAGAACTTAATGTTTCAGATCTACAGAACTCAGGGATTCCAGATGTTGAACCGAGACGGAGCAAAGAGGGGACATAGACTTGTTCCAGGCCTTCTAGCTTGTATGATTGGAAATGAACCATAGACAATTAACAAAGAATTGTCATCTCCAGAAGCGCTGCTTTGGAAAGAAGCTACAGATTCCATCAGATAGAACCATACTTGTATAATGGTTGACCTTTCTCCAAGAAAAGAACCTTTGGGTTGTAAAAGTGGATACTCAAATTGAGTACAAAGTAGATGGATCTACTGAGAAGTCTAAGGCTCCGGTTACTTGGACATGTGCTCCCCTGTGAATAGCTTAACATTCAGGGCCATTGCAATCTTGCGTGACATGGATGTTGAGACATTCTTCCTAACCGGAGAGTTGGAAGGAGAGGATCAGAGTTGGTTTGTTGGAATATCGGGCTTCTTCCTGAACTTTTATTTTGGTCCCTGAAATGTTTACATTTTGGTCCTGGAAGTTTCAGATAAAATAGAAACAATGAATCTGACAACAGAAATATTGAATCTGAAGTTAGAAAGCCAACAATTGAAAAACCAACAGTTTGAAAGTGGAAGTCATATTGAAACAAAAGTCGATATGAAAGAAATGGGTATCACAGATGACATCTTAGGAATTGGGATTTTTAAGACATCTAACGGACTGGTCTAACCCCAAACTCAGTTGTGAGATAGTTGACAGTCTCGTTTAAGCCACTAATGGATATGAATCATAGAAGTGATTGGAATCATGGTGCACCCGTATACCATGAGCGATATGTGCATGTCACATGTAGTTCAATGTATTTTATACATTACAACCGACCTAGTATCGGCCTACAAAGTAGATCAGTTGAACTAAGGTTCACTCGTGATTCTAAAAATGATCGATAGAAGACGTTAAATCGGATATGACGATATCTGAAATATTTGCTTATCTACGGATTATGGTATTCTGGATGTCCAGTGGTTCTGGGAGAACACATCGATGTAAACTGGACATCAGACTTGAAGAACACCCAAGCCACAAGTGTGTGTATGGTGTGTCTTGGAAAATCCTCTAAGCAAACTTACATCGGCCGATTCACGATGGAATCAGATTTTATCACTTTAAACAAAGCATGAGAAGAAGTTGAGTAACTTCATAACTCCTTAGAGGACGTCCCATACTGGGAGAAACCCTTACCTTCGGCAGTTATACAATGTGGCTAGCCGGTCGGCTTTAGGAAGGTCACAGATGACGGCGTCTGGACATATCTGTCAGAGACATAAGATCGTATGAAATTTGATCACCACTGGTGTCATTCCCGTTGATTACATCAAAGGATAATATAGCGGACCCTTTAACTAAGGGACAACCCGAAGATCAAGAATTTTGCATGTCTATGGGAATTGGCTTAAAAACCCTAACAATACGAACCTTTGCAGTGGTAACCCAACCGTACTGATTGGAGATCCCAAGAATTTGGTTCAATGGGAAAACTAAGCTGCAAAAGGTTCAGTTGAGCGCTTCAGTGGAAGCAAGAGCACTTCGGATGATGATTTCTATAAGGAAACATGACTCCAAAGTCGTTCCCGTGATAGACATTAAGGTGCTGCCTGCATGGTGGAAAAAGGTTAAGCTTTCAAACCTTTAACGATCCTCAAACGGTTGAGGTTTAGGTTGGAGAAACCTTTAATGATTCCTAACACTTGTGAAGTGGGGTATAGCATGATACCTTGTAGGAGATCACCTATTTAAGTGCGAGGACAGACCACCTCAAATGAACTCACTTAAGAATCCAAGTGTGTCCACGGCCACAACGGATGGAACAATAAGAATGAAAATGAATAAGTGAAGTTATTGTGTTGGTATCATTGTCTTGGCTTACACTAAACACTGACGGTTCAAGACATCATGTTCACCGCACAATAAGTAAGTCTGATGGTATTCAACTAGAGAAGGTTCAAAGTAGAAGCTACCTCTCCTGATTTAATATATTTCTGCTGAAAGACTGCTGAAGTTTGGCACCATGTGTGCACCAATTCTCTTTCAAGAGGGGATTGTAGGAAATTTGCCTTTGATGGGGGTTGCGTCCACCCATTTTTAATGACTTAAACACTTGGGTTCCGCATGTTGGAGACTTTGGTTCTTCACACGTGCATAATCTACTAAGTGAGTAGATGACTGTAGGGCCAAGGATCGGTAGATTTCATTAAGAAATGAAAGAGATATTGTTCCACGAAGTAAGGTGTTTGAGGCATGGAAATATGGTGTGGGACAAACTACCACATCGGTGGGAAAATGAAGAATTATTCTTTTTATAAGCCTAAAAAATGGATAAGGGTTTGGGACCCCAAGGGGTAACCTATGTGTTTGAAGGAGGGAGGACCTAGGTGTGCTTGGGTTCAAGGCTAAGTCCACACGTGCGCCGCCACCACTCGCCCGGTCCGGGTCTCGGGTCGTGGGCTGTGGGCTTCTTCTGATATTATCTTTTTGGACCCCAAACTACTTAATATTTACTGTTTGATCTCTGGAGTTTCAGAAATGCTCCAGCAACGGGAAAGCCAACAGTTTTGATGGCATTAACCATCTAAAATGTTTTGCACTTGTTACAAAATGTACAAAACGTTTCTGTCCATGACTATACCTCTTAAACATCCTCTTAACACCTCTCCTCCTCCTAAACACTATAAAGAGAAAACCTTTCTCTAATTTTGAGTAGACAGTAGAGAGAAAAAAAGAGATAACACAAGTCTTGAACAAGAGCAGAAACTCTTCTTCCTTTTTCTCTAAATTTTTCATTCTTCAGAAAGTCGTTTCATGTTTGTTTTCTTCGTCAGAATCAACCTATTTTCTTTGTAGTGTTGATTAGTTGTTGTTTTATCTTTGGAGACTATTGCCCGCTAACGTAAAAGCATATATACGGGGCAATCTTTTCTTAAAGACAGAGAGTCATCTCTCGACTCAGCCGGTGGTGTTGTGATTATCTAATTGGTGTTGCTAAGTGTTTCAGGTGTGAACTTGAAACTCAAAGGACTTTAACCGTTCAAATTTTCAGCGGTTCTACAAGCCACAAGTGTAGCAGTTCTTGTTCTTGTATTTCTGAATACAAGATTCAGATTTGAAGTTCTAGTTCAAGATTAAAAGATTGACAACTTCTTGTTGTAATCTTTGTTGTTTATGAAAGTAAATGTATGTCCTAGAGACAATCTGTATTAGGACAAATGTACTTTATACACATTCGTATTATTATTAATGGAGATTAATATTTTCGCATTTGCAATTATTGAATTATTAGTTTATTATTTATAATATTCTATAATATGCAATCCTAGAGGTTACGTTGTTATTAATAGTGTGAGTTATTAATATTGTAACGTAACTCTTAAAATAGCCTCGACTAATGATCATCGAGAATGGGATATCGATGATATGTGATAAGTCGACATGTGGTCTGCATCACATCCTTAGAGGATGTAGTATGTCTCACTTGCTACGAGTAATGACTACTCGTGATGGACACATGGATACTTTAGAAGTATTGGTATACCCTGCTGATATACTGTTTTTTATACATGTCTAAAGTATGATCAGCGTGTGGAAGATAGAAGTCCTTAGACTTGAGGTCAATACACACTTTGTCTACATAGTAATATACTTTGATCATGTCCTAAGCTCAAATGCCTTATAGGTTGAGATACGACTTGTATTGGATACATTACGATGTGGATTAAAGGTGGTAGTTGAGCCAAGATTAGGATTCATTCCTCGAATATATATTCGAGAGAACACTCAGCTTCTCATTGATATTGGGTTGACTAAGTCATTGGCCAATGCAATATATATATCTAGAATATGGTCTTGTTGTCAACCAATATAGATGAGATATAATGATCAAGCCTTTTGGATACACACTTGTCAAATCCTAAGCTTGATCGAGTATATCGTGAATGAAAGGATTTTATCTTACCACATAGAGGTTAAGTTTACTACATTCATGTAAACGTACTTCACATATTGAGTTCGTCTTGCGGCGTCGTCTAGGAGTTCCGACTAGACCTTAATTTGATTAGTGTCGATATGAGAAGGCATGTAGGGTCACACTATGTCGATTGTCCTTTAGATCTAAGGATGTATTGAGAGAGTATTAAATATTCGATTTAGAATCGAGATATTTAAATGAATGATGATTGTTTTAATTAAGTTAAAATTGGATTTTGGATTTTGGATTTAATTAAGAATGTGCTGGAAAAAAAAAGAGGCGGTGTAGGGCCACTTCAGCGCCGCGGGGCCCACTGGCTAGCCACAACACCGTCGGCGTGGTGACCTAATCCGCCTCGAGTTTGGGGCCAGGCCCAAGATTAAACCCTAATCCGGTTTGACCTAATTTTTCACCTATAAATACAAACCTACACTTCATTATTCATTACACTTGATTTTCATATCATTATTCTAAGTCTTAGAGACTCAGAATTAAACTCTCTCGAATCTCTGCCGGATTTCCTAGCTTTCCAAAAGAGGAATACATTGAAGCTTGGAGCTTGCAATCGAAAGGGCATTCTCGTGCGCACTCACAGTTGATAAAAATTCCAGATATTGTAAACATGTAAGTACCATTCAAGTCTTATGTTTACAGTTTAAAATTATCCTATAGTCAAACAGTTCTATGTTTGTTGGGTTTGAAACAAGTTTTCAATATCCGCTGCGTACAACAACCCAACAAAAATCCCCATAGTTTATCCTTTCAAAGCACTTATAATATTTATTTACTTTCCGTACTGCTTTCTATCCAAAAGGACAACTAAAAAATAGATGATCAATAGACTTCTCTACCTTCTCACACAAAGGACATTCTGTAACATTAGTTATTTTTTTATTTAGCTAATCTGTCTCTTGTGTACAATCTACCATTAGCCACCAGTGTCAAGTTGAAGATCCACTTGGGATAACCTGAGTTGTTACAGACAAGTCTCATTCATGGCACTTTCTGAAAATTACACCTAAGTTGCTGATAGGTTGCCTTGATAGAAAACTCTGTCATCCCCAGAACAACATCCAAGTCATAACCAACTTGCTCAAAAGTCCCCTTAGCTTGGAAAATCTTCCGGACCATCCATGAAGACTGTTTAGGAAAAGCATCCCAAGCCCAACTCCTTTTTATATAATAACAATGAATCCATTGAATTCACATTCTGTCCTTTTTATAACACAGGTTCCAAAATTATTTACTGACAGATGTGTTGTTCCAGATGCATACATTTGTGACATTAAACCCACCAGAAGTTCTAGGTGCACATACTCTATCCCATACTAATAGAGCTTTCTTAGTAATCTAATTCCCCCTGGCCATAAAAAACTTTTGCACATAGCTTCCACCTTTAAAATTTTCTTGGAAAGTACAAAAATCTGAAACCAATAAGTTTGTATGGCAAAGAGGATACTCCTAATCAACTGAAACCTCCCTGCATAGGATAGAAACTTGGTGGTCCATGAGGTTAGTCGACCAGTCATTTTCTCCACTAAAGGATTGCATTGAGCTACACTCAGTTTTTTGGGACTTAGAGGTACCCCCAGATATCTCACAGGAAGTTCACCCTATGAAAGTTCCAATAGGTTAAATATACACAATATACATGTGTATATTGTTGCTCTCGGATTCCACTCCTAAAACCGTGTATGATGTAATTAATTAGGTAACATTGTAGTCTTCTAGTTAGGTAATATTATGGTGTAATTAGTCTTGTACACTTAACATAATATTTGTATTACCATAATTGTATATTTAGTATCCAAGTAGAATAAGGTTTTAGGAATAGAATAGGAATAAGATTCTCCTATTATGGAAATATGTAACTTGTATATATAGCCTTTCAATCAATGAAAATAATCAAGGGATTATTTCTTTCATGGTATCAGAAGTCTAGGTCAAACAAAAAAATTTCTCCCACAAATTCTTGTTTTTTTCGGCCAAGACCGACCCCCCTCCTCGGGTTTACCATTTTTTGTTTCCGCTCTCCAAATCTCTCTTCCAAATTTCTCTATCACCTATTGTTCTTTCATTATGTCAACGTCAAAGAACACGTTTCACCCTGCTCTTGTTGTTTCTAACATCAAGAATCATATCTCTTTAATTCTTGAAATAGAAAACGTCCAATACGCGACGTGGGCCGAGTTGTTCAAAATTCACGCTCGTTCGCACCAAGTCATCCATCACATAATCCTCGCGGCTCATGATGATATGGAGGTGCCTAAACGCGAGGATGATCCTATGTTATGGACAACACTTGATGCCACCGTCCTTCAGTGAATTTATTCTACTATCTCTACCGACCTATTGCAGACGATTATTGAGCCAGACGATTCGGCAATGGCTGAATGGGATAGGCTGCGTGACATATTCCAGGATAATCAAAATTCCAGAGTTGTTACCCTTGAACAGGATTTTTCCCACGTCAACATGGAAAATTTCCTGAACGTTTCAGCATATTGCAAAAGGTTGAAGGAATTGGCGGACCAACTCCGCAACGTTGGTTTGCCAGTTAGTGAAGATTGTCTTATTTTACAGATGGTTGCTGGCCTATCCGAGGCCTATAGTGGCGTTGGAACTCTCCTTCGTCAAAGTAATCCTCTTCCAAGGTTCTATCAAGTCCGATCCATGCTTACATTGGAAGAAGCCGATTTGGCTAAAAAGGCGGCTACTAATGCTAGTCCCGTGGTCATGATGACCTCCTCCACTAGTCCTCAAAATTTTGGTGACAATTCGAACCAAAACGGATCTCACGGGGGCTGCAAGAATGGTCGAAAAAATAATGGAAAAAATCGCGGGGGCAAACGCGGCTGCTCCGACAGCAGTTGCGGTGGCCAAAACAGTGGCGGTGGACCCCATCCCGGTTATAATGCGCCACCGACCCACTGGTCTCAGCCTTGGGCCTCTGGACCGTGGGCTTGGACTAGTGGACAGTGGACCTACGGCCCAACTCCACACCAATTTGCAGCATCTAGCCAGTGGGCTTCCCAGCAACCTCGACGGCCCACTGCCCACTGGCCCAGTAGTTCCAGTTCCAAAAGTTACGGCCTAGGACAGCCCGCAGGAACTCTTGGGCCCTGGCCTCCTCAAGGTCACCACGTAGCAGGCCCCACTCAGACATATATTGAGGCCGCGATGCACACGCTTGGTTTGACTCAACCAGACCCGAATTGGTATATGGACACCGGTGCCACTACCCACATGACATCCGATTCCGGTACTCTCTCGTCTTATTCCAATTTGAGCAACCCTCGCAGTATAATTTTTGGTAATGGTAATTCTGTTCCAATTCGTGGTTATGGTCATAAAACATTGTCTCCCCCTCATCCACCTCTTATCTTGAAAAACACCCTACACGCCCCCAAATTGATTAAAAACTTAGTCTCTGTCCGTAAATTCACTATTGACAATTCTATTTCTATTGAATTTGTTCCATTTGGTTTCTCTGTGAAGGATTTCAAGACGGGGAGTCCTCTCATGAGGTGTGATAATAGGGGAGATCTTTATCCTAGCACACCCAGTTCCGGTCCATCAAGTCCAACCCTGCCATCCGCCTTTGCAGCCATTTATCCTTCCTTGTAGCATGCTCGTCTTGGTCATCCGGGATCATCTATTTTGTCGTCATTAGATAAAAATAGTTTTATTTCATGTAAGGATACAAGTAGTACTCCAAATTGTCAGTCTTGTTCTCTAGGAAAAATTGTTAAGTTGCCATTTGTAGACTCAAAATCTCATACTCTAATGCCATTTGATATTATTCATAGCGACTTATGGACATCTCCTGTTCTTAGTTCTTTGGGTCATCGGTATTATGTTCTATTTTTGGATGATTATTCTAAGTTTTTATGGACATTTCCAATAGCGAAAAATCTCAAGTTTTTCCATCTTCTTGAAATTTAGAGCATTCATCAGAACCCAATTCGAACGAGAAATAAAAAATATTCAGTGTGATAATGGCAAAGAATATGACAATGGGGTGTTTCGGGAATTCTGTGCTAATAATGGGATCAATTTTCGTTTCTCTTGTCCTCATATGTCTTCACAAAATGGGAAAGCCGAACGCAAAATTTGTTCCATAAATAACATTGTCCGAACTCTATTAATTCACGCTTCTATACCCCCATATTTTTGGCATCATGCTCTTCAAATGACTACATATCTCCTTAACATTATTCCTTCCAAAGGCCTGACATATTTTTTCCCCTCTTCAAATTTTATATAATAAAACTCATTATTCTCATCTTCGGGTCTTTGAGTGCTTGTGTTATCCGTTATTTCCCTCCACCATAATTAACAAACTTCAGGCCCGGTCTACTCCATGTGTGTTTTTGGGTTTTCCGTCTAATCATCGTGGTTACAAATGCTTTGATTTATCCTCCAATAAAATCATCATTAATCGCCATGTAATTTTTGATGAAACTTAATTTCCATTTGCTAAAGTTAATACTCCCGTACCTAGTTCGTATAATTTTTTGGATGATAGTATATCCCAGTATGTTATTCACTATTTTTCGATCGTATCCCGCACCTAAAATTCTCCAGCGTGCCCACTGCCCGCTGGTACTCCCCATATTGTGTCGTCTTCAATTCTGGGTCCAACAACTGGGCCATCAGTTCTGCTCGATTACGGACCGATTCAAGCACTATTTACGGGTCGATGGTAGCCCGATTCGGTTCAGTTCTCGATCTGGGCGGCCAGAGCTGCTCGCTGATTGGCGATCCGTCCCAAGTTCCGAAAATTCTCAAAATCCCCCCGCCTCTACCCCGAGTCATGGACCAGTCACCCGTAGTCACCGGGGGATTTTTACACCTAAAAGACATTTTAATTTACATTCTAATGTTCTATTAGGTCTATGTGGATTTTTGCTTATAAGGAAAATTCAGGTGGGTCATTTGCCTGACATAAGGCGCGGCTTGTGGGCGATGGTAAGACTCAATAGGTTGGTGTGGATTGTGGTGAGACGTTTAGTCCGGTGGTCAAGCTGGCTACCATTCACACTGTGCTCAGCTTAACTCTTTCGAAGGCATGGCCTATTCATCAGTTAGATGTAAAGAATGCTTTCCTCCATGAGGATCTCAAGGAAACATTCTATATGCATCAACCTTTGGGATTCAGGGATCCTAAACATCCGCATAATGTCTGTTTGTTGAGGAAGTCCTTATATGGGCTTAAGCAGTCTCCACAAGCCTGGTATACGAGGTTTGCAGACTATGTCTCGACTTTTGGGTTCACTCACAGCATGTCGGATAATTCCTTGTTTATCTACCATCGTGGTTCGTCCTTGGCGTATATTTTGTTATATGTGGATGATATCATTTTGACTGCCTCTTCCGATGCCTTACGCCAGTCTATCATGACCATGCTCAGCTCTGAGTTTGCTATGAAAGACTTGGGGCCCTTGAGTTAATTTTTGGGGATTGATGTCACTCGTAATTCAGATGGGTTGTTCTTATCTAAAAGGAAGTACGCAGCTGAGATCATTGAGAGGGCTGGGATGTCATCCTGTAAGTCCACTTCCACTCCAGTTGATACTAAGCCCAAGCTCAGTGCCGCGGCCGACATACCATACGAGGATCCGACCCGCTATCGCAGTATTGTAGGGGCCCTTCAGTATCTTACATTTACGCGACCAGAAATTACATATGCTGTCTAGCAGGTGTGTTTGTTCATGCATGATCCCAGAGTTGAGCACATGAATGCACTCAAACGCATCATTCGATATATTCAGGGTACGCTTGACTATGAGTTGTATTTATATCCTTCCTCAACATTCACACTTGTCTCGTATACAGATGTTGATTGGGGTGGCTGTCCAGACACTAGACAGTCTACATCTGGCCTCATGGTCTGCCAAACGTCAGTCGACATTATCTCGCTCCAGTGCCGAAGTCGAGTATCGAGGGGTAGCTAATGTGGTCTCGGAATCATGTTGGTTACGTAATTTGCTATTGGAGCTTCATTCACCCATTCAGAAAGCAACCTTGGTGTATTGCGATAATATTAGTGCCATCTACCTTTTCGGTAATCCGATTCAACACCAACACACTAAACATATCGAGATGGACATTCACTTTGTCCGCGAAAAGGTTGCTCGTGGTCAGGTACGCGTCTGCCATGTCCCGTCAAGATATCAAATTGCCGACATCTTTACAAAGGATCTGCCCTCAGTCCTTTTTGAAGATTTTAAGGACAGTCTCAGCGTTCGAAGACCGCCCGCTATGCCTGCGGGTGTGTGTTAAATATACACAATATATACACAATATACATGTGTATATTGTGTCTATTATTTCTCTCGGATTCCACCCCTAAAACCGTGTATGATGTAATTAATTAGGTAACATTGTAGTCTTCTAGTTTAGGTAATATTATGGTGTAATTAGTCTTGTACACTTACCATAATATTTGTATTACCATAATTGTATATTTAGTATCCAAGTAGAATAAGGTTTTAAGAATAGAATAGGAATATGATTCTCTTATTATGGAAATATGTAACTTGTATATATAGCCTTTCAATCAATGAAAATAATCAAGGTATTATTTATTTCACAATAGTTGTAGTATCTCATGTTTTGTATCTTGAGGAACACCACCTAATTTAGGCTATAACTATGATTGAATAACCTAAGAATATTTACAATTTAAATATACAATATTTGATTGGATTATGGAAATAATCAAGTTATTTCCATAATCTATCATTCCTCTGCAGTCATAGCGGGAGGCTTCCGTACGCTGAGACTGTTCCTGAAGTCATCAAAGAGTACCCGCGGAAGACCTTTTGTGAATATATCAGCAATCTGATATCGGGACGGGACATGGAGAACACGGACTTGTCCACAGACAACCTTTTCATGGACAAATAAAATATACATCTCTATATGTTTGGTGCGTTGATGTTGAATGAGATTACCGGATAGATATATCGCACTCACATTATCACAATAAACTACAGTCACCTTTTTGATTGGACACTGGAGCTCCAATAACAGATTACAGAGCCAACATGATTCAAAAACAACATTCGCTACCCCTCTATATTCTGCTTCAACACTAAACCGAGATAGCGTGGGTTGGTGCTTCGACGACCACGGGATCAAATTGTCTCCAAGAAATACACAATACCCCGAGGTAGAGCGTCTAGTATCCGGGCATCCACCCCAATAAGCATCAGTGTAAGACGTGAAATCTGAAGTGGTTAACTTGTATAGATGTAAGTCAAAATCAAGAGTACTCTGAATATACCACAGAATGTGTTTGAGTGCTCCCATATGTTCTTCCTTCAGAGCATGCATGTGTAAGCACACTTGTTGAACTGCATATGAGATATATGGTCTCGTAAAAGTGAGATACTATAACGCATCTGTTAAACTGCGGTAATGTGTCGGATCACCGTATGGTGTCCCTATAGAGTTACTTAACTTAGCCTTGGCATCCACCTGTGTAGGTAAAGGCTTATAGGAGGACATGCCGGCTTTGTTGATGATTTCCTCAGCATATTTCCTTTGACACAGAAATATTCCACCTGCATGTTGCTTTACATCAATGCCCAAAAAATAGTTCAAAGGGTCCAAATCTTTTATAGCAAATTCAGATGCAAGTAAAGACATAATAGATTGTCGAAGAGAATCAGATGATACTGTGAGGATGATGTCATCAACATAGAGAAGAATGTATTCCATGTCACTCCATTTTTGATAAATAAACAAAGACTGATCAGATTTGCTATGCGAGAAACCAGAGTGGAGACAAACTCAGCAAACTTGTTATACCATGCCCGGGGGCCTGTTTGAGCCCATATAAAGACTATTTCAATAAGAAAATATAATTCGGATGACTAGGATCTCGGAAACCCATAGGATGGTGCATGTAAACTGTTTGTTGGAGGTGACCGTGTAGAAATATATTTTTTACATCCAGTTGGTGAATGGACCATGATTTTGACAGCGCCAAACTTAGAACCGTCCGGATAGTTGCTGGTTTGACAACCAGGCTAAAGGTTTCATCACAATCTATACCAACCTGTTGAGACCTGCCATCACAAAAAAGACGGGCTTTGTGCCTCAAAAGAATCGTCATATTTTTTTATGATAAAAAATCCACATGCAACGAATTATGTTCACATAAAAAGGATGGATCACCAACTCCCACGTCTTATTTTTAATAAGAGCATCAATTTTATCTATTATGACGGCTTCCCAATTCGGGTCCGATAGTGCAACTTTCGGGTTATGGGGAGTCGGGGATTGTTTGATAGAGGATGTCAGATTAAATTAACGCTTGGGTTGAAAACTCCCATCCATGGCACGAGTTTCGATGGACAGGGTAGGGGCCAAAATGGACTTCTGGGTTTATGGGACCATGGGGATGTTGGGGGATGAATTTTTGACCTGGTGGGTAGTGGGTTGGCACTGCCACTTGGTCGTGGGAGAGGGAGCAATGGGCTTCCTCGGTTGGGTTGGAGTTACCAAGCCATTGGACTGGGTCACGGGTGGGGAAGAAGGGGCAGCGGGCTCCCTTATATTGGCTGGCCCAATTAGTTATTGGACTGGACCGACTGGAAGAGAGAGGGAACAATGTGCTCCCTTATTTGGACTGGCCTATTCCGGCCATGGAGTTGGGCCGAGGGAGGGGGAGAGGGAGCAGTGAGCTCCTTCATTTGGGCCTGATTTTTTGGGCTTTTAAAATGGCATTGCAATATGGGATGTAGCCTAGTGTCCAAAAAATCATACGAGGGCGTGGAAGACGTGTGTATGTCGGCAAACGGAAATTTGGACTCATCCAAAATAACGTGACGAGATATGATAATTTTCCCAATAGACATATCATAACACTTATAGCCCTGATGATTTTGTGGGTATCCTAAAAAAACACACGTAGTGGAACAGGCTTGAAGTTTATTTATTTGTGTGGATGGAAAGAGAGGATAACATAAACATCCAAAAACCCTCAAATGTGCGTAGGAAAGAACACGATGATAAAGGATGTGTGTGGGTGAGACATTTGAAAGTATCTTCCTAGTGAGAATCTTTAAAATGTAGGTGACCATTTGAAAAACATGATGTCAAAATGATGGTGGCACAAATGAATGAGCAAGAAGAGTTCGAATTAAGTTATTTATTGATCGTATTTTGCGTTCGACTTTCCCATTTTGAGGAGAAGTGTGCGGACAAGAGAGATGAAATTCCATACCATTTTTGTGACAAAATTCTTTAAATTGATCATTTGTGAATTCGCTCCCATTGTCATATTGAAAACATTTGATAGACTTCTCAAATTGGGTTTGGATGAAAGTAATAAATTATTTGAAAATAATGTGAACCTGTGATTTTTTTTGCAATGGAAAATGTCCATAGAAATTAGAGTGATCATCCAAAATAAGCATATAATATTTATGACCTGCCAAACATAAAACCAGGGATGTCCACAAGTCACCATGCAAGATATCAAATGGCATAATAGTGTTTGAAGTAGATAAAGAAAAATACAATTTAACATGTTTCCCAAACACGCAAGACTGACAAACATGAGAACCCAAAGATAGTTTACAATCAATAAACTTATTTTTCCTAAGAGAGTTTAGCACAGGTGCTTCCGGGTGTCCCAAATGATTCTGCCATAAAGTAGGAGATAAAACAGCAAAAGTTGATGGAGAGATGGCTTTGTTTTTTGTGGTGGTGGTGACGGGATACAAATCCACAGTGCTATAACATCTCATTAGTGGAATCCCGGTCCAAAAATCCTTCACAGAAAACCCAAACGGATCAAAATCAATAGAAACATTGTTGTCAGTAGTGAAACGACGCACATATACCAAGTTTTTAATAAGTTTGGGTGCATGTAAGACATTGTTTAATTGTAAAGGTGGGTAAGGGGGTGGGATTTTGGATTACCCAATACCATGAATTGAAATTTCTTATCCACTTCCAACCACAATATTTTTATTACTACTCATATTAAAATAAGATGAGAGAGTACTTTGATATGTCGTCATGTGAGTGGTTACCAGTTGTCGTCGGGAGCATTGAGTGTCATGGTTTGCATGTCTTGCTTGATGTATGTCGGAACATAACCCGAGGGAGATGGTCCATGGGCTGCAAATGCTTGTTGTGGACGACTACCAAGAATTTCGGGCTGCCGAGTGGTGGAGGTAGCCTGGCCCACTATGCCGTAGGGTACGGGCAGGGAGGGTCAGCCCAATGTTGCGGCTGCCAGCCCCACTGCTTACCCATCCCCACTGCACATCGCCTAGCTAGTGTTGCTGCTGCCAGTGGGGTCGATTCTGCCCTTGCTGACCGCGGTTGTTGCTGCCACCGGCTGGTTGTCCGCCACTACGACCTCGTCCCTTTCCACCATTATTTTTTCCTTTGTTATTGTTGCGATTTTGTACCATTTTGATCCATTATTGTTTCGATTTGTACCACTGTCCAAACCAGAATTTTGAGGGCCAAAATCATCGATATACGTGTTGGTGGAAAGGAGGGCGGTGCCGGCATTGTCGCCGTCGCTGCCTGTTTTTGTTTCTGGGTTACTTGAAGAATCAATCTCAAACGAGCCTCTTAGAATGATGGTAACATGTTACTTTTGTTGAATCAATCTCAAAAGTGCCATATCGGTGTTTTTCTCAGTGACACCGGGTTGAGGTTTGGGAGGAAGAATATGGTCGATGACTTGGTATGCATGATAATGGATTTTTAATAACTCCACCTAAGATGAATATTGCCTTTTTTCCATCTCGAGAATCACAGGAATGAAGTTCTTGACGTTGTTAACAACAAGAGCGGGATGTATTTTTTGTTGGTCGGCCATTGTTTGAGTGTAATGCGAAAATCAAGAAGGAAGAGAGGCAGGGTTTCTGGCAAAGGGAAGAACCCTAGGGTTATTGGAAGGGAAATTCGAAAAAGAGAAGTAGGTTTTCGGCGGGAGGGGGGGAGTAGGGTGTGGCCAGCGGCATAGAGCTAGGGTTTGGGGGGTTAATTTTTGGCTCTTGATACCATGAAAGAAATATTTTCCATCATATTTCATTCCTTGAATACAACATTATATACATCAATACAAGACATAATTTAGGCTATAATTATGATTGAGTATCCTGAAAATATACGAAAAGATTATATACAACTTAAATATACAATATTTGATTGGATTGTGAATTATTTCCATAATCTATCAATAAAATTACATACATGGATCATGAGTTGTTCCGTACGTAGCAATATTGTTATAGTAATATTTGTGTAGTTAAAAGATTTTTAAAATTTGTGATGTTAAGTATCAGTTTTCAGTTTTCAGTTTCCAATTTCAAAATTGAGATACTGAAAAGTTCTTTTTCTCATAAATAATAGACGTGTGAGAAAATATGAATTGTATCGACGCTTCAATTTGATGCAGAAATTTGTAAGCAAAAATTAATCTTTGTTCTCTGCTCTTGTTGGATTGATAAAATCGTACACGTATTTTCTTTTTTTGTTTGTGTTTGAATGTTAATATATCTTTCAAAATCCCAAAACATCAAATATTATATAACTAATGGTTGAAGAAGATCAGGGATTGGTTGGAGAAAATCAGGGAGTAATTATCTCAACAACTTTGGCTTGATCCTCACGACAAGCAACAACTTTTGATTTAGTCTTCACACATTTTTTACTAGCTCTTTTTTACCTTGCCAAATCATTTTTTACCATAGTAATATTACACAAATATTACTGCATCGCGTGAAGTAAGGTAAAATCAGTTCAGAAAATGTTGGTCCGAATGTTGTGCAACATTTGTCACAACATACTTACACATTCATATCAATACTTTAGGAGATATGTTAGGTTAAATGTCACAACAGCTAATCCAACATTAACAAAAAGTGTGATTATCCCGTCATAATATTTTTACCGCGTCTATTAAAAATTTCCTTCTTTAAGGGAATGAACCCGCCTTTTTCTTCAAATGGAGTTAATAGTGCATAATGCATTGGAAATTGAATGCATTGGAACTTTACAGTTTGTTAGTTACTGGAAACTGAATGCATTGACTTTAATATTAGATATGAATATTGTTGTGGTTTGTTGATTCAATATCGTACTATCCTGGAATGGTTGTATGTTGAATGTTGGAATATTATTCAAGTCAAAAAATTTTACGTGTGGATCCAGGTCCGATCCGTCGACCCGGTGGATCCGATAGATCTGGATTTGAATATGATTTTTATGGACCCGATGGATCTAGATCCGGATCTGGATACAGGTATGAAAAACGGATCTGGATTCGGATCTAGTAGTATCCGGTTCAGATCCTATCCATTTCCATCCCTAATCCCTAGGTTTTTGCTACTTTATTTTCTCACTCATTTTTCTCGCTATGCACTATTAACTCCATTTGAAGAAAAAGGCAGGTTCTTTCCCTTGAAGAGGGAAATTTTTAATAGACGCGGTAAAAATATTATGACAGAATAATCACACTTTTTATTAATGTTGGATTAGCTGTTGTGACATTTAATCCAACATATCTCCTAAAGTATTGATATTAATGTGTAAGTATGTTGTGACAAATGTTGCACAACATTCAGACCACCATTTTCTGAACTGATTTTGCCTTACTTCACGCGATGCAGTAATATTTGTGACCCAAATATTACTATGGTAAAAAAAATGATTTGGCAAGGTAAAAAAGAGCTGGTAAAAATGAGTAAAGACTAAGTCAAAAGTTGTTGCTTGTCGTTTGGATCAAGCCAAAGATGTTGAGTTAATTACTCCCAGATCTTCACCAACCAATACCTAATATTCTTCAACCATCATTTTTTTATTATTTGATGTTTTGGGATTTTGAAAGATATATTAATAGTCAAACACAAACAGAAAAAGAAAATACGTGTACCATTTTATCAATCCAACATGAGTAGAGAACAAAGATTAATTTTTGCTACGAAATTTCTGAACCAAATTGAAGCGTCGATACAATTCATATTTGCACACACATCTATTATTTATGAGAAAACGAAATTTCCAGTATCTCAATTTTGAAATTGGAAACTGAATGCATTGGATATGAATGTTGTTGTGTTTTGTTGATTCAGTATCTGAATGCACTGGAAATTGAATGCATTGACTTTAATATTAGGTATGAATGTTGTTGTGTTTTGTTGATTCAGTATCATACTATCTTGGAATGGTTGTTTGTTGAATGTTGGAATATTATTCAAATCAAAAAATTTTACGTGTGGATTCAGGTCCTATCCGTGGACCTGGTGGATCCGATGGATTTGGATTTGGATATGATTTTTATGAACCCGAAGGATCTGGATACATGTATGAAAAAGGGATATGGATTCGTATCTAGTAGTATCCGGTCCAGATCCTATCCGTTTCCATCCCTAATCCCTAGATTTTTGCTACTTTATTCTCTCCCTCCTTTTTCTCCTTTATGCACTATTAACTCCATTTAAAGAAAAATGCGGGTTCATTCCCTTGAAGAGGGAAATTTTTAATAGGCACGGTAAAAATATTATGATGGGATAATCACACTTTTTGTTAATGTTGGATTAGCTGTGGTGACATTTAACCCAACATATCTCCTAAAGCATTGATATGAATACGTAAGTATGTTTTGACAAATGTTGCACAACGTTCAGACCAACATTTTCTAAACTGATTTTGTCTTACTTCACGCGATGCAGTAATATTTGTGACCCAAATATTACTATGGCAAAAAATGATTTGGCAAGGTAAAAAAGAGCTTGTAAAAAATGAGTGAAGACTAAGTCAAAAGTTGCTGCTAGTCGTGAGGATCAAGCCAAAGCTGTTGAGATAATTACTCTCTGAGCTTCTCCAACCAATCCCTAATCTTCTTCAACCATCATTTATATAATATTTGATATTTTGGGATTTTGAAAGATATATTAACAGTCAAACACAAATATAAAAAGAAAATACGTGTACTATTTTATCAATCCAACAAGAGCAGAGAACAAAGATTAATTTTTGCTTACAAATTTCTGCATCAAATTGAAGCGTCGATACAATTCATATTTGCACACCCATCTATTATTTATGAGAAAAATAACTTTCCAGTATCTCAATTTTGAAATTGGAAACGAAAACTAAAATCGAATGCATTGGATATGAATGTTGTTGTGTTTTGTTGATTCAAGATTCTGAATGCACCGAAAATTGAATGCATTGAAAATTTCCGGTTGCTAGTTCTTGAAATGAGATGCATTGACTTCAATATTAGATATGAATGTTATTGTGTTTTGTTGATTCAGTATTGTACTATCCTGGAATGGTTGTATGTTGAATGTTGGATTATTGTTTAGGTCAAATAATTTTACGTGTGGATCCAGGTCCGATCCGTGGACCCGGTGGATCCGATGGATCTGGATTTGGATATGATTTTTATTGACCCGATGGATCTGGATACATGTATGAAAATGGATCTGGATTCGGATCTAGTAGTATCCGGTCCAGATCCTACCCGTTGCCATCCCTAATCCCTAGGTTTTTGCCACTTTATTCTCTCCCTCCTTTTTCTCCTCTATGCGCTATTAACTCAATTTGAAGAAAAAGCGAGTTCATTCCCTTGAAGAGGGAAATTTTTAATAGAAGCGGTTAAAATATTATGATGGGATAATCACACTTTTTGTTAATCTTGGATTATTTGTTGTGACATTTAACCCAACATATCTCCTAAAGCATTGATATGAATACGTAAGTATGTTTTGACAAATGTTGCACAACGTTCGCACCAACATTTTCTAAACTGATTTTGTCTTACTTCACGCGATGCAGTAATATTTGTGACCCAAATATTACTATGGCAAAAAATGATTTGGCAAGGTAAAAAAGAGCTTGTAAAAAATGAGTGAAGACTAAGTCAAAAGTTGTTGCCAGTCGTGAGGATCAAGCCAAAGCTGTTGAGATAATTACTCCCTGATCTTCTACAACCAATCCCTGATATTCTTCAACCATCATTTATATAATATTTGATCTTTTAGGATTTTGAAAGATGTATTAACAGTCAAACACAAACATAAAAGAAAATAAGTGTACGATTTTATCAATCCAACAAGAGCAGAGAACAAAGATTAATTTTTGCTTACAAATTTCTGCATCAAATTGAAGCGTCGATACAATTCATATTTGCACACCCATCTATTATTTATGAGAAAAATAACTTTCCAGTATCTCAATTTTGAAATTGGAAACCGAAAACTGAAAACTGAATGCATTGGATATGAATGTTGTTGTGTTTTGTTGATTCAGTATCTGAATGCACTGGAAATTGAATGCATTGGAAATTTCCAGTTTGCTAGTTACTGGAAACTGAATGCATTGACTCTAATATTAGATATGAATGTTGTTGTATTTTGTTGATTCAGTATCGTACTATCCTGGAATGGTGGTATGTTGAATGTTGGAATATTGTTCAAGTCAAATAATTTTACGAGTGGATCCAGGTCCGATCCGTGGACCCGGTGGATCCGATGGATCTGGATTCGGATATGATTTTTATGGACCCGATGGATCTGGATACATCTATGAAAATGGATATGGATTCGGATCTAGTAGTATCCGATCCAGATCCTATCCGTTTCCATCCCTAATTCGTAGGTTTTTTCTACTTTATTCTCTCCCTCCTTTTTCTCCGCTATGCACTATTAACTCCATTTGAAGAAAATGGCGGGTTCATTCCCTTGAAGAGGGAAATTTTTAATAGAAGCGGTAAAAATATTATGATGGGATAATCACACTTTTTGTTAATATTGGATTAGCTGTGGTGACATTTAACCCAACATATCACCTAAAGTATTGATATGAATGTGTAAGTATGTTTTGACAAATGTTGCACAACATTCGGACCAATATTTTCTGAACTGATTTTGCCTTACTTCACGCGATGCAGTAATATTTGTGACCCAAATATTACTATGGCAAAAAATGATTTGGCAAGGTAAAAAAGAGCTTGTAAAAATGAGTGAATACTAAGTCAAAAGTTGTTGCTAGTCGTGAGGATCAAGCCAAAGCTGTTGAGATAATTACTCTCTGAGCTTCTCCAACCAATCCCTAATCTTCTTCAACCATCATTTATATAATATTTGATATTTTGGGATTTTGAAAGATATATTAACAGTCAAACACAAATATAAAAAGAAAATACGTGTACTATTTTATCAATCCAACAAGAGCAGAGAACAAAGATTAATTTTTGCTTACAAATTTCTGCATCAAATTGAAGCGTCGCTACAATTCATATTTGCACACCCATCTATTATTTATGAGAAAAATAACATTCCAGGATCTCAATTTTGAAATTGGAAACTAAAACTAAAAGAATGCATTGGATATGAATGTTGTTGTGTTTTGTTGATTCAAGATTCTGAATGCACTCAAAATTGAATGCATTGAAAATTTCCAGTTTGCTAGTTATTGGAAACTGAATGCATTGACTTCAATATTAGATATGAATGTTGTTGTGTTTTGTTGATTCAGTATTGTACTATCCTGGAATGGTTGTATGTTGAATGTTGGATTATTGTTTAGGTCAAATAATTTTACGTGTGGATCCAGGTCCGATCCGTGGACCCGGTGGATCCGATGGATCTGGATTTGGATATGATTTTTATTGACCCGATGGATCTGGATACATGTATGAAAATGGATCTGGATTCGGATCTAGTAGTATCCGGTCCAGATCCTACCCGTTGCCATCCCTAATCCCTAGGTTTTTGCCACTTTATTCTCTCCCTCCTTTTTCTCCTCTATGCGCTATTAACTCAATTTGAAGAAAAAGCGAGTTCATTCCCTTGAAGAGGGAAATTTTTAATAGAAGCGGTTAAAATATTATGATGGGATAATCACACTTTTTGTTAATCTTGGATTAGCTGTTGTGACATTTAACCCAACATATCTCCTAAAGCATTGATATGAATACGTAAGTATGTTTTGACAAATGTTGCACAACGTTCAGACCAACATTTTCTAAACTGATTTTGTCTTACTTCACGCGATGCAGTAATATTTGTGACCCAAATATTACTATGGCAAAAAATGATTTGGCAAGGTAAAAAAGAGCTTGTAAAAGATGAGTGAAGTCTAAGTCAAAAGTTGTTGCCAGTCGTGAGGATCAAGCCAAAATTTGTTGAGATAATTACTCCTGATCTTCTACAACCAATCCTCGATATTCTTCAACCATCATTTATATAATATTTGATCTTTTAGGATTTTGAAAGATGTATTAACAGTCAAACACAAACATAAAAGAAAATAAGTGTACGATTTTATCAATCCAACAAGAGCAGAGAACAAAGATTAATTTTTGCTTACAAATTTCTGCATCAAATTGAAGCGTCGATACAATTCATATTTGCACACCCATCTATTATTTATGAGAAAAATAACTTTCCAGTATCTCAATTTTGAAATTGGAAACCGAAAACTGAAAACTGAATGCATTGGATATGAATGTTGTTGTGTTTTGTTGATTCAGTATCTGAATGCACTGGAAATTGAATGCATTGGAAATTTCCAGTTTGCTAGTTACTGGAAACTGAATGCATTGACTCTAATATTAGATATGAATGTTGTTGTATTTTGTTGATTCAGTATCGTACTATCCTGGAATGGTGGTATGTTGAATGTTGGAATATTGTTCAAGTCCAATAATTTTACGAGTGGATCCAGGTCCGATCCATGGACCCGGTGGATCCGATAGATCTGGATTCGGATATGATTTTTATGGACCCGATGGATCTGGATACATCTATGAAAATGGATATGGATTCGGATCTAGTAGTATCCGGTCCAGATCCTATCCGTTGCCATCCCTAATCCGTAGGTTTTTGCTATTTTATTCTCTCCCTCCTTTTTCTCCGCTATGCACTATTAACTCCATTTGAAGAAAATGGCGGGTTCATTCCCTTGAAGAGGGAAATTTTTAATAGAAGCGGTAAAAATATTATGATGGGATAATCACACTTTTTGTAAATGTTGGATTAGCTGTGGTGACATTTAACCCAACATATCTCCTAAAGTATTGATATGAATGTGTAAGTATGTTTTGACAAATGTTGCACAACATTCGGACCAATATTTTCTGAACTGATTTTGCCTTACTTCACGCGATGCAAGAATATTTGTGACCCAAATATTACTATGGCAAAAATGATTTGGCAAGGTAAAAAGAGCTTGTAAAAATGAGTGAAGACTAAGTCAAAAAGGTCTTTGCTAGTCGTGAGGATCAAGCCAAAGTGTTGAGATAATTACTCTCTGAGCTTCTCCAACCAATCCCTAATCTTCTTCAACCATCATTTATATAATATTTGATATTTTGGGATTTTGAAAGATATATTAACAGTCAAACACAAATATAAAAAGAAAATACGTGTACTATTTTATCAATCCAACAAGAGCAGAGAACAAAGATTAATTTTTGCTTACAAATTTCTGCATCAAATTGAAGCGTCGCTACAATTCATATTTGCACACCCATCTATTATTTATGAGAAAAATAACTTTCCAAGATCTCAATTTTGAAATTGGAAACCAAAACTAAAACTAATGCATTGGATATGAATGTTGTTGTGTTTTGTTGATTCAAGATATCTGAATGCACTGAAAATTGAATGCATTGAAAATTTCGGTTTGCTAGTTCTTTGAAATCAATGCATTGACTTCAATATTAGATATGAATGTTGTTGTGTTTGGGTGATTCAGGATTGTACTATCCTGGAATGGTTGTATGTTGAATGTGGGATTATTGTTGAGGTCAAATAAGTTTACGTGTGGATCCAGTCCGATCCGTGGGCTCGGTGGATCCGATGGATCTGGATTTGGATATGATTTTTATTGACCCGATGGATCTGGATACATGTATGAAAATGGATCTGGATTCGGATCTAGTAGTATCCGGTCCAGATCCTACCCGTTGCCATCCCTAATCCCTAGGTTTTTGCCACTTTATTCTCTCCCTCCTTTTTCTCCCCTATGCCTATTACGTCAATTTGAAGAAAAAGCGAGTTCATTCCCTTGAAGAGGGAAATTTTTAATAGAAGCGGTTAAAATATTATGATGGGATAATCACACTTTTTGTTAATCTTGGATTAGCTGTTGTGACATTTAACCCAACATATCTCCTAAAGCATTGATATGAATACGTAAGTATGTTTTGACAAATGTTGCACACCGTTCACACAAACATTTTCTAAACTGATTTTGTCTTACTTCACGCGATGCAGTAATATTTGTGACCCAAATATTACTATGGCAAAAAATGATTTGGCAAGGTAAAAAAGAGCTTGTAAAAGATGAGTGAAGTCTAAGTCAAAAGTTGTTGCCAGTCGTGAGGATCAAGCCAAAAGTTGTTGAGATAATTACTCCTGATCTTCTACAACCAATCCCTGATATTCTTCAACCATCATTTATATAATATTTGATCTTTTAGGATTTTGAAAGATGTATTAACAGTCAAACACAAACATAAAAGAAAATAAGTGTACGATTTTATCAATCCAACAAGAGCAGAGAACAAAGATTAATTTTTGCTTACAAATTTCTGCATCAAATTGAAGCGTCGATACAATTCATATTTGCACACCCATCTATTATTTATGAGAAAAATAACTTTCCAGTATCTCAATTTTGAAATTGGAAACCTAACTAAAACTGAATGCATTGGATATGAATGTTGTTGTGTTTTGTTGATTCAGTATCTGAATGCACTGGAAATTGAATGCATTGGAAATTTCCAGTTTGCTAGTTACTGGAAACTGAATGCATTGACTCTAATATTAGATATGAATGTTGTTGTATTTTGTTGATTCAGTATCGTACTATCCTGGAATGGTGGTATGTTGAATGTTGGAATATTGTTCAAGTCCAATAATTTTACGAGTGGATCCAGGTCCGATCCGTGGACCCGGTGGATCCGATAGATCTGGATTCGGATATGATTTTTATGGACCCGATGGATCTGGATACATCTATGAAAATGGATATGGATTCGGATCTAGTAGTATCCGGTCCAGATCCTATCCGTTGCCATCCCTAATCCGTAGGTTTTTGCTATTTTATTCTCTCCCTCCTTTTTCTCCGCTATGCACTATTAACTCCATTTGAAGAAAATGGCGGGTTCATTCCCTTGAAGAGGGAAATTTTTAATAGAAGCGGTAAAAATATTATGATGGGATAATCACACTTTTTGTAAATGTTGGATTAGCTGTGGTGACATTTAACCCAACATATCTCCTAAAGTATTGATATGAATGTGTAAGTATGTTTTGACAAATGTTGCACAACATTCGGACCAATATTTTCTGAACTGATTTTGCCTTACTTCACGCGATGCAGTAATATTTGTGACCCAAATATTACTATGGCAAAAAATGATTTGGCAAGGTAAAAAAGAGCTTGTAAAAAATGAGTGAAGACTAAGTCAAAAGTTGCTGCTAGTCGTGAGGATCAAGCCAAAGCTGTTGAGATAATTACTCTCTGAGCTTCTCCAACCAATCCCTAATCTTCTTCAACCATCATTTATATAATATTTGATATTTTGGGATTTTGAAAGATATATTAACAGTCAAACACAAATATAAAAAGAAAATACGTGTACTATTTTATCAATCCAACAAGAGCAGAGAACAAAGATTAATTTTTGCTTACAAATTTCTGCATCAAATTGAAGCGTCGCTACAATTCATATTTGCACACCCATCTATTATTTATGAGAAAAATAACTTTCCAGTATCTCAATTTTGAAATTGGAAACTGAAAACTGAAAACTGAATGCATTGGATATGAATGTTGTTGTGTTTTGTTGATTCAGTATCTGAATGCACTGAAAATTGAATGCATTGAAAATTTCCAGTTTGCTAGTTACTGGAAACTGAATGCATTGACTTCAATATTAGATATGAATGTTGTTGTGTTTTGTTGATTCAGTATTGTACTATCCTGGAATGGTTGTATGTTGAATGTTGGATTATTGTTTAGGTCAAATAATTTTACGTGTGGATCGAGTCCGATCCGTGGACCCGGTGGATCCGATGGATCTGGATTTGGATATGATTTTTATTGACCCGATGGATCTGGATACATGTATGAAAATGGATCTGGATTCGGATCTAGTAGTATCCGGTCCAGATCCTACCCGTTGCCATCCCTAATCCCTAGGTTTTTGCCACTTTATTCTCTCCCTCCTTTTTCTCCTCTATGCGCTATTAACTCAATTTGAAGAAAAAGCGAGTTCATTCCCTTGAAGAGGGAAATTTTTAATAGAAGCGGTTAAAATATTATGATGGGATAATCACACTTTTTGTTAATCTTGGATTAGCTGTTGTGACATTTAACCCAACATATCTCCTAAAGCATTGATATGAATACGTAAGTATGTTTTGACAAATGTTGCACAACGTTCAGACCAACATTTTCTAAACTGATTTTGTCTTACTTCACGCGATGCAGTAATATTTGTGACCCAAATATTACTATGGCAAAAAATGATTTGGCAAGGTAAAAAAGAGCTTGTAAAAGATGAGTGAAGTCTAAGTCAAAAGTTGTTGCCAGTCGTGAGGATCAAGCCAAAGCTGTTGAGATAATTACTCCCGATCTTCTACAACCAATCCTTGATATTCTTCAACCATCATTTATATAATATTTGATCTTTTAGGATTTTGAAAGATGTATTAACAGTCAAACACAAACATAAAAGAAAATAAGTGTACGATTTTATCAATCCAACAAGAGCAGAGAACAAAGATTAATTTTTGCTTACAAATTTCTGCATCAAATTGAAGCGTCGATACAATTCATATTTGCACACCCATCTATTATTTATGAGAAAAATAACTTTCCCGATCTCAATTTTGAAATTGGAAACCTAACTAAAACTGAATACATTGGATATGAATGTTGTTGTGTTTTGTTGATTCAATATCTGAATGCATCGAAATTGAATGCATTGGAAATTTCAGTTTGCTAGTTCTTTGAAACTGAATGCATTGACTCTAATATTAGATATGAATGTTGTTGTATTTTGTTGATTGATATCGTACTATCCTGGAATGGTGGTATGTTGAATGTTGGAATATTGTTCAAGTCCAATAATTTTACGAGTGGATCCAGGTCCGATCCGTGGACCGGTGGATCCGATAGATCTGGATTCGGATATGATTTTTATGGACCCGATGGATCTGGATACATCTATGAAAATGGATATGGATTCGGATCTAGTAGTATCCGGTCCAGATCCTATCCGTTGCCATCCCTAATCCGTAGGTTTTTGCTATTTTATTCTCTCCCTCCTTTTTCTCCGCTATGCACTATTAACTCCATTTGAAGAAAATGGCGGGTTCATTCCCTTGAAGAGGGAAATTTTTAATAGAAGCGGTAAAAATATTATGATGGGATAATCACACTTTTTGTAAATGTTGGATTAGCTGTGGTGACATTTAACCCAACATATCTCCTAAAGTATTGATATGAATGTGTAAGTATGTTTTGACAAATGTTGCACAACATTCGGACCAATATTTTACGAACTGATTTTGCCTTACTTCACGCGATGCAGTAATATTTGTGACCCAAATATTACTATGGCAAAAAATGATTTGGCAAGGTAAAAAAGAGCTTGTAAAAAATGAGTGAAGACTAAGTCAAAAGTTGCTGCTAGTCGTGAGGATCAAGCCAAAGCTGTTGAGATAATTACTCTCTGAGCTTCTCCAACCAATCCCTAATCTTCTTCAACCATCATTTATATAATATTTGATATTTTGGGATTTTGAAAGATATATTAACAGTCAAACACAAATATAAAAAGAAAATACGTGTACTATTTTATCAATCCAACAAGAGCAGAGAACAAAGATTAATTTTTGCTTACAAATTTCTGCATCAAATTGAAGCGTCGCTACAATTCATATTTGCACACCCATCTATTATTTATGAGAAAAATAACTTTCCAGTATCTCAATTTTGAAATTGGAAATCAAAAGCTGAAAACTAATGCATTGGATATGAATGTTGTTGTGTTTTGTTGATTCAAGATCTCAATGCACTGAAAATTGAATGCATTGAAAATTTCCGGTTGCTAGTTCTTTGAAACTGAATGCATTGACTTCAATATTAGATATGAATGTTGTTGTGTTTTGTTGATTGATATTGTACTATCCTGGAATGGTTGTATGTTGAATGTTGGATTATTGTTTAGGTCAAATAATTTTACGTGTGGATCCAGTCCGATCCGTGGACCGGTGGATCCGATGGATCTGGATTTGGATATGATTTTTATTGACCCGATGGATCTGGATACATGTATGAAAATGGATCTGGATTCGGATCTAGTAGTATCCGGTCCAGATCCTACCCGTTGCCATCCCTAATCCCTAGGTTTTTGCCACTTTATTCTCTCCCTCCTTTTTCTCCTCTATGCGCTATTAACTCAATTTGAAGAAAAAGCGAGTTCATTCCCTTGAAGAGGGAAATTTTTAATAGAAGCGGTTAAAATATTATGATGGGATAATCACACTTTTTGTTAATCTTGGATTAGCTGTTGTGACATTTAACCCAACATATCTCCTAAAGCATTGATATGAATACGTAAGTATGTTTTGACAAATGTTGCACAACGTTCAGACCAACATTTTCTAAACTGATTTTGTCTTACTTCACGCGATGCAGTAATATTTGTGACCCAAATATTACTATGGCAAAAAATGATTTGGCAAGGTAAAAAAGAGCTTGTAAAAAATGAGTGAAGACTAAGTCAAAAGTTGTTGCCAGTCGTGAGGATCAAGCCAAAGCTGTTGAGATAATTACTCCCTGATCTTCTACAACCAATCCCTGATATTCTTCAACCATCATTTATATAATATTTGATCTTTTAGGATTTTGAAAGATGTATTAACAGTCAAACACAAACATAAAAGAAAATAAGTGTACGATTTTATCAATCCAACAAGAGCAGAGAACAAAGATTAATTTTTGCTTACAAATTTCTGCATCAAATTGAAGCGTCGATACAATTCATATTTGCACACCCATCTATTATTTATGAGAAAAATAACTTTCCAGTATCTCAATTTTGAAATTGGAAACTGAAACTGAAAACTGAAAACTGAATGCATTGGATATGAATGTTGTTGTGTTTTGTTGATTCAGTATCTGAATGCACTGGAAATTGAATGCATTGGAAATTTCCAGTTTGCTAGTTACTGGAAACTGAATGCATTGACTTTAATATTAGATATGATTGTTGTTGTATTTTGTTGATTCAGTATCGTACTATCCTGGAATGGTGGTATGTTGAATGTTGGAACATTGTTCAAGTCAAATAATTTTACGAGTGGATCCAGGTCCGATCCGTGGACCCGGTGGATCCGATAGATCTGGATTCGGATATGATTTTTATGGACCCGATGGATCTGGATACATCTATGAAAATGGATATGGATTCGGATCTAGTAGTATCCGGTCCAGATCCTATCCGTTGCCATCCCTAATCCGTAGGTTTTTGCTATTTTATTCTCTCCCTCCTTTTTCTCCGCTATGCACTATTAACTCCATTTGAAGAAAATGGCGGGTTCATTCCCTTGAAGAGGGAAATTTTTAATAGAAGCGGTAAAAATATTATGATAGGATAATCACACTTTTTGTTAATGTTGGATTAGCTGTGGTGACATTTAACCCAACATATCTCCTAAAGTATTGATATGAATGTGTAAGTATGTTTTGACAAATGTTGCACAACATTCGGACCAATATTTTCTGAACTGATTTTGCCTTACTTCACGCGATGCAAGAATATTTGTGACCCAAATATTACTATGGCAAAAATGATTTGGCAAGGTAAAAAGAGCTTGTAAAAAGTGAGTGAAGACTAAGTCAAAAGTTGTTGCTAGTCGTGAGGATCAAGCCAAAGCTGTTGAGATAATTACTCTCTGAGCTTCTCCAACCAATCCCTAATCTTCTTCAACCATCATTTATATAATATTTGATATTTTGGGATTTTGAAAGATATATTAACAGTCAAACACAAATATAAAAAGAAAATACGTGTACTATTTTATCAATCCAACAAGAGCAGAGAACAAAGATTAATTTTTGCTTACAAATTTCTGCATCAAATTGAAGCGTCGATACAATTCATATTTGCACACCCATCTATTATTTATGAGAAAAATAACTTTCCAGTATCTCAATTTTGAAATTGGAAACTGAAAACTGAATGCATTGGATATGAATGTTGTTGTGTTTTGTTGATTCAGTATCTGAATGCACTGAAAATTGAATGCATTGAAAATTTCCAGTTTGCTAGTTATTGGAAACTGAATGCATTGACTTCAATATTAGATATGAATGTTGTTGTGTTTTGTTGATTCAGTATTGTACTATCCTGGAATGGTTGTATGTTGAATGTTGGATTATTGTTTAGGTCAAATAATTTTACGTGTGGATCCAGGTCCGATCCGTGGACCCGGTGGATCCGATGGATCTGGATTTGGATATGATTTTTATTGACCCGATGGATCTGGATACATGTATGAAAATGGATCTGGATTCGGATCTAGTAGTATCCGGTCCAGATCCTCCCCGTTGCCATCCCTAATCCCTAGGTTTTTGCCACTTTATTCTCTCCCTCCTTTTTCTCCTCTATGCGCTATTAACTCAATTTGAAGAAAAAGCGAGTTCATTCCCTTGAAGAGGGAAATTTTTAATAGAAGCGGTTAAAATATTATGATGGGATAATCACACTTTTTGTTAATCTTGGATTAGCTGTTGTGACATTTAACCCAACATATCTCCTAAAGCATTGATATGAATACGTAAGTATGTTTTGACAAATGTTGCACAACGTTCAGACCAACATTTTCTAAACTGATTTTGTCTTACTTCACGCGATGCAGTAATATTTGTGACCCAAATATTACTATGGCAAAAAATGATTTGGCAAGGTAAAAAAGAGCTTGTAAAAGATGAGTGAAGTCTAAGTCAAAAGTTGTTGCCAGTCGTGAGGATCAAGCCAAAGCTGTTGAGATAATTACTCCCTGATCTTCTACAACCAATCCCTGATATTCTTCAACCATCATTTATATAATATTTGATCTTTTAGGATTTTGAAAGATGTATTAACAGTCAAACACAAACATAAAAGAAAATAAGTGTACGATTTTATCAATCCAACAAGAGCAGAGAACAAAGATTAATTTTTGCTTACAAATTTCTGCATCAAATTGAAGCGTCGATACAATTCATATTTGCACACCCATCTATTATTTATGAGAAAAATAACTTTCCAGTATCTCAATTTTGAAATTGGAAACCGAAAACTGAAAACTGAATGCATTGGATATGAATGTTGTTGTGTTTTGTTGATTCAGTATCTGAATGCACTGGAAATTGAATGCATTGGAAATTTCCAGTTTGCTAGTTACTGGAAACTGAATGCATTGACTCTAATATTAGATATGAATGTTGTTGTATTTTGTTGATTCAGTATCGTACTATCCTGGAATGGTGGTATGTTGAATGTTGGAATATTGTTCAAGTCAAATAATTTTACGAGTGGATCCAGGTCCGATCCGTGGACCCGGTGGATCCGATGGATCTGGATTCGGATATGATTTTTATGGACCCGATGGATCTGGATACATCTATGAAAATGGATATGGATTCGGATCTAGTAGTATCCGGTCCAGATCCTATCCGTTGCCATCCCTAATCCGTAGGTTTTTGCTACTTTATTCTCTCCCTCCTTTTTCTCCGCTATGCACTATTAACTCCATTTGAAGAAAAAGGCGGGTTCATTCCCTTGAAGAGGGAAATTTTTAATAGAAGCGGTAAAAATATTATGATGGGATAATCACACTTTTTGTTAATGTTGGATTAGCTGTGGTGACATTTAACCCAACATATCTCCTAAAGTATTGATATGAATGTGTAAGTATGTTTTGACAAATGTTGCACAACATTCGGACCAATATTTTCTGAACTGATTTTGCCTTACTTCACGCGATGCAGTAATATTTGTGACCCAAATATTACTATGGCAAAAAATGATTTGGCAAGGTAAAAAAGAGCTTGTAAAAAATGAGTGAAGACTAAGTCAAAAGTTGTTGCTAGTCGTGAGGATCAAGCCAAAGCTGTTGAGATAATTACTCTCTGAGCTTCTCCAACCAATCCCTAATCTTCTTCAACCATCATTTATATAATATTTGATATTTTGGGATTTTGAAAGATATATTAACAGTCAAACACAAATATAAAAAGAAAATACGTGTACTATTTTATCAATCCAACAAGAGCAGAGAACAAAGATTAATTTTTGCTTACAAATTTCTGCATCAAATTGAAGCGTCGCTACAATTCATATTTGCACACCCATCTATTATTTATGAGAAAAATAACTTTCCAGTATCTCAATTTTGAAATTGGAAACTGAAAACTGAAAACTGAATGCATTGGATATGAATGTTGTTGTGTTTTGTTGATTCAGTATCTGAATGCACTGAAAATTGAATGCATTGAAAATTTCCAGTTTGCTAGTTACTGGAAACTGAATGCATTGACTTCAATATTAGATATGAATGTTGTTGTGTTTTGTTGATTCAGTATTGTACTATCCTGGAATGGTTGTATGTTGAATGTTGGATTATTGTTTAGGTCAAATAATTTTACGTGTGGATCCAGGTCCGATCCGTGGACCCGGTGGATCCGATGGATCTGGATTTGGATATGATTTTTATTGACCCGATGGATCTGGATACATGTATGAAAATGGATCTGGATTCGGATCTAGTAGTATCCGGTCCAGATCCTACCCGTTGCCATCCCTAATCCCTAGGTTTTTGCCACTTTATTCTCTCCCTCCTTTTTCTCCTCTATGCGCTATTAACTCAATTTGAAGAAAAAGCGAGTTCATTCCCTTGAAGAGGGAAATTTTTAATAGAAGCGGTTAAAATATTATGATGGGATAATCACACTTTTTGTTAATCTTGGATTAGCTGTTGTGACATTTAACCCAACATATCTCCTAAAGCATTGATATGAATACGTAAGTATGTTTTGACAAATGTTGCACAACGTTCAGACCAACATTTTCTAAACTGATTTTGTCTTACTTCACGCGATGCAGTAATATTTGTGACCCAAATATTACTATGGCAAAAAACGATTTGGCAAGGTAAAAAAGAGCTTGTAAAAAATGAGTTAAGACTAAGTCAAAAGTTGTTGCTAGTCGTGAGGATCAAGCCAAAGCTGTTGAGATAATTACTCCCTGATCTTCTACAACCAATCCCTGATATTCTTCAACCATCATTTATATAATATTTGATCTTTTAGGATTTTGAAAGATGTATTAACAGTCAAACACAAACATAAAAGAAAATAAGTGTACGATTTTATCAATCCAACAAGAGCAGAGAACAAAGATTAATTTTTGCTTACAAATTTCTGCATCAAATTGAAGCGTCGATACAATTCATATTTGCACACCCATCTATTATTTATGAGAAAAATAACTTTCCAGTATCTCAATTTTGAAATTGGAAACTGAAACTTAAAACTGAAAACTGAATGCATTGGATATGAATGTTGTTGTGTTTTGTTGATTCAGTAGCTGAATGCACTGGAAATTGAATGCATTGGAAATTTTCAGTTTGCTAGTTACTGGAAACTGAATGCATTGACTCTAATATTAGATATGAATGTAGTTGTATTTTGTTGATTCAGTATCGTACTATCCTGGAATGGTGGTATGTTGAATGTTGGAATATTGTTCAAGTCAAATAATTTTACGAGTGGATCCAGGTCCGATCCGTGGACCCGGTGGATCCGATGGATCTGGATTCGGATATGATTTTTATGGACCCGATGGATCTGGATACATCTATGAAAATGGATATGGATTCGGATCTAGTAGTATCCGGTCCAGATCCTATCCGTTGCCATCCCTAATCCGTAGGTTTTTGCTACTTTATTCTCTCCCTCCTTTTTCTCCGCTATGCACTATTAACTCCATTTGAAGAAAATGGCAGGTTCATTCCCTTGAAGAGGGAAATTTTTAATAGAAGCGGTAAAAATATTATGATGGGATAATCACACTTTTTGTTAATGTTGGATTAGCTGTGGTGACATTTAACCCAACATATCTCCTAAAGTATTGATATGAATGTGTAAGTATGTTTTGACAAATGTTGCACAACATTCGGACCAATATTTTCTGAACTGATTTTGCCTTACTTCACGCGATGCAGTAATATTTGTGACCCAAATATTACTATGGCAAAAAATGATTTGGCAAGGTAAAAAAGAGCTTGTAAAAAATGAGTGAAGACTAAGTCAAAAGTTGTTGCTAGTCGTGAGGATCAAGCCAAAGCTGTTGAGATAATTACTCTCTGAGCTTCTCCAACCAATCCCTAATCTTCTTCAACCATCATTTATATAATATTTGATATTTTGGGATTTTGAAAGATATATTAACAGTCAAACACAAATATAAAAAGAAAATACGTGTACTATTTTATCAATCCAACAAGAGCAGAGAACAAAGATTAATTTTTGCTTACAAATTTCTGCATCAAATTGAAGCGTCGCTACAATTCATATTTGCACACCCATCTATTATTTATGAGAAAAATAACTTTCCAGTATCTCAATTTTGAAATTGGAAACTAAAGCGAAAACCGAATGCATTGGATATGAATGTTGTTGTGTTTTGTTGATTGATATCTGAATGCATCAAAATTGAATGCATTGAAAATTTCCGGTTGCTAGTTCTTTGAAACTGAATGCATTGACTTCAATATTAGATATGAATGTTGTTGTGTTTTGTTGATTGATATTGTACTATCCTGGAATGGTTGTATGTTGAATGTTGGATTATTGTTTAGGTCAAATAATTTTACGTGTGGATCCAGGCCGATCCGTGGACCTGGTGGATCCGATGGATCTGGATTTGGATATGATTTTTATTGACCCGATGGATCTGGATACATGTATGAAAATGGATCTGGATTCGGATCTAGTAGTATCCGGTCCAGATCCTACCCGTTGCCATCCCTAATCCCTAGGTTTTTGCCACTTTATTCTCTCCCTCCTTTTTCTCCTCTATGCGCTATTAACTCAATTTGAAGAAAAAGCGAGTTCATTCCCTTGAAGAGGGAAATTTTTAATAGAAGCGGTTAAAATATTATGATGGGATAATCACACTTTTTGTTAATCTTGGATTAGCTGTTGTGACATTTAACCCAACATATCTCCTAAAGCATTGATATGAATACGTAAGTATGTTTTGACAAATGTTGCACAACGTTCAGACCAACATTTTCTAACGTGATTTTGTCTTACTTCACGCGATGCAGTAATATTTGTGACCCAAATATTACTATGGCAAAAAACGATTTGGCAAGGTAAAAAAGAGCTTGTAAAAAATGAGTTAAGACTAAGTCAAAAGTTGTTGCTAGTCGTGAGGATCCAGCCAAAATTTGTTGAGATAATTACTCCCGATCTTCTACAACCAATCCCTGATATTCTTCAACCATCATTTATATAATATTTGATCTTTTAGGATTTTGAAAGATGTATTAACAGTCAAACACAAACATAAAAGAAAATAAGTGTACGATTTTATCAATCCAACAAGAGCAGAGAACAAAGATTAATTTTTGCTTACAAATTTCTGCATCAAATTGAAGCGTCGATACAATTCATATTTGCACACCCATCTATTATTTATGAGAAAAATAACTTTCCAGTATCTCAATTTTGAAATTGGAAACCGAAAATTGAAAACTGAATGCATTGGATATGAATGTTGTTGTGTTTTGTTGATTCAGTATCTGAATGCACTGGAAATTAAATGCATTGGAAATTTCCAGTTTGCTAGTTACTGGAAACTGAATGCATTGACTCTAATATTAGATATGAATGTTGTTGTATTTTGTTGATTCAGTATCGTACTATCCTGGAATGGTGGTATGTTGAATGTTGGAATATTGTTCAAGTCAAATAATTTTACGAGTGGATCCAGGTCCGATCCGTGGACCCGGTGGATCCGATGGATCTGGATTCGGATATGATTTTTATGGACCCGATGGATCTGGATACATCTATGAAAATGGATATGGATTCGGATCTAGTAGTATCCGGTCCAGATCCTATCCGTTGCCATCCCTAATCCGTAGGTTTTTGCTACTTTATTCTCTCCCTCCTTTTTCTCCGCTATGCACTATTAACTCCATTTGAAGAAAAAGGCGGGTTCATTCCCTTGAAGAGGGAAATTTTTAATAGAAGCGGTAAAAATATTATGATGGGATAATCACACTTTTTGTTAATGTTGGATTAGCTGTGGTGACATTTAACCCAACATATCTCCTAAAGTATTGATATGAATGTGTAAGTATGTTTTGACAAATGTTGCACAACATTCGGACCATATTTTCTAAACGGATTTTCCCTTACTTCACGCGATGCAGTAATATTTGTGACCCAAATATTACTATGGCAAAAAATGATTTGGCAAGGTAAAAAAGAGCTTGTAAAAAATGAGTGAAGACTAAGTCAAAAGTTGTTGCTAGTCGTGAGGATCAAGCCAAAGCTGTTGAGATAATTACTCTGAGCTTCTCCAACCAATCCCTAATCTTCTTCAACCATCATTTATATAATATTTGATATTTTGGGATTTTGAAAGATATATTAACAGTCAAACACAAATATAAAAAGAAAATACGTGTACTATTTTATCAATCCAACAAGAGCAGAGAACAAAGATTAATTTTTGCTTACAAATTTCTGCATCAAATTGAAGCGTCGCTACAATTCATATTTGCACACCCATCTATTATTTATGAGAAAAATAACTTTCCAGTATCTCAATTTTGAAATTGGAAACTGAAAACTGAAAACTGAATGCATTGGATATGAATGTTGTTGTGTTTTGTTGATTCAGTATCTGAATGCAATGAAAATTGAATGTCTTGACAATTTCGAGTTTGCTAGTTATTGGAAACTGAATGCATTGACTTCAATATTAGATATGAATGTTGTTGTGTTTTGTTGATTCAGTATTGTACTATCCTGGAATGGTTGTATGTTGAATGTTGGATTATTGTTTAGGTCAAATAATTTTACGTGTGGATCCAGGTCCGATCCGTGGACCCGGTGGATCCGATGGATCTGGATTTGGATATGATTTTTATTGACCCGATGGATCTGGATACATGTATGAAAATGGATCTGGATTCAGATCTAGTAGTATCCGGTCCAGATCCTACCCGTTGCCATCCCTAATCCCTAGGTTTTTGCCACTTTATTCTCTCTCTCCTTTTTCTCCTCTATGCGCTATTAACTCAATTTGAAGAAAAAGCGGGTTCATTCCCTTGAAGAGGGAAATTTTTAATAGAACCGGTTAAAATATTATGATGGGATAATCACACTTTTTGTTAATGTTGGATTAGCTGTTGTGACATTTAACCCAACATATCGCCTAAAGCATTGATATGAATACGTAAGTATGTTTTGACAAATGTTGCACAACGTTCAGACCAACATTTTCTAAACTGATTTTGTCTTACTTCACACGATGCGGTAATATTTGTGACCCAAATATTACTATGGAAAAAAACGATTTGGTAAGGTAAAAAAGAGCTTGTAAAAAATGAGTGAAGACTAAGTCAAAAGTTGTTGCTAGTCGTCAGGATCAAGCCAAAGCTGTTGAGATAATTACTCCCTGATCTTCTACAACCAATCCCTGATATTCTTCAACCATCATTTATATAATATTTGATCTTTTAGGATTTTGAAAGATGTATTAACAGTCAAACACAAACATAAAAGAAAATAAGTGTACGATTTTATCAATCCAACAAGAGCAGAGAACAAAGATTAATTTTTGCTTACAAATTTCTGCATCAAATTGAAGCGTCGATACAATTCATATTTGCACACCCATCTATTATTTATGAGAAAAATAACTTTCCAGTATCTCAATTTTGAAATTGGAAACCGAAAACTGAAAACTGAATGCATTGGATATGAATGTTGTTGTGTTTTGTTGATTCAGTATCTGAATGCACTGGAAATTGAATGCATTGGAAATTTCCAGTTTGCTAGTTCTTTGAAACCGAATGCATTGACTTTAATATTAGATATGAATGTTGTTGTATTTTGTTGATTCAAGATGTCGTACTATCCTGGAATGGTGGTATGTTGAATGTTGGAATATTGTTCAAGTCAAATAATTTTACGAGTGGATCCAGTCCGATCCGTGGACCCGGTGGATCCGATGGATCTGGATTCGGATATGATTTTTATGGACCCGATGGATCTGGATACATCTATGAAAATGGATATGGATTCGGATCTAGTAGTATCCGGTCCAGATCCTATCCGTTGCCATCCCTAATCCGTAGGTTTTTGCTACTTTATTCTCTCCCTCCTTTTTCTCCGCTATGCACTATTAACTCCATTTGAAGAAAATGGCAGGTTCATTCCCTGGAAGAGGAAATTTTTAATAGAAGCGGTAAAAATATTATGATGGGATAATCACACTTTTTGTTAATGTTGGATTAGCTGTGGTGACATTTAACCCAACATATCTCCTAAAGTATTGATATGAATGTGTAAGTATGTTTTGACAAATGTTGCACAACATTCGGACCAATATTTTCTGAACTGATTTTGCCTTACTTCACGCGATGCAGTAATATTTGTGACCCAAATATTACTATGGCAAAAAATGATTTGGCAAGGTAAAAAAGAGCTTGTAAAAAATGAGTGAAGACTAAGTCAAAAGTTGCTGCTAGTCGTGAGGATCAAGCCAAAGCTGTTGAGATAATTACTCTCTGAGCTTCTCCAACCAATCCCTAATCTTCTTCAACCATCATTTATATAATATTTGATATTTTGGGATTTTGAAAGATATATTAACAGTCAAACACAAATATAAAAAGAAAATACGTGTACTATTTTATCAATCCAACAAGAGCAGAGAACAAAGATTAATTTTTGCTTACAAATTTCTGCATCAAATTGAAGCGTCGATACAATTCATATTTGCACACCCATCTATTATTTATGAGAAAAATAACTTTCCGAAGATCTCAATTTTGAAATTGGAAATCAAAACCTAAAAGCGAATGCATTGGATATGAATGTTGTTGTGTTTTGTTGATTCAATATCTGAATGCATCAAAATTGAATGCATTGAAAATTTCGGTTTGCTAGTTCTTTGAAACTGGATGCATTGACTTTAATATTAGATATGAATGTTGTTGTGTTTTGTTGATTGATTATTGTACTATCCTGGAATGGTTGTATGTTGAATGTTGGATTATTGTTTAGGTCAAATAATTTTACGTGTGGATCCAGGTCCGATCCGTGGACCCGGTGGATCCGATGGATCTGGATTTGGATATGATTTTTATTGACCCGATGGATCTGGATACATGTATGAAAATGGATCTGGATTCGGATCTAGTAGTATCCGGTCCAGATCCTACCCGTTGCCATCCCTAATCCCTAGGTTTTTGCCACTTTATTCTCTCCCTCCTTTTTCTCCTCTATGCGCTATTAACTCAATTTGAAGAAAAAGCGGGTTCATTCCCTTGAAGAGGGAAATTTTTAATAGAAGCAGTTAAAATATTATGATGGGATAATCACACTTTTTGTTAATCTTGGATTAGCTGTTGTGACATTTAACCCAACATATCTCCTAAAGCATTGATATGAATACGTAAGTATGTTTTGACAAATGTTGCACAACGTTCAGACCAACATTTTCTAAACTGATTTTGTCTTACTTCACGCGATGCAGTAATATTTGTGACCCAAATATTACTATGGCAAAAAACGATTTGGCAAGGTAAAAAAGAGCTTGTAAAAAATGAGTTAAGACTAAGTCAAAAGTTGTTGCTAGTCGTGAGGATCAAGCCAAAGCTGTTGAGATAATTACTCCCTGATCTTCTACAACCAATCCCTGATATTCTTCAACCATCATTTATATAATATTTGATCTTTTAGGATTTTGAAAGATGTATTAACAGTCAAACACAAACATAAAAGAAAATAAGTGTACGATTTTATCAATCCAACAAGAGCAGAGAACAAAGATTAATTTTTGCTTACAAATTTCTGCATCAAATTGAAGCGTCGATACAATTCATATTTGCACACCCATCTATTATTTATGAGAAAAATAACTTTCCGATTATCTCAATTTTGAAATTGGAAACCTAACGAAAACCGAATGCATTGGATATGAATGTTGTTGTGTTTTGTTGATTCGATATCTGAATGCACTTTGGAAATTGAATGCATTGGAAATTTCAGGTTTGCTAGTTCTTTGAAACCAGATGCATTGACTTTAATATTAGATATGAATGTTGTTGTATTTTGTTGATTCAAGATCGTACTATCCTGGAATGGTGGTATGTTGAATGTTGGAATATTGTTCAAGTCAAATAATTTTACGAGTGGATCCAGTCCGATCCGTGGACCCGGTGGATCCGATGGATCTGGATTCGGATATGATTTTTATGGACCCGATGGATCTGGATACATCTATGAAAATGGATATGGATTCGGATCTAGTAGTATCCGGTCCAGATCCTATCCGTTGCCATCCCTAATCCGTAGGTTTTTGCTACTTTATTCTCTCCCTCCTTTTTCTCCGCTATGCACTATTAACTCCATTTGAAGAAAAAGGCGGGTTCATTCCCTTGAAGAGGGAAATTTTTAATAGAAGCGGTAAAAATATTATGATGGGATAATCACACTTTTTGTTAATGTTGGATTAGCTGTGGTGACATTTAACCCAACATATCTCCTAAAGTATTGATATGAATGTGTAAGTATGTTTTGACAAATGTTGCACAACATTCGGACCAATATTTTCTGAACTGATTTTGCCTTACTTCACGCGATGCAGGAATATTTGTGACCCAAATATTACTATGGCAAAAAATGATTTGGCAAGGTAAAAAAGAGCTTGTAAAAAATGAGTGAAGACTAAGTCAAAAGTTGCTGCTAGTCGTGAGGATCAAGCCAAAGCTGTTGAGATAATTACTCTCTGAGCTTCTCCAACCAATCCCTAATCTTCTTCAACCATCATTTATATAATATTTGATATTTTGGGATTTTGAAAGATATATTAACAGTCAAACACAAATATAAAAAGAAAATACGTGTACTATTTTATCAATCCAACAAGAGCAGAGAACAAAGATTAATTTTTGCTTACAAATTTCTGCATCAAATTGAAGCGTCGATACAATTCATATTTGCACACCCATCTATTATTTATGAGAAAAATAACTTTCCAGTATCTCAATTTTGAAATTGGAAACTGAAAACTGAAAACTGAATGCATTGGATATGAATGTTGTTGTGTTTTGTTGATTCAGTATCTGAATGCACTGAAAATTGAATGCATTGGAAATTTCCAGTTTGCTAGTTACTGGAAACTGGATGCATTGACTTTAATATTAGATATGAATGTTGTTGTGTTTTGTTGATTCAGTATTGTACTATCCTGGAATGGTTGTATGTTGAATGTTGGATTATTGTTTAGGTCAAATAATTTTACGTGTGGATCCAGGTCCGATCCGTGGACCCGGTGGATCCGATGGATCTGGATTTGGATATGATTTTTATTGACCCGATGGATCTGGATACATGTATGAAAATGGATCTGGATTCGGATCTAGTAGTATCCGGTCCAGATCCTACCCGTTGCCATCCCTAATCCCTAGGTTTTTGCCACTTTATTCTCTCCCTCCTTTTTCTCCTCTATGCGCTATTAACTCAATTTGAAGAAAAAGCGGGTTCATTCCCTTGAAGAGGGAAATTTTTAATAGAAGCGGTTAAAATATTATGATGGGATAATCACACTTTTTGTTAATCTTGGATTAGCTGTTGTGACATTTAACCCAACATATCTCCTAAAGCATTGATATGAATACGTAAGTATGTTTTGACAAATGTTGCACAACGTTCAGACCAACATTTTCTAAACTGATTTTGTCTTACTTCACGCGATGCAGTAATATTTGTGACCCAAATATTACTATGGCAAAAAATGATTTGGCAAGGTAAAAAAGAGCTTGTAAAAAATGAGTTAAGACTAAGTCAAAAGTTGTTGCTAGTCGTGAGGATCAAGCCAAAATTTGTTGAGATAATTACTCCCTGATTTTCTACAACCAATCCCTGATCTTCTTCAACCATCATTTATATAATATTTGATCTTTTAGGATTTTGAAAGATGTATTAACAGTCAAACACAAACATAAAGGAAAATAAGTGTACGATTTTATCAATCCAACAAGAGTAGAGAACAAAGATTAATTTTTGCTTACAAATTTCTGCATCAAATTGAAGCGTCGATACAATTCATATTTGCACACCCATCTATTATTTATGAGAAAAATAACTTTCCAGTATCTCAATTTTGAAATTGGAAACTGAAACTGAAAACTGAATGCATTGGATATGAATGTTGTTGTGTTTTGTTGATTGATATCTGAATGCCTTTGGAAATTGAATGCATTGGAAATTTCGGTTGCTAGTTCTTTGAAACTGAATGCATTGACTTTAATATTAGATATGAATGTTGTTGTATTTTGTTGATTCAAGATCGTACTATCCTGGAATGGTGGTATGTTGAATGTTGGAATATTGTTCAAGTCAAATAATTTTACGAGTGGATCCAGTCCGATCCGTGGACCCGGTGGATCCGATGGATCTGGATTCGGATATGATTTTTATGGACCCGATGGATCTGGATACATCTATGAAAATGGATATGGATTCGGATCTAGTAGTATCCGGTCCAGATCCTATCCGTTGCCATCCCTAATCCGTAGGTTTTTGCTACTTTATTCTCTCCTCCTTTTTCTCCGCTATGCACTATTAACTCCATTTGAAGAAAATGGCGGGTTCATTCCCTTGAAGAGGGAAATTTTTAATAGAAGCGGTAAAAATATTATGATGGGATAATCACACTTTTGTTAATGTTGGATTAGCTGTGGTGACATTTAACCCAACATATCTCCTAAAGTATTGATATGAATGTGTAAGTATGTTTTGACAAATGTTGCACAACATTCGGACCAATATTTTCTGAACTGATTTTGCCTTACTTCACGCGATGCAGAATATTTGTGACCCAAATATTACTATGGCAAAAATGATTTGGCAAGGTAAAAAGAGCTTGTAAAAATGAGTGAAGACTAAGTCAAAAGTTGTTGCTAGTCGTGAGGATCAAGCCAAAGTGTTGAGATAATTAATCTCTGAGCTTCTCCAACCAATCCCTAATCTTCTTCAACCATCAATTATATAATATTTGATATTTTGGGATTTTGAAAGATATATTAACAGTCAAACACAAATATAAAAAGAAAATACGTGTACTATTTTATCAATCCAACAAGAGCAGAGAACAAAGATTAATTTTTGCTTACAAATTTCTGCATCAAATTGAAGCGTCGATACAATTCATATTTGCACACCCATCTATTATTTATGAGAAAAATAACTTTCCAGTATCTCAATTTTGAAATTGGAAACTGAAAACTGAAAACTGAATGCATTGGATATGAATGTTGTTGTGTTTTGTTGATTCAGTATATGAATGCACTGAAAATTGAATGCATTGGAAATTTCCACTTTGCTAGTTACTGGAAATCAATGCATTGACTTTAATATTAGATATGAATGTTGTTGTGTTTTGTTGATTCAAGATTGTACTATCCTGGAATGGTTGTATGTTGAATGTTGGATTATTGTTTAGGTCAAATAATTTTACGTGTGGATCCAGGTCCGATCCGTGGACCCGGTGGATCCGATGGATCTGGATTTGGATATGATTTTTATTGACCCGATGGATCTGTATACATGTATGAAAATGGATCTGGATTCGGATCTAGTAGTATCCGGTCCAGATCCTACCCGTTGCCATCCCTAATCCCTAGGTTTTTGCCACTTTATTCTCTCCCTCCTTTTTCTCCTCTATGCGCTATTAACTCAATTTGAAGAAAAAGCGGGTTCATTCCCTTGAAGAGGGAAATTTTTAATAGAAGCGGTAAAAATATTATGATGGGATAATCACACTTTTTGTTAATCTTGGATTAGCTGTTGTGACATTTAACCCAACATATCTCCTAAAGCATTGATATGAATACGTAAGTATGTTTTGACAAATGTTGCACAACGTTCAGACCAACATTTTCTAAACTAATTTTGTCTTACTTCACGCGATGCAGTAATATTTGTGACCCAAATATTACTATGGCAAAAAATGATTTGGCAAGGTAAAAAAGAGCTTGTAAAAAATGAGTGAAGACTAAGTCAAAAGTTGTTGCTAGTCGTGAGGATCAAGCCAAAGCTGTTGAGATAATTACTCCCTGATCTTCTACAACCAATCCCTGATATTCTTCAACCATCATTTATATAATATTTGATCTTTTAGGATTTTGAAAGATGTATTAACAGTCAAACACAAACATAAAAGAAAATAAGTGTACGATTTTATCAATCCAACAAGAGCAGAGAACAAAGATTAATTTTTGCTTACAAATTTCTGCATCAAATTGAAGCGTCGATACAATTCATATTTGCACACCCATCTATTATTTATGAGAAAAATAACTTTCCAGTATCTCAATTTTGAAATTGGAAACCGAAAACTGAAAACTGAATGCATTGGATATGAATGTTGTTGTGTTTTGTTGATTCAGTATCTGAATGCACTGGAAATTGAGTGCATTGGAAATTTCCAGTTTGCTAGTTACTGGAAACTGAATGCATTGACTTTAATATTAGATATGAATGTTGTTGTATTTTGTTGATTCAGTATCGTACTATCCTGGAATGGTGGTATGTTGAATGTTGGAATATTGTTCAAGTCAAATAATTTTACGAGTGGATCCAGGTCCGATCCGTGGATCCAGGTCCGATCCGTGGACCCGGTGGATCCGATGGATCTGGATTCGGATATGATTTTTATGGACCCGATGGATTTGGATACATCTATGAAAATGGATATGGATTCGGATCTAGTAGTATCCGGTCCAGATCCTTTCCGTTGCCATCCCTAATCCGTAGGTTTTTGCTACTTTATTCTCTCCCTCCTTTTTCTCCGCTATGCACTATTAACTCCATTTGAAGAAAATGGCGGGTTCATTCCCTTGAAGAGGGAAATTTTTAATAGAAGCGGTAAAAATATTATGATGGGATAATCACACTTTTTGTTAATGTTGGATTAGCTGTGGTGACATTTAACCCAACATATCTCCTAAAGTATTGATATGAATGTGTAAGTATGTTTTGACAAATGTTGCACAACATTCGGACCAATATTTTCTGAACTGATTTTGCCTTACTTCACGCGATGCAGTAATATTTGTGACCCAAATATTACTATGGCAAAAAATGATTTGGCAAGGTAAAAAAGAGCTTGTAAAAAATGAGTGAAGACTAAGTCAAAAGTTGTTGCTAGTCGTGAGGATCAAGCCAAAGCTGTTGAGATAATTACTCCATGATCTTCTCCAACCAATCCCCGATCTTCTTCAACCATCATTTATATAATATTTGATATTTTGGGATTTTGAAAGATATATTAACAGTCAAACACAAATATAAAAAGAAAATACGTGTACTATTTTATCAATCCAACAAGAGCAGAGAACAAAGATTAATTTTTGCTTACAAATTTCTGCATCAAATTGAAGCGTCGATACAATTCATATTTGCACACCCATCTATTATTTATGAGAAAAATAACTTTCCAGTATCTCAATTTTGAAATTGGAAACTGAAAACTGAATGCATTGGATATGAATGTTGTTGTGTTTTGTTGATTCAGTATCTGAATGCACTGAAAATTGAATGCATTGGAAATTTCCAGTTTGCTAGTTACTGGAAACTGAATGCATTGACTTTAATATTAGATATGAATGTTGTTGTATTTTGTTGATTCAGTATCGTACTATCCTGGAATGGTGGTATGTTGAATGTTGGAATATTGTTCAAGTCAAATAATTTTACGAGTGGATCCAGGTCCGATCCGTGGACCCGGTGGATCCGATGGATCTGGATTCGGATATGATTTTTATGGACCCGATGGATCTGGATACATCTATGAAAATGGATATGGATTCGGATCTAGTAGTATCCGGTCCAGATCCTATCCGTTGCCATCCCTAATCCGTAGGTTTTTGCTACTTTATTCTCTCCCTCCTTTTTCTCCGCTATGCACTATTAACTCCATTTGAAGAAAATGGCAGGTTCATTCCCTTGAAGAGGGAAATTTTTAATAGAAGCGGTAGAAATATTATGATGGGATAATCACACTTTTTGTTAATGTTGGATTAGCTGTGGTGACATTTAACCCAACATATCTCCTAAAGTATTGATATGAATGTGTAAGTATGTTTTGACAAATGTTGCACAACATTCGGACCAATATTTTCTGAACTGATTTTGCCTTACTTCACGCGATGCAGTAATATTTGTGACCCAAATATTACTATGGCAAAAAATGATTTGGCAAGGTAAAAAAGAGCTTGTAAAAAATGAGTGAAGACTAAGTCAAAAGTTGTTGCTAGTCGTGAGGATCAAGCCAAAGCTGTTGAGATAATTACTCTCTGAGCTTCTCCAACCAATCCCTAATCTTCTTCAACCATCATTTATATAATATTTGATATTTTGGGATTTTGAAAGATATATTAACAGTCAAACACAAATATAAAAAGAAAATACGTGTACTATTTTATCAATCCAACAAGAGCAGAGAACAAAGATTAATTTTTGCTTACAAATTTCTGCATCAAATTGAAGCGTCGATACAATTCATATTTGCACACCCATCTATTATTTATGAGAAAAATAACTTTCCAGTATCTCAATTTTGAAATTGGAAACCTAAAACTAAAACTGAATGCATTGGATATGAATGTTGTTGTGTTTTGTTGATTCAGTATATGAATGCACTGAAAATTGAATGCATTGGAAATTTCCAGTTTGCTAGTTACTGGAAACTGAATGCATTGACTTTAATATTAGATATGAATGTTGTTGTATTTTGTTGATTCAGTATCGTACTATCCTGGAATGGTGGTATGTTGAATGTTGGAATATTGTTCAAGTCAAATAATTTTACGAGTGGATCCAGGTCCGATCCGTGGACCCGGTGGATCCGATGGATCTGGATTCGGATATGATTTTTATGGACCCGATGGATCTGGATACATGTATGAAAATGGATCTGGATTCGGATCTAGTAGTATCCGGTCCAGATCCTATCCGTTGCCATCCCTAATCCGTAGGTTTTTGCTACTTTATTCTCTCCCTCCTTTTTCTCCGCTATGCACTATTAACTCCATTTGAAGAAAAAGGCGGGTTCATTCCCTTGAAGAGGGAAATTTTTAATAGAAGCGGTAAAAATATTATGATGGGATAATCACACTTTTTGTTAATGTTGGATTAGCTGTGGTGACATTTAACCCAACATATCTCCTAAAGTATTGATATGAATGTGTAAGTATGTTTTGACAAATGTTGCACAACATTCGGACCAATATTTTCTGAACTGATTTTGCCTTACTTCACGCGATGCAGTAATATTTGTGACCCAAATATTACTATGGCAAAAAATGATTTGGCAAGGTAAAAAAGAGCTTGTAAAAAATGAGTGAAGACTAAGTCAAAAGTTGTTGCTAGTCGTGAGGATCAAGCTAAAGTCATGAGATAATTACTCCATGATCTTCTCCAACCAATCCCTAATCTTCTTCAACCATCATTTATATAATATTTGATATTTTGGGATTTTGAAAGATATATTAACAGTCAAACACAAATATAAAAAGAAAATACGTGTACTATTTTATCAATCCAACAAGAGCAGAGAACAAAGATTAATTTTTGCTTACAAATTTCTGCATCAAATTGAAGCGTCGATACAATTCATATTTGCACACCCATCTATTATTTATGAGAAAAATAACTTTCCAAAGATCTCAATTTTGAAATTGGAAACCAAAACTAAAACTAATGCATGGGATATGAATTTTGTTGTGTTTTGTTGATTCAGTATCTGAATGCACTGGAAATTAAATGCATTGGAAATTTCCAGTTTGCTAGTTACTGGAAACTGAATGCATTGACTTTAATATTAGATATGAATGTTGTTGTATTTTGTTGATTCAGTATCGTACTATCCTGGAATGGTGGTATGTTGAATGTTGGAATATTGTTCAAGTCAAATAATTTTACGAGTGGATCCAGGTCCGATCCGTGGACCCGGTGGATCCGATGGATCTGGATTCGGATATGATTTTTATGGACCCGATGGATCTGGATACATGTATGAAAATGGATCTGGATTCGGATCTAGTAGTATCCGGTCCAGATCCTATCCGTTGCCATCCCTAATCCGTATGTTTTTGCTACTTTATTCTCTCCCTCCTTTTTCTCCGCTATGCACTATTAACTCCATTTGAAGAAAATGGCAGGTTCATTCCCTTGAAGAGGGAAATTTTTAATAGAAGCGGTAAAAATATTATGATAGGATAATCACACTTTTTGTTAATGTTGGATTAGCTGTGGTGACATTTAACCCAACATATCTCCTAAAGTATTGATATGAATGTGTAAGTATGTTTTGACAAATGTTGCACAACATTCGGACCAATATTTTCGGAACTGATTTTGCCTTACTTCACGCGATGCAGTAATATTTGTTACCCAAATATTACTATGGCAAAAAATGATTTGGCAAGGTAAAAAAGAGCTTGTAAAAAATGAGTGAAGACTAAGTCAAAAGTTGTTGCTAGTCGTGAGGATCAAGCCAAAGCTGTTGAGATAATTACTCCATGATCTTCTCCAACCAATCCCCGATCTTCTTCAACCATCATTTATATAATATTTGATATTTTGGGATTTTGAAAGATATATTAACAGTCAAACACAAATATAAAAAGAAAATACGTGTACTATTTTATCAATCCAACAAGAGCAGAGAACAAAGATTAATTTTTGCTTACAAATTTCTGCATCAAATTGAAGCGTCGATACAATTCATATTTGCACACCCATCTATTATTTATGAGAAAAATAACTTTCCAGTATCTCAATTTTGAAATTGGAAACTAAAACTAATGCATTGGATATGAATGTTGTTGTGTTTTGTTGATTCAAGATTCAATGCAATCAAAATTGAATGCATTGAAAATTTCCAGCTTGCTAGTTATTGGAAATCAATGCATTGACTTTAATATTAGATATGAATGTTGTTGTGTTTTGTTGATTCAAGATTGTACTATCCTGGAATGGTTGTATGTTGAATGTTGGATTATTGTTTAGGTCAAATAATTTTACGTGTGGATCCAGGTCCGATCCGTGGACCCGGTGGATCCGATGGATCTGGATTTGGATATGATTTTTATTGACCCGATGGATCTGGATACATGTATGAAAATGGATCTGGATTCGGATCTAGTAGTATCCGGTCCAGATCCTACCCGTTGCCATCCCTAATCCCTAGGTTTTTGCCACTTTATTCTCTCCCTCCTTTTTCTCCTCTATGCGCTATTAACTCAATTTGAAGAAAAAGCGGGTTCATTCCCTTGAAGAGGGAAATTTTTAATAGAAGCAGTTAAAATATTATGATGGGATAATCACACTTTTTGTTAATCTTGGATTAGCTGTTGTGACATTTAACCCAACATATCTCCTAAAGCATTGATATGAATACGTAAGTATGTTTTGACAAATGTTGCACAACGTTCAGACCAACATTTTCTAAACTAATTTTGTCTTACTTCACGCGATGCAGTAATATTTGTGACCCAAATATTACTATGGCAAAAAATGATTTGGCAAGGTAAAAAAGAGCTTGTAAAAAATGAGTGAAGACTAAGTCAAAAGTTGTTGCCAGTCGTGAGGATCAAGCCAAAGTCGTTGAGATAATTACTCCACGATCTTCTACAACCAATCCCTGATATTCTTCAACCATCATTTATATAATATTTGATCTTTTAGGATTTTGAAAGATGTATTAACAGTCAAACACAAACATAAAAGAAAATAAGTGTACGATTTTATCAATCCAACAAGAGCAGAGAACAAAGATTAATTTTTGCTTACAAATTTCTGCATCAAATTGAAGCGTCGATACAATTCATATTTGCACACCCATCTATTATTTATGAGAAAAATAACTTTCCAAAGATCTCAATTTTGAAATTGGAAACCGAAAATTGAAAACTGAATGCATTGGATATGAATGTTGTTGTGTTTTGTTGATTCAGTATCTGAATGCACTGGAAATTAAATGCATTGGAAATTTCCAGTTTGCTAGTTACTGGAAACTGAATGCATTGACTTTAATATTAGATATGAATGTTGTTGTATTTTGTTGATTCAGTATCGTACTATCCTGGAATGGTGGTATGTTGAATGTTGGAATATTGTTCAAGTCAAATAATTTTACGAGTGGATCCAGGTCCGATCCGTGGACCCGGTGGATCCGATGGATCTGGATTCGGATATGATTTTTATGGACCCGATGGATCTGGATACATCTATGAAAATGGATATGGATTCGGATCTAGTAGTATCCGGTCCAGATCCTATCCGTTGCCATCCCTAATCCGTAGGTTTTTGCTACTTTATTCTCTCCCTCCTTTTTCTCCGCTATGCACTATTAACTCCATTTGAAGAAAAAGGCGGGTTCATTCCCTTGAAGAGGGAAATTTTTAATAGAAGCGGTAAAAATATTATGATGGGATAATCACACTTTTTGTTAATGTTGGATTAGCTGTGGTGACATTTAACCCAACATATCTCCTAAAGTATTGATATGAATGTGTAAGTATGTTTTGACAAATGTTGCACAACATTCGGACCAATATTTTCTGAACTGATTTTGCCTTACTTCACGCGATGCAGTAATATTTGTGACCCAAATATTACTATGGCAAAAAATGATTTGGAAAGGTAAAAAAGAGCTTGTAAAAATGAGTGAAGACTAAGTCAAAAGTTGTTGCTAGTCGTGAGGATCAAGCCAAAGCTGTTGAGATAATTACTCTCTGAGCTTCTCCAACCAATCCCTAATCTTCTTCAACCATCATTTATATAATATTTGATATTTTGGGATTTTGAAAGATATATTAACAGTCAAACACAAATATAAAAAGAAAATACGTGTACTATTTTATCAATCCAACAAGAGCAGAGAACAAAGATTAATTTTTGCTTACAAATTTCTGCATCAAATTGAAGCGTCGATACAATTCATATTTGCACACCCATCTATTATTTATGAGAAAAATAACTTTCCAGTATCTCAATTTTGAAATTGGAAACTGAAAACTGAAAACTGAATGCATTGGATATGAATGTTGTTGTGTTTTGTTGATTCAGTATATGAATGCACTGAAAATTGAATGCATTGGAAATTTCCAGTTTGCTAGTTACTGGAAACTGAATGCATTGACTTTAATATTAGATATGAATGTTGTTGTGTTTTGTTGATTCAGTATCGTACTATCCTGGAATGGTTGTATGTTGAATGTTGGATTATTGTTTAGGTCAAATAATTTTACGTGTGGATCCAGGTCCGATCCGTGGACCCGGTGGATCCGATGGATCTGGATTTGGATATGATTTTTATTGACCCGATGGATCTGGATACATGTATGAAAATGGATCTGGATTCGGATCTAGTAGTATCCGGTCCAGATCCTACCCGTTGCCATCCCTAATCCCTAGGTTTTTGCCACTTTATTCTCTCCCTCCTTTTTCTCCTCTATGCGCTATTAACTCAATTTGAAGAAAAAGCGGGTTCATTCCCTTGAAGAGGGAAATTTTTAATAGAAGCAGTTAAAATATTATGATGGGATAATCACACTTTTTGTTAATCTTGGATTAGCTGTTGTGACATTTAACCCAACATATCTCCTAAAGCATTGATATGAATACGTAAGTATGTTTTGACAAATGTTGCACAACGTTCAGACCAACATTTTCTAAACTGATTTTGTCTTACTTCACGCGATGCAGTAATATTTGTGACCCAAATATTACTATGGCAAAAAATGATTTGGCAAGGTAAAAAAGAGCTTGTAAAAAATGAGTGAAGACTAAGTCAAAAGTTGTTGCTAGTCGTGAGGATCAAGCTAAAGCTGTTGAGATAATTACTCCATGATCTTCTACAACCAATCCCCGATCTTCTTCAACCATCATTTATATAATATTTGATCTTTTAGGATTTTGAAAGATGTATTAACAGTCAAACACAAACATAAAAAGAAAATATGTGTACGATTTTATCAATCCAATAAGAGCAGAGAACAAAGATTAATTTTTGCTTACAAATTTCTGCATCAAATTGAAGCGTCGATACAATTCATATTTGCACACCCATCTATTATTTATGAGAAAAATAACTTTCCGGTATCTCAATTTTGAAATTGGAAACTGAAAACTGAAAACTGAATGCATTGGATATGAATGTTGTTGTGTTTTGTTGATTCAGTATCTGAATGTACTGGAAATTGAATGCATTGGAAATTTCCAGTTTGCTAGTTACTGGAAACTGAATGCATTGAGTTTAATATTAGATATGAATGTTGTTGTATTTTGTTGATTCAGTATTGTACTATCCTGAAATGGTTGTATGTTGAATGTTGGATTATTGTTCAGGTCAAATAATTTTACGTGTGGATCCAGGTCCGATCCATGGACCCGGTGGATCCGATTGATCTGGATTTGGATATGATTTTTATGGACCCGATGGATCTGGATACATGTATGAAAATGGATCTGGATTCGGATCTAGTAGTATCCGGTCCAGATCCTATCCGTTGCCATCCCTAATGCGTAGGTTTTTGCTACTTTATTCTCTCCCTCCTTTTTCTCCGCTATGGACTATTAACTCCATTTGAAGAAAAAGGCGGGTTCATTCCCTTGAAGAGGGAAATTTTTAATAGAAGCGGTAAAAATATTAGGATGGGATAATCACACTTTTTGTTAATGTTGGATTAGCTGTGGTGACATTTAACCCAACATATCTCCTAAAGTATTGATATGAATGTGTAAGTATGTTTTGACAAATGTTGCACAACATTCGGACCAATATTTTCTAATCGATTTTGCCTTACTTCACGCGATGCAAGAATATTTGTGACCCAAATATTACTATGGCAAAAAATGATTTGGCAAGGTAAAAAAGAGCTTGTAAAAAATGAGTGAAGACTAAGTCAAAAGTTGTTGCTAGTCGTGAGGATCAAGCCAAAGCTGTTGAGATAATTACTCCATGATCTTCTACAACCAATCCCCGATCTTCTTCAACCATCATTTATATAATATTTGATATTTTGGGATTTTGAAAGATATATTAACAGTCAAACACAAATATAAAAAGAAAATACGTGTACTATTTTATCAATCCAACAAGAGCAGAGAACAAAGATTAATTTTTGCTTACAAATTTCTGCATCAAATTGAAGCGTCGATACAATTCATATTTGCACACCCATCTATTATTTATGAGAAAAATAACTTTCCAGTATCTCAATTTTGAAATTGGAAACTGAAAACTGAAAACTGAATGCATTGGATATGAATGTTGTTGTGTTTTGTTGATTCAAGATTCTGAATGCTTCAAAATTGAATGCATTGGAAATTTCCAGTTTGCTAGTTACTGGAAACTGAATGCATTGAGTTTAATATTAGATATGAATGTTGTTGTGTTTTGTTGATTCAGTATTGTACTATCCTGAAATGGTTGTATGTTGAATGTTGGATTATTGTTCAGGTCAAATAATTTTACGTGTGGATCCAGGTCCGATCCGTGGACCCGGTGGATCCGATTGATCTGGATTTGGATATGATTTTTATGGACCCGATGGATCTGGATACATGTATGAAAATGGATCTGGATTCGGATCTAGTAGTATCCGATGCAGATCCTATCCGTTGTCATCCCTAATGCGTAGGTTTTTGCCACTTTATTCTCTCCCTCCTTTTTCTCCGCTATGGACTATTAACTCCATTTGAAGTAAAAGCGGGTTCCTTCCCTTGAAGAGTGAAATTTTTAATAGAAGCGGTTAAAATATTATGATGGGATAATCACACTTTTTGTTAATGTTGGATTAGCTGTTGTGACATTAAACCCAACATATCTCCTAAAGCATTGATATGAATACGTAAGTATGTTTTGACAAATATTGCACAACGTTCAACCCAACATTTTCTAAACTGATTTTGTCTTACTTCACGCGATGCAGTAATATTTGTGACCCAAATATTACTATGGCAATAAACGATTTGGCAAGGTAAAAAGAGCTTGTAAAAAATGAGTGAATACTAAGTCAAAAGTTGTTGCTAGTCGTGAGGATCAAGACAAAGCTGTTGAGATAATTACTCCCTGATTTTCTACAACCAATCCCTGATCTTCTTCAACCATCATTTATATAATATTTGATCTTTTAGGATTTTGAAAGATGTATTAACAGTCAAACACAAACATAAAAGAAAATAAGTGTACGATTTTATCAATCCAACAAGAGCAGAGAACAAAGATTAATTTTTGCTTACAAATTTCTGCATCAAATTGAAGCGTCGATACAATTCATATTTGCACACCCATCTATTATTTATGAGAAAAATAACTTTCCAGTATCTCAATTTTGAAATTGGAAACCGAAAACTGAAAACTGAATGCATTGGATATGAATGTTGTTGTGTTTTGTTGATTCAGTATCTGAATGCACTGGAAATTAAATGCATTGGAAATTTCCAGTTTGCTAGTTACTGGAAACTGAATGCATTGACTTTAATATTAGATATGAATGTTGTTGTATTTTGTTGATTCAGTATCGTACTATCCTGGAATGGTGGTATGTTGAATGTTGGAATATTGTTCAAGTCAAATAATTTTACGAGTGGATCCAGGTCCGATCCGTGGACCCGGTGGATCCGATGGATCTGGATTCGGATATGATTTTTATGGACCCGATGGATCTGGATACATGTATGAAAATGGATCTGGATTCGGATCTAGTAGTATCCGGTCCAGATCCTATCCGTTGCCATCCCTAATCCGTAGGTTTTTGCTACTTTATTCTCTCCCTCCTTTTTCTCCGCTATGCACTATTAACTCCATTTGAAGAAAAAGGCGGGTTCATTCCCTTGAAGAGGGAAATTTTTAATAGAAGCGGTAAAAATATTATGATGGGATAATCACACTTTTTGTTAATGTTGGATTAGGTGTTGTGACATTTAACCCAACATATCTCCTAAAGTATTGATATGAATATGTAAGTATGTTTTGACAAATGTTGCACAACATTAGGACCATATTTTCTAAACGGATTTTGCCTTACTCCATGCGATGCAGTAATATTTGTGACCCAAATATTACTATGGCAAAAAACGATTTGGCAACGTAAAAAAGAGCTTGTAAAAAATGAGTGAAGACTAAGTCAAAAGTTGTTACTAGTCGCGAGGATCAAGCCAAATCTGTTGAGATAATTACTCCATGATCTTCTCCAACCAAACCCTGATCTTCTTCAACCATCATTTATATAATATTTGATCTTTTAGGATTTTGAAAGATGAATTAACAGTCAAACACAAACATAAAAAGAAAATAAGTGTACGATTTTATCAATCCAACAAGAGCAGAGAACAAAGATTAATTTTTGCTTACTAATTTCTGCAGAAAATTGAAGCGTCGATACAATTCATATTTGCACACCCATCTATTATTTATGAGAAAAATAAGTTTCCAATATCTCAATTTTGAAATTGGAAACTGAAAACTGAAAACTGAATGCATTGGATATGAATGTTGTTGTGTTTTGTTGATTCAGTATCTGAATGCACTGGAAATTGAATGCATTGGAAATTTCCAGTTTGCTAGTTACTGGAAACTGAATGCATTGACTTTAATATTAGATATGAATGTTGTTATGTTTTGTTGATTCAGTATCGTACTATCCGGGAATGGTTGTATGTTGAATGTTGGAATATTGTTCAAGTCAAATAATTTTACGAGTGGATCCAGGTCCGATCCGTGGACCCGGTTGATCCGATGGATCTGGATTTGGATATAATTTTTATGGACCCGATGGATCTGGATACATGTATGAAAACGGATCTGGATTCGGATCTAGTAGTAGGCGGTCCAGATCCTATCCGTTGTCATCCCTAATCCCTAGGTTTTAGCTACTTTTTTCTCTCCCTCATTTTCTCCGCTATGCACTATTAACTCCATTTGAAGAAAAAGGCGGGTTCACTCCCTTGAAAAGGGAAATTTTTAATAGATGCGGAAAAATATTATGACGGGATAATCAAACTTTTTGTTAATGTTGGATTAGCTGTTGTAACATTTAACCTAACATATGAATGTGTAAGTATGTTTTGACAAATGTTGCACAACATTCGGACCAACATTTTCTAAACTGATTTTGTCATACTTCACGCGATGCAGTAATATTTGTGACCCAAATATTACTATGGTAAAAAATGATTTGGCAAGGTAAAAAAGAGCTGGTAAAAAATGAGTGAAGACTAAGTCAAAAGTTGTTGCTTATCGTGAGGATCAAGCCAAAGCTGTTGAGATAATTACTTTCTGAGCTTCTCCAACCAATCCCTAATCTTCTTCAACCATCATTTATATAATATTTGATATTTTGGATTTTGAAAGATATATTAACAGTCAAACACAAATATAAAAAGAAAATATGTGTACTATTTTATCAATCCAACAAGAGTAGAGAACAAAGATTAATTTTTGCTTACAAATTTCTGCATCAAATTAAAGCATCGATACAATTCATATTTGCACACCCATCTATTATTTATGAGAAAAATAACTTTCCAGTATCTCAATTTTGAAATTGGAAACTGAAAACTGAAAACTGAATGCATTGGATATGAATGTTGTTGTGTTTTGTTGATTCAGTATATGAATGCACTGAAAATTGAATGCATTGGAAATTTCCAGTTTGCTAGTTACTGGAAACTGAATGCATTGACTTTAATATTAGATATGAATGTTGTTGTATTTTGTTGATTCAGTATCGTACTATCCTGGAATGGTGGTATGTTGAATGTTGGAATATTGTTCAAGTCAAATAATTTTACGAGTGGATCCAGGTCCGATCCGTGGACCCGGTGGATCCGATTGATCTGGATTTGGATATGATTTTTATTGACCCGATGGATCTGGATACATGTATGAAAATGGATCTGGATTCGGATCTAGTAGTATCTGGTCCAGATCCTACCCGTTGCCATCCCTAATCCCTAGGTTTTTGCCACTTTATTCTCTCCCTCCTTTTTCTCCGCTATGCACTATTAACTCCATTTGAAGAAAAAGGCGGGTTCATTCCCTTGAAGAGGGAAATTTTTAATAGAAGCGGTAAAAATATTATGATGGGATAATCACACTTTTTGTTAATGTTGGATTAGCTGTTGTGACATTAAACCCAACATATCTCCTAAAGCATTGATATGAATACGTAAGTATGTTTTGACAAATGTTGCACAACGTTCAGTCCAACATTTTCTAAACTGATTTTGTCTTACTTCACGCGATGCAGTACTATTTGTGAACCAAATATTACTATGGCAAAAAACGATTTGGCAAGGTAAAAAAGAGCTTGTAAAAAATGAGTGAAGACTAAGTCAAAAGTTGTTGCTAGTCGTGAGGATCAAGCCAAAGCTGTTGAGATAATTACTCCCTGATTTTCTACAACCAATCCCTGATCTTCTTCAACCATCATTTATATAATATTTGATCTTTTAGGATTTTGAAAGATGTATTAACAGTCAAACACAAACATAAAAAGAAAATACGTGTACTATTTTATCAATCCAACAAGAGCAGAGAACAAAGATTAATTTTTGCTTACAAATTTCTGCATCAAATTGAAGCGTCGATACAATTCATATTTGCACACCCATCTATTATTTATGAGAAAAATAACTTTCCAGTATCTCAATTTTGAAATTGGAAACTGAAAACTGAAAACTGAATGCATTGGATATGAATGTTGTTGTGTTTTGTTGATTCAGTATCTGAATGCACTGGAAATTGAATGCATTGGAAATTTCCAGTTTGCTAGTTACTGGACTCTGAATGCATTGACTTTAATATTAGATATGAATGTTGTTGTGTTTTGTTGATTCAGTATCGTACTATCCTGGAATGGTTGTATGTTGAATGTTTGAATATTGTTCAAGTCAAATAATTTTACGAGTGGATCCAGGTCCGATCCGTGGACCCGGTGGATCCGATGGATCTGGATACATGTATGAAAATGGATCTGGATTCAGATCTAGTAGTATCCGGTCCAGATCCTATCCGTTGCCATCCCTAATGCGTAGGTTTTTGCTACTTTATTCTCTCCCTCCTTTTTCTCCGCTATGCACTATTAACTCCATTTGAAGAAAAAGGTGGGTTCATTCCCTTTAAGAGGGAAATTTTTAATAGAAGCGGTAAAAATATTATGATGGGATAATCACACTTTTTGTTAATATTGGATTAGCTGTTGTGACAGTTAACCCAACATATCTCCTAAATCATTGATATGAATATGTAAGTATGTTTTGACAAATGTTGCACAACATTAGGACCATATTTTCTAAACGGATTTTGCCTTACTCCATGCGATGCAGTAATATTTGTGACCCAAATATTACTATGGCAAAAAATGATTTGGCAAGGTAAAAAAGAGCATGTAAAAAATGAGTGAAGACTAAGTCAAAAGTTGTTGCTAGTCGTGAGGATCAAGCCAAAGCTGTTGAGATAATTACTCCATGATCTTCTCCAACCAATCCATGATCTTCTTCAACCATCATTTATATAATATTTGATATTTTAGGATTTTGAAAGATATATTAACAGTCAAACACAAACATAAAAAGAAAATACGTGTACGATTTTATCAATCCAACAAGAGCAAAGAACAAAGATTAATTTTTGCTTACAAATTTCTGCATCAAATTGAAGCGTCGATACAATTCATATTTGCACACCCATCTATTATTTATGAGAAAAATAACTTTCCAGTATCTCAATTTTGAAATTGGAAACTGAAAACTGAAAACTGAATGCATTGGATATGAATGTTGTTGTGTTTTGTTGATTCAGTATCTGAATGCACTGGAAATTGAATGCATTGGAAATTTCCAGTTTGCTAGTTACTGGAAACTGAATGCATTGACTTTAATATTAGATATGAATGTTGTTATGTTTTGTTGATTCAGTATCGTACTATCTTGGAATGGTTGTATGTTGAATGTTGGAATATTGTTCAAGTCAAATAATTTTACGAGTGGATCCAGGTCCGATCCGTGGACCCGGTGGATCCGATGGATCTGGATTTGAATATGATTTTTATGGACCCGATGGATATGGATACATGTATGAAAATGGATCTGGATTCGGATCTAGTAGTATCCGGTCCAGATCCTACCCGTTGCCATCCCTAATCCCTAGGTTTTTGCTACTTTATTCTCTCCCTCATTTTTCTCCGCTATGCACTATTAACTCCATTTGAAGAAAAAGCGGGTTCCTTCCCTTGAAGAGGGAAATTTTTAATAGAAGCGGTTAAAATATTATGATGGGATAATCACACTTTTTGTTAATGTTGGATTAGCTGTTGTGACATTAAACCCAACATATCTCCTAAAGCATTGATATGAATACGTAAGTATGTTTTGACAAATGTTGCACAACGTTCAACCCAACATTTTCTAAACTGATTTTGTCTTACTTCACGCGATGCAGTAATATTTGTGATCCAAATATTACTATGGCAATAAACGATTTGGCAAGGTAAAAAAGAGCTTGTAAAAAATGAGTGAATACTAAGTCAAAAGTTGTTGCTAGTCGTGAGGATCAAGCCAAAGCTGTTGAGATAATTACTCCCTGATTTTCTACAACCAATCCCTGATCTTCTTCAACCATCATTTATATAATATTTGATGTTTTGTGATTTTGAAAGATATATTAACAATCAAACACAAACATAAAAAGAAAATATGTGTACGCTTTTATCAATCCAACAAGAGTAGAGAACAAAGATTAATTTTTGCTTACAAATTTCTGCATCAAATTGAAGCGTCGATACAATTCATATTTGCACACCCATCTATTATTTATGAGAAAATAACTTTCCAAAGATCTCAATTTTGAAATTGGAAACCTAAAACCTAAAACTGAATGCATTGGATATGAATGTTGTTGTGTTTTGTTGATTCGATTCAATGCATCGAAATTGAATGCATTGGAACTTTCCAGTTTGCTAGTTACTGGAAACTGAATGCATTGACTTTAATATTAGATATTAGATATGAATGTTGTTGTGTTTTGTTGATTCAGTATCGTACAATCCTGGCATGGTTGTATGTTGAATGTTGGAATATTATTCAAGTCAAATATAATTTACGTGTGGATCCAGGTCCGATCCATGGATCCGATGGATCTGGATTTTAATATATTTTTTATGGACCCGATGGATCTGGATACAGGTATGAAAAATAGTTCTGGATTCGAATCTAGTAGTATTCGGTCCAGATCCTATCTGTTGTCATCCCTAATCCCTAGGTTTTTGATACTTTATTCTATCCCTCCTTTTTCTCCGCTATGCACTATTAACTCCATTTGAAGAAAAGGGCGAGTTCATTCCCTTGAAGAGGGAAATTTTTAATAGACGCGGTAAAAATATTATGACGGGATAATCACACTTTTATTTAATGTTGGATTAGCTGTTGTGACATTTAACCCAACATATCTCCTAAAGTATTGATATGAATGTGTAAGTATGTTGTGAGAAATGTTGCACCACATTCGGACCAACATTTTCTGAACTGATTTTGCCTTACTTCACGCGATGCAGTAATATTTGTAACCCAAATATTACTATGGCAAAAATGATTTGACAAGGTAAAAAAGAGCTTGTAAAAAATGAGTTAAGACTAAGTCAAAAGTTGTTGCTAGTCGTGAGGATCAAGCCAAAGCTGTTGAGATAATTACTCCCTGATTTTCTACAACCAATCCCTGATCTTCTTCAACCATCATTTATATAATATTTGACCTTTTAGGATTTTGAAAGATGTATTAACAGTCAAACACAAACATAAAGGAAAATAAGTGTACGATTTTATCAATCCAACAAGAGTAGAGAACAAAGATTAATTTTTGCTTACAAATTTCTGCATCAAATTGAAGCGTCGATACAATTCATATTTGCACACCCATCTATTATTTATGAGAAAAATAACTTTCCAGTATCTCAATTTTGAAATTTAAACCAAAACTGAATGCATTGGATATGAATGTTGTTGTGTTTTGTTGATTCAGTATCTGAATGCACTGGAAATTGAATGCATTGGAAATTTCCAGTTTGCTAGTTACTGGACTCTGAATGCATTGACTTTAATATTAGATATGAATGTTGTTGTGTTTTGTTGATTCAGTATCGTACTATCCTGGAATGGTTGTATGTTGAATGTTTGAATATTGTTCAAGTCAAATAATTTTACGAGTGGATCCAGGTCCGATCCGTGGACCCGGTGGATCCGATGGATCTGGATTTTGATATGATTTTTATGGACCCGTCGGATATGAATCCTAATCCGGATACAGGAATGTTAATCGGTTTTGGAGTCAGATCTAGTAGTATCTGATGGAGAGCCTTTCCGCTTCCATCCCTAATCCATAGGTTTTTGCTTCTTTATTCTCTCCCTCCTTTTTCTCCGCTATGCACTATTAACTCCATTTGAAGAAAAAGGCGGGTTCATTCCCTTGAAGAGGGAAATTTTTAATAGACGCGGTAAAAATATTATGACGGGATAATCACACTTTTTGTTAATGTTGGATTAGCTGTTGTGACATTTAACCCAACATATCTCCTAAAGTATTGATATGAATATGTAAGTATGTTTTGGCAAATGTTGCACAACATTCTGACCAACATTTTCCTAACTGATTTTGCCTTACTTCACGCGATGCAGTAATATTTGTGACCCAAAATTTTACTATGGTAAAAAATGATTTGGCAAGGTAAAATAGAGCTAGTAAAAAATGAGTTATGATTAAGTCAAAAGTTATTGCTTGTCGTGAGGATCAAGCCAAAACTTTTGAGATAATTACTCCATGATCTTCTCCAACCAATCCCTGATCTTCTTCAACCATCATTTATATAATATTTGATGTTTTGGGATTTTGAAAGATATATTAACAGTCAAACACAAACAGAAAAAGAAAATATGTGTATGATTTTATCAATCCAACAAGTGCAGAGAACAAAGATTAATTTTTGCTTACAAATTTCTACAGCAAATTGAAGCGTCGATACAATTCATATTTGCACACACATCTATTATTTATGAGAAAAAGAACTTTCCAGTATCTCAATTTTGAGATTAGAAACTGAAAATTGAATGCATTGGATATGAATGTAGTTGTGTTTTTTGATTCAGTATCTGAATGCACTGGAAATTGAATGCAATGGAACTTTCCAGTTTGCTAGTTACATGAAACTGAATGCATTGACTTTAATATTAGATATTAGATATGAATGTTGTTGTGTTTTGTTGATTCAGTATCGTACTATCCTGGAATGGTTGTATGTTGAATGTTGGAATATTATTCAAGTCAAAAATAATTTACGTGTGGATCCAGGTCCGATCCATGGATCCGATTGATCTGGATTTTAATACATTTTTTATGGACCCGATGGATCTGGATACAAGTATGAAAAATAGTTCTGGATTCGGATCTAGAAGTATCTGGTCCAGATCCTATCTGTTGCCATCCCTAATCCCTAGGTTTTTGCTACTTTATTCTCTCCCTCCTTTTTCTCCGCTATGCACTATTAACTCCATTTGAAGAAAAAGGCGAGTTCATTCCCTTGAAGAGGGAAATTTTTAATAGACGTGGTAAAAATATTATGACGTGATAATCACACTTTTTGTTAATGTTGGATTAGCTGTTGTGACATTTAACCCAACATATCTCCTAAAGTATTGATATGAATGTGTAAGTATATTGTGAGAAATGTTGCACAACATTCGGACCAACATTTTCTGAACTAATTTTTCCTTACTTCACGCGATGTAGTAATATTTGTGACCCAAATATTACTATGGTAAAAAATGATTTGGCAAGGTAAAAAAGAGCTGGTAAAAAATTAGTGAAGACTAAGTCAAAAGTTATTGCTTGTCATGAGGATCAAGTCAAAGCCGTTAAAATATTTACTCCCTGATCTTCTCCAACCAATCCCTGATCTTATTCATCCATTATTTATATAATATTTGATGTTTTGTGATTTTGAAAGATATATTAACAATCAAACACAGACAGAAAAAGAAAATATGTGTACGATTTTATTAATCAAACAAGAGAAGAGGACAAAGATAAATTTTTGCTTACAAATTTCTGCAGCAAATTTAAGCGTCGATACAATTCATATTTTCACACACATCTATTATTTATGAGAAAAAGAACTTTGCAGTATCTCAATTTTGAAATTGGAAACTGAAAACTGAATGCATTGTATATAAATGTTGTTGTGTTTTGTTGATTCAAGATTCAATGCACCGGAAATTGAATGCATTGGAAATTTCCAGTTTGCTAGTTACCGAAACCTAATGCATTGACTTTAATATTAGATATGAATGTTGTTTTGTTTTGTTGATTCAGTATCGGACTATCCTGGAATGGTTGTATGTTGAATGTTGGAATATTCTTCAAGTCAAAAAAATTTACGTGCGGATCCAGGTCCGGTCCGTGGATCCGATGGATTTGGATTTAGATATAATTTTAATGTACCCAATGGATCTGGATACAGCTTTGAAAAATAGTTCTGGATTCGGATCTAGTAGTATCTGGTCCAGATCCTATCTGTTTCCATCCCTAATCCTTAGGTTTTTGCTACTTTATTCTCTCCCTCATTTTTCTCCGCTATGCGCTATTAACTCCATTTGAAGAAAAAGGCGGGTTCATTCCCTTGAAAAGGGAAATTTTTAATAGACGCGGTAAAAATATTATGACGGGATAATCACACTTTTTGTTAATGTTGGATTAGCTATTGAGACATTTAACCCAACATATCTCCTAAAGTATTGATATGAATGCGTAAGTATGTTGTGACAAATGTTGCACAACATTCGGACCAACACTTTCTGAACTGATTTTACCTTACTTCACGCGATGCAGTAATATTTCTGTAAATATTACTATGGTAAAAAAGGACTTGGCGAGGAAAATAAGAGCTGGTAAAAAATGAGTTAAGACTAAGTCAAAAGTTGTTGATTGTCTTGAGGATCAAGCCAAAGCGGTTGAGATAATTACTCCCTGATCTTCTCCAACCAATCCCTGATCTTCTTCAACCATTATTTATTTAATATTTGATGGTTTGGGATTTTGAAAGATATATTAACAGTCAAACACAAACACAAAAAGAAAATACGTGTACGGTTTTATCAATCCAACAAGAGCAGAGAACAAAGATTAATTTTTGCTTACATATTTCTGCATAAACATGATGCGTCGATACAATTCATACTTGCACACACATCTATTGTTTATGAGAAAAAGAACTTTCCAGTATCTCAATTTTGAAATTGAAAACTGAAAACTGAATGCATTAGATATGAATGTTGTTGTGTTTTGTTGATTCAGTATCTGAATGCACTGGAAATTGAATGCATTGGAACTTTCCAGTTTGCTAGTTACTGGAAACTGAATGCATTGACTTTAATATTAGATATGAATTATGTTGTGTTTTGTTGACTCAGTATCGTACTATCTTGGAATGGTTGTATCTTGAATATTGGAATATTATTTATGTCAAATAATTTTACGTGTGGATCCAGGTCCGATCCATGTACCCGGTGGACCTGATGGATCTGAATATGATTTTTATGGACCCGATAGATCTTGATCTGGATCTGGATTCATGTATGGAAAACGGATCTGGATTCGGATCTAGTAGTATCCGGTCCAGATCCTCTCGGTTGCCATCCCTAATTCCTAGTTTTTTGCTACTTTATTCTCTCCCTCCTTTTTGTCCGCTATGCACTATTAACTCCATTTGAAGAAAAAGGCGGGTTCATTCCCTTGAAGAGGGAAATTTTTAATAGACGCGGTAAAAATATTATGACGGGATAATCACACTTTTTGTTAATGTTGTATTAGCTATTGTGACATTTAACCCAACATATCTCCTGAAGTATTGATATGAATGTGTAAGTATGTTCTGAAAAATGTTGCACAACATTCGGACCAACATTTTCTGAACTAATTTTGCCTTACTTCACGCGATGTAGTAATATTTGTGACCCATATATTACTATGGTAAAAAATGATTTGGCAAGGTAAAAAAGAGCTGGTAAAAAATTAGTGAAGACTAAGTCAAAAGTTATTGCTTGTCATGAGGATCAAGTCAAAGCCGTTAAGATATTTACTCCCTGATCTTCTCCAACCAATCCCTGATCTTATTCATCCATCATTTATATAATATTTGATATTTTGTGATTTTGAAAGATATATTAACAATCAAACACAGACAGAAAAAGAAAATATGTGTACGATTTTATTAATCCAACAAGAGAAGAGGACAAAGATAAATTTTTGCTTACAAATTTCTGCAGCAAATTTAAGCGTCGATACAATTCATATTTTCACACACATCTATTATTTATGAGAAAAAGAACTTTACAGTATCTCAATTTTGAAATTGGAAACTGAAAACTGAATGCATTGTATATGAATGTTGTTGTGTTTTGTTGATTCAGTATCTGAATGCACTGGAAATTGAATGCATTGGAACTTTCCAGTTTGCTAGTTACTGGAAACTGAATGCATTGACTTTAATATTAGATATTAGATATGAATGTTGTTGTGTTTTGTTGATTCAGTATCGTACAATCCTGGCATGGTTGTATGTTGAATGTTGGAATATTATTCAAGTCAAAAATAATTTACGTGTGGATCCAGGTCCGATCCATGGATCCGATGGATCTGGATTTTAATATATTTTTTATGGACCGATGGATCTGGATACAGGTATGAAAAATAGTTCTGGATTCGGATCTAGTAGTATCCGGTCCAGATCCTATCTGTTGCCATCCCTAATCCCTAGGTTTTTGCTACTTTATTCTATCCCTCCTTTTTCTCCGCTATGCACTATTAACTCCATTTGAAGAAAAGGGCGAGTTCATTCCCTTGAAGAGGGAAATTTTTAATAGACGCGGTAAAAATATTATGACGGGATAATCACACTTTTATTTAATATTGGATTAGCTGTTGTGACATTTAACCCAACATATCTCCTAAAGTATTGATATGAATGTGTAAGTGTGTTGTAAGAAATGTTGCACAACATTCGAACCAACATTTTCTTAACTAATTTTGCCTTACTTCACGCGATGCAGTAATATTTGTGACCCAAAATTTTACTATGGTAAAAAATGATTTGGCAAGGTAAGATAGATGTGGTAAAAAATGAGTTATGATTAAGTCAAAAGTTATTGCTTTTCGTGAGGATCAAGCCAAAACTTTTGAGATAATTACTCCCTGATCTTCTCCAACCAATCCCTGATCTTCTTCAACCATCATTTATATAATATTTGATGTTTTGGGATTTTGAAAGATAGATTTACAGTCAAACACAAACAGAAAAAGAAAATATGTGTACAATTTTATCAATCCAGCAAGAGCAGAGAACAAAGATTAATTTTTGCTTATAAATTTTTGCAGCAAATTGAAGCGTCGATACAATTCATATTTGCACACACATCTAATATTTATGAGAAAAAAAACTTTACAGTATCTCAATTTTGAAATTTAAACTGAAAATTGAATGCATTGGATATGAATGTTGTTGTGTTTTGTTGATTCAGTATCTGAATGTAATGGAAATTGAATGCACTGACTTTAATATTAGATATGAATGTTGTTTTGTTTTGTCGATTCAGTATCGTACTATCCTGGAATGGTTGTATGTAGAATATTGGAATATTATTCAAGTCAAATAATTTTACGTGTGGATCCAGGTCCAATCCGTGGACCTGGTGGATCCGATGGATCTGGATTTTGATATGATTTTTATGGACCCGATGGATATGGATCCGGATTTGGATACAGGTATGATAAACGGTTTTGGATTCAGATCTAGTAGTATCTGATCCAGATCCTATCCGTTTCCATCCCTAATCCATAGGTTTTTGCTTCTTTATTCTCTCCCTCCTTTTTCTCCGCTATGCACTATTAACTCCATTTGAAGAAAAAGGCGGGTTCATTCCCTTGAAGAGGGAAATTTTTAATAGACGCGGTAAAAATATTATGACGGGATAATCACACTTTTTGTTAATGTTGGATTAGCTGTTGTGACATTTAACCCAACATATCTCCTAAAGTATTGATATAAATATATAAGTATGTTTTGGCAAATGTTGCACAACATTCTTACCAACATTTTCTAAACTGATTTTGCCTTACTTCACGCGATGCAGTAATATTTGTGACCCAAAATTTTACTATGGTAAAAAATGATTTGGCAAGGTAAAATAGAGCTGGTAAAAAATGAGTTATGATTAAGTCAAAAGTTATTGCTTGTTGTGAGGATCAAGCCAAAACTTTTGAGATAATTACTCCATGATCTTCTCCAACCAATCCCTGATCTTCTTCAACCATCATTTATATAATATTTGATGTTTTGGGATTTTGAAAGATATATTAACAGTCAAACACAAACAGAAAAAGAAAATATGTGTATGATTTTATCAATCCCACAAGAGCAGAGAACAAAGATTAATTTTTGCTTACAAATTTCTGCATCAAATTGAAGCGTCGCTACAATTCATATTTGCACACCCATCTATTACTTATGAGAAAAATAACTTTCCAGTATCTCAATTTTGAAATTGGAAACTGAAAACTGAATGCATTGGATATGAATGTTGTTGTGTTTTGTTGATTCAGTATCTGAATGCACTGGAAATTGAATGCATTGGAACTTTCCAGTTTCCTAGTTACTGGAAACTGAATGCATTGACTTTAATATTAGATATTAGATATGAATGTTGTTGTGTTTTGTTGATTCAGTATCGTACTATCCTGGAATGGTTGTATGTTGAATGTTGGAATATTATTCAAGTCAAAAATAATTTACGTGTGGATCCAGGTCCGATCCATGGATCCGATGGATCTGGATTTTAATATGTTTTTTATGGACCCGATGGATCTGGATTCATGTATGGAAAACGGATCTGGATTCGGATCTAGTAGTATCCGGTCCAGATCCTCTCGGTTGCCATCCCTAATTCCTAGTTTTTTGCTACTTTATTCTCTCCCTCCTTTTTGTCCGCAAGGCACTATTAACTCCATTTGAAGAAAAAGGCGGGTTCATTCCCTTGAAGAGGGAAATTTTTAATAGACGCGGTAAAAATATTATGACGGGATAATCACACTTTTTGTTAATGTTGTATTAGCTGTTGTGACATTTAACCCAACATATCTCCTAAAGTATTGATATGAATGTGTAAGTATGTTCTGAGAAATGTTGCACAACATTCGGACCAACATTTTCTGAACTAATTTTGCCTTACTTCACGCGATGTAGTAATATTTGTGACCCAAATATTACTATGGTAAAAAATGATTTGGCAAGGTAAAAGAGAGCTGGTAAAAAATTAGTGCAGACTAAGTCAAAAGTTATTGCTTGTCATGAGGATCAAGTCAAAACCGTTAAGATATTTACTCCCTGATCTTCTCCAACCAATCCCTGATCTTATTCATCCATCATTTATATAATATTTGATGTTTTGTGATTTTGAAAGATATATTAACAATCAAACACAGACAGAAAAAGAAAATATGTGTACGATTTTATTAATCCAACAAGAGAAGAGGACAAAGATAAATTTTTTCTTTCAAATTTCTGCAGCAAATTTAAGCGTCGATACAATTCATATTTTCACACACATCTATTATTTATGAGAAAAAGAACTTTGCAGTATCTCAATTTTGAAATTGGAAACTGAAAACTGAATGCATTGTAGATGAATGTTGTTGTGTTTTGTTGATTCTATATCTGAATGCACTGGAAATTGAATGCATTGACTTTAATATTAGATATGAATGTTGTTTTGTTTTGTTGATTCAGTATCGGACTATCCTGGAATGGTTGTATGTTGAATGTTGGAATATTCTTCAAGTCAAAAAAATTTACGTGCGGATCCAGGTCCGGTCCGTGGATCCGATGGATTTGGATTTAGATATAATTTTAATGTACCCGATGGATCTGGATACAGGTATGAAAAACAGTTCTGGATTCGGATCTAGTAGTATCTGGTCCAGATCCTATCTGTTTCCATCCCTAATCCTTAGGTTTTTGCTACTTTATTCTCTCCCTCCTTTTTCTCCGCTATGCACTATTAACTCCATTTGAAGAAAAAGGCGGGTTCATTCCCTTGAAATGGGAAATTTTTAATAGACGCGGTAAAAATATTATGACGGGATAATCACACTTTTTGTTAATGTTGGATTAGCTGTTGAGACATTTAACCCAACATATCTCCTAAAGTATTGATATGAATGCGTAAGTATGTTGTGACAAATGTTGCACAACATTCGGACCAACACTTTCTGAACTGATTTTACCTTACTTCACGCGATGCAGTAATATTTCTGTAAATATTACTATGGTAAAAAAGGACTTGGCGAGGAAAATAAGAGCTGGTAAAAAATGAGTTAAGACTAAGTCAAAAGTTGTTGATTGTCTTGAGGATCAAGCCAAAGCTGTTGAGATAATTACTCCCTGATCTTCTCCAACCAATCCCTGATCTTCTTCAACCATCATTTATTTAATATTTGATGGTTTGGGATTTTGAAAGATATATTAACAGTCAAACACAAACAGAAAAAGAAAATACGTGTACGGTTTTATCAATCCAACAAGAGCAGAGAACAAAGATTAATTTTTGCTTACATATTTCTGCATAAACTTGATGCGTCGATACAATTCATATTTGCACACACATCTATTGTTTATGAGAAAAAGAACTTTCCAGTATCTCAACTTTGAAATTGGAAACTGAAAACTGAATGCATTGGATATGAATGTTGTTGTGTTTTGTTGATTCAGTATCTGAATGCACTGGAAATTGAATGCATTGGAACTTTCCGGTTGCTGAATTCTTTGAAGCCGAATGCATTGACTTTAATATTAGATATGAATTATGTTGTGTTTTGTTGACTCAGTATCGTACTATCCTGGAATGGTTGTATCTTGAATATTGGAATATTATTTATGTCAAAAAAATTTACGTGTGGATCCAGGTCCGATCCATGGACCCGGTGGACCCGATGGATCTTAATATGATTTTTATGGATCCGATAGATCTTGATCTGGATCTGGATTCATGTATGGAAAACGGATCTGGATTCGGATCTAGTAGTATCCGGTCCAGATCCTCTCGGTTGCCATCCCTAATTCCTAGTTTTTTGCTACTTTATTCTCTCCCTCCTTTTTGTCCGCTAGGCACTATTAACTCCATTTGAAGAAAAAGGCGGGTTCATTCCCTTGAAGAGGGAAATTTTTAATAGACGCGGTAAAAATATTATGACGGGATAATCACACTTTTTGTTAATGTTGTATTAGCTGTTGTGACATTTAACCCAACATATCTCCTAAAGTATTGATATGAATGTGTAAGTATGTTCTGAGAAATGTTGCACAACATTCGGACCAACATTTTCTGAACTAATTTTGCCTTACTTCACGCGATGTAGTAATATTTGTGACCCAAATATTACTATGGTAAAAAATGATTTGGCAAGGTAAAAAAGAGCTGGTAAAAAATTAGTGAAGACTAAGTCAAAAGTTATTGCTTGTCATGAGGATCAAGTCAAAGCCGTTAAGATATTTACTCCCTGATCTTCTCCAACCAATCCCTGATCTTATTCATCCATCATTTATATAATATTTGATGTTTTGTGATTTTGAAAGATATATTAACAATCAAACACAGACAGAAAAAGAAAATATGTGTACGATTTTATTAATCAAACAAGAGAAGAGGACAAAGATAAATTTTTGCTTTCAAATTTCTGCAGCAAATTTAAGCGTCGATACAATTCATATTTTCACACACATCTATTATTTATGAGAAAAAGAATTTTGCAGTATCTCAATTTTGAAATTGGAAACTGAAAACTGAATGCATTGTATATGAATGTTGTTGTGTTTTGTTGATTCAGTATCTGAATGCACTGGAAATTGAATGCATTGGAACTTTCCAGTTTGCTAGTTACTGGAAACTGAATGCATTGACTTTAATATTAGATATGAATTATGTTGTGTTTTGTTGACTCAGTATCATACTATCCTGGAATGGTTGTTTGTTGAATATTGGAGTATTATTTAAGTGAAATAATTTTACGTGTGGATTCAGGTCCGATCCGTGGACCCGGTGGATCCGATAGATCTGGATATGATTTTTATGGACCCGATGGATCTGGATCCGAATCTGGATCAATGTATGATAAACGGTTTTGGATTCAGATCTAGTAGTATCCGATCCAGATCCTATCCGTTTCAATCCCTAATCCCTAGGTTTTTGCTTCTTTATTCTCTCCCTCCTTTTTCTCCGCTATGCACTATTAACTCTATTTGAAGAAAAAGGCGGGTTCATTCCCTTGAAGATGGAATTTTTAATAGACGCGGTAAAAATATTATGACGGGATAATCACACTTTTTCTTAATGTTGGATTAGCTGTTGTGACATTTAACCCAACATATCTCCTAAAGTATTGATATGAATGTGTAAGTATGTTATGGCAAATGTTGCACAACATTCTGACCAACATTTTCTGAACTGATTTTGCCTTACTTCACGCGATGCAGTAATATTTGTGACCCAAAATTTTACTATGGTAAAAAATGATTTGGCAAGGTAAAATAGAGATGGTAAAAAATGAGTTATGATTAAGTCAAAAGTTATTGCTTGTCGTGAGGACCAAGCCAAAACTTTTGAGATAATTACTCCATGATCTTCTCCAACCAATCCCTGATCTTCTTCAACCATCATTTATATAATATTTGATGTTTTGAGATTTTGAAAGATATATTAACAGTCAAACACAAACAGAAAAAGAAAATACGTGTACGGTTTTATCAATCCAACAAGAGCAGAGAACAAAGATTAATTTTTTCTTACATATTTCTGCATAAACTTGATGCGTCGATACAATTCATATTTGCACACACATCTATTGTTTATGAGAAAAAGAACTTTCCAGTATCTCAATTTTGAAATTGGAAACTGAAAACTGAATGCATTGGATATGAATGTTGTTGTGTTTTGTTGATTCAGTATCTGAATGCACTGGAAATTGAATGCATTGGAACTTTCCAGTTTGCTAGTTACTGGAAAATGAATGCATTGACTTTAATATTAGATATGAATTATGTTGTGTTTTGTTGACTCAGTATCGTACTATCCTGGAATGGTTGTATCTTGAATATTGGAATATTATTTATGTCAAATAATTTTACGTGTGGATCCAGGTCCGATCCATGGACCCGATGGATCTGAATATGATTTTTATGGACCCGATAGATCTTGATCTGGATCTGGATTCATGTATGGAAAACGGATCTGGATTCGGATCTAGTAGTATCCGGTCCAGATCCTCTCGGTTGCCATTCCTAATTCCTAGTTTTTTGCTACTTTATTCTCTCCCTCCTTTTTGTCCGCTAGGCACTATTAACTCCATTTGAAGAAAAAGGCGGGTTCATTCCCTTGAAGAGGGAAATTTTTAATAGACGCGGTAAAAATATTATGACGGGATAATCACACTTTTTGTTAATGTTGTATTAGCTGTTGTGACATTTAACCCAACATATCTCCTAAAGTATTGATATGAATGTGTAAGTATGTTCTGAAAAATGTTGCACAACATTCGGACCAACATTTTCTGAACAAATTTTGCCTTACTTCACGCGATGTAGTAATATTTGTGACCCAAATATTACTATGGTAAAAAATGATTTGGCAAGGTAAAAAAGAGCTTGTAAAAAATGAGTGAAGACTAAGTCAAAAGTTGTTGCTAGTCGTGAGGATCAAGCCAAAGCTGTTGAGATAATTACTCCATGAGCTTCTCCAACCAATCCCCGATCTTCTTCAACCATCATTTATATAATATTTGATATTTTGGGATTTTGAAAGATATATTAACAGTCAAACACAAATATAAAAAGAAAATACGTGTACTATTTTATCAATCCAACAAGAGCAGAGAACAAAGATTAATTTTTGCTTACAAATTTCTGCATCAAATTGAAGCGTCGCTACAATTCATATTTGCACACCCATCTATTAGTTATGAGAAAAATAACTTTCCAGTATCTCAATTTTGAAATTGGAAACTGAAAACTGAATGCATTGGATATGAATGTTGTTGTGTTTTGTTGATTCAGTATCTGAATGCACTGGAAATTGAATGCATTGGAACTTTCCAGTTTGCTAGTTACTGGAAACTGAATGCATTGACTTTAATATTAGATATGAATTATGTTGTGTTTTGTTGACTCAGTATCATACTATCCTGGAATGGTTGTTTGTTGAATATTGGAGTATTATTTAAGTGAAATAATTTTACGTGTGGATTCAGGTCCGATCCGTGGACCCGGTGGATCCGATAGATCTGGATATGATTTTTATGGACCCGATGGATCTGGATCCGAATCTGGATCAATGTATGATAAACGGTTTTGGATTCAGATCTAGTAGTATCCGATCCAGATCCTATCCGTTTCAATCCCTAATCCCTAGGTTTTTGCTTCTTTATTCTCTCCCTCCTTTTTCTCCGCTATGCACTATTAACTCTATTTGAAGAAAAAGGCGGGTTCATTCCCTTGAAGATGGAATTTTTAATAGACGCGGTAAAAATATTATGACGGGATAATCACACTTTTTCTTAATGTTGGATTAGCTGTTGTGACATTTAACCCAACATATCTCCTAAAGTATTGATATGAATGTGTAAGTATGTTATGGCAAATGTTGCACAACATTCTGACCAACATTTTTTGAACTGATTTTGCCTTACTTCACGCGATGCAGTAATATTTGTGACCCAAATATTACTATGGTAAAAAATGATTTGGCAAGGTAAAAAAGAGCTGGTAAAAAATTAGTGAAGACTAAGTCAAAAGTTATTGCTTGTCATGAGGATCAAGTCAAAGCCGTTAAGATATTTACTCCCTGATCTTCTCCAACCAATCCCTGATCTTATTCATCTATCATTTATATAATATTTGATATTTTGGGATTTTGAAAGATATATTAACAGTCAAACACAAATATAAAAAGAAAATACGTGTACTATTTTATCAATCCAACAAGAGCAGAGAACAAAGATTAATTTTTGCTTACAAATTTCTGCATCAAATTGAAGCGTCGCTACAATTCATATTTGCACACCCATCTATTACTTATGAGAAAAATAACTTTCCAGTATCTCAATTTTGAAATTGGAAACTGAAAACTGAATGCATTGGATATGAATGTTGTTGTGTTTTGTTGATTCAGTATCTGAATGCACTGGAAATTGAATGCATTGGAACTTTCCAGTTTGCTAGTTCTTTAAACCAGATGCATTGACTTTAATATTAGATATGAATTATGTTGTGTTTTGTTGACTCAGATCATACTATCCTGGAATGGTTGTTTGTTGAATATTGGAGTATTATTTAAGTGAAATAATTTTACGTGTGGATTCAGGTCCGATCCGTGGACCGGTGGATCCGATAGATCTGGATATGATTTTTATGGACCCGATGGATCTGGATCCGAATCGATCAATGTATGATAAACGGTTTTGGATTCGGATCTAGTAGTATCCGATCCAGATCCTATCCGTTTCAATCCCTAATCCCTAGGTTTTTGCTTCTTTATTCTCTCCCTCCTTTTTCTCCGCTATGCACTATTAACTCTATTTGAAGAAAAAGCGGGTTCATTCCCTTGAAGATGGAATTTTTAATAGACGCGGTAAAAATATTATGACGGGATAATCACACTTTTTCTTAATGTTGGATTAGCTGTTGTGACATTTAACCCAACATATCTCCTAAAGTATTGATATGAATGTGTAAGGATGTTATGGCAAATGTTGCACAACATTCGACCAACATTTTACGAACTGATTTTGCCTTACTTCACGCGATGTAGTAATATTTGTGACCCAAATATTACTATGGTAAAAATGATTTGGCAAGGTAAAAAGAGTGGTAAAAATTAGTGAAGACTAAGTCAAAAGTTATTGCTTGTCATGAGGATCAAGTCAAAGCCGTTAAGATATTTACTCCCGATCTTCTCCAACCAATCCACGATCTTATTCATCCATCATTTATATAATATTTGATGTTTTGTGATTTTGAAAGATATATTAACAATCAAACACAGACAGAAAAAGAAAATATGTGTACGATTTTATTAATCAAACAAGAGAAGAGGACAAAGATAAATTTTTGCTTACAAATTTCTGCAGCAAATTTAAGCGTCGATACAATTCATATTTTCACACACATCTATTATTTATGAGAAAAAAATTTTGCGATATCTCAATTTTGAAATTGGAAACCTAAAACCGAATGCATTGTATATGAATGTTGTTGTGTTTTGTTGATTCAAGATTCAATGCATCGAAATTGAATGCATTGGAACTTTCCAGTTTGCTAGTTCTTGAAACCGAATGCATTGACTTTAATATTAGATATGAATTATGTTGTGTTTTGTTGACTCAGTATCATACTATCCTGGAATGGTTGTTTGTTGAATATTGGAGTATTATTTAAGTGAAATAATTTTACGTGTGGATTCAGGTCCGATCCGTGGACCCGGTGGATCTGAATATGATTTTTATGGACCCGATAGATCTTGATCTGGATCTGGATTCATGTATGGAAAACGGATCTGGATTCGGATCTAGTAGTATCCGGTCCAGATCCTCTCGGTTGCCATTCCTAATTCCTAGTTTTTTGCTACTTTATTCTCTCCCTCCTTTTTGTCCGCTAGGCACTATTAACTCCATTTGAAGAAAAAGGCGGGTTCATTCCCTTGAAGAGGGAAATTTTTAATAGACGCGGTAAAAATATTATGACGGGATAATCACACTTTTTGTTAATGTTGTATTAGCTGTTGTGACATTTAACCCAACATATCTCCTAAAGTATTGATATGAATGTGTAAGTATGTTCTGAAAAATGTTGCACAACATTCGGACCAACATTTTCTGAACAAATTTTGCCTTACTTCACGCGATGTAGTAATATTTGTGACCCAAATATTACTATGGTAAAAAATGATTTGGCAAGGTAAAAAAGAGCTTGTAAAAAATGAGTGAAGACTAAGTCAAAAGTTGTTGCTAGTCGTGAGGATCAAGCCAAAGCTGTTGAGATAATTACTCCATGAGCTTCTCCAACCAATCCCCGATCTTCTTCAACCATCATTTATATAATATTTGATATTTTGGGATTTTGAAAGATATATTAACAGTCAAACACAAATATAAAAGAAAATCGTGTACTATTTTATCAATCCAACAAGAGCAGAGAACAAAGATTAATTTTTGCTTACAAATTTCTGCATCAAATTGAAGCGTCGCTACAATTCATATTTGCACACCCATCTATTAGTTATGAGAAAAATAACTTTCCGATATCTCAATTTTGAAATTGGAAACCAAAACTAATGCATTGGATATGAATGTTGTTGTGTTTTGTTGATTGATGTCTGAATGCCTTTGGAAATTGAATGCATTGGAACTTTCCAGTTTGCTAGTTCTTGAAACCAGATGCATTGACTTTAATATTAGATATGAATTATGTTGTGTTTTGTTGACTCAAGATCATACTATCCTGGAATGGTTGTTTGTTGAATATTGGAGTATTATTTAAGTGAAATAATTTTACGTGTGGATTCAGTCCGATCCGTGGACCCGGTGGATCCGATAGATCTGGATATGATTTTTATGGACCCGATGGATCTGGATCCGAATCTGGATCAATGTATGATAAACGGTTTTGGATTCAGATCTAGTAGTATCCGATCCAGATCCTATCCGTTTCAATCCCTAATCCCTAGGTTTTTGCTTCTTTATTCTCTCCCTCCTTTTTCTCCGCTATGCACTATTAACTCTATTTGAAGAAAAAGGCGGGTTCATTCCCTTGAAGATGGAATTTTTAATAGACGCGGTAAAAATATTATGACGGGATAATCACACTTTTTCTTAATGTTGGATTAGCTGTTGTGACATTTAACCCAACATATCTCCTAAAGTATTGATATGAATGTGTAAGTATGTTATGGCAAATGTTGCACAACATTCTGACCAACATTTTCTGAACTGATTTTGCCTTACTTCACGCGATGTAGTAATATTTGTGACCCAAATATTACTATGGTAAAAAATGATTTGGCAAGGTAAAAAAGAGCTGGTAAAAAATTAGTGAAGACTAAGTCAAAAGTTATTGCTTGTCATGAGGATCAAGTCAAAGCCGTTAAGATATTTACTCCCTGATCTTCTCCAACCAATCCTCGATCTTATTCATCCATCATTTATATAATATTTGATGTTTTGTGATTTTGAAAGATATATTAACAATCAAACACAGACGAGAAAAAGAAAATATGTGTACGATTTTATTAATCAAACAAGAGAAGAGGACAAAGATAAATTTTGCTTTCAAATTTCTGCAGCAAATTTAAGCGTCGATACAATTCATATTTTCACACACATCTATTATTTATGAGAAAAAGAATTTTGCAATATCTCAATTTTGAAATTGGAAACTGAAAACCTAATGCATTGTATATGAATGTTGTTGTGTTTTGTTGATTCAAGATATCTGAATGCACCGAAATTGAATGCATTGGAACTTTCCGGTTGCTGAGTTCTGGAAACTGAATGCATTGACTTTAATATTAGATATGAATTATGTTGTGTTTTGTTGACTCAGTATCATACTATCCTGGAATGGTTGTTTGTTGAATATTGGAGTATTATTTAAGTGAAATAATTTTACGTGTGGATTCAGGTCCGATCCGTGGACCCGGTGGATCCGATAGATCTGGATATGATTTTTATGGACCCGATGGATCTGGATCCGAATCTGGATCAATGTATGATAAACGGTTTTGGATTCAGATCTAGTAGTATCCGATCCAGATCCTATCCGTTTCAATCCCTAATCCCTAGGTTTTTGCTTCTTTATTCTCTCCCTCCTTTTTCTCCGCTATGCACTATTAACTCTATTTGAAGAAAAAGCGGGTTCATTCCCTTGAAGATGGAATTTTTAATAGACGCGGTAAAAATATTATGACGGCATATTCACATTTTTTCTTATTGTTGGATTAGTTGTTGTGACATTTAACCCAACATATCTCCTAAAGTTTTGATATGAATGTGTAAGTATGTTATGGCAAATGTTGCACAACATTCGACCAACATTTTCTGAATCGATTTTGCCTTACTTCACGCGATGCAAGAATATTTGTGACCCAAAATTTTACTATGGTAAAAATGATTTGGCAAGGTAAAATAGAGATGGTAAAAATGAGTTATGATTAAGTCAAAAGTTATTGCTTGTCGTGAGGACCAAGCCAAAACTTTTGAGATAATTACTCCATGATCTTCTCCAACCAATCCCTGATCTTCTTCAACCATCATTTATATAATATTTGATGTTTTGAGATTTTGAAAGATATATTAACAGTCAAACACAAACAGAAAAAGAAAATACGTGTACGGTTTTATCAATCCAACAAGAGCAGAGAACAAAGATTAATTTTTTCTTACATATTTCTGCATAAACTTGATGCGTCGATACAATTCATATTTGCACACACATCTATTGTTTATGAGAAAAAGAACTTTCCAGTATCTCAATTTTGAAATTGGAAACTGAAAACTGAATGCATTGGATATGAATGTTGTTGTGTTTTGTTGATTCAGTATCTGAATGCACTGGAAATTGAATGCATTGGAACTTTCCAGTTTGCTAGTTACTGGAAAATGAATGCATTGACTTTAATATTAGATATGAATTATGTTGTGTTTTGTTGACTCAGTATCGTACTATCCTGGAATGGTTGTATCTTGAATATTGGAATATTATTTATGTCAAATAATTTTACGTGTGGATCCAGGTCCGATCCATGGACCCGATGGATCTGAATATGATTTTTATGGACCCGATAGATCTTGATCTGGATCTGGATTCATGTATGGAAAACGGATCTGGATTCGGATCTAGTAGTATCCGGTCCAGATCCTCTCGGTTGCCATTCCTAATTCCTAGTTTTTTGCTACTTTATTCTCTCCCTCCTTTTTGTCCGCTAGGCACTATTAACTCCATTTGAAGAAAAAGGCGGGTTCATTCCCTTGAAGAGGGAAATTTTTAATAAACCTTGATAAAAATATTATGACGGGATAATCACACTTTTTGTTAATGTTGTATTAGCTGTTGTGACATTTAACCCAACATATCTCCTAAAGTATTGATATGAATGTGTAAGTATGTTCTGAAAAATGTTGCACAACATTCGGACCAACATTTTCTGAACAAATTTTGCCTTACTTCACGCGATGTAGTAATATTTGTGACCCAAATATTACTATGGTAAAAAATGATTTGGCAAGGTAAAAAAGAGCTTGTAAAAAATGAGTGAAGACTAAGTCAAAAGTTGTTGCTAGTCGTGAGGATCAAGCCAAAGCTGTTGAGATAATTACTCCATGAGCTTCTCCAACCAATCCCCGATCTTCTTCAACCATCATTTATATAATATTTGATATTTTGGGATTTTGAAAGATATATTAACAGTCAAACACAAATATAAAAAGAAAATACGTGTACTATTTTATCAATCCAACAAGAGCAGAGAACAAAGATTAATTTTTGCTTACAAATTTCTGCATCAAATTGAAGCGTCGCTACAATTCATATTTGCACACCCATCTATTAGTTATGAGAAAAATAACTTTCCAGTATCTCAATTTTGAAATTGGAAACTGAAAACTGAATGCATTGGATATGAATGTTGTTGTGTTTTGTTGATTCAAGATGTCTGAATGCATCGAAATTGAATGCATTAGAACTTTCCGGTTGCTAGTTCTTTAGGCTGAATGCATTGACTTTAATATTAGATATGAATTATGTTGTGTTTTGTTGACTCAGTATCATACTATCCTGGAATGGTTGTTTGTTGAATATTGGAGTATTATTTAAGTGAAATAATTTTACGTGTGGATTCAGTCCGATCCGTGGACCGGTGGATCCGATAGATCTGGATATGATTTTTATGGACCCGATGGATCTGGATCCGAATGCGGATCAATGTATGATAAACGGTTTTGGATTGAGATCTAGTAGTATCCGATCCGGATCCTATCCGTTTCAATCCCTAATCCCTAGGTTTTTGCTTCTTTATTCTCTCCCTCCTTTTTCTCCGCTATGCACTATTAACTCTATTTGAAGAAAAAGGCGGGTTCATTCCCTTGAAGATGGAATTTTTAATAGACGCGGTAAAAATATTATGACGGGATAATCACACTTTTTCTTAATGTTGGATTAGCTGTTGTGACATTTAACCCAACATATCTCCTAAAGTATTGATATGAATGTGTAAGTATGTTATGGCAAATGTTGCACAACATTCTGACCAACATTTTCTGAACTGATTTTGCCTTACTTCACGCGATGCAGTAATATTTGTGACCCAAATATTACTATGGTAAAAAATGATTTGGCAAGGTAAAAAAGAGCTGGTAAAAAATTAGTGAAGACTAAGTCAAAAGTTATTGCTTGTCATGAGGATCAAGTCAAAGCCGTTAAGATATTTACTCCCTGATCTTCTCCAACCAATCCCTGATCTTATTCATCTATCATTTATATAATATTTGATATTTTGGGATTTTGAAAGATATATTAACAGTCAAACACAAATATAAAAAGAAAATACGTGTACTATTTTATCAATCCAACAAGAGCAGAGAACAAAGATTAATTTTTGCTTACAAATTTCTGCATCAAATTGAAGCGTCGCTACAATTCATATTTGCACACCCATCTATTACTTATGAGAAAAATAACTTTCCAGTATCTCAATTTTGAAATTGGAAACTGAAAACTGAATGCATTGGATATGAATGTTGTTGTGTTTTGTTGATTCAAGATGTCAATGCATCGAAATTGAATGCATTGGAACTTTCCAGTTTGCTAGTTACTGGAAACTGAATGCATTGACTTTAATATTAGATATGAATTATGTTGTGTTTTGTTGACTCAGTATCATACTATCCTGGAATGGTTGTTTGTTGAATATTGGAGTATTATTTAAGTGAAATAATTTTACGTGTGGATTCAGGTCCGATCCGTGGACCCGGTGGATCCGATAGATCTGGATATGATTTTTATGGACCCGATGGATCTGGATCCGAATCTGGATCAATGTATGATAAACGGTTTTGGATTCAGATCTAGTAGTATCCGATCCAGATCCTATCCGTTTCAATCCCTAATCCCTAGGTTTTTGCTTCTTTATTCTCTCCCTCCTTTTTCTCCGCTATGCACTATTAACTCTATTTGAAGAAAAAGGCGGGTTCATTCCCTTGAAGATGGAATTTTTAATAGACGGTAAAAATATTATGACGGATAATCACACTTTTTCTTAATGTTGGATTAGCTGTTGTGACATTTAACCCAACATATCTCCTAAAGTATTGATATGAATGTGTAAGTATGTTATGGCAAATGTTGCACAACATTCTGACCAACATTTTCTGAACTGATTTTGCCTTACTTCACGCGATGTAGTAATATTTGTGACCCAAATATTACTATGGTAAAAAATGATTTGGCAAGGTAAAAAAGAGCTGGTAAAAAATTAGTGAAGACTAAGTCAAAAGTTATTGCTTGTCATGAGGATCAAGTCAAAGCCGTTAAGATATTTACTCCCTGATCTTCTCCAACCAATCCCTGATCTTATTCATCCATCATTTATATAATATTTGATGTTTTGTGATTTTGAAAGATATATTAACAATCAAACACAGACAGAAAAAGAAAATATGTGTACGATTTTATTAATCAAACAAGAGAAGAGGACAAAGATAAATTTTTGCTTTCAAATTTCTGCAGCAAATTTAAGCGTCGATACAATTCATATTTTCACACACATCTATTATTTATGAGAAAAAAAATTTTGCAGTATCTCAATTTTGAAATTGGAAACTGAAAACTGAATGCATTGTATATGAATGTTGTTGTGTTTTGTTGATTCAGTATCTGAATGCACTGGAAATTGAATGCATTGGAACTTTCCAGTTTGCTAGTTACTGGAAACTGAATGCATTGACTTTAATATTAGATATGAATTATGTTGTGTTTTGTTGACTCAGTATCATACTATCCTGGAATGGTTGTTTGTTGAATATTGGAGTATTATTTAAGTGAAATAATTTTACGTGTGGATTCAGGTCCGATCCGTGGACCCGGTGGATCTGAATATGATTTTTATGGACCCGATAGATCTTGATCTGGATCTGGATTCATGTATGGAAAACGGATCTGGATTCGGATCTAGTAGTATCCGGTCCAGATCCTCTCGGTTGCCATTCCTAATTCCTAGTTTTTTGCTACTTTATTCTCTCCCTCCTTTTTGTCCGCTAGGCACTATTAACTCCATTTGAAGAAAAAGGCGGGTTCATTCCCTTGAAGAGGGAAATTTTTAATAGACGCGGTAAAAATATTATGACGGGATAATCACACTTTTTGTTAATGTTGTATTAGCTGTTGTGACATTTAACCCAACATATCTCCTAAAGTATTGATATGAATGTGTAAGTATGTTCTGAAAAATGTTGCACAACATTCGGACCAACATTTTCTGAACAAATTTTGCCTTACTTCACGCGATGTAGTAATATTTGTGACCCAAATATTACTATGGTAAAAAATGATTTGGCAAGGTAAAAAAGAGCTTGTAAAAATGAGTGAAGACTAAGTCAAAAGTTGTTGCTAGTCGTGAGGATCAAGCCAAAGTGTTGAGATAATTACTCCATGAGCTTCTCCAACCAATCCCCGATCTTCTTCAACCATCATTTATATAATATTTGATATTTTGGGATTTTGAAAGATATATTAACAGTCAAACACAAATATAAAAAGAAAATACGTGTACTATTTTATCAATCCAACAAGAGCAGAGAACAAAGATTAATTTTGCTTACAAATTTCTGCATCAAATTGAAGCGTCGCTACAATTCATATTTGCACACCCATCTATTAGTTATGAGAAAAATAACTTTCCAAAGATCTCAATTTTGAAATTGGAAACTAAAACTGAATGCATTGGATATGAATGTTGTTGTGTTTTGTTGATTCAAGATGTCTGAATGCATCGAAATTGAATGCATTGGAACTTTCCAGTTTGCTAGTTCTTGAAATCAGATGCATTGACTTTAATATTAGATATGAATTATGTTGTGTTTTGTTGACTCAGTATCATACTATCCTGGAATGGTTGTTTGTTGAATATTGGAGTATTATTTAAGTGAAATAATTTTACGTGTGGATTCAGTCCGATCCGTGGACCGGTGGATCCGATAGATCTGGATATGATTTTTATGGACCCGATGGATCTGGATCCGAATCTGGATCAATGTATGATAAACGGTTTTGGATTCGAGATCTAGTAGTATCCGATCCAGATCCTATCCGTTTCAATCCCTAATCCCTAGGTTTTGCTTCTTTATTCTCTCCCTCCTTTTTCTCCGCTATGCACTATTAACTCTATTTGAAGAAAAAGCGGGTTCATTCCCTTGAAGATGGAATTTTTAATAGACGCGGTAAAAATATTATGACGGGATAATCACACTTTTTCTTAATGTTGGATTAGCTGTTGTGACATTTAACCCAACATATCTCCTAAAGTATTGATATGAATGTGTAAGTATGTTATGGCAAATGTTGCACAACATTCTGACCAACATTTTCTGAACTGATTTTGCCTTACTTCACGCGATGTAGTAATATTTGTGACCCAAATATTACTATGGTAAAAAATGATTTGGCAAGGTAAAAAAGAGCTGGTAAAAAATTAGTGAAGACTAAGTCAAAAGTTATTGCTTGTCATGAGGATCAAGTCAAAGCCGTTAAGATATTTACTCCCTGATCTTCTCCAACCAATCCCTGATCTTATTCATCCATCATTTATATAATATTTGATGTTTTGTGATTTTGAAAGATATATTAACAATCAAACACAGACAGAAAAAGAAAATATGTGTACGATTTTATTAATCAAACAAGAGAAGAGGACAAAGATAAATTTTTGCTTTCAAATTTCTGCAGCAAATTTAAGCGTCGATACAATTCATATTTTCACACACATCTATTATTTATGAGAAAATTTTTTTTGCAGTATCTCAATTTTGGAAGTGGAAACTGGCGAATGCATTGTATATGAATGTTGTTGTGTTTTGTTGATTGATGTCTGAATGCATCGAAATTGAATGCATTGGAACTTTCCAGTTTGCTAGTTCTTAGGCCCAATGCATTGACTTTAATATTAGATATGAATTATGTTGTGTTTTGTTGACTCAAGATCATACTATCCTGGAATGGTTGTTTGTTGAATATTGGAGTATTATTTAAGTGAAATAATTTTACGTGTGGATTCAGGTCCGATCCGTGGACCCGGTGGATCCGATAGATCTGGATATGATTTTTATGGACCCGATGGATCTGGATCCGAATCTGGATCAATGTATGATAAACGGTTTTGGATTCAGATCTAGTAGTATCCGATCCAGATCATATCCGTTTCAATCCCTAATCCCTAGGTTTTTGCTTCTTTATTCTCTCCCTCCTTTTTCTCCGCTATGCACTATTAACTCTATTTGAAGAAAAAGGCGGGTTCATTCCCTTGAAGATGGAATTTTTAATAGACGCGGTAAAAATATTATGACGGGATAATCACACTTTTTCTTAATGTTGGATTAGCTGTTGTGACATTTAACCCAACATATCTCCTAAAGTATTGATATGAATGTGTAAGTATGTTATGGCAAATGTTGCACAACATTCTGACCAATATTTTCTGAACTGATTTTGCTTTACTTCACGCGATGCAGTAATATTTGTGACCCAAAATTTTACTATGGTAAAAAATGATTTGGCAAGGTAAAATAGAGATGGTAAAAAATGAGTTATGATTAAGTCAAAAGTTATTGCTTGTCGTGAGGACCAAGCCAAAACTTTTGAGATAATTACTCCATGATCTTCTCCAACCAATCCCTGATCTTCTTCAACCATCATTTATATAATATTTGATGTTTTGAGATTTTGAAAGATATATTAACAGTCAAACACAAACAGAAAAAGAAAATACGTGTACGGTTTTATCAATCCAACAAGAGCAGAGAACAAAGATTAATTTTTGCTTACATATTTCTGCATAAACTTGATGCGTCGATACAATTCATATTTGCACACACATCTATTGTTTATGAGAAAAAGAACTTTCCAGTATCTCAATTTTGAAATTGGAAACCAAAACCTAATGCATTGGATATGAATGTTGTTGTGTTTTGTTGATTCAAGATTCAATGCATCGAAATTGAATGGATTGGAACTTTCCAGTTTGCTAGTTACTGGAAAATGAATGCATTGACTTTAATATTAGATATGAATTATGTTGTGTTTTGTTGACTCAGTATCGTACTATCCTGGAATGGTTGTATCTTGAATATTGGAATATTATTTATGTCAAATAATTTTACGTGTGGATCCAGGTCCGATCCATGGACCCGATGGATCTGAATATGATTTTTATGGACCCGATAGATCTTGATCTGGATCTGGATTCATGTATGGAAAACGGATCTGGATTCAGATCTAGTAGTATCCAGTCCAGATCCTCTCGGTTGCCATCCCTAATTCCTAGTTTTTTGCTACTTTATTCTCTCCCTCCTTTTTGTCCGCTAGGCACTATTAACTCCATTTGAAGAAAAAGGCGGGTTCATTCCCTTGAAGAGGGAAATTTTTAATAGACGCGGTAAAAATATTATGACGGGATAATCACACTTTTTGTTAATGTTGTATTAGCTGTTGTGACATTTAACCCAACATATCTCCTAAAGTATTGATATGAATGTGTAAGTATGTTCTGAGAAATGTTGCACAACATTCGGACCAACATTTTCTGAACTAATTTTGCCTTACTTCATGCGATGTAGTAATATTTGTGACCCAAATATTACTATGGTAAAAAATGATTTGGCAAGGTAAAAAAGAGCTGGTAAAAAATTAGTGAAGACTAAGTCAAAAGTTATTGCTTGTCATGAGGATCAAGTCAAAGCCGTTAAGATATTTACTCCCTGATCTTCTCCAACCAATTCCTGATCTTATTCATCCATCATTTATATAATATTTGATGTTTTGTGATTTTGAAAGATATATTAACAATCAAACACAGACAGAAAAAGAAAATATGTGTACGATTTTATTAATCCAACAAGAGAAGAGGACAAAGATAAATTTTTGCTTTCAAATTTCTGCAGCAAATTTACGCGTCGATACAATTCATATTTTCACACACATCTATTATTTATGAGAAAAAGAATTTTGCAGTATCTCAATTTTGAAATTGGAAACCAAAACCTAATGCATTGTATATGAATGTTGTTGTGTTTTGTTGATTCAGTATCTGAATGCACTGGAAATTGAATGCATTGGAACTTTCCAGTTTGCTAGTTACTGGAAACTGAATGCATTGACTTTAATATTAGATATGAATTATGTTGTGTTTTGTTGACTCAGTATCATACTATCCTGGAATGGTTGTTTGTTGAATATTGGAGTATTATTTAAGTGAAATAATTTTACGTGTGGATTCAGGTCCGATCCGTGGACCCGGTGGATCCGATAGATCTGGATATGATTTTTATGGACCCGATGGATCTGGATCCGAATCTGGATACATGTATGATAAACAGTTTTGGATTCAGATCTAGTAGTATCCGATCCAGATCCTATCCGTTTCCATCCCTAATCCCTAGGTTTTTGCTTCTTTATTCTCTCCCTCCTTTTTCTCCGCTATGCACTATTAACTCTATTTGAAGAAAAAGGCGGGTTCATTCCCTTGAAGATGGAATTTTTAATAGACGCGGTAAAAATATTATGACGGGATAATCACACTTTTTGTTAATGTTGGATTAGCTGTTGTGACATTTAACCCAACATATCTCCTAAAGTATTGATATGAATGTGTAAGTATGTTTTGGCAAATGTTGCACAACATTCTGACCAATATTTTCTGAACTGATTTTGCTTTACTTCACGCGATGCAGTAATATTTGTGACCCAAAATTTTACTATGGTAAAAAATGATTTGGCAAGGTAAAATAGAGATGGTAAAAAATGAGTTATGATTAAGTCAAAAGTTATTGCTTGTCGTGAGGATCAAGCCAAAACTTTTGAGATAATTACTCCATGATCTTCTCCAACCAACCCCTGATCTTCTTCAACCATCATTTATATAATATTTGATGTTTTGAGATTTTGAAAGATATATTAACAGTCAAACACAAACAGAAAAAGAAAATACGTGTACGGTTTTATCAATCCAACAAGAGCAGAGAACAAAGATTAATTTTTGCTTACATATTTCTGCATAAACTTGATGCGTCGATACAATTCATATTTGCACACACATCTATTGTTTATGAGAAAAAGAACTTTCCAGTATCTCAATTTTGAAATTGGAAACTGAAAACTGAATGCATTGGATATGAATGTTGTTGTGTTTTGTTGATTCAGTATCTGAATGCACTGGAAATTGAATGCATTGGAGCTTTTCAGTTTTCTAGTTACTGGAAACTGAATGCATTGACTTTAATATTAGATATGAATTATGTTGTGTTTTGTTGACTCAGTATCGTACTATCCTGGAATGGTTGTATCTTGAATATTGGAATATTATTTATGTCAAATAATTTTACGTGTGGATCCAGGTCCGATCCATGGACTCGGTGGACCCGATGGATCTGAATATGATTTTTATGGACCCGATAGATCTTGATCTGGATTTGGATTCATGTATGGAAAACGGATCTGGATTCGGATCTAGTAGTATCCGGTCCAGATCCTCTCGGTTGCCATTCCTAATTCCTAGTTTTTTGCTACTTTATTCTCTCCCTCCTTTTTGTCCGCTAGGCACTATTAACTCCATTTGAAGAAAAAGGCGGGTTCATTCCCTTGAAGAGGGAAATTTTTAATAGACGCGGTAAAAATATTATGACGGGATAATCACACTTTTTCTTAATGTTGGATTAGCTGTTGTGACATTTAACCCAACATATCTCCTAAAGTATTGATATGAATGTGTAAGTATGTTTTGGCAAATGTTGCACAACATTCGGACCAACATTTTCTGAACTAATTTTGCCTTACTTCACGCGATGTAGTAATATTTGTGACCCAAATATTACTATGGTAAAAAATGATTTGGCAAGGTAAAAAAGAGCTGGTAAAAAATTAGTGAAGACTAAGTCAAAAGTTATTGCTTGTCATGAGGATCAAGTCAAAGCCGTTAAGATATTTACTCCCTGATCTTCTCCAACCAATCCCTGATCTTATTCATGCATCATTTATATAATATTTGATGTTTTGTGATTTTGAAAGATATATTAACAATCAAACACAGACAGAAAAAGAAAATATGTGTACGATTTTATTAATCCAACAAGAGAAGAGGACAAAGATAAATTTTTGCTTTCAAATTTCTGCAGCAAATTTAAGCGTCGATACAATTCATATTTTCACACACATCTATTATTTATGAGAAAAAGAATTTTGCAGTATCTCAATTTTGAAATTGGAAACTGAAAACTGAATGCATTGTATATGAATGTTGTTGTGTTTTGTTGATTCAGTATCTGAATGCACTGGAAATTGAATGCATTGGAACTTTCCAGTTTGCTAGTTACTGGAAACTGAATGCATTGACTTTAATATTAGATATGAATTATGTTGTGTTTTGTTGACTCAGTATCATACTATCCTGGAATGGTTGTTTGTTGAATATTGGAGTATTATTTAAGTGAAATAATTTTACGTGTGGATTCAGGTCCGATCCGTGGACCCGGTGGATCCGATAGATCTGGATATGATTTTTATGGACCCGATGGATCTGGATCCGAATCTGGATACATGTATGATAAACAGTTTTGGATTCAGATCTAGTAGTATCCGATCCAGATCCTATCCATTTCCATCCCTAATCCCTAGGTTTTTGCTTCTTTATTCTCTCCCTCCTTTTTCTCCGCTATGCACTATTAACTCTATTTGAAGAAAAAGGCGGGTTCATTCCCTTGAAGATGGAATTTTTAATAGACGCGGTAAAAATATTATGACGGGATAATCACACTTTTTGTTAATGTTGGATTAGCTGTTGTGACATTTAACCCAACATATCTCCTAAAGTATTGATATGCATGTGTAAGTATGTTTTGGCAAATGTTGCACAACATTCTGACCAACATTTTCTGAACTGATTTTGCCTTACTTCACGCGATGCAGTAATATTTGTGACCCAAAATTTTACTATGGTAAAAAATGATTTGGCAAGGTAAAATAGAGATGGTAAAAAATGAGTTATGATTAAGTCAAAAGTTATTGCTTGTCGTGAGGATCAAGCCAAAACTTTTGAGATAATTACTCCATGATCTTCTCCAACCAATCCCTGATCTTCTTCAACCATCATTTATATAATATTTGATGTTTTGAGATTTTGAAAGATATATTAACAGTCAAACACAAACAGAAAAAGAAAATATGTGTACGATTTTATGAATCCAACAAGTGCAGAGAACAAAGATTAATTTTTGCTTACAAATTTCTACAGCAAATTGAAGCGTCGATCCAATTCATATTTGCACACACATCTATTATTTATGAGAAAAAGAACTTTCCAGTATCTCAATTTTGAAATTAGAAACTGAAAACTGAATGCATTGGATATGAATGTAGTTGTGTTTGGTTGATTCAGTATCTGAATGCACTGGAAATTGAATGCATTGAAACTTTCCAGCTTGCTAGTTACTGGAAATTGAATGCGTTGACTTTAATATTAGATATGAATGTTGTTGTGTTTTGTTGATTCAGTATCGTACTATCCTGGAATGGTTGTATGTTGAATGTTGAAATATTATTCAAGTCAAAAATAATTTACGTGTGGATCCAGGTCCGATCCATGGATCCGATAGATCTGGATTTTAATATATTTTTTATGGACCCGATGGATCTGGATACAAGTATGAAAAATAGTTCTGGATTCGGATCTAGTAGTATCCGGTCCAGATCCTATCTGTTGCCATCCCTAATCCCTAGGTTTTTGCTACTTTATTCTCTCCCTCCTTTTTCCCCGCTATGCACTATTAACTCCATTTGAAGAAAAAGGCGAGTTCATTCCCTTGAAGAGGGAAATTTTTAATAGACACGGTAAAAATATTATGACGGGATAATCACACTTTTTGTTAATGTTGGATTAGTTGTTGTGACATTTAACCCAACATATCTCCTAAAGTATTGATATGAATGTGTAAGTATGTTGTGAGAAATGTTGCACAACATTCGGACCAACATTTTCTAAACTTTTATTTTGCCTTACTTCAAGCGATGCAGTAATATTTGTGACCCAAAATTTTACTATGGTAAAAAATGATTTGGCAAGGTAAGATGGAGGTGGTAAAAAATGAGTTATGATTAAGTCAAAAGTTATTGCTTTTCGTGAGGATCAAGCCAAAACTTTTGAGATAATTACTCCCTGATCTTCTCCAACCAATCTTTGATCTTCTTCAACCATCATTTATATAATATTTGATGTTTTGGGATTTTGAATGATAGATTTACAGTCAAACACAAACAGAAAAAGAAAATATGTGTACGATTTTATCAATCCAGCAAGAGCAGAGAACAAAGATTAATTTTTGCTTATAAATTTCTGCAGCAAATTGAAGCGTCGATACAATTCATATTTGCACACACATCTATTATTTATGAGGAAAAAAACTTTCCAGTATCTCAATTTTGAAATTTAAACTGAAAACTGAATGCATTGGATATGAATGTTGTTGTGTTATGTTGATTCAGTATCTGAATGCAATGGAAATTGAATGCACTGACTTTAATACTAGATATGAATGTTGTTTTGTTTTGTTGATTCAGTATCGTACTATCCTGGAATGGTTATATGTTGAATGTTGGAATATTATTCAAGTCAAATAATTTTATGTGTGGATCCAGGTCCAATCCGTGGACCTGGTGGATTCGATGGATCTGGATTTTGATATGATTTTTATGGACCCGATGGATATGGATCCGGATCTGGATACAGGTATGATAAACGGTTTTGGATTCAGATCTAGTAGTATCCGATCCAGATCCTATCCGTTTCCATCCCTAATCCATAGGTTTTTGCTTATTTATTCTCTCCCTCCTTTTTCTCCGCTATGCACTATTAACTCCATTTGAAGAAAAAGGCGGGTTCATTCCCTTGAAGAGGGAAATTTTTAATAGACGCGGTAAAAATATGATGACGGGATAATCACACTTTTTTTTCATGTTGGATTAGCTGTTGTGACATTTAACCCAACATATCTCCTAAAGTATTGATATGAATGTGTAAGTATGTTGTGACAAATGTTGCACAACATTCGGACCAACATTTTCTGAACTGATTTTGCCTTACTTCACGCGATGCAGTAATATTTGTGACCCAAAATTTTACTATGGTAAAAATGATTTGGCAAGGTAAAATAGAGATGGTAAAAAATGAGTTATGATTAAGTCAAAAGTTATTGCTTGTCGTGAGGATCAAGCCAAAACTTTTGAGATAATTACTCCATGATCTTCTCCAACCAATCCCTGATCTTCTTCAACCATCATTTATATAATATTTGATGTTTTGGGATTTTGAAAGATATATTAACAGTCAAACACAAACAGAAAAAGAAAATATGTGTACGATTTTATCAATCCAACAACTGCAGAGAACAAAGATTAATTTTTGCTTACCAATTTCTACAGCAAATTGAAGCGTCGATACAATTCATATTTGCACAGACATCTATTATTTATGAGAAAAAGAACTTTCCAGTATCTCAATTTTGAGATTAGAAACTGAAAACTGAATGCATTGGATATGAATGTAGTTGTGTTTTTTGATTCAGTATCAGAATGCACTGGAAATTGAATGCAATGGAACTTTCCAGTTTGCTAGTTACTGGAAACTGAATGCATTGACTTTAATATTAGATATTAGATATGAATGTTGTTGTGTTTTGTTGATTCAGTATCGTAATATCCTGGAATGGTTGTATGTTGAATGTTGGAATATTATTCAAGTCAAAAATAATTTACGTGTGGATCCAGGTCCGATCCATGGATCTGATGGATCTGGATTTTAATATGTTTTTTATGGACCCGATGGATCTGGATACAAGTATGAAAAATAGTTCTGGATTCGGATCTAGTAGTATCCGGTCCAGATCCTATCTGTTGTCATCCCTAATCCCTAGGTTTTTGCTACTTTATTCTCTCCCTCCTTTTTCTCCGCTATGCACTATTAACTCCATTTGAAGAAAAAGGCGAGTTCATTCCCTTGAAGAGGGAAATTTTTAATAGACGCGGTAAAAATATTATGACGGGATAATCACACTTTTTGTTAATGTTGGATTAGCTGTTGTGACATTTAACCCAACATATCTCCTAAAGTATTGATATGAATGTGTAAGTATGTTGTGAGAAATGTTGCACAACATTCAGACCAACATTTTCTGAACTAATTTTGCCTTAGTTCACGCGATGCAGTAATATTTGTGACCCAAAATTTTACTATGGTAAAAAATGATTTGGCAAGGTAAGATAGAGGTGGTAAAAAATGAGTTATGATTAAGTCAAAAGTTATTGCTTTTCGTGAGGATCAAGCCAAAACTTTTGAGATAATTACTCTCTGATCTTCTCCAAACAATCCCTGATCTTCTTCAACCATCATTTATATAATATTTGATGTTTTGGGATTTTGAAAGATAGATTTACAGTCAAACACAAACTGAAAAAGAAAATATGTGTACGATTTTATCAATCCAGCAATAGCAGAGAACAAAGATTAATTTTTGCTTATAAATTTTTGCAGCAAATTGAAACGTCGATACAATTCATATTTGCACACACATCTATTATTTATGAGAAAAAAAACTTTCCAGTATCTCAATTTTGAAATTTAAACTGAAAACTGAATGCATTGGATATGAATATTGGTGTGTTTTGTTGATTCAGTATCTGAATACACTGGAAATTGAATGCATTGGAACTTTCCAGTTTGCTAGTAACTGGAAACTGAATGCATTGACTTTAATATTAGATATAAATGTTGTTGTGTTTTGTTGATTTAGTATCATACTATCCTGGAATGGTTGTTTGTTGAATGTTGGAATATTGTTCAAGTCAAATAATTTTACGAGTGGATCCAGGTCCGATCCATGGACCCGGTGGATCCGATGGATCTGGATTTGGATATGATTTTTATAGACCCGATGGATCTGGATACAGGTATGATAAACGGTTTTGGATTCGGATCTAGTAGTATCCGATCCAGATCCTATCCGTTTCCATTCCTAATCCCTAGGTTTTTGCTACTTTATTCTCTCCCTCCTTTTTCTCCGCTATGCACCATTAACTCCATTTGAAGAAAAAGGCGGGCTCATTCCCTTGAAGAGGGAAATTTTTAATAGACGCGGTAAAAATATTATGACGGGATAATCACACTTTTTCTTAATGTTGGATTAGTTGTTGTGACATTTAACCCAACATATCTCCTAAAGTATTGATATGAATGTGTAAGTATGTTTTGACAAATGTTGCACAACATTCGGACCAATATTTTCTGAACTGATTTTGCCTTACTTCACGCGATGTAGTAATATTTGTATAAATATTACTGTGGTAAAAAAATGATTTGGCAAGGTAAATAAGAGATGGTAAAAAATGAGTTACGACTATGTCAAAAGTTGTTCCTTGTCGTGAGGATCAAGCCAAAGCAGTTGACATAATTACTCCCAGATCTTCTCCAACCAATCCCTGATCTTCTTCAACCATCATTTATATAATATTTGATGTTTTGAAATTTTGAAAGATATATTAATAGTCAAACACAGACAGAAAAAGAAATATATGTGTACGATTTTATTAATCCAACAAGAGAAGAGAACAAAGATTAATTTTTGCTTACAAATTTCTGCAGCAAATTTAACCGTCGATACAATTCATATTTTCACACACATCTATTATTTATGAGAAAAAGAACTTTGCAGTATCTCAATTTTGAAATTGGAAACTGAAAACTGAATGCATTGTATATGAATGTTGTTGTGTTTTGTTGATTCTAGATTTGAATGCACTGGAAATTGAATGCATTGACTTAAATATTAGATATGAATATTGTTTTGTTTTGTTGATTTAGTATCGTACTATCCTGGAATGGTTGTATGTTGAATGTTGGAATATTATTCAAGTCAAAAAAATTTACGCGCGGATCCGGTTCCGATCCGTGGATCCGAAAGATTTGGATTTGGATATAATTTTTATGTACCCGATGGATCTGGATACAGGTATGAAAAACAGTTCTGGATTCGGATCTAGTAGTATCTGGTCCAGATCCTATCTGTTTCCATCCCTAATCCTTAGGTTTTTGCTACTTTATTCTCTCTCTCCTTTTTCTCCGCTTTCTACTATTAACTCCATTTGAAGAAATAGGCGGGTTCATTCCCTTGAAAAGGGAAATTTTTAATAGATGCGGAAAAAATATTATGACGGGATAATCACACTTTTTGTTAATGTTGGATTAGCTGTTGTGACATTTAACCCAACATATCTCCTAAAGTATTGATATGAATGTGTAAGTATGTTGTGACAAATGTTGCACAACATTCTAACCAACATTTTTTTAACTGATTTTGCTTTACTTCACGCGATGTAGTAATATTTGTGTGAATATTACTATGGTAAAAAATGATTTGGCAAGGTAAATAAGAGATGGTAAAAAATGAGTGAAGACTAAGTCAAAAGTTGTTACTTGTCGTGAGGATCAAGCGAAAAATGTTGAGATAATTACTCTCTGATCTTCTCCAACCAATCCTTGATCTTCTTCAACCATCATTTATATAATATTTGATATTTTGGGATGTTGAAAGATATATTAACAGTCAAACACAAACAGAAAAAGAAAATATATGTACGATTTTATTAATCCAACAAGAGAAGAAAACAAAGATTAATTTTTGCTTACAAATTTCTGCAGCAAATTTAAGCGTCGCTACAATTCATATTTTCACACACATCTATTATTTATGAGAAAAAGAACTTTGCAGTATCTCAATTTTGAAATTGGAAACTGAAAACTGAATGCATTGTATATGAATGTTGTTGTGTTTTGTTGATTCTAGATCTGAATGCACTGGAAATTGAATGCATTGACTTTAATATTAGATATTAATGTTGTTTTGTTTTGTTGATTCAGTATCGTACTATCCTAGAATGGTTGTATGTTGAATGTTGGAATATTATTCAAGTCAAAAAATTTTACATGCGGATCCAGGTCCGATCCGTGGATCCGATGTATCTGGATACATGTATGAAAAACAGTTCTGGATTCGGATCTAGTATTATCTGGTCCAGATCATATCTGTTGCCATCCCTAATCCTTAGGTTTTTGCTACTTTATTCTCTCCCTCCTTTTTCTCCGCTATGCACTATTAACTCCATTTGAAGAAAAAGGCGGGTCATTCCCTTGAAAAGGGAAATTTTTAATAGACGCGGTAAAAATATTATGACGGGATAATCACACTTTTTGTTAATGTTGGATTAGCTGTTGTGACATTTAACCCAACATATCTCCTAAAGTATTGATATGAATGTGTAAGTATGTTGTGACAAATGTTGCACAACATTCTAACCAACATTTTCTGAACTGATTTTGCCTTACTTCACGTGATGCAGTAAGATTTGTGACCCAAAATTTTACTATGGTAAAAAACGATTTGGCAAGGTAAAATAGAGCTGGTAAAAAATGAGTGAAGACTAAGTCAAAAGTTATTACTTGTCGTGAGGATCAAGCCAAAACTTTTGAGATATTTACTCCCTGATCTTATCCAACCAATCCCTGATCTTCTTCAACCATCATTTATTTAATATTTGATGGTTTGGGATTTTGAAAGATATATTAACAGTCAAACACAAACAGAAAAAGAAAATATGTGTACGGTTTTATCAATCCAACAAGAGCAGAGAACAAAGATTAATTTTTGCTTACAAATTTCTGCATCAACTTGATGCGTCGATACAATTCATATTTGCACACACATCTATTATTTATGAGAAAAAGAACTTTCTAGTATCTCAATTTTGGAATTGAAAACTGAAAACTGAATGCATTGGATATGAATGTTGTTGTGTTTTGTTGATTCAGTATCTGAATGCATTAGAACTTTTCAGTTTGCTAGTTCCTGCAACTGAATGCGTTGACTTTAATATTAGATATGAATGTTGTTGTGTTTTGTTGATTCAGTATCGTACTATCCTGGAATGGTTGTATGTTGAATGTTGTAATATTATTCAAGTCAAATAATTTTACGTGTGGATCCAGGTCCAATCCGTGGACCTGGTGGATCCGATGGATCTGGATTTTGATATGATTTTTATGGACCCGATGGATCTGGATCCGAATCTGGATACAGGTATGATAAACGGTTTTGGATACGGATCTAGTAGTATCCGATCCAGATCCTATCCATTTCCATCCCTAATCCCTAGGTTTTTGCTACTTTATTCTCTCCCTCCTTTTTCTCCGCTATGCACTATTAACTCCATTTGAAGAAAAAGACGGGTTCATTCCCTTGAAGAGGGAAATTTTTAATAGACGCGGTAAAAATATTATGACGGGATAATCACACTTTTTCTTAATGTTGGATTAGCTGTTGTGACATTTAACCCAACATATCTCCTAAAGTATTGATATGAATGTGTAAGTATGTTGTGACAAATGTTGCACAACATTCGGACCAACATTTTCTGAACTGATTTTGCCTTACTTCACGCGATGCAGTAATATTTGTGTAAATATTACTATGGTAAAAAATGATTTGGCAAGGTAAATAAGAGCTGGTAAAAAATGAGTTATGACTAAGTCAAAAGTTGTTCCTTACGAGGATCAAACCAATGCTGTGGAGATAATTACTCCCTGATCTTCTCCAACCAATCCCTGATCTTATTCATCCATCATTTATATAATATTTGATGTTTTGGGATTTTGAAAGATAGATTAACAGTCAAACACAAACAGAAAAAGAAAATATGTGTACGATTTTATCAATCCAACAAGAGCAGAGAACAAAGATTAATTTTTGCTTATAAATTTCTGCAGCAAATTGAAGCGTCGATACAATTCATATTTACACACACATCTATTATTTATGAGAAAAAGAACTTTCCAGTATCTCAATTTTGAAATTTAAACTGAAAACTGAATGCATTGGATATGAATGTTGTTGTGTTTTGTTGATTCAGTATCTGAATGAAAGGGAAATTGAATGCACTAACTTTAATATTAGATATGAATGTTGTTTTGTTTTGTTGATTCAGTATCGTACTATCCTGGAATGGTTGTATGTTGAATGTTGGAATATTATTCAAGTCAAAAATAATTTACGTGGGGATCCAGGTCCGATCCATGGATCTGATAGATCTGGATTTTAATATGTTTTTTATGGACCCGATGGATCTGGATACAAGTATAAAAAATAGTTCAGGATTCGGATCTAGTAGTATCCGGTCCAGATCCTATCTGTTGCCATCCCTAATCCCTAGGTTTTTGCTACTTTATTCTCTCCCTCCTTTTTCTCCTCTATGCACTATTAACTCCATTTGAAAAAAGAGGTGGGTTCACTCCCTTGAAAAGGGAAATTTTTAATAGATCCGGAAAAAATAATATGACGGGATAATCACACTTTTTGTTAATGTTGGATTAGTTGTTGTGACATTTAACCCAACATATCTCCTAAAGTATTGATATGAATGTGTAAGTATGTTGTGACAAATGTTGCACAACATTCGGACCAACATTTTCTGAACTGATTTTGCCTTACTTCACGCGATGTAGTAAGATTTGTGACCCAAATGTTACTATGCTAAAAACGATTTGGCAAGGTAAAAAAGAGCTGGTAAAAAATGAGTGAAGACTAAGTCAAAAGTTATTGCTTGTCGTGAGGATCAAGTCAAAGCTGTTGAGATATTTACTCCCTGATCTTCTCCAACCAATCCCTGATCTTCTTCAACCATCATTTATTTAATATTTGATATTTTGGGATTTTGAAAGATATATTAACAGTCAAACACAAACAGAAAAAGAAAATACGTGTACGGTTTTATCAATCCAACAAGAGCAGAGAACAAAGATTAATTTTTGCTTACAAATTTCTGCATCAACTTGATGCGTCGATACAATTCATATTTGCACGCACATCTATTATTTATGAGAAAAAGAACTTTCTAGTATCTCAATTTTGAAATTGGAAACTGAAAACTGAATGCATTGGATATGAATGTTGTTGTGTTTTATTGATTCAGTATCTGAATGCACTGGAAATTGAATACATTGAAACTTTCCAGTTTGCTAGTTACTGGAAACTGAATGCATTGACTTTAATATTAGATATGAATGTTGTTGTGTTTTGTGGATTCAATATCGTACTATCCTGGAATGGTTGTATGTTGAATGTTGTAATATTATTCAAGTCAAATAATTTTACATGTGGATCTAGGTCCAATCCGTGGATCCGATGGATCTGGATTTTGATATGATTTTTATGGACCCGATGGATCTGAATCCGGATCTGGATACAGGTACGATAAACGGTTTTGGATTCGGATCTAGTAGTATTCGATCCAGATCCAATATGTTTCCATCCCTAATCCCTAGGTTTTTGCTACTTTATTCTCTCCCTCCTTTTCTCCACTTTCTACTATTAACTCCATTTGAAGAAAAAGGTGGGTTCATTCCCTTGAAGAGGGAAATTTTTAATAGACGCGGTAAAAATATTATGACGGGATAATCACACTTTTTCTTAATGTTGGATTAGTTGTTGTGACATTTAACCCAACATATCTCCTAAAGTATTGATATGAATGTGTAAGTATGTTGTGACAAATGTTGCACAACACTCGGACCAACATTTTCTGAACTGATTTTGCCTTACTTCACGCGATGCAGTAATATTTGTGTAAATATTACTATGGTAAAAAATGATTTGGCAAGGTAAATAAGAGCTGGTAAAAATGAGTTATGACTAAGTCAAAAGTTGTTCCTTGTGAGGATCAAGCCAAAGCTATTGAAATAATTACTCCCTGATCTTCTCCAACCAATCCCTGATCTTATTCATCCATCATTTATATAATATTTGATGTTTTGGGATTTTGAAAGATAGATTAACTGTCAAACACAAATAGAAAAAGAAAATATGTGTACGATTTTATCAATCCAACACAGAGAACAAAGATTAATTTTTGCTTATAAATTCTGCAGCAAATTGAAGCGTCGATACAATTCATATTTGCACACACGTCTATTATTTATGAGAAAAAGAACTTTCCAGTATCTCAATTTTGAAATTGGAAACTGAAAACTGAATACATTGAATATGAATGTTGTTGTGTTTTGTTGATTCAGTATTTAAATGCAATGGAAATTGAATGCACTGACTTTAATATTAGATATGCATGTTGTTTTGTTTTGTTGATTCAGTATCGTACAATCCTGGAATGGTTGTATGTTGAATGTTGGAATATTATTCAAGTCTAAAAAATTTACGTGCGGATCCAGGTCAATCCGTGGACCCGGTGGATCCGATGGATTTGGATTTGGATATAATTTTAATGGATCCGATGGATTTGGATTTTGATATAATTTTTATGGACCCGATGGATCTGGATACAGGTATGAAAAATAGTTCTGGATTCGGATCTACTAGTATCTGGTCCAGATCCTTTCTGTTGCCATCCCTAATCCTTAGGTTTTTGCTACTTTATTCTCTCCCTCCTTTTTCTCCGCTATGCACTATTAACTCCATTTGAAGAAAAAGGCGGGTTCATTCCCTTGAAAAGGGAAATTTTTAATAGACGCGGTAAAAATATTATGACTGGATAATCACACTTTTTGTTAATGTTGGATTAGCTGTTGTGACATTTAACCCAACATATCTCCTAAAGTATTGATATGAATGTGTAAGTATGTTATGACAAATGTTGCCCAACATTCGGACCAACATTTTCTGAACTGATTTTGCCTTACTCCACGCGATGTAGTAAGATTTGTGACCCAAAGGTTACTATGCTAAAAAACGATTTGGCAAGGTAAAAAAGAGCTGGTAAAAAATAAGTAAAGACTAAGTCAAAAGTTATTGCTTGTGATGAGGATCAAGCCAAAGCTGTTGAGATAATTACTCCATGATCTTCTCCAACCAATCCCTGATCTTCTTCAACCATCATTAATTTAATATTTGATGTTTTAGGATTTTGAAAGATATATTAACAGTCAAACACAAACAGAAAAAGAAAATATGTGTACGATTTTATCAATCCAACAAGAGCAGAGAACAAAGATCAATTTTTCTTACAAATTTTTGCAGCAAACTGAAGCTTCGATACAATTCATATTTGCACACACATCTATTATTTATGAGAAAAAAAACTTTCCAGTATCTTAATTTTGAAATTGAAAACAGGAAACTGAATGCATTGGATATGAATGTTGTTGTGTTTTGTTGATTCAGTATCTGAATGCACTGGAAATTGAATGCATTGGAACTTTCCAGTTTGCTAGTTTCTGTAAACTAAATGCATTGAATTTAATATTAGATATGAATGTTGTTGTATTTTGTTGATTCAGTATCGTACTATCCTGGAATGGTTGTATATTGAATATTGGAATATTATTCAAGTCAAAAAAATTTGTGTGTGGATCCAGGTCCGATCCGTGGACCTGGTGGATCTGATGGATCTGAATTTGGATATGATTTTTATGGACCCGATGGATCTGGATCCGGATCTTGATACAAGTATAAAAACGGATCTGGATTCGAATCTAGTAGTATCCGATCCAGATTCTATCTGTTTCCATCCCTAATCCCTAGGGTTTTGCTACTTTATTATCTCCCTCCTTTTTCTCCGATGTGCACTATTAACTCCATTTGAAGAAAAAGGCGGGTTCATTCCCTTGAAGAGGGAAATTTTTAATAGACGCGGTAAAAATATTATGACGGGATAATCACACTTTTTCTTAATCTTGGATTAGCTGTTGTGACATTTAACCCAACATATGTCCTAAAGTATTGATATGAATGTGTAAGTATGTTGGGACAAATGTTGCACAACATTCGGACCAACATTTTCTGAACTAATTTTGCCTTACTTCACGCGATGCAGTAATATTTGTGTAAATATTACTATTGTAAAAAATGATTTGGCAAGGTAAAAAAGAGCTGGTAAAAAATGAGTGAAGACTAAGTCAAAAGTTGTTGCTTGTCGTGAGGATCAAGCCAAAGATGTTGAGATAATTACTTCCTGTTCTTCTCCAAACAATCCCACCAGTAGTCCACCTTTCCCTCAACCTCCACAACTGATCGATGAGCTTTTCAAGGAAGACAATGTACTATAAATTGAGAGGCTACTACATAGAATCAATATCCAGAATTAGAAAGTAAAAATACCCAGAAAGCTCTCGGGATTTCATCTCAGAAATCTGGATCACCAGTGTTACCTGAGTGTGTTGACAACATTCTGTCAACATTACAATTGTTGTTTAGATTCTAGATTAATTTTGTGTGGAGCGATTGTAATGAGAGGTTGTCTATTTCTACTTATTTAGATTTTTCAGGCAGAAGTCATATGCGACTTCAACTTTTAATTCCTTTCCGTTTTATCTTGTAAATTTGTAAAGAAAGGAATTTGTCTATTTTTATATAATATATATACAATACATTTGTTCATTGACTATCATAAGTTATATAATATATATAACTTATGAAAATTTAAAATCTTTGTATTCTTTAAATTTCCGCTGCATTTACTCTTCAAATTTTTTTGTTTTGCTAAAGTGTTGTTACTGGTGTCGGATGACATAATTGCCGACATTCCGAAACAGAATTGGCATTCGATTTATTTTCATCTCTTGGTTTTACTTTCCGTAGCATTTGACCCCCCCCCCCCCCTTGAAGTGGTATCAGAGCCAACACTTAACACAATAAGTGTTTGGTCCTGTTGTCATAAGCTATGGATCCGGCAAATCCAACTATTGGTAGGCTTCCTATTTTAGATGGATCAATTATGCCTATTGAAAGATTGGCCTACGTTCTCATATCAAATCAATTGATGTTAGGGTATGGAGATCTATAACCAATCGGTATGTTATTCCAATGTTGTCATCGGATGAGGAAGGTGGCATTCTTGTTAAACCTGAATCTGAATGGACTACAGAAGAAACCAATGCTTTAACGAAAAAACATTAATACAATTTTTGGATGGGTTGATATGTATATGTTCAAACTCATTCAAAACTGCCCCATGGCTAAGGATGCATAGGATACTTTACAAATTTATTGTGAACGTAGATCAAGTGTTCGTCGAACAAAGCTACGCATGCTCATGAATAAATATAAACATTTAAGGATGGAAGACGCGGATGATATTAAATCTTATTTTAAAAAGTTGATTGACATCTCAAGTGAATGTCAACTGCTTGGTGAACCTTTAACCAACACTCAACTTGTTGAAAAGGCTCTTCGTTCTCTTCCTGAAAAGTTCAATTTAAAGATTTGTGCTATTGAAGAAGTTCACAATCTTTCCACAATGAACCTTCATACCTTGATGAGCATTCTCAAAACTTATGAGATGAACATTGAGAATCAAAAGGAATTGTATAAAAGCAAAAATGTGGCACTTCAAGTTCAATCCTCGGAGAATCAAATCGAAAAAGAGGATGAGAATCTTGAAGAAATTGGTGATGGTGCAAATGTTACCTTACTCTCTCAAAAATACAATTCGATGATGAGGAAGTTCAACAATGAGAGAAATAAATCTAAATCTAAAGAGCATCAAAACCAAGTCTTCAATCAAAAGCCCACTAGATTCCTTCCAAATGTGCAAAAAGGAAATCAACTAAGAAGAACTAACTCAGATCGTACCAAATTTGATCCCAAACAACTTGAGTCTATGCAGTGTCATGCATACTCGGGTTGGGGTCACTATGCTAACGAATGTGCAAACACTCTTAGAAAATTTGGTAAGAACCTATGGGTTTCTCTTAGTGATTATGAAGGAGAAGAGGAAGGAGATCGAGAAATTGAAACACAAGCAATGTTGGCTACTGTTCTCGAACAGTCTCTATCGGATAATAAAGATGTCATATACAATGTTCTCTCAGATGCCACGACATTTGCTCCAACATCATCAACGACATCAACATCCTCAGCGATATCCGAAAGGTATGAATTCTTTAACTATTCTGATGTTAATTTCTTTAGTGGTTCTATTTATGTTAGTGAGGCTGATTGTATTGATCAAGTTGATGATATGATTAATGAAGTAAAAACTATTTGTAAAGCTTTAATCATAGAATTCAAGCAACTTGACAAAAAGGTAAAATCTTTAACTCGTGAAAATTTAGTATTAAAAGGTACGATAACCCGACTTGAGGTTCCACTTACCAAAAATGATATAGAATTTGGTAAGATCCATGCAAAATTAGATATAGCCGAAGCAACCTTCTGTAAGCTCAACACGGGGCTTCGAAATTGAATAAGATACTCAACTTTAGTAAATCTTCACGTGCAGGAATTGGGTACGAAAATTCTCTTAAAATCATATACTCTAATCTCTTTGATAAAAATGAGAAAATATTCTTTGTAAAAGAAAAAGGGATGAATAATAGGTTCTCATATATGTCAAAGAATATGAAGTTTGTGTGTCAACATTGTAACTCCCCTGGACACTTAAAATCATATTTTTTCAAACTTTAAGATTCTGTGAGAAAAATATTGCCTAAAATGTAGTCCAACATTCCGAATAACAATCGAAGCAACATTTCTGAGCCAAAAGATAAAAAATGTTTTAAGAGAGTTTAGGTTCCTAAAAAGGATGTAACATGTAATGTTGCTATAACTACATTAAGAACTAATATTTCAGGTTCTTGGTACTTTGATAGTGGATGTTCTCGCCACATGACAGGTACAAAAGGTTTTCTAAAGAACTATGAGTCATTCAATGAAGGAAACGTGACTTATGGAGGTGGTAGTAAAAGCAAAATAATTGGAAAAGGGATCTTCGATGTTCCTGGATTTCCAGACTTAATAAATGTCTTACACGTTGAGGGATTAATGACTAATTTGATTAGTATTAGTCAACTGTGTGATGACGATCTTGAGGTAAAATTTAATAAGAATACATGTGAAGTTACGAATAAAGCCAATATATGTGTCATGACAGGTACAAGAACAGGTGACAATTGCTATCTTGTTGAAAGACAAGAAACGTGCAATAATGCTAAGGTCGATGACACAACACTATGGCATCAAAAGTTGGGGCATGTCAACTACCGCATTTTATAAAAATTGGTCTCATATGAAGCGGTTAGAGGCATACCCAATCTTAGTCATCAATGTATAACTGTCTGTGAAGATTGTTTGAAAGGTAAGCAAACTTGTGTCTCTCATAATGTTGTCCAACACGACGGACAACATTCAGGTACGTCTCACTATTTTCAATTGCTACATATGGATTTAATGGGTCCAATTGAAGTAGACAGTCTAGGAGGCATGAGGTAATCCTGTGTGATAGTAGGTGATTTTTCTAGATATTCTTGGATATATTTGTTGAAAGAAAAATCACAAACGTCTGAAATGTTTAAAATCTTGCACTCTAGAATTAGAAATTTATTCTATTCTCCTATCTTTTGGATTAGATCCGATCATGGAAAAGAATTTGAAAATAGTTCATTCATAATTTTTTGTGAAAATAAGGGAATTTTCCATGAGTTTTCTGGCCCCAAAACTCCTCAACAGAATGGGGTTGCAGAACGAAAGAATAGGACATTGCAAGAAATGGCTAGAGTGATGCTTAGTTCTAAACATTTGTCAAAACGTTTATGGGCAGAAGCCTTGAATATTGCTAATCACATCGCTAATAGAGTCTATTTAAGGCCATGAATAAAGATGATACCCTATGAGATTATAAATAGAAAGAAACCAAACTTACGTTACTTTCATATTTTTTGGTGTATTTGTTATATTTTGATTGACATGGATCATTTGGAAAATTTTGACTCTAAGAGTGATAAAGAATTTTTTGTTGCCTATTCACAAAATTGTCATGCTTATCGAGTATACAATTTGAGATCCAGAACTGTATAAGAGTCTGTAAATGTTATCTTTGATGATCTTTCTGGTGTTTCAGAAAATATTATTGAAAACAACATTATAGATACAGTGGAAAGTCCACTGATTGTAGAAGAATCAGATGTTGCCAAAAATGTTACCACACCTGAAGCAACATCCGAAACAGCAATAGAGACCAAAGAGGCCATAGATGAGGAGTCAAGTGCTGAATTGTTAGACCAAGTTCGCAGGGACCCCTCATCAAGGATTAGGAAGAATCATACAACGGGCCAAGAGATAGGGGAGTTTTTGAATGAATTAGAACAAGAGGCAAAGAATCACTCAACTATAGAGAAATGATAAGGTATGTGTGTATGTCAACCATATACCAAGAGGTTAATCTTTCTTGTTTTATATTTACATTAGAACCAAAGAATGTTGTAGAAGCACTTAAAGATAATTTCTGGATACAAGCAATGCAAGAAGAACTTGAACAATTTCTCGAAATGAAGTCTAGGACTTAGTTCCACGTCCAAATAATACAAATATAACTGGAACTAAGTGTATTTTTAAAAATAGGGAACAGTTGTTAGAAACAAAGCACGTCTAGTTCCACAAGGTTATACTCTGGTTGAAGGAATTGATTTTGATGAAACATTCGCACCTGTAGCTAGAATAGAGTCGATTAGACTTTTACTAGCTATTGCTTGTAGTATGAAAATTACTTTACACCAAATAGATGTAAAAGGTGCCTTCTTAAATGGTTATCTAGACAAGGAGGTATATGTTGAACAACCAAAAGGATTTGAAGATCCTTACCATCCACACTACGTGTACAAGCTTAAAAAGGCATTGTATGGGTTGAAACAAGCCCCTCCTGCATGGTATGGTCATTTAACTAACTTTCTTCTTGAATTTGGTTTTAACCGTGGCGAAGGTGATCGTACCTTGTTTATTAAATGATACGGTGTAGATATTATAATTGCTCAAATTTATGTGAATGACATAGTCTTTGGGTCGACTTCACAGTCGTACCTAAATTCATTTGTTGAAGTTATGTCATTGACATTTGAAATGAGCATGATTGGGGAATTAATTTTTTTCTTAGGATTGCAGATAAAGCAAAGTGAAGATGGAATTTTTATCTCACAGAGTAAATATGCCAAGAATCTTGTTAAAAGATTTGGGTTGGAGAACGCTAAACAGATGAAAACGCTAATGGGTTCATTGCAGAAGGTATGTAAGGATAATGTTTGTGAAAATGTCGACCCAACATTATATCGATCTATGATAGGTAGCCTTCTTTAGCTTACTGCTAGTCGCCCAGATATTATGTTGAGTGTCTATGTTTGTCCACGTTTTCAAGCCTGTCCCAAAATGTCCCACTTAAATATCGTAAAACGTATTATTCGATATGTTGCTAGCACATGTGAGTTGGAAATCTAGTATTCCAAAGACACTAATCCTAACTTAATAGGATTTAGTGACTCAGATTGGGCTGGAGATGTGAATGATAGAAAAAGTACAAGTGGATGATGTTTTTATCTTGGCAATAACCTTGTTTCATGGTATAGTCGTAAACAAAATTGTATCTCACTTTCAACTGCTGAATCTGAATATGTAGCAGCTAGAAGTTGTTGCTCTCAATTAATATGGCTACGACACATGTTAGACGACTATGAATTTACTAGCAACATTTTGATTTTGTACTGTGATAAATTAAGTGTTATAAATATTTCCAAAAATCTAGTTCAGCACTCACGTACAAAACATATTGATATTAGACATCACTTTTTAAGAGATTTAGTTGAAAAACAGCTAGTTCAAATTGAACATGTTGACACTCTTCATCAACTAGCTGATATTTTTACATAAGCTTTGGACCATGAGAGATTTTCTAGTTTAAAGAAATCTCTTGGTCTTTGTAATCTCTAAAAAGGCATTTTTGGTAAATGTCGGCTGAAATGGTGTCTAACATTTTGAGTGACATTTACCTATGTTATATCACTAACTAATTATTGTTGTTGTATGGTGCATAACTTTTGGTAACACAAGTATAAAGGGCAGTCTGGTGCACTAAGCTTCCGCTATGCGCGGGGTCCGGAAAAGGGCTGGGCCACAAGCATGATCATTCAATAAGAATATGTTATCAAAGTGATACCTTTCTCTGCGATGATATATATATATATATATATATATATATATATATATATATATATATATATATCATAAAAAGGGAGTATTAAAATAATGCAAAGCCTTTACAAATATTTGGCAACTGTGAAAAATGGGCAAAACCCTTGAAAAGATATTGTTCCTATTCTATAGGAGTATCGAGTGCTTCAAAAGAGATTTGAGAATACCATAAAAGTATTCTTATTTTTGACACGAAAAAATCTTTTATATGTGTTATATGATTAGATCAAGGACACGATGGGAAAATGTTACATTGGTCCAGTGATCAAACTCATAAAGTGCATATAAAATATGTCTTGGTTTGTTGCCAAATCTGAAAATTCTTGTGGGATCAAAATACTTGTGTCATCCAAAATGTTGTCAACATTGATGTTGACATTTTCAGAATGTGATATGTGTTGGGGTGTTATTCTTATCTGATCTTTGAAATATCATATTTTACTCCCTATAATATGCCTTGTTTGATGGAATTTCATAATTTAAAATGATAAGATTAAATTTTATTCCTACCGTGATGTTTATACCAATATTTTAGGTGTAAGTTATTGTGTAAAATTGAAACACCTAAAAATAAGGGATTTTTATTTCTAAGAAAAGGTTTGCCATGTATATAAATATTTATCTCATTTGCTATTTTTTATCATTTCTGATTTTCCCATAAAATAAAAATCAAAAAGGGGAGGGAAAAATCACATCGGGTATACATCTACCTACCTACCCGATGGACTCACCAAATCAAACTCCCATCTCAATCAGAAACACTGGTTCATCAAAACTCTCTCTCAGATTTTCACCAATGGAAACATCACCAATGTCAGAACAAATGTCATCCAACATCCACTCCAACACTCCAATGAGCACAAGCCCTCCAATGAATACGGAGGCTTCTGAGCACAATGATCCCCGGCAAATAGAACATCCATCCTCATCCTCCAATCTCCCAGAAAACCAATGTACAACAATACTGTTTAAAGGTTTTGATGAACCTTTAGATATTAGCTATCCTAGAGATGATAATAACTCTATAGATGTTAATGAAACTGTTTATTTTTTATCTTTGGGTAAAAGTCCAAGGTCATCTACCTTCTCTACTCGTCGATCGAGTAGAATTTTTGAGAAAACAGTCCAAGAAGGACCGAGTAACAAAAGGTCTAGATATGAAACATCTATACCCTCTTACTCAAGCAGTGCAAGTGAAGATACAGACTATGTGCTTTCAACAGAGGAGAGTGAAGAAGAACCAGCTGCTTTAGTGCAGCCAAATGTGCCTCAAGAAATGGAAATTCCAGTTGACATTCCTTTAAAATAATTCTTTCCAAAGGGAGTCCCCAGACCTGCAAAGTTGAGTGCTGCTCCAAATGTTGTCATTGATGCCACAACATCTCAGGCTACATTTCAGCCAACATCTGTAGAGACACATACAATAACATCCTCTAGTAGTATTGAATCCACCGATTCAGACTTTGAGGTATCTACTTACTCAGATAAATTCTATTCTAAAACTAACTATGATATGTGGGATTGCTACAAGAATAGAGTAGCCAGGCCTGAGAAAGTAATAATTATTGCTTCTTGTACTGAATATGTACTGGTAGAATTCTTAAAGGACAGACAGCTCCTAAAATTTGTCACTGAAAAATGACATTATGTTGATAGTGTAGTAAGGTTGTTTTACGCTAATTTGAGCCCTGTTATAGAGAAGACCTCCTCGAAGATATTTGGGAAGGTGTGTCTCTACAACAAGGTCTATCTGTTTACGCCTTCTATAATAAATCAATGCATGGAACTAGATGCTGGAGATAATGTTAGAGAAGCAGAACATGTCGTAGACAATAGGGATAAAGTAATTGAATATCTCACTAGAGGTATGATGAAGAAGTGGGTCCCTAGATGTCCAGCCTCCAAACTAACATCCTTGTTTTCCACCCTCTACAAAATTGCTATTCACAATTGGCTTCCTTCAATTAATGAGTCAATTGTGACATCTGAACAAGCCACCATGTTGTATGAAATTGGGAAAGGTTTGAAAGTTGATTTGGGAGAAATGATGTTTCATCAAATTGCCAGCTTGACTGAGAAAGAATCAACTTCAATCCTTCCTATTCCCTCTCTGATCTACAAAGTATTAACCACCCAAGGCTTTGAGCCTAAGAGAGAAGACACTTTAAGGAAGGCTCCTGGGCTTTACACTGTAAACAAAGCAATTTTGAAGAGCAAGGACAGAGTCAGTGAAAATGTTGCCAGAAATGTCACCAACATTCTAGCAACACTGGTCCAGGACATTCTACACTATCTACAGAATGTCTTGTGGATCAAATTGGAAAAATCAACCAACAGATTTCTGAGGTTGATGCTGCAAGAAATGCCCTGATACAATCTAGAGACCATTTCATGATGCTACTTTCTTCACAAAAAGAGGGAGACGATGTAGATGCAGGGGAGGAAGCTAAAGGATGTTGTGCATAGGAAGTTGAAGTTGTTATGCATGAGTAGAAATCTGCTGGAAGTTGATGTTGTTGTATGAAGAGCAAGGGGAAAGATGTTGTTGTTGTCGATGCTATATGAGGATCTTTAGTGGATTGATATTGATATTTGTTGACAATGGTTTATTTCTATTTGTGTTTTGTATATATTGGATGATATGTAATATGTGTGCTCATGTTTTTTTCTTGTTTTCTAATCCTATGAATCGGTATACACATGTTTGTTTGTATGCCATCACATGTTAAGGGGGAGCATGATCTTGAAATTTTTTATCACAGATGTCGGACAACATTTGTGACAATATCCTAAGTCAACTTTACATTTTAATGAGTTTTGTGAAGAAAGGCAAAAAGGGGGAGATTGTTAATGTTGGATTAGGTGTTATGACATTTGACCCAACATATCTCCTAAAGTATTGATATGAATGTGTAAGTATGTTGGGACAAATGTTGCACAACATTCGGACCAACATTTTCTGAACTGATTTTGCCTTACTTTACGCGATGCAGTAATATTTGTGTAAATATTACTATGGTAAAAAATGATTTGGCAAGGTAAAAAGAAGCTGGTAAAAAAATGAGTGAAGACTAAGTCAAAAGTTGTTGCTTGTCGTGAGGATCAAGTCAAAGTTGTTGAGATAATTACTCCATGATCTTCTCCAATCAATCCCACCAGCAGTCCACCTTTCCCTCAACCTCCACAACTGATCGATGAGCTTTTCAAGGAAGACTCCCTACTATAAATTGAGAGGCTACTACAGAGAATCAATATCCAGAATCAGAAAGTAAAAATACCAAGAGAGCTCTCGGGATTTCATCTCAGAAATCTGGATCACCAGTGTTGCCTGGGTGTGTTGACAACATTCTGTCAACATTACAATTGTTGTTTAGATTCTAGATTAGTTTTGTACGGAGCGATTGTTATGAGAGGTTGTCTATGTCTACTTAGTTAGATTTTTCAAGCAAAAGTCATATGCGACTTCAACTTTTAATTCATTTCCGTTTTATCTTGTAAATCTGTAATTGCTAGTGAAATTTCTAATGTTTGATGTTTGTATTATATGAATATCTTCCACTTTTTGTATTTATAGTGGAGCGCTTTCAGCCATATTAGCACTTTTATTCTTTCTCAAATTCTCCATCTTTGGAATTTGAATTGTATTATCCTTTTGTATAAAACATGAAGGCTTTGGGGGTACTGCTATTATTATTATTTGCCTATCCAGTCACTATTGAATCGTTTATACCAATATTTTTCTCAATTGTGCACTGTCTATCGAATGTGTGAGTATATGTACGTCTATTCCATTCGTTTCATTCTACTGCTAAATACTTTGTATCGCAAAGCAAATCGGATGTTTTATGTAACTGGAGGTTCACTACATCTACGTCTAACAAGGCTTTGGAAAAGTTCATCTATTGATTTTATTAGTTTTATTCCTAAAACCTTTTATTATGGTTCAATTTTTATCTAAATTATATATTTTAAAAATTAAAAGTAACATAATTTATAAAATTAACTTAAATAAACAATTTATATTGGAACTGGATTAAAATATAGATTAATTTTAATTGAATCAATTTTAGAATTAAAAATCTAATAGTAATCAACTTCATTATAGTGTTAATAGCTTTAAGGATATTTCAGTCATTTTGACATAAAAGTGCTTATCAGCACTTGTGTACCAAACACATCAATAATTTATTTTCAGCTTGAGCACTTTTATCCAAACATGTAATTGTTTATTTATAAGATAAGTTTCAGTATTTATGCTTAAAAGCACTTTTTAAGCCAATCCAAATGGGCTCACTTTGAAAAGTGTTTTTTTTAAGTGTTTTTAAAAAAAAAAATTCTTGGGAAACGATTTGTGTTTGACCAATTAATTTAAAAAATACTTTTGAGCAATAATTAATGTTTGGTCAAACGCTTAAAAATGTTTTTAAGTATATTTTTTTTTCTCAAAAGTGTTTTTTTTTAAAAATGCTTTTGAAGAAAAATGATTCTTTAGCTTCTGAAAAACTGTTTCTGTTACTCCCTAAAAGTATTTATTTTCTTTCAAAAATTTAGTTAAACACCTCAGTTTTTTTAAAATAAGCTTGGTCAAACATGCTAGTAGTCTCATTCGCTTTGTATTATTATAACCTATATACTTAATTATTCTTTTCTGCAAATATAACAACAACAACAACAACTTATTCATTGAAATTTCACAATGTGAAGTCTAGAATGGGTAAAGTGTACGCAAACCTGAGATAGAGAGGTTGTTTTAAATCTCTCTGTAGCTCTCTCTCTTTCAACTCCTTCACTCTCCCTTCTTGATGAATAATTTCAGCTACTTTAGTACTGTCAAATTTTATTAATTGCCATGGAACAGGAAAAAAGGAAGTAGTAGTAAGATTTAAAAACCACAAGGAGCTTAAAGACCCATCTTCCATCAGCCGTAACAAAAGTTAGTTTTCTAGAGCTCCTATTATAATGACTTTGACGTAATAAAATAAAAATTGTCTCATCATTAGCAAATTTAGAGTACCATTGTAACGTCACTCAACTTTATGACACATCTATATTATTTTAAAAGCATAAATATAAATATTGATTTCACATATTGAATGATTTTTATATTCTTAAATATTTATATAATTTAAAGATATAATTATAAATAACTCAAGAATCCTATCGATCCTAATTCTGTTAAACTACCAATCCAATCAGCTGTTACTACTAATCCTTCTTCCCACTGAAAACGACTTATCAATTCTATCTCTAACTAACCTACCTTACATCAAACTTTTAGAACGTTTATTTACTTAATAATTTGCCTCATTAAATTCTTTAATGATATCTTTTATACCAGCATGAAGATAATACAGAAAACATTTAAAAAGTTAAGAAGAATTTCATGGTTATAAAAAAGTATTCACATATACTTTACGTTATCTATTAATCGTGTTCATTATTGTACTGTATATTCGTAATATATACAATAAACAATCGTATATGTAGTAATATTTTTGTACCTAAGAAAACAAATGTAATGTAATTAAGGATAATATTATCTAACATTTTCTTGCGATGATTGGGATTGACGGAAAATAATGTGCAATACACATTTATAGAGTATAGTTATATTATAGGAAAATTTACATGACATAACTAACTACTAGTACATATTTATATTTAGTAGCTATTGTTTAGAGTAATTACATCCTATAACTAAGAGTATTTGTTAAATACAATTAATAGCTATTAATAAAGATACACGGTAAAATCTCATACCCAAACACAACGTACGACGGTTTCCCCCATACACCCATATTCAAACCAAATTCTCTCTCTTTCAACTTCAATCTTCTCCTATTTTCCCTTCATTTTCCTTCTGCACGATACACACACAATCATCTTCTCCTAAATCGTTGCAGTCCACTAATAGGTAAGTTATTGGGTAGTTTTAGGTTATTTTACATTGTATTTCGTTCATACATTCTTCAATTTCTCTTATTTTAATCCTTAATTTTACGCATTGTTAGGGTTTTCACCGGAAAGAGCTTAGAATTACATGTTAATGGCGGACCGAAGTACTCCAACTAGAGTTACTAGAGGTATACTCAATTTTGAGGATGCTCCTTCTTTTGATTTGTGTATCACTCAAGTCGAAATCGAAATTGCAGGCTCTATTGCTAAAATGTCTACTATGCAACATGAATCATACGTCGCAAAATCTCCCAAGCGAAAGGAGGTTGTTCAAACTCCATCGAAATCCAAAGCCTCAGTATCAAATACAAAAAAGCAGAGAAAAGTCGTTCATGTAGCTTCATCGAGTAAGCCTAAAATGGAGATGCGGATGCATCGGGTAGTGAGCCTACAAATGATGCGAGGAAGAACATCCGAAATCAGTATTGGTGAAACCACAAATACTGTAATTTCAGTCTCTCATGCTAATACTATGTATTCATGTAATCATTATTATATATTTTCAACTTCATATGGATTTTGTAAGTTAATTTCTGTAATATGAATATAATTTTTTGTTCATGTATATTGTGTGTTTATATTTTTAACAGTGAATACATTGTATTTTTTTTATATACATTGATTAGTGTAAACAACGTATATAGTGTATTATAAATACATTATACAGTGAAATTTATGTATACAGAGTTGATTATATTGTCCATGTATATTGTGTATACATATTATAAACAGTGAATACATTGTATTTTGTGATATACATTGATTAGTGTAAACAATGCATATAGTGTATTATATATACACTATAATACCTCGGGTCTATTATCCAAGGGAATGGAGAGATTGATGACGATGTCACACATCGTATTGGGACAGGGTGGATGAAATGAAGGCTCGCATCTGGAGTCTTGTGCGATAAAAAGGTATCACCAAAACATAAATTCAACTTATATAGGGTGGTGGTTAGACCGACTATGTTGTATGGGGCGGAGTGTTGGCCGGTCAAGACTTCGCACACCTAAAATATTAAAGTTACAGAGATGAGGATGCTGAGATGGATGTGTGTGCATACGAGGAGGGCTAGAATTAGAAATGATGATATCCGGGACAGAGTGTGAGTGACCTCGGTGGAGGATAAGATGCGGGAAGCGAGGTTGAGATGGTTCGAGCATGTGCAGAGGAGAGACATAAATTCTCCAGTGCGGAGGTGTGAGAGGTTGGCTATGGATGGGTTCATGAGGGGTAGACATAGGCCGAAGAAGTATAGGGGAGATGTGATTAGACGGGATATGGCGCAGGTGCAACTTATTGAGGACATGACCTTAGATAGACGGTTATGGAGGGCACGAATTAGGGTACAAGGGTAGTAGGTAGTCCAATGTAGTCCTACTTACGCTTACAAATTGGTAGTTGTAGTGTTATTATTGTAAGCCCGTTTAGCCTATCATACTAGTGGGCGCAATATTGCTTTGGAGTCCCCTGTTGTTTGATTTCTGCTGCTATGTGTTCTCTAGTGTACTTTATTTATCTTATTAACCTGCGTTAGTTACTGCTCATTTTTTTCCAGAATGTACTATCATGACTTATTCACTTTTGATACCAGTATTTTTATACTGCTTTAAATTTCTTATCCGGGTCGGACCGTTTCTCTTGCTTTGCTTGTGCTTGTGCTTTGTCTTGAGCCGAGGGTCTCTCATAAATAGTCGCTCTACCTACCAAGGTATAGGTAAGGTCTGCATACACTCTACCCTCTCCAGACTCCACGCTGTGGGATTTCACTGGGTATGTTGCTGTTGTTGTATATAATGAAATTTATATATACACTGATGATTATGTTGTTCATGTATATTGTGTATTTATATTTTTATGACTGAATGCATTATATTTTGTGATATACATTTGATTAGTGTAAATAATGCACATAGTGTATTATATATACACTATATAATGGAATTTATGTATATATTACTGATTATGTTGTTCATATATATTGTGTATATATATTTTTAACAGTGTACAAGTTTGTTTTCATTGACGAATACAAGTTCCTTTTTATGAACTTTGTATATGCATAGAATGTATTTATATTTATTGTATACACATCATGACTTTCTGTTCTTTAATTAACACCATCACGATTGTTGTGTTATTTTTGTGTTAACACAAGGTTTGTTTAACTGTATACATGATAAAAAATTCTTTGTGATATATCCTCCTATGCATTATCTGCACATGAGTTGTTACACAAACATTGATGTGTTTAAAGAACTGAAAGACACACTTACTGAATGACAATATAAATTATTTGGAAAAACTTGCTTTGGCGTATTCCTCCGAATGCCGCATTACGAAGTTTAAGCACAAATGTTACTGTACTTTATGATGAAAGTGCTGACGGCAAGTACTGAAGATGCCTTCTTAATGGAGATAAATGGTAGAGAATTGATGTTTACCATTAGGAGTTTACTATTGTAACAGGTTTGAAGTGTACTGAGAATCTGAGTGATTTCAAGGTTGCACCAAAAAGGAAATCAGGCTAATGAAAAGGTATTTTGAGGGTCGAAAAAATTGCCCAAAAAGGCAGCTTTGTTTAAATGCTTTAAAGACAAAAATTGGGACCGAAATGACGGTGATGTTGTTAAGATAGCAATCCTAGATTTCATCCACTAGTATATTTTATCCGATGAGCCGATCATAATTAACGTTTCAAAACTGTATTTTAATTTGGTGGAGACTGAAAGATATAGTGAATACCCGTGGGGAATAAAAGCATTTTGTGATTTGATGAGAGGTATCCGACAGAAGATGGATTCAGTCAAAAAGTATTATAGGCTTCACGGAAAGCCTCTTGGCATGCAAATATGGTTGTATGAGTGTTGTTCATTAATTGATAACACTATTACATTCAGAAGCAATAGTGAATACATTCCCAGAATGCTCAATTGGATGAGAATCAAAAGTCAGCCAGCAATTGAATATCTGATGGACGACATGTTTAAAGAAGGAGATGATCCGATAATTTTCTTGTATTCATATTTTTGGATATATCTATTTTTTTATTTTATTTTTTTGAATCTAATTGAATGCAAATACATCTCTCACTTTGTATTTAAATGTTGTATACAAGGTCTGACAATTTTACTTTGTTCATTAGGATATGCATATATTCGCTAACATATTGTCGACAGCCAATGAGGTTGTTAGCTTCAATTGCCACCAATTATCACTCTGGTAGAAAGGAATACAACCATTGATTTGAATCCAAATACAAACACTATCCGAAAATATACTATGTCAAGCCTGTATTCGATTTGTGCTAGGTCATTTTGAACAACACTTTCACCTTACGCATTGTATTCATTCACCTTATCTGTTGTACTGACACACAACAGATACATGTTGAATTGCCTATTTTCTTTCTTGAGTTCAAATACACCCTGACACTCATGTTGTTGTGTAATTTCAATTGCACAGAATTATCTTCCATCATGTATTTGATATTAATTATTTTTAAACTCATATTTATTCGAACGTGAATAGCTATTGCAGCAACCAACTCCACATACAACGCATACTAAAGGGCAGCCCTGTGCACTAAGCTCCCGCTATGCGCAAGGTTCGGGGAAGGGCCGGACCACATACGATGCATACTCTTTGAAAATAATTGCATCAATAGTGATATTCACAAAACAATGCTGATCATTTTAAATATCGAAATGTCGAATTAACGTTGTTATGTTTGACATTTTTGTATTCGAATTCAATATTGTAAATCAGAAACTTCAAAATCACAAAAATACATGAAAAACTAATCAATTTAACCAGTTTAATTTGACAAACAAACATCAACAGTAATTAAATTCTAAGTTACATACCTGTTGAATGTTGTATATATGTTCGATCTCTGGATTATAATTGATACAACAACAATTGAACCATATCATTATACGTCAACAAAATCAAATTATTTGAATCTCGTAACAAAAAAATAGAGCTGTAATATACAACAACGAAATTGAATTGCGAAAGATATTGAGATAATAATGGTCGTAATTTGTTCTAATTGAATACAAATTTTGTTACTTATGTGCTCTGTTTTGATGATAATGATGGTAGAAATTTGATTTTCAAATTGAACGTAAAATTGAACAAAGAGCCGTGTGAAATATGGAAGAAAATACGTTAAGCGTGATTCGGAGAAGGATTTATTTTGTTTCTGTTTCCCTCCGAAATGTTTTCCGTTTTATCGGCTGACGGAATCGGATGACGAATTGATTCCTTAACTAAGCGATTTGGGCCGGAAGCGGAACTGTAATTTCTAGCAATGGGTTCCCCAACTACTCCAAAAAGTGTTAGGATGGTGACTAAGTAAACTAAGTGGTAAGAAACATAAATACAGCTAGATTTTTAATTGATTGTGTTGTTTTTATTCTGTACAAGTGATCTTATATTTATACTACAAGAAATAAATTGTGAGCCTCCTATGTTAGCCACTAAATCGCCCACTAAATCCACTAGCCAACTATGAGGAGGTGGTGCCGATTTTTGCTCCTTAATTTCCTCTCGCACGATCGAAGGCACCTCCTTCTAGCCGTTGACGGTTTGTTTCCATTTCTTGGGGTCTAGAAGGCATTTTGACTTGGTCTTCGAGGCATTCAAATATGTGTGGGTCCCAGTCATTCCTCAGAATTACGATTCGGCCAAGTTATCAATATAGCTGGAGGAGCTTTTCTAGCCGAGGGCTAGGACTAATTGATTCGGCTACGAGTCAGTTCGATTATCGACTTAGAACTTTGTTGCCTGCTTATTTTGAGATTTCCACCTTCAGTTGCCACTTGAATCGGCTAAACACTAAAAGTATTTTTAGTGTTAATAATTGCCCCCTACATTAACTCGAATGTAGTTGTTGAGTTGATGTATTCAAAAATAGTCATTGTTTCGTGTGGCAGCCATATGTGTCACTTCAATCACTTTTGCCTTAAATGTGTGCAATGATGAATTTCCCTGACTTCCTTTTAACCGAGGCGTCTCAGCTACCATAACGCATTTCAGCCGAATGTTTGAAAGATATGAGTGCTAATGTGTGTCAGCCATATCTTCTAAAAGGAAAGAGCATATTTAAAGGGAGACGTCTTCCCAGGGGTTTCACACTTAGCCATCATCCGTTCCTGAATTCCTTTGAGCGTCCAAAAACCCTATTTTTTTAATCAGAGAACCATGACTTTATCCTTTTCTCTATCTCAGGGATCAGATATGGCCGATTTGGCTGCTGGTGACCTAACCCCTACCTTTGCTTTCATTGATGAACAGTTAGTTCTTGCCCCTTATGGTATATCTGAACAGGGCGACCTCCGTCTTTCTCAGCATCTTAGCCCAGCAAACTATGACCTTTCTATCACCTGTGATTGGTTCACAGGTGACCGTTGTCCGACTAGCCTGCATACCTGGCCGGCCAAGATTGCCAACTATTCTGGTTAGTTGGAATGAGTAAAGTCGGCCAGAGAGGTCGAATCAAGACGCATGGGTCTTTATGACGCCATTGCGCTGTCGGGGTCTGACCTCCCTTGTAACATTGGTCTCGTATACGCTTTCCTTGGTTATTGGTCGACCACAGCCAACGCCTTTGTTTTTTCTTGAGGGATGATACCCCCCACACTACATGACGTGACGGCGATACTTAGCCTTCCGATAACGGGAGCCGAAGCGCATGTCTTAGGCGATATAGATGTTGCCGATTTGGGCATAAAGGTTTCAAATATTTCTTCCGGCTATGGACACTTCATGGCCAACAATAGCCGAGTACCGCCTCTTCCAGTTGATGATGTTGAGCATCATGCTTTTCTATTTTTTTTGTTTAGCCGATACTTTGTCTGCACAAGATCTTGTGCAGTCGTGAAGGAACTAGAAATTTACGCGTCGCTTGCCGTTTCGGGGGAAGATGTCAGTTGGGCATCTCTCTTCTTGACTTATCTTTATATCGCTCTTGGGGACTCCAGAGATCTAGATACCTTAGCCGGTCCCCTGTGGTTCCTTCAGCTGTGGATCTTATATTTCCCAGAGTTTATTCCTAATGGTTTTGATGACTATCGTTTTCCATTAAACCCACCGGTGCTAGTCGGTGCTGGCATTGAATGGCTGGCCCAACTGGAGAATGTGTGGACTGTGTGAAAAAATAGACTTGCTCAAGCAACGCCAACACTCCCTGCTAGTTTTTCCAAAGTAGCATACGAGGAAACTTGTTCTTCAGTTATGACCACTCATTTGCCGATTGATTCTGTTGCTCAGTTGTCAGCCGATATCCTCGTGGACTTGCAATTTGAAGCCATCGTTGATTCTGTTACCCAAGAGGTATTGTCAGAAGCCGAACAGCAACTAGAGGATACTCTAGCGGTCGACACTCAAGCTTTTATCGAGATCCCATCAGTGGTGGTGGCTGAACCTTTGTTGGATGTGGAAAAGGGATTTCCCGAATAAGCAAAAGCAAATGAGGTAGTAGCCGTTGGTGCGCCTAAGGATGAAAAAGATACTGCGGCTATCCAGGGTGACCAAGCAACGGTAGATTCGGCTATTCCTAAGACCCCTGTGACTAATGATGTAGTGCAACCCTTAGCTGGTGACATGTCAACCAACTTGCCTTCCTAGTTTTATTGACCCCAAATCAAAGGGTCTGTTTTTTGTGACTAGGCAGCTGGTCTGTGGCTGTCGTTTACTCTTACATTCCCCAAATCGAAGGGACGTATTTTTTTGCCATTTTATGTAACTGTGACCAAGCCGCCAGCCTGTGGCTATCACACATTCATGTATTCCCCAAATCGAAGGGAATTAGTTTCTTTTGTGTGGCTAGACAGCCGGTCTGTCACTGTTGCCTACTCATGCATACCCCAAATCAAAGGGTAATACTTTTTTAAGTACTTGTCATTTACATTTCTGTCAAGCTCTTCATCATGCATGTCTATTAGTCGATACACATTGCCAGCAATATATTGGCTTACTATGAAGTGTCCTTCCCAATTTGGCTACAATTTGCCGAATTTACGATTTTTCATTTCAAGCGGCAATACGATTTTCCAGACTAAGTCTCCTTCGGCGAACCTCTTGGGCTTAACATGCTTGTTGTATGCTTTAGCAATTTTTTGTTTCCCAGCTTCGATTCTTTCTAGGGCCATCAGTCGATCTTCATCTAGCTGATCTAACTCCATTAGCATGGCTTGCTGATATGCTTCCAAGCTTAAAGAATTCTGTTTGGCCACCCGTAATGACTTAACATTAATTTCCATGGGCAACACTGCATTTTGGTCATAGGTTAGTCGATAAGGTATTGTCCCCGTAGCAGTAGACTTAGAGTTTCTGATTGCCTAAATAGCTTCATCCAAAGTGAGATTCCACACTGCCGTATATCCTCCATATTTTTACTAATTATGTCCACAATAAGCTTGTTAGCTGCCTCGGCTTGTCCGTTCGCCTGTGCATAATAAGATGAAGATGTGATCATCTTGATCCCAAACTTCTCAGCAAAGGCTTCCACCTTAGAATCAGTGAACAACATCCCTTGATCAGTTGTAATCGTCTCAGGGATACCATAACTATATATGATTAGTGTTGGATAACTGAATGACAGCTGTCTGGTGACCCTCTTCATCGACTGTGCCTCTACCCATTTAGTGAAGTAATCGGTAGCCATAATAATAAAATTATGTCTTTTAGCCGATTTTGGGTGAATCTTGTCGATGAAGTCTATAGCCCTTCCTCTGAAAGGCCAGGGCTTCACGATCGGGTGTAACACCTCGGCTAGTACCCGTTGGATTGGTCCATGTCTCTGACACTCTTCATAACATTTTGCGTATTGAAAGCAATCGGCCGTGATGGTAGGCCAATAATAACCATGGCGATAAATCAACCACTTCATCGTTGGCCCGGCTCTGTGTGATCCATAGATTCCTTCATGAACTTCTCTCATGACTCTTAAGGCCTCTGTCTTATCAATTCACTTGAGTAGCATCCTATTTACGCTCCTTTTGTAAAGATCATTATCAATTAGCACATACTTCAAGACCCTTCTCTTAACCTTAAGGTCTTTGCACGTGGAAGGATATTTTAAGTAGCCAATTAATACCTGCTTCTACGAGTCGATCTGGTCCATGGATAACACTTCGGCTGGCAGCTCATCATACTCTAGAGTGAGTAGACACTTCCTAAAGCCGGAAGCTTCATGTGCTAAATCGTTAGCCTCAACATTCATGCCTCTGTGAACATGACTTAACGTAGACGATGTGAACCTACCAAGTAACATGCTAGCCATTTCATAAATGGCCAACAAATTTGGGTATCTGCTTTCATATTCCCTGGCCATTTACTTATAACCAACTGAGAATCTCCATGGATCTTGATGCATTTTGCTTTCATAGAAACTAGGAGTTTGAGTCCTATGATAAGAGCATAGTATTCAGCTTGGTTATTTGTCAAGTCAGAATCTAACCGATAAGAGAACCTTCACATTTCCTCTCTAGGATCAGTTATCATTATTCTGGCTCCAACTCCCTTCTGGGTTCTTAACCCATCAAAAGTTAGCGCCCAAGGGACGACGTCCATACATGTAGTAGAGGGGGCACATGGGTCCTCCACATCTACACAAGGGTGATCTGCCAAAAAATCGGCTACCACATGACCTTTGACAGCCCTGAGTAGCCTATACTCGAGAGAAAACGCAGTGAGCTTGATTGCCCATTTCATTAGTCGTCCTTGCAAAACATGGCTATTCAATAAGTACCGGACGATGTCAATCTTGCACAAAATGTGAACCACACGTGGCATCAAATATACAAGCATAAAATAAGGACAAACAAAGCTTCTAGATAGGAGTATACCTAGTCTCAGCTTCATTGAGCATTCAACTAATATAGTAAACTGCCCTTTCAGTTCCATCATCGGCATCCTGTGCTAACAGGCAGCCGATAGACAAATCTGCAGCCGAGATGTACAATTTCAATAATTTTCCTGGCATGGGAGGTACCAGCACGGGAGGAGTTGCTAGGGCCTTTTTAATCTGGTCAAATGCTTCTTGCTGTTCCGGGCCCCATACTAGCTCTTCTGACTCTTTAAACCTAAGCAAAGGTGAGAAAGCCTTCATTTTGCCACCTGAATTAGATATGAACCGTCTTAGGAAGTTGATCTTCCCTAGCAGGCTTTGTAACTCCTTCTTTGTTCTGGGTGGTGCTGACTTCATTACTACACGGGCTTTGTTCTGATCTATCTCAATACATTTCTGATGTACCAAGAAGCCAAGAAAGTTGCCAGCCGATACTCCGAACATGCACTTGGCTGGATTCATTTTAAGATTATGAATCCTCATTCTTTTTTGTACTTGTTCCAGATCGGCTAAATGATATTTGAAGTCCTTAGACCTCACCATCACATCATCAATGTAGACCTCCACAGTCTTGCCGATAAAATTATGGAAGATGGTGTTTATTGCCCTCTGATAAGTAGCACCAGCATTATTCAGACCGAATGGCATAACTACCCACTCATAAATGCCCAAGGCTCCTGGACACCTAAAAGCAGTCTTGTGAGTATCTTCTTCGGCTACTGCTATCTGATTATAGCCGGAGTATCCATCCATAAATGTCAGTACACCGTTAGCGGCAGCCGAATCGACTAGCAAATCGGCTATGGGCATGGCGTACTCATCTTTGGGAGTGGCTAGATTTAGGTTCCTGTAATCCATACATACCCGAAGCTTGCCATTCTTTTTCTTGACTGGCATAATATTTGCCAACCATTCCACGTACCTAGTCGTTCTGATAAACCCGGCTTTCAGCAGTCGTTCAATCTCAACTATAATTTGAGGCATCAGCTGAGGGTGATATCTTCTGGGCGGTTGTTTATGAGGTATGAAACTCTCCTTAATTGGCAATCTTTCCTCTACCAAAGTACGTGCTAACCCAGGCATCTCATGATAATCCCATGCCAAATAGTCCTTATATTGCAATAGAAGAGTTATTATGCTTTATTTATCCTCCTTCTTCAGAAAGCCACTAATATCTGTTAGCCGATGGACTTCCTCAGTACCCAAGTTGATATCTTCCAAGGGATCCTAAGATTCAAAACTAGGCTTAGCCCTTCTTATGGGTGATTCAAGTTCCCTTTAGCAACTCAATGTCATCGGCTGCCAGTGTTGGTTCTCCATCGTAGTCCCCTACCTGTGATGCCTCGGCTATCCTGGATTCAGAACTTAGAGCAGTCAGCCGATGCCACAGATCACGTATGATTTGGGTCTCCTCAATCATTTAATTCTCCCAAGATAAGTCGTGGTTCGGCTAATTATTTTATTTCAAAACCTCGTGGAGTAAGATTGCATTATTCCCAAGATCCTTCATCGTATTGCTCTGCGACATCTATGGGGGGACACATAGGGTGAATATAAGACAGCCTCCAAGTTCTTAACCCCTGCCTGAAATGGGTTATCATCGGCTGGGACGATTTCTATCTTGTCTTCTTCCCAAAAAATAAGTTTGGTGCATGGTGGAAGGAAGGCATCGGCTGGTATGAATCCAGTCTCTGCCTAATAAGATGGCATAGGACGGCTTGCCGTCTATCACAAAGAAGGCAGATCTGACCGTCTTAGGACCTAATTCTGCTACTAAGATCCCCAAAGCTTCATAAGCCTCTCCCATAAAGCTAGTCATTTTCATGTTAGTTAGGATGAGATCCTCCCTGGTTTTGTTGAGCCTTTTCATAGTAAGCAGCGGCATCATATTCAGCACAGCCCCATTGTCGACGAACACTCGGCTGAAAGCTTTGCCGTTAATGTAAGCCTTAACATAGAGAGGTTTGAGGTGTTTAACCATCTCTTCTGTAGGTGCACCAAATACAGTGCTCAAAGCGTCCCTAGCCGTGGTATCGGCCAATGTCGCCCATTCAGTGTCTTCCACAGACACATCGCCTTCTAAGCTATCCAACTTAGAGCGGCCGGCCTAGAACTCACATGGAATCAGGCTGACCATTTCAATGGTTGCCCAAATCTTATCGACTGAATCTTGCTTAAATAAATCAAGGATGGAGTCTCCTACCTCATCCAATTTGGCTGGTGAGAAGTTAATATCTTCCATCTCCTGGAGGCATATAGGAACCGGTTGGGGCCCTAATGCCTGGATCCTTTGTGCGATCTGTAGAACAGTTTCGGCTAGGGATTCCTTTAGAATAGTAGTCTCTTGTTGAAGTTCCTCTGTTGGGTTGTCACTAGGCTGTATATTCAGTTCTGGTCAGTCCAAAGCTTCTTCTTAATGCAGCACTGTCTCTGAAGAGGTTGAGTTGAATGCCCGCTCGATATCCTCAGCTACTGCAGACTCGGGAATTTCCTGCTTATCGGCTGCCTCAGTGCGGACATCATGTGCAATGTTAGCTTCATCTTGCGCAAGGCTTTGGCTTGCTACATCCTTCTTTTCTGTGTCCTGGATATGACACCCGGCGGTGCCTCTTTCTTGCCAGAAGCCTGATTGATGAACCACTTTCCTTCCTCTATATTGGCGGTCGTCCTAATCATCCTTCGGGATCTCAGCTGACCTTCATCCCTCATTGTGATACGTAAGGAAGAAATATCTTCCTTCACGTTGAACTCAGCCACCCTCTGTTTAGCCATGGGTAGTGGTTTCTCGCCTATCTGGGGCACGCTTGGCTTCTCATCGACTGGCAACCATGCTTGACCCCAAGCCTGCTCCTGACGTCTGCTGGGTCCCTTTTGAATATCGGGTACTATTTGTGAGGTTCCCGAACAATGTGCTCTGGTTTATAAGGGCGGCCACGAGCACTGCTTCTAGCTTGATGCATGTCCGTGTCCTCATAGATGTCACGTAAGTTGCCTAGATGATCAAACACAGAGCTCCTGGTGACCCCCTCCTTACCGATGGGCTTCTTTATAACCCACGTGGTTTTCATCAGTTGTTTCCCCTTGACGTCTTTTGATTGATCTGGCTTGGCAAAGGATACCATAGATATCGGTACTGCGGGGAAGGGGTCAGTATCAACAGACATTTCAGCTATGCTTTTATCGGCTAGCTTGAACCTGCCCTCTTTGATGCCCTTTTTCAATTGCCTTCCTGCAGACCACACAATTAGACGTAGCGTGGCTATATGAATTGTGCCACTTACAGTACTTCTTATCCTTGAGTTTTTCGGCAGACGGAATCCTATTGCCATCAAGCAGCTGAATTTGTTTATCTTTAAGCAGATGAAAAAAGATTTGATCTGCCTTTGTAATGTCAAACGAGTAACCGACCTTGTCATCAGTCGAACTCGTCTCCTTGCCCTTCGTAACTTTCAGGGCTTGGCAAGAGTAACCCTTACCCCTGACGATCTCGGCTATCATTGCGTCTGCCGTGTCAAGACTCATTTGCCTCAATATTGGATACCAAATGGGAACCTCGATTTCGGTTATCTCTTATTTTCTCCTTCTCCTAGATATACTGCTCTATTTGGCTAGCTTTCTCGGCTAACTAGCTTAAGTCAGAGCAGTATTGTCCCACTAATTTCTCATTTAGCTGAGGATGCAGGTTATTGATTATCATGTGGGCGCATTCTGATTCAGGGGAAGTGTACAATGCATTTCCCAACCTTCCTTCCGAATCTCTCGATATAATCATTAGCCGACTCATCGACCCATTTCTTGAGATTCATCAAATCAGTTATAGTGACTTGAGGTTGGGGCCAATAAAATCTATCATGGAAACAACGCTCCATGTTAGCCCAACTTTGCATAGAGTCGGGGGCCAAGGATGAGTACCAAGCAAATGATGTTCCGGTTAGAGAAATAGGGAATAACTGCAGCTTGTGATACTCGTTCTAGCCAACTTCGCCCTATTGGGCGGTAAATCTGTCGATGTGCTCAATGGTAGATTTGTCGTCATCACCGGAGAAGGTGGAAAAATCAGGCGTTTTGAAGCCTCTTGGCAATAGTTCTACCCGATCTATCCAATCGGGGTTGGGCTTCCTGTAAAGAGGCATGTTCAAGGCTTTCAGTTGAATGCCAAAGTACCTCGTCATGGTATTCATAATGGTTTCAGGATTCATCAACGGTGACGTCCCTTGTCGATTCTCAACTGGAATCGGCTGGTAGGTGTTCTGAACTGGAGGCCTCCATTCTGCCCCTTGTTGAACATGGTTTTGAAAGTTGTATGTATTCTGCTGGCCATTACCAACAGGTGGGGTATATCCCCATTGCTGTTGTTGGGCATAGACACCAAAGCTTGCAACCTGAGCTCCTGGAAAAGTAGACGGAACTTGAGGATAAGGTGGAACAGTGTTCTATGTCTGCTCTCCTCGAACATCAGTCGTTCTTAGAAAGTTTGCGCTTCCTGGATGGTATGGATTGGGCACCGGCTATGACTGCTGGAATGGTGTCCCACTGTAGACATCGTCACCAGATAGCCTAGCAGGGTCATAGCCAGAGGCTATCGGCTGCCAATTCGGCTCGCCAACATTGGTCACCTGTACCGTAGGACCGTTTGCATAAGCGTACGGCATAACGGTCAGCAAACCAAGGTGTCTGGATGCCACGGATGCCTGAACTGGTCTCCGAACTATGTTGATCTGTCCATACTGCAGATTCACTTGGTCGAGTGGCACAGTTTTTCCCCCAGCGTTTGGTGGCAACCATACAGTAGACTGGTTATCAAGTGACTGGGCTTGTGCTCCTAGGTATGCTATCGGTTGTACCTGAGTAGGTACTGACTGATACAACATTCGGCTGGGGAACAACACTTGGGTTCATAATTGCATGCTACACGGCGTCACTCGTCAGATGAGTGGCAGAACTAGCCGAACCTTCTCCTGGATGCAATCGATTGGCTTCCAATTCTCTCGACTGCTGAACCTTATTATGCATCATTGGCTTGACAATGTCAGCCAATTATTTGGAAACCTGGTACATAATATTGTGGATGCCTAAGTCAATCTGTTGTCTAATGAAAGACGTGGTCATAACAGTTGGACCTTCAGGTTGACTAAGTTCACCCACGGCTTGGGTTGATGGAGGAAGTGGAAAGGTATTAACTGATCTAGGCATACCCGAAGAAGATGGTGGCTCGTTGTTCCTTCTGGGGGTATTCTGTTTAGGATGTGGACTGGACGATAGGTTCATTTTCTTACCAGACCTTAGACGCATACGCCAAGTGTGATTCTGACCTGGAGAATCAAACTTCGCTATCAGATCACCTATGGTCCCAGTGGGCATGCCGAATTTGTTTCCCTCCAAAATGTTTGCCATTTTATCGGCTGACGAAATCGGATGACAAATTGATTCCTTAACTAAGTGATTTGGGCCGGAAGCGGAACTCTAACTTCCAGCAATGGGTTCCCCAACTACTCCAGAAAGCGCTAGGATGGTGACTGAGTAAACTAAGTGGTAAGAAACATAAATACATCTAGAGTGCAATAAATGCGATAAAGATAGAATGAAGATATGTAAAAATCAGATTTTTGATTGATTGTGTTATTTTTATTCTGTACAAGTATCTTATATTTATACTACAAGAAATAAAATGTGATCCTCCTATGTTAGCCACTAAATCCACTAGCCAACTATGATGAGGTGGTGTCGGTTTTTGCTCCTTGATTTCCTCTCGCACGATCGAAGGCATCTCCTTCTAGCTGTTGATGGTTTGTTTCCATTTCTTGGGGTCCAGAAGGTGCTTTGACTTGGTCTTCGAGGTGTTCAAATATGTGTGGGTCTTAGTCGTTCCTCGAAATTACGATTCGGCCAAGTTATCGAAATAGCCGGTGGAGCTTTTCTAGCCGAGGGCTAGGACTAATAGATTCGGCTACGAGTCAGTTCGGTTATCGGCTTAGAACTCTATTGCCTGCTTATTTTGAGATTTCCACCTTCGGCTGTCACTTGATTCGGCTAAACACGAAAAGTATTTTTGAGTGTTAACAGTTTTCCATGTTTAACAGATCACATCCCACGATTTCAGCTAATTTTACTCGTTGTATTCATGAATAATCAACACATATTATGAATACAACGTCAGGCCTCTCGTTATATCTACTAAAAATTAACTATGCTATGTAATTATGCAAAGTATAACTAAGCGACATTTTAAATCCTTAAACTATAGCTATTTGTGAGCACTGCACATTATTATATATATATATATATATATAACTGTATTATTAATACATTGCTTCTGTTTACTAACTTGGAATAATATATAAAAGGACAATAATTGTCTCTCTCCTTTTTGCTCTATTACGATGAAAGAATCTTAAACCTTATAAAGTTGAAACACATTAGTAACATTTTTACATCATTTCTGTCATTGAATATACATGGGGCTAGAGACAGTCTGTTGAGTTTGTTTATATATAGTAATTTAAAGTTTAAACCAACTTTAATAAGGTGCAACCGTGCAACGTACCACGTACCGTCAAACAGTCTATTCAAACGAGCATTGCCAATGCACTTATGGAACTCCATATTCAATCTTATTTCAAAACTCAACCTGTTGACTAAATCAAACACAGTCATTTTCCTTGAGAAGGACAGAAGACAGAACTCTTCTAGAACTATCATCATGAATTGTCGGTTGGCGTCAATTTGTTCTCGGTATTATCTGTCTTTTAAAAAAAAAAAAATTGTGTCCTCCTTAAAAAAGATACTTAATAATCAATCTTAATCAGTTGAAGAAAATCGCCTAAATATTTTTTATTTTCTTCTTGAACGTCACACTCAATTAACCCTACAATAATTAATACTTAGACAATAAGGGTATATAGATTCAAACTATTATATGATTTCTTTTTCTAGATGTGTATATATTCTATGATAACTTTACTTTGTCAAACGACTAATATTTGAGACCACATAGAATATCGTTCTACATATTGTCAATGCTTGTGATCACTTATGATACTCCCTCCTTTTCAAATTATTTATTATAATTATTAAAAATAGTTATCTCAAATTATTTATCATTTTAGAATATAAAAAACTTAATTAATTATTTTTTCTTCATTTTAGCCTTAGTAGAATTTTATCATTAATGAAGATGACACATAAATATAATAAATATTTAATAGAGATAAATTATAACTTAAAGTCTTAGATATAAATAAAGGTAAAGTATGTCAAATACAACTCCTAATTAATAGGAGTATTTCTTAAGGGAAGTGTAAAATAAAAAAATAAAAAAAATTGAGATTAAGGGAGTATTAATTAAAATTTAAGATGCCTCATCATGCATAAAATTTCGTGACGTCTCTGGTAGTAATCTGTTTCTTGTTATAAACATTTAATGATGAAAAGGTATTCGTGCAAGACTTTTGTAGTTCATCAAGCAATACTATAAGGAAAATAAATAAGTTTTGGTCTGTAAATTCAAACAAAGGGCAACTAGTCACGTGTCGAATCCTTCAAGGATTGTTGAAAGCAATACTAGTACATCATTTTGTTTGACAATATGTAAGCACCCACGTGTGATCAAGTATTAGTTTAGAAAGTTTTATCTATTTACATTTTCCTTATTCTGTGTTTAATCCTCTTTAGCCTCTCTTTTTTCTCCTTTCAATATGGAAAGACGGATAAAGTTAATTGGAAAATACAATGAAGGTGGAGTAGCAAGATAGGGTAAATATTTATCCGTATATTTGTATCAAATCATATGAAACTTTTGTGAGACATATAAATTTTACTCATCTCTATAAATGTGCAGTTGCACGTTATTTTTAGACAATCTCAGTCATAATGAAAAATATTACTACATATTATTATTTGTAATTATATACATTTATTTTATTAATTACAAAACATTTAACTTAAATTTTTTATTTTACTCTTAATAAAATTACTTATAACAACACAAATATATATGACTTATTTTAAACCACAAATTTTAAAATTTTCTTTTCTTGTACTCCGTATTTAGTCAAACACTTCACATAAATTAATTAAACCGATGCAATACTATTTTTTCAAGAATGAATTATGCAAATATGTTTGCGGCTTTTCATTGAATTTTCACAGCTTCCCTACTTGCCATGGTTGTTATTCCCAGTTGAAAATAATGCATAGATGATCATGATCCGTATTTAATTAGTATGTAGTTCGCTGTAAAGTGTTGTGTGACTTTGTCCTATCCAAGTAAAACTTTGTCTATTTCGAAGTAACTCAAATTCAACAGCTACTAAAGGATATAAATCCTTTTAGGAATTAACTTGATTGCAATTATAACCAAAGTGGTAAACATCAACAAATTTAGACAGAATTCATCGTAAAGGCATAAAGGTTTAGATTCCACTTTCACGATTTTAGTCAAATAATAATCTTTTACTTGAATTCGAAGTCTTAAATATTTAAGTAAATTTAAATAGTACAATTTTATCCAACATATAATAGCTCCTACAAAGAAATATTTTAGTTTTAAATGGTATAAAAGTCATCCAATATTTAAAGGATATTTTGATCAATTAACATTTATATTCATGTTTTTAAAATAATATAGATGACATTAAAATTCATATTAAATTTGAATACATTTCTACATTTAAGAAAATAACAAACTAAAATTAAGATCAACCATTGTTTTAAGTCCAAATTACGGTTTTAAATTCAAGGTCTCATATGCGCAAGTCCATTCAAGTCTCAAATGAGCCAAACTGATCGAAATGATTGTTAGTTCATCTTGAAGTCCCAAGCTAATGCCACATAGCAAATTGTGTGACGCCAAGTCAACCAAACTAGTCAAAGAAATCATGTCATATGTCAAGCGAAATCAAATTGCTAATATAAGTAGTTGGGCCAAGTGTACATGTGATATATCTTGGCCAATCAAATGGAAGTTCATCACAAGAGAAACGAGATTAATTCGTAATTCAAACAAACCAATCAAATAGTCACCCCCCACCCACCCACCCACCCTCCCAAAATCTCATTGTGTCATCTATCCTAACCCGTAAATGAACCCTACTCATACCACATAAGAACATGCGGAATTTAATACGGATATTAAATAAATAGAAAAAAAGTAATTAACAAGTCTTTAAATAAAAATACATAATCTGAAAAAAAAACTCAAATAGATCTGCTAGTCATGAGTACAAACCTCTAGTCCTCACCATATGTGAGAAAGAGTGGAACAAAGAGATTTAGAATTCAATCATAATCGAATCGCACGAAAGAATGAAAGAATGAAATTTTCCTAAATGTCTTATAGCCTCTTGAAGATAGGTACGGAGCTCTTCTTACGGATCCGCATGACTGTACTAGACATCGCTTATGTACTCATGAGACCATTAACCTAGTGCTCTAATACCAATTTGTCATGATCAAAAATCATATTGTGCAGTGAGGACACATACCCTGACCCGTAGGCGAACCGAACTCATACCACATAAGAACATCCGGAATTTAATACGGAAATTAAATAAGTAGAAGAGAAATAATTAACAAGTCTTTAAATAAAAATACATAGTCTGAAGAAACTTTAAATAGATCCGGTAATCATGAGTACAAATCTGAATAGAAATAACAACATTGTCTGAATGTAAATGACAAAAAGATAAAGATAGATAAAGAGCTCTAGTGCCGAAAATGCATCAGCGGCTCACCCTGAATTCTTCGAATGATCAACATGTACTAAGCACGGTCAGCTACTCCGTCACCTCATGGCGCAGTACCTGCACATGGAGTGCAGCAGGTGTAGAGTGAGTATGGAAAACACGTGTACTCAGCAGCATCGTCGATCGACCATAGCTATAATGGTGGCGAGGGTTGGTACTTTCTGATACCTCTCTACTAATTAGTTACACAAGTATAATATAATCAGTTAACCAACCTAATAGTCAGCCTACAGTTCAATAGTGTACAAGTTCTCTCATAGTCTCAGATTCGTACGAGGTTCAGCCTAAACCCCATTTAGGGCGTCTAGACCCATCAAGACACTTCACTCAAGTCTCACAACAAGATTATGTATAAACTACTAGTATTCCTTCTATCAGTCCAAGAATCTCAAGTATAACATAATCCAATATTGAGCACACACAACATCAATTACATATCATGATATAAATGAATGCAATGCAGAATGATATGTATGAATGTAAGTGGTCATATGTAATCGGTATACACACTGTGCTACAGTAGTTGTCACGTGACCCATGGGAAACTCATGAGGTCCATATACCAATCTGATCCCATCGGATACCAGCACGAGGGCTGAAGTGTCATATCATTTATCACTATCATAACCATGTATCATTTCCCTTAATCCGACTTCTCAAGCCATCCTCATCAATATATCTCTAAACCAATACCAAGTATATATAATGTATGAATGAGATGGATATGAGTACACCATGCAATCGGAATAATCAATTTATCAGTGTCCATCAGTTTCTATTCAAGTGTTCAGACGAGACGTGGAGTGATGAATGCATTCTATTCAAGTGTTCAGACGAGACGTGGAGTGATGAATGCATGACAAGTCAAATCAGAATATCACATCAAATGGATACAAGCCCAAGTACACAGAAATCACACCAACCTAAGCGGACTCTTGCACCGCACTCGTGGCCCGAAGGCTAAACACATAAACTCATTTGCATGCATCAGTCTAGTTCATTAATTACCCAATTAAGTTCATCTGATGCTTGTATTAGTGCTCATCATCTCACTAATACAAGACCCCAAAATCGACATTACTCCCTTAGTTCATTACAACATATATCAACACGTAAATGTTACACTAGAGTCTAGAAAGTCTCAACTTGCATGGATAGAGCCGAAAAAGTCACGCAGTAGTTTTTCCCTTTCGTTGAGCCTCCTCACGATCCCACTCTGATCAATCATATCAATTATATGAGATTATGATCTAGTCGATACTCATAATCCCCAAGCTAATTTACAAAGGAACCCCAAGCCCACGTAATCAAAATACGGACTTTTCTACTCAAATAGTATACATATGTGCTAGATAATCATAATATCAAGTTAATTTAACAACGGACCTCAATTGGATCCTCAATTTCAAGATAACGCAAAATCCCCAATTCAAATCCTAGAATTTCCCCCCAATTCTTAAAAAATGTTTAAGCATGCAATTGGTCAATTAATTATCATATACTAGTCAATTACATCACTAATCTATAATATCAATAACAATAGTCCAATACTTAACCTTCAATTCCCAATTAAAGTTCTCTTAGTCTCAACATAAATCAACTCCTCTTTTTCCATTCCCAAAACATGGACTCAAGCCTGTAATAATGGAACATACCAATAGAAATGACTAAGATTAGAGTTTAGAAGTTACCTAAGTGAAGAATCCTGAATTTACACCTTGAATCCCAATAATCGAGCTTAAGAAATTGTAAACATTAGGTTCGGACTAGGGCTTATCATTATTCGCTACAATACATCCTTCACAATCGCGAGCACCCGCTCACGGTCGTGGAGGCTTAACCGGACCCGATCTCACGGGACTCTTCGCAATTGCGGAACAGACAACGCAATTGCGAAGCATCGCGATTCGCCCTCCCCCATATGCGTGTCCACGCAATCGCGACCAAGACCACCGCGATCGCGGGAGATTGATTCACCAGGGCCCGCGTTCGTGCTCATTCCATCGCGGTAGCGAAGAAGGAAATCAGAACATCTGAAACCAGATTTTGCTGATTGCTCTCCAACTTCGATTCAATACTCGGAAATCATACGGAAGTCAAATAACACAAACCAAACATGCATTTCTATCAGAAAATACATTCCGACATGCTCGCGCATACGAAATTCCCAAAAAAGGTCTCTAAGGCTCGGGTTTGACTAAAGTCAACTCTTAAGTTTTAATTTTACAATTTTTATAACTAGACTCTCAAAACTCACCGGACTACCTCGGAAACTGAACCAAAGGCTCGACTAAGTCACAAACGTTATTTCGGAGCTAATAAAACATACAAAACTATGAACGGAGCATGTTATCTAAAAGTCAACTATAGGTCAAACTTCTATATTCTCTTAACTTAAAATTTCTCAAACCTACCAAAGTGGGTCCGAAGCCTACCCGATCACCTCGGGAACCATGTCATCCATTCCCGCAAGTCACAAACAAGCAAATACAGGCTCGATGAGGGTAATTTGGGAATTTTTAGGCAGAATAGGCAAAATGACTTTTTAAATCGTTACACAAATAAAGAAAATGAGTTTGGTCGTATCATAACTCCTTTATTACATCACTATAAATATGGAGCTCTCATAAGGCTTTATTGAAAATATGTATATAAACTAAGCAAAAGGAAAGCTAAAGAAACTCTGAAGACAATATTCAAAGTTTCCACTACATCTGCCTCCTTGTCCATGATAAAATCCTACGACGAATTAGTTTAAGTCAAGATTCCAAGCGGGCGGTTTTAAATTTTCTGTTCATGATAAGTACTGAATTTCAAATCCTGGTTCGTATGATCATCAATTTTTTTGTGACGCACGACAAATTCAAAATCAAGCTCTTGAATAAAATTCTAAGTTCTTCAAGTTCAAGATGTTAGAAATTTTACACTATTCGTAGCATGTATAGAATATTTACAAAGCAAAATGCAGCGAAAATAATAAATCGACATACATCCAGCCATTGTTGTGAAGTAGTCGTTAGCGCCAACGGCATAGCTTTCTTCTGGTAAGTCTGTTCTACACCAAGGATCTTCTAAGCACTCAAAACCTCACTCTTAGATGGTATGGAGTTCAAAGAAGTAATGTTCTTAGGGACCCTTGAACCAAAAGTCATACTTATATTGTTCTCCATCAAGAACGGTTTGCTGAAATTGGTAGTAACGGGCAGTTCTGTAAAATGGGTAGTTATTTCCAAGTAATACAGAGTAGTGGCAACATGGTCCAAAACTTATGGACCACTATTTAGCCAATTCTATCATTCTCCCACTTGATCCGTATATTTTAATCCCATGAAAGAAACATTATACCTGAATCATGACGATATTTCCTCTAAACAACTAGTAGTATCTTCCATGTATCACAATGTATTATGCTTCTAAACATTATCCCATAATTACTTTATGAATAAACACTATGTTTATTCGGGGTCCATACTGTAGTGATATTTCTCAAAGTAATTAAATGTGTACACAATAACAAATACGATAATATCACATAAAATAGAGTTTCAACAATATTCGTTGTTATAACGAAATTTTACATAGTGGAACTAAGTTCCATTGTAACTACATAATCCTTAAATTTCTGTGGTGGCATGCCTTTAGTTAAATGATCGGCTAACATTAGTTCAGTGCTAACGTGTTGAATGACGACCTTTTTATCTTTAACACGTTCTCTTATGGCTAGATACATGATGTCGATATGGTTGCTTCGACTATCACTTTTGTTGTTCTTAGTCATAAAGACATCAGCTGAATTGTCATAACATAACCTTAATGGCTTAGAGATAGAGTCGACAATTCTAAGCCCATAAATGAAACTCTTCAATCATACACCATATGAGTAGCCTCAAAAAAAGAAACGTACTCAGCCTCCATAGTGAAAGTAGTAATTAGAGTCTGTTTGACACTTCTCCAAGATATATCTTCACCGGCCAACATAAAAATTTATATTGAAGTTGATTTCCATGAATTAACACAGCCAGCAAAGTCTGAATCCGAATAGCCAATGACTTACAAATCATCTGATCGTTTGTACATAAGCATGTAGTCTTTTGTCCCTTGAAGGTATCTTAAGATTTTCTTTGCAGCTTTCTAGTGGTCAAGACCTGGGTTACTCTGATATATTTCCAATATTCCAACAGCAAATGCAATGGAAAGTCTTGTACAAACCTGATCATACATTAAGCTTCCAACAACAGAAGCGTATAGAATATCTTTCATTTGTTCCCTTTCAAGATCGTTCTTCGGGCACTGATTCAAATTGAACTTGTCACCCTTCACAATGAGAGCTACACTTGGCGAACAGTCTTTCATCCGAAACCTCTCTAGAAGTTTATTGATATATGCTTCTTAAGATAGACCTAAGGTACCTCGATGTCTATCTCGATGAATCTTATTGCCAATGACATAAGGCGTATCACCCATGTCTTTCATATCAAAATTTTTAGAGAGAAATTATTTCACGTCATGTAGAATTCTCTTATCATTACATGCAAGCAAGATATCATCCACATATAGAACTAAGAAACAAATTTTACTCTCACTGACTTTCAGGTATATACATTAATCCATAATATTTTCAACAAAGTCAAATGAAGAGATAACATTATGAAATTTTAGATACCATTGATGGGAGGCTTATTTTAGTCCATATAATGGATTTCTTTAGCTTGCATACCAAGTGCTCACCATTAATAGATGAGAATCCTTCAGGTTGTTCCTTTAGATCACCATTGAGAAATGCGGTTTTTACATCCATATGTTGCAATTCTAAGTCAAAATGGGCTACTAATGTCAATATGATACACAAGGAATTCTTTTTAGACACAGGAGAAAAAGTCTATGTATAGTCAATTCCTTCCCCTTTGAGTGAATCCTTTAGTAACGAGTCTAGATTTATATCTTTCTATGTTGCATGATGAGTCCCTTTTAGTTTTAAAGACTCATTTACATCCAATGGCTTTTACACCATTAGACAACTCGACAAGATCCCAAACTTTGTTACTTTTCATGAAATTCATCTCTTCTTTTATGGCATTGTACCATAATTCTGACTCTTTGCAATTCATGGCTTGTGAAAAAGACTCAGGGTCATTTTCAACTCCAATGTCAAATTCTTGCAAATACACCACATAGACACTAGGAATTGTTGATTTCCTTTCTCTAGTAGATCTCATTAACATTGTGTCAATATTTTCCTAAGGGTCATGTTGTTCAACTTGCTGTTCAGTAATTTCTGGAATTTCTTGAACAACTTAATCTACTGGAATATTTTCAGCGGCTTGTGGAATTTCATTGATCGGATGCTCATCACCCGATTGTACTTTAGGGGTGTTATGAACGATAACCAATCTTTCTCTTAAAGTAGAAGGTTGATCGCTTACAAAAGTTGTATTCTGAAATTGATCACTCCCATTAATTAAGTCATTCTCAAGAAACTTTGCATTTCCTGATTCCACAATCCTAGTGTTATTGGATGGACAATAGAATTTGTACCCTTAAAACTTTTGGCATATCCAATGAAATATCCGCTAATGGTCCTAGGATTTAGTTTCTTTTCTTGTGGGTTGTATATTCTAACCTCAGATGGGCATCCCCATACACGTATATGTCTCAAACTCGATTTCCAACCTTTGAACAACTCAAAAAGTGTCTTTGGGACAGCCTTGGTTGAAATTCGATTTAATATATACACTGTCGTCATAAGAGCTTCAATCCACAAGGACTTAGGTAGCTTAGAGCTACTTAGCATACTACGCACCATGTCAAATAATGTTTAGTTTCTTATTTCTTCTACACCATTTTGGTCTGGAGAATCAGACATTGTGTATTGGGCAGCAATTCCATTTTATTGAAGAAACTTCGCAAATGGACCCTATGTTTGTCCGTACTCAGTGTATCTACCGTATTACTCACCACCTCTAGCAGTTCTCACAATCTTAATTTTCTTTCCACATTGTTTCTATACTTCAGCCTTGAAAATTTTAAAGGTTTCTATTGTTTCGCTTTTATTATGAAGCATGTAGAGATACATGCATCGTGAGTATCTCTTAATTCATCTATGGAGATATGTCCCAATCTCAGATGCCATAAAATAGAGGAATCCTCATTCATAACACATCATTTAATATTAGTTTGGACATGCATAACATTATGAGTGAAATTATTTTGTAAATCAAGAGAAAAAAGACCATCAGACAATGTACCATTTCCAACAAGTTTAGATTTATAAAATAGTTTGGAATAACCTTCTAAAACAAAGGAGTATCCCAAGGGTACAAGTCTTGAAATTGAAATTAAGTTCCTAGCAAAATTAGGAACGTAAAATGTCTTTTCTAACTCCAAAATGAAACCACTACTAAGAACTAAACGGCATGTCCCAATGGCCTCCATACACGACTGCAACTTGTTTCCTGAATAGATGTTTTGCTCAACCCCCACTGGTTTCCGTAAGTTTCTTACCTTGCAAGGAATTCATAATGTGGATTGTAGAATTGGAATCAATCCACCACCTATTATGATTAACATCAACGATATTAGCTTCATAATACAAGAGAAATCAAAGTCATAAATACACTTTCTTTTGTTTCCATCAGCAATCGACTCTCCTCTTCAACACATGTGGCCATAAGTTCATTAATTGACCATTTATCTTTATGTGTGTTATAGGAAATCTTAAAGGAGTCGTACTGTGGAGGAATAGAGTTCAAAATAGTGTGCACGAGAAAAGTTTCAGACATTTTAATCTCAAGAGTCTTTCGTTGAGCTGCTAAGTCTCGCATTTTCATGATGTGCTCACGCACACCTCTCACACTGGTGAGCCTCATTAATGAGAATTTTATGATCAAGGTGCTAGCAAATGCTTTATCTGATGTCTCAAATTGTTCATCAATAGCTTTCAGTAATGTCCTGCCATTGTTATATTGTTCGACAGAACTACAAATACCAGTAGAGATTTTAATCTTAATGAACATAACACTCAAACGGTTCGAGCACTCCTATTGTTCATGAAGAGCAATCTCTACTTGAGTGCTAGACTCATTAATAAGTGGTTCATCTTTCCTGATAGCATAATCAATGTCCATGCACCCTAAGTGAGAATAAGAATTATCTCCTTCCAGATCTTATATTTCTCACCATTCAGTTCGAAAAATGTCACAAATATAAGAAAAATTTGCAGGTTATATAACTACAAAAAATATACATGCTTAATAAATTTGAGGCAAATAATATAAAATTTAATCTACTAACATAAAAATTGCTTGTGGGCTAAATTTTTTAATTCAATAGATTCACTCTTTACGATAGAATTATCGATTTATTAGCATGATATTCCATCCTTGCGATAAAACTATTAAACTCTCATTCATAATTTCTGTGGGTAATTGTGAAAAGTATTTAATATTTTATCCTAATTAGTTATGCAACCCAATAATAAAGGTTCTTGAGTTATTATATCATGCATAATTAATCACAATTCTAATGTCTGAAATTTCATTATGATGTTGTGGCTAATCTTCAATCAAATAAAATTATAGATCAATTAGACATTAGTCCTTATTTAATGTCTACAATTTCCTTATATGATCCTAAACACAATATATAACTTTATCTACTCAAGGTTGATGTGGCTAAATCTTAATTAAATAAAATTATATGAATCACTAGACATTAATTATGAAATTTATTCAAACTTTATTGCTAGGTACATTATGCAATAGAATCAAATTTTATGTGCTTAAATATTTGATTTCAGTTTATGTATGTAAAACGCAACATTAATATTTGATCCTTCCAGAACTGGTTAACATGGACTCTTATGTCATTTTCTTGCCCTTAGAAAACAGTCACCTTTTATAATGCGCTGAATAATATTTCATATCAGAACAGTGTCATCTTCTTCCTTAATCCGAGTCAAGGAAGACCAAATTAACAAACCCAGTTCATTTAATAATTCAAACACCCAGAAATTCACGAGATGTTTGGAAATTTGTTTCCTTATAATTTTTAAAACTGATTTTCATCGAAAAGGTCAAAAAAATTACAGATTCAAAAAGTCAGAATTCAAAAATCAGATCGGAAAATCATAACACCATTTTAGGACGAATTTGCAAGCTTCGAAAATACAACAAGACAGATTTTTACTTGCTATGATACCAAATGTTAGATATTTTACACTATTCATAGGATGTCTAGAATATTTATAGAGTAAAATGCAGCGGAAATAATAGATCAACATACCTCTCGCCATTGTTGCGAAGTCGTCGTTAGCGCCATCGGCATCGCCTTCTTCCGATAAGTCTGTTCTACACCAAAAATCTTTTAAGGACTCAAAATCTTACTCTTAGATGATATGGAGTTCAAATAAGTAATGTGCTTAGAAACCCTTGAATCAAAAGTCATACTTATATTGTTCTCCATCAAGAACGGTTTGGTGAAATTGATAGTACGGCAGTTCTGTAAAATGGGTAGTTATTTTTCAGTAAGAGAGTAGTGGCAACATGGTCCAAAACTTACGGACCACCATTTAGCCAATTCCATCACAAGATCAATCTCTCGAGCCCTTCGCAATGTTCCTGATGAGAAGAATGAGAGAATTCCATCACCCCCGAACTTAAATATTCGAGAGATTTTAAACCCTCATAATTTTCTAATCAAATTAAAGTTTATTGCAATTTTCTTGTCTTAATTTCTCAAGGCGTGAAAGTTGGTATCAATCTTTTTAGAGGCGGAGGCATAAGGCGGGATGTTTTACGCAGTACCGGGCGAGGCGTTAGTCTCGAAACGGGCTACAAGTCTCATAGATCTACAGTGCGTAAATCTCATGTATAATTTTGTTACTAAGAAAATAAGTAAAATTAATTTTTTCATCAAAATTCTGTAAATAAATTCAAATAAATAACCAATAATATATCAAAATTATTATAATTATTATTTGAGAAAAGTAACCCACAAAAAATAATATTAATCGAGATAATTTTTAAAATGAAATCATCCACTTCATTATCGATCCACATCTATTAGTCCTTCCCACTCTCAACAAATTGCATTAATTTATATTTATATATTTCAAAGTTTAGAGAAGGAGAAGGCTAAAAAGTGTAAGAGCAATGACAAGAATGGATAAAGTTGCCTAAAAACTAGGAACATAGTGCTATGGAATCTCTATCCTGTCAATTTTAGGCATAATCATCTAAAAAATTATTTATGACAGTGTTATTTTCTATGAGAATTGCTTTCTTTATTATATATTTTTAGAAAAAAGCATTAGAATATCAAAACATGATAGAATAAAGTATAAATATCATTACACTTACGCCGATAATAAAACAATATTATCTATAACAAAAAAAATTAAAATAATAAAAATCAATTAATGATGGGGGCGTACGCTTTTACGCCCGGAGCTTAGGCTTCGGACTTACACCTTTGCGCCTGACAATTACGCCTCAAATTTTAGGATGTACGCCAAATGAATTTGCGTCCCAAAAACGCCTTTAAAAACATTGGTTGGTATTGCAGGTACATCAAGCCCTCTTTCCCCCAAGTATTGTCGGTTTAATACGTAATTCAAGCCCTTCTCATCCTCCTAGAGACGGATAATAAACTTTGACGATCTCTCACTTGTCATCGGACCCCTAAATCTATTAAGACTATCGACTTCACTGTTTATCTCATGTACATATTAAGTGGACTTTTCGAAGCATATATAAAGCTTGGTGTAAAGCTACTAAAATTTGTTGAATCCTGTATAAAAACATATATATTTCTCGACATCTTTTGGGTGATTTGCACAAATAGGATCTTGGATTCCACATTTTAAATTTTGGTCTCGTCAAAAAATAAGCAAAAATAACTTTTCCCCATAATCATGAGAAAAATTCCGATGAGCCGCTAGAATTTTTATTTGATATTGGTCAAGTCCTTCCTCCTTATTTCTGGATTTCAATTAAATTAATGTGCGCTCGTATGAGAGTAGAAGCCACTACTTCCTTCATCCCCCGAGATGAACTGTTGTGATGCGTAAAATAGAATACTAAAAAATAATCATAATCAAAATACTGGAAAGAAAAGAGTAGACAATGAATGAAAATAGATCCTTGGTATACGATACAAAAATGGGGGAAATCCATATCAAACTCGGATTTATCCATTTCACCCTGGGTAGTTCACTCACTCCCACTGCCTACCATTTCTATATACTTTTGAAAAAAATAGGTAGTCGCAGCATGAGAAGCACCCCTAAACCCCTGAGATCACTCGACAGGTACTACCAATTGTAGAAGTAGAATTTTTAGCAAGCAATAAGCACTTAAATAATACAATTTAAGTGTACCATCTTCTTTCGCATTTCAACGAAAAGGTGCGGAAGGAAAATGAAATAACGGAGGGATCCGATCGGACCTAAATGTGAATGACATGAAAAGTCATAGATTGCATTCAATCAAATGGTTTGACATAAGAAATGTTCTAATCTATCTGTAGTAGTTCTGTTTGTTTATAGTAGATTAATGAGGGTGGCGACTCCCTCGAATTGATGTAACATGAAACCTATTAGGCTAAAAGCTCTATGGAGAGCAACAAACGTCCAGATTTTACATGTGTGATACATATTCCTTTTATTTCTCCAAGTAAAGCTCTTCGCATCGCAATGCCTATTGTGTCATCTTGGTCTTTCATAAGTGGAGACAGAATAAAGCGTTAATAATAAAGGTGTTTACTGTCTGTTCTTGATTCAACATACTTCCATTGTAGTGTCTGAGTAGATACTGTTACTTTCTCTTGAACCATAGCACTATTATTTGATTAGATCATCAAATCTTTTATTTCTCTTGAGATTTCTTCAATGTTCAGTTCTACATAATTGAGTCTTTTATCACACTGTGATATTTTACATCCTTGAATGGCCCCATCCGAGAACAATTGGTTGATGAAAAAATTATCAACGACTGACATTTCTTATTTATATTCAACAAAGTATGAATAGTGTCTTGAGGTTGGTTAAGAGATTATTGAATTTTTTCCTTGGAATAGGAATAAATGAAAGAAAAAGGGTTAATATTGGTACAATCTGATCCATTATCATAAAGCAATCCTGACCCCAATGGGTGAGTTTGATTTGAGTGTTCATCGATCAGGTGGTAAGATGAGGTGTAGCGCAGTCTGGTTAGCGCATCTGTTTTGGGTACAGAGGGTCATAGATTCTTTCTTGATTTTGACTTCTTTCAAAGGGCAATGAATTGGAGGAAATTGGTTCACTGGAGTTTGTCTCTTGAAAAAGGTTTTCTTTTTTTATTCTCTTGAATGTCTTTTTCTCTATTTTATTTCATGGTATCAAAGCCAACAAGAGAATTAGGGTTCTAACAAAACAAAAGGACACCCCTTCTATATCTCGATCTCGATTTAGCATCATATATCACTCTGGAGAGTATTTTTCTTGATTGTAGTGCGGATGTTGGAGCAGCTTTTCTATGTTATGGGTGTGGAGGGGGAGCTGTCGCCGCCTGATAGAGGCAGAAGCGGGGGCCACCGGAGCTATCTGCGTTAAGTGTTTCGATTGAAAGAGGAAGAGAGACAACTCAAATGCCACCGAATGGTGATAGACCTACAACCCCCACAACTTAACCAATGCTTAGGGAATCGACTACTTCGAAGACTAGAAAGCTAGCACATAATGGCTACTTTACATAATACAGATGTGGTACTGAACAACTAATGAAAAGTTACGAGAGTAGATGGAAATACGATTCTTATATTGTATCTTGATTAATTGGATCGTTTCTTTATGAATTTCTATCCCAAACTCTTCGGGATGTGTTTTCGAGTATTCCTTGATCATTTCGTCCAAGAAGAGGAGTTCCTCTAATTTTATTAATTTTTCTAGAAGACTCTTTTCTTGAATATTATTCAAAATTACATCCGGATAAAGTGACCCGTACTGGTGGAATAATTGCAATGCGACTATATCGCCTGCTGATAAAGGGAAGACAGTATACCAAGCTTGTCCCAACAGTCAGGTTTGGTCCTCCAGGCAGCAACTCGACCGGTATACACCCTACAGAGAAAATTAGGATGTGAGGTGAGTAACTATATTCAATAATCATTTACCAACATCGTTCCTAAGCCCTACTAAGTAAAGGGGGATGTGTTCAGATTAGATCTATATGAACTAGGAGTCATTTAGTTGGCTTCTCCGTCGTTAGAGCGAACTTTCTTACTCTTGTAAGCTCGTCTTGTCCTATCTATGCACTTGACTTCTGATTCAATTGTTCGAGGAGCAAGGGGTTTAGGTTTTGTTTTGATGAAAAGATCTTAGTTAAGAGGTTCTGGGGTATGCTGGGATTTGCGAAAAGCATCACTGTACAATTTTCATGACCAACTGGATCCTGAATTGCCAAGATCTTTTCAGTATTTCTGATTGAAAATCCTAGTGATCTGTCAGGATTTGCTACAAAATTCTGACAATCACCATAATTTATTGTGTAAAAATTCACCAAGACATTTTTGCTTTAAAGTTAATTCAAATCAACTTTAAATAACTCTAAATTTGTATAAAACTTTTTATGTCAATCCCAAGAATTTTACAATTAGAATCGACCAAACCTTCAAAAATTAGTAAACACACTGTTGAATTGAGTCTTAAATTGATTTTGATATTAACAAACAGATATAAAAGAACAAGGTCCCTTGATGATACTGGTTATGCTACTAAATGAATTGCAAGAGTGTTATGCAGCTATCGAAAGAACCAGGTCTTGAGAAGACTTTTGATCATGAGTTGACGCTGATTCCTATTGCAAATTGAATTTCTTGAAGAATTTAGTTCATGCGCTACACACGTTGCATCAAGAAATTCGTGAACAAGGAAATATTGTTGCCCTTGCATAAAAGAAAAAATAGGAAATAGGAGAAAACACGCGGAGGTGAAAACAAGTATGGAAATTTAGTCCTATGATTGGATTCCTTAATCAAAATACTTTAATTTTGGAGAACAAAGTGTAGAAGAATTCAACCAACCTCACTCTTATATAAAGCACCACATTACTGATATTTGAGACTACTCTATTTCGCACAAATACTAAGATAATTCTTGACAAATAATAATCATTGCAAGAAGGTGTTGTGAAGGATTCAAGGAACTGAATGAAAGATTTTGAATCAAAAGATGAAGGTACTTTAGCTCTTGATATGATCCTAGGAAGCTCATGGGCGACTATGAAGGCTAAAACCCGTGATAGAGCTTCGGACATGCATTTCCATGTCACATGCCTTTTGGTGATGAAGACAAGGCCTTTGGAGGCCATGGACGGACAAGTCATAAAGGCATATATTGTGTGGATGATTGCTTGGAAGAATCATGGAGATAAGGCCAATTGATGGAAGCCACACAATGTCGTTAGAAGTGCAAACATGGTTAGAAGTGCAATTCAGGGTTAAAGAGTGAAATTCATGGTTAGGAATGCAATTCGTGGTTAGGAGTGCAAATTCGACGACAGGATTGCAATTCAAGAGGAGAAGGGTCCATGTTAGGTAGAGAATCAAGTAGCTATATGTAAAATCATACGAGTGTGTTAGTATTATCTTAGGATAGTTGGTAGTGCTAATTTAATGATTAGTGTTAATGATAGTTAATTATGGTGGATTCCATTGTTGGCTATTGAAACTATTTCCATTGATTTTCATATAGAGTTGTTTATTTGTGGATTCATTCGGATTACTCTTTGTTGAAGATCAAATAATATAGGTTCTTAGAGTTGATTCCAATTGGGAGGATTTAGGTTTCATATACCTAAGTTTGCCCATAGAATCATTACTCTTTGGGTCTTGCTTTTATCCCTCTATTCTCATCCCCAATTTTTTTGTTATTTTAGTTTTCGCATTTTTTTTATTTGAATCTGTTTCTTCCACAAGTCGAATCGTATCATTTGGTATCAGAGCTTATGCTAAAGGATTGTATCTACAATTCTTAATCTAGGTTCTTCTATTTTGAAAACCTTAAAAAAATCAAATTTTCAAAAATTCCAGAAAAACATAATTGTGTTAGTTTTGTTGTTTTGACACTAGATTATTGTTCCCTAGTGTTAGTTGAACCTAAATTTCAAGTTTCGTTCAATTTGAAGGTGTTTTGAGCATTCTACCATTATTGGAGCTTCAAGGTTTGAAACTTGAAAGTGGGTTTTGGTGGAAGAAGATGATTTTGGCTTCGAGAGTTATTCGGATTTGTTCTACCAATCAAGAGGATCTTAGAATTAAAATTTGGTGCAATTTGGAGTTGATTTGAAGGTGTTTGGAATTTTGGTGTTCTTGAAGAACTTTAAATCTTCATATAGAAGAAGACCCAAAAAAGGTGTGTTTGATCCAAAAGTCTTCAAGTCAAAGGTTGAAAAGTGTCTATGGGCCCAAAGTAAAAAAAAAGAAGGGAAAATCAGTTCGAAAATCTGATTTCAAAAAAATAATCAAAATGTCACGTCATGCGCTCAACTCAGCAGTCTGCCAACGTGGTTGCGCCAACAAGGCGCCAGTCAACAGCCTAGTCAGCGAATCCATGCCCAGTCACGCCCTGTTGGCGCGTGGGTACAACTTCAGAGAGTTGTACTTCAGCACTTTAGAGCCTTATTTAGGGCTATAGCACTGAAAAGGCTTCAGTACATTCAAAGTGGTTTTTCAAGCCAATTTTCACCCAAAATCTTCCCAGTTTGATTTTTTTCTCCTAATTGTTTTTCTTTAATCCTTTATAATTATTAACAACAAGTAATTAATCTTACTTATTGCTAATTAATTCTTGAATTTCATCACTTTTCATCCCAAATTTCCAAAACAAAAAAAATCGAAGTGTTGAAAATCGATTTTTCTTCTTTCCTTCTTATTTATTTTCTAAGCTAATTAACAATTAGTAATTATTCTTACTTGATTGTTAACTAGTTTTTGAGTCCGAATTTTCATTTCGTGGCAATTTCTTTTGTGTTTTTCTCTTTTATTTCATTGTGAATTGCTTGGCTCTTGTCCGTTTGTTTTGAGTCGTCCATCATTCCTTAAACAAGAATCTATTCTTCCACAAAGCTTAGCAACTGTGTGGATTGATTGGACAAGTGGTTTCTATACCAACTTTGGAAAAAGCATTAGGTTGTGGTAAACTTGAGTGCAAATACGAGTGATGTGAGGAGCTTTTGCTACTAACTTGTTTGCTCGTTTTGTAGGTACAAGAAGATGAGTCATAAGGGAGGGAGATATAAGGAATTATGTCATCCATAGCATTGGAATTCTTACTATGGTGACATGGAGAACTATACCTCTAGTAATGGAGGATATTGTTATGCTAGTGATGAAGAATATGGAGGCGACGGTGGTCAACATGATCATGGTCAATATGATGGTGAGAATTACTACTCTGGAAGCGAATATGGGACAAATATTTCTCATGGGGCTTATGAAGAAGGTGAGGATGCCTATGGTGAGGACGAAGATGATGAAGATTCTCAGACTACATAACATGGGTATGGAGGCGACTTGAGGTATATTCCTTCCTTACACCTACGTTATGAATCAATTAGAGAAAAATTGTGTGCATTAGGAAATTGTGATGAACATGAACCTTGTGATTATGCGCTTTGTGGTGAATATGGCCAAGAAGATAGTAAGTTTGAATGTGATATTTGTGAAGAGCCTTCTAGTAAATATTCATGTACATTAACTCGTGATACTTCATATTCCAAGAAAATGGTATAAATGTGTGGATTGGACCAAGTAGAAGTTGTCCTAGAAGGAAAGGGGAATATACATTTCCTACTTCAAGAAATACAATGAATTGTACTACTTATCCTAGAACGAGTGTGCCATGTTCTCGATATGGTTATGATGTTGAAGGTAGGAGGGGAGCATCAATAGGCAACAGAAGTAGAGGAAATGCCATGTTTCAAGAAGGAAATGACCCGAAAAGGCAGATTCATAAAATGAAGGTTAGAGCCTTTGGTTGTGAGGGTTACTATTTTGTGCTTGATGATGGTAGTCATGGCAACTACATTACACCTCAATCGGTTGAATGGTTGAGGATACCTTGTGTGATGAGATGGGAACCTTACTATGATCAAAGAGGGTACTTGGTTGATAGGAGCGTTAAGGTATTCATTACACATGGTGAGTACCAAGAGGAGGTTTGATGTGATGTGCTTCCCATGAATACTTGTCACATATGTTTGGGATATCCTTCGTTCCAATTTTAATAGGGTCCCATATGAGCAATAATGGTACAAGTGCATAGTGGATGCTAGAGAGAAACTTATATTTCCATTCATGCATCCTAATCTCGAGGCGAATGCAAGTAAGAAACATTCCAACATAGAGTGGCCAACTTTGTGTATAAAATCTAGTGAAGAAGATTACTTCGAATGGGAACACAAGTTGAATAATATCTTTAAATGCTACAACTACTTGGAAGAGAAGAAAGTGGAGCTAGCTCCTAACACCCTAAGATGAGCCCTTATTAAACATTGGGAGCATGAGAAGGTAAAGGGGCACCCAATTGAGACTTGGAGTGCCTTGAAGGAATTTTGGAGGTGTCGTTTTGTCAATCCATATGAAAAGGAAAGAACCAAACACATTCCGAAAAGGAAAGAACCACTACAATAAGAGAAGGTTACTCCAAGTGAAGCCAGAGGGAAAGAGGAAGTGAAGGGTTCACCAAATCCTTCACAAGAGATTCTTAGCACTTGCCCCAACTCCCATGAAATTGAGAGAGAAAAGATTGAGAGGAGTAAGGGAGAGAAAAGTGACAACTCTAGAAAGGAAAAAGGAGAAGTTGTGTGGAGTGATGTGAGAGGGTTATCACAACCCAATTCTAACTCATGTAACTTTTCCTTCTTTTCTAGTTGTCGTGCAGGTATTCTTGGAAGCAAATCGAAAGATGAACCTCAAACTGTGAAAGCTCATGAGCTAGTTAAAGACTTCCCAAAAGAGCAAATGTGCTCCACCATTGAAAACCACGGTAAAGAAGACACTTTGTGTGAACTTCAATGTAAAATAACTAATCTCGACACTTCAATTAATGTGAATAATCATCTTGTTGACTTGAGTATGAGTGATAGCTTATACTTATGTGAGCTTAGTGAGTTTTTACTAAGGCTGGCCAGTGAGCTGGGACGGCCCGACCCCGACCCGACCCCGATTAGTATTAAAAAAAATCAGTAGTGGGACTCGAACCGGGACGGGACAATGTCTCATCCCGACCCGTCCTGAGCCCGCTGCAGGCCCGCCAGACCCGAGCCCGCCCCGAGCCAGTCCCGAGCCCACCCCGATCCCGCCTGTAGCCACCCCTTTGCAAATATAGTCATTGCACCAACGACCATTTTAGATTTTGGCCGTTGGGAAACTGCCATTTTTGGCCTCCCCTCCTCCCCCAACCCCCCCTACCCCTTAATATTTATTTTTAACCCATAAGTTATTATATTTACACTTTAACCCAACTTTCCAACTATAAATAACTCATTTTCTCTTCATCTTTCTCACAAATCTTCCTACAATCTCTCTAATCTCTCAATATATCTCTCTACAAGTCTACATTGTTTACTAAATATTCAATTTTATTTATTCATTTGGGAATTGGGAGTGAAGTTGGCAACTAGCTTGAGGATCTTCCATCGAGCAAAGTTTTAATTTTCAACCTCTCGATTAAACGTCGACGTTACGTCGGCGTTTGGTACATTCATTCCTTCATTAAATTATTATTGTCTGTTTATTTTATTTAGCGCACTTAAATTTATTATCTTTAATTATTTATTATCATAATTAAAATGAAAGGATTAAGAGGTATGTTTAAGGGTAAGAGTGCTTCTTCTAGTAGGGGAAACCAGGGCAAGGGTACTTCTTCTAGTCATCTTATTCCTACACAGGATGATTTTGTTGATACTCAACATTTTCCTACAATATCATTAGATTTAGACGATGAGCTATTTTCTGGAACTCAAGAAGACTTTAATTTAGACGATGATCTAGATGATACACCCACTAATGTTGATGACAACACACCCACTAATGCGCCTTCAACTGAAATGCCTCATATTCCCCCTAGTATGAGACGAGGTCCAGCAAATTGACCATTAAAATCAGATGCATGGATATTTTTTGATAGGGATGTAGAGAATCAAGTAACTAGATGTAAAATTTGTAAAAATGTTTTAAAAATTTAAAATTGGAAAAGGTCACGGTGGGACGGGGGTTTAATTAGACACGTAGTAAGTGCTCATCCAGCTAGGTATGCCCAATACCAGGCTTCAAAATCGGGTGCGCAAACGCCCGCTCCATCGGGACAAGGTTCACATACTGATACTGTCCCGGACCAAGTGCAGGGTCAAATTAACCCCACGACGGGGGGAATTGTAGGCCCTAAATACAATAAACATAGAGATAGGGAAGCAATATCAAAATTAGTTGTTGTGGAGGGTTTGCCTTTTTCATTTCCTTCATCTCCCGGTTTTATTCATTACATTAGAGATATATATAATCCTGCTTTTAACGATTTTCCTAGATCAACTGTTAAGAGAGATGTATTTAAATTCGCACATGAATATCAACAATATTTATGTTATTCATTATATCATTTTAATGGCAAGGTATCTATCACGTCTTATATAGGTCGTAGTACTAACGGCCATGATTATTTAACGGTAACTTGTCATTGGATAGATTATAAATGGTCTATGCAAAAATGTATCTTAGCGTATAGATATATAGATGATAGGCACACTGGTACTTTATTGCAGATAATATTTATCAAGTGTGCCGTTATTATGGAATAACCGATAAAATTATGACTATTACATTAGATAACGCTTATTCTAACAATTATGCTATTACAATTTTAAAAAATAGTTTAACTCCATCTTTTTCAGATCATTTTCATATAAATTGTGCGTGCCATATATATAACTTAATTGTAAATGATGGTCTATCATTTTTTCAAGACATTCTTAGTAAAATACAATTTTCTATAAACTTTATTTTTAAAAGTAATAGAGTACAACGAAGAAAAGAATATAAAAAAACTTGTCACGATTGTGGACTACCTTATAGAAAAATTTCAGAAGAAGTATCCACTAGGTGGAATTCTTTATACGAGCAACTACTTGTTGCTTATGACTATAGAAAGCCTATAACTTTATTTTTTAACTCTCGTAATCAAAATTCAGCTGATATGATTGTAGATAGTGATTAGGTAAAAATTTCCGAACATATTGTATTTTTAGAGAAATGTTTTCAAGCAACAAAAGAATTTTTCGGTACATATTATCCTACAATTTCAACTATGTTGTTTTATATAACTCTAATATTTTTATTACTTAGTGAATATATGGAAAATCAGCTTATATGACAGCTATTAAAAAAATGTTTATCAAAATAAAAAATATTTTATTTCTATTCCCACTATTTATATTATTGTTGTTGTATTAAATCCGACTATTAAAATAGACAGTACTAAATCACTAATTGAAACTATTTACGATTGTATAGAAGTACTACCACCTCCAAGTCCCAAAAATCTAAATCACCCACCACCTATTGAACAAACTAAAGAAGAAGTGTTGTCTAGCGTAGAAGACCAATGCAAAAAAATATATAGGTTTTACCAACAAGAAAATGCTAGTAACTTACCGGCTTCCATACCATCTTCTTCATCTTCAACACAACCTCACAAAAGACATGTTGTTTCTGCGGCTAGTATTGAAAGCCTCAGAAATAGAATGTGCGGCCGTACCGCTACTAACCAAATTAGAGAGTTGGATATTTTTGTTTTGCAGGGTTCTGTACCGTACCAAGAAGTTATCAATGAAGATGGACATGAAGTCTTGTTGAAATACTGGAGGGGGAATGAGAAGACCTTTCTGACACTTTCAATGATGGCCCGAGATGTTTTGAACATTCAAGCGTCATCAACTGCGTCTGAAAGCATTTTTTCTGCCGGCATATATCAAATAGGAGACCACAGACACTCATTAGCCGGAGACAACTTGGAAATTGCAGTATTATTCAGAGATTGGATACGAGCGGAGCGGAGAAGGTGCGGTCAACCGGAGATCAACGAAGAAGAAGACGAAAACTACAACGAAATCTTATCCGAAGGTAGTGGAAGCGACATGGATCAATTTGACCAACAAATACCAATTCCAACCGAAGAACCACAGGAAATTATCAAGCAATTAGAACAGGTTTTTTGAGAATGTAATTTTTTTAATTGCAATTTTATTATGTAATTTACAACTTCTGGACAACACCACAAAGTTGCAATTTAGACAATTGTATTTGTATTACAAAAAAATCATATGTCTATTAAATAATATAAGAGGCACATTGGGATGTTTTTATTACACTATCTTGTCTTGTTTATTGAGTTTTTTTTATACATGTGTTATTAAAAAAAAAAAGGAAAACCCGCCGGAACCTGCCCCGATCCTGACCCCGCCCCGCCCCGACCCGACCCGATTCCGACGGGATCGAGATCAGGACGGGACTGGAGCAAGTCCCACCAGACCCGACCCCGCCCCTTTCGCCCGTCCCGCCCCGACCCCGACCCAGTCAAACCCGGCCCACCAGACCCAAGCCCGGCCCACTGGCCAGCTATAGTTTTTACCATGTTGTGAGCATAATTCTTTAATGATTATTGACAATGTTGTTGATATTGGCGTTCCAACACTTGTTGATCCTTTTGATGACCGAATTGATGCTTTTTATGAGATCAATTTGTGTCCACCTAGTGTTTTGACACGTATGATAAGAGTGTTTGTTCATTATCATGTGCTGAGATTGCTCACCCACTAGTTGATCCTATTGATGACTGAATTGATTCTTCTAGAAAGTTCGATTTGTATCCAACTAGTGTGGATATTTGTATTGATCAACTTGATTATTATGATAACCCACTAATAGAGGATCTTTGTGATGTGCTTAATGAACCTCAAATTGGTGAAGATATTGATATAGTTGATCATGTATATAGTCATATAAAGAAAAATGCTTTGAAAAATGATGATTTTCTTTATGAGATTGAAATTACATGTTTGCAATCCTCATCATTCATTGATTGTTCTCTTTTTAAAGATAATGTCTTATTTGATGATGACATGATTAGTGAAAATGAGGTGCATAGTGGTATGTGTTGTGATGATGAACATGTAGCCACCTTTGGAGGCTACAAAGTATTTGGTAATCCACTATGGGAGGATGATGTCAGAGCGATTTGGAAGGAAAAGAACATACTTTTTTGAAGGACTGTGCTAGATCTTCTAACCTAAAGGGGGATGAGATGCTACTCAAAGCTTGGCATAGGATCGATGAGCTTAAAGGTAAAACTCTTTCTCTTGACGAACTTGATTATGTGATTAACTTATTTGTGAAGTTTCATCAAAGGTGGAGACTTGAAGAGGGGTTTTGGAGAGGACCTCACTGGCCAACAACTTGGTATGATGTCACATCTTATACTTCCTTCTAGGACGGTATGTATTTGTGGCTCATGCTTATTCTTGGGCTTTCTAAAGCCATAGAGGTAACTTCTTTGTGTGATAAATATGGTAGTAATACTTCTAGTCGTTCATGTGATTCTTTACTAGTGTTATTACTTAATTTTATGTTGGGCTTGCATGGGAAATGTGAGCAAAATAGTGTGGGGGATACTTTGTATTTGACCCCAATGTCGACTTGATAGTGGATCCTTTCTTGGGATGGGCTAGTGTAATAATTAGACTATTGACTTGGGTTGGTTTTGTTTATGATGTTGCACTTAGTTGTGAGGGAGATCACTTGTTTCTTGACTTAAGGGAAGATATGTGCTTCTTGAATGCTAGGATCAATGTGAAATTGCATGTTTGTTTTCCTAAATGCATTGGGTTCCTTAATTTACCCTTTTGTCAACATGTCTTGAATAGCCAAGTGTCTTGGGCATTATTGGGATACATAGTCTTTCTAGATCCTTATGATGCTTGGTTATATCATAAAAGTGAGCCATTTAGTGTGTTGGTTGCATGCTTTGCTTACTTTAGGTATTATCATTTGCCTTATGATGATTACTTTGTTTGTTGTGTGCAATGATATGCACTCATACTCTTTCATGTCGTGCAAGGTACGGATTCGAGGACGAATCCTTTTGAAGAATGGGAGGATGATATGATCCTAGGACGCTCATGGGCGACTATGAAGGCTAAAACCCGTGATAGATCTTCGGACATGTATTTCCATGCCACATGCCTTTTGGTGATGGAGACAAGGCTCTTGGAGGCCATGGAAGGACAAGTCATAAAGGAATATATTGTGTGGATGATTGCTTGGAAGAATCATGGAGATAAGGCCAATTGATGGAAGCCACACAATGTAGTTAAAGGTGCAAACATGGTTAGAAGTGCAATTCATGGTTAAATTCATGCAATTCGTGGTTAGGAATGCAATTCATGCAATTCGTGGTTAGGAGTGCAAATTCGAGGATAGGATTGCAATTCAAGAGGAGAAGGGCCCATGTTGGTTATTTGTGCAAAGGCCAGTTCTGTGTCTTTGTTGTAATAGAGATAGTATATAAGGAACCCTTAGCCTTATTTTCATCCTTAACTTGAAGATGAATGTTGAAATCATATGAGTGTGTTAGTAATATCTAGGGGTGGCCAGTGGGCCGGGCTCGGGACTGTCGGGTCGGATTTGGCGGGATCGGGTCGGATCAGGCGGGATCGGGATAGGCGGGATTTGCCGAAGTCCCGCCCCGATCCTGATCCCGTCGGAATCGGGATTGGGAACAAGATCCGGGGCGGTTTTTTTTTTTTTTTTTTTGCACTTAATTTTAAAAATAACATATATATATATATATATATATATATATATATATATATATATATATATATATATATATATATATATATATAAAACTCAATAATTAAACAAGACAAGATAGTGTAATAAAAACATCCCAAGACTGCTTTTTGTCCCTTTTATATTATTTAATAGACATGTGATTTTTTTTGTAATACAAATACAATTGTCAAAATTGCAACTTTGTGGTGTTGTTCAAAAGTTGTAAATTACATAGTAAAATTGCAATTAAAAAAATTACATTCTGAAAATAACTTGTTCTAGTTTCTTGATAGTTTTCTATGGTTCTTCGGTTGGAATTGGTATTTGTTGGTCAAATTGCTCCACGTCGCTTCCACCACCTTCGAATAAGATTTCGTTGTAGTTTTCGTCTTCTTCTTCATTGATCTCCGGTTGACCGCACCTTCTCCGATTCGCTCGTATCCAATCTTTGAATAATACTATAATCTCCAAGTTGTCTCCGGCTAATGAGTGTCTGTACTCTCCTATTTGATATCTGCCGGCAGAAAAAGCACTTTCATACGCCGTTGATGACGCTTGAATGTTAAAAACATCTCGGGCCATCATTGAAAGTGTCGGAAAGGTCTTCTCATTCCCCCTTCAGTATTTTAGCAAGTCTTCACGTCCTTCTTCATTGAGAACTGTTTGGTATGGTACAGAACCCTGCAAAACAAAAATATCAAACTCGCTAATTTGGTTAGTAGCAGTACGGCCGCATATTCTATTTCTGAGGCTTTCAATACTAGCCACAGAAACAACATGTCTTTTGTGAGGTTGTGTTGAAGAAGAAGAAGAAGATGGTATGGAAGCCGGTAGGTTACTAGCACTTTCTTGTTGCTAAAACCTATATATTTTTTTGCATTCGTCTTCTACGCTAGACAACACTTTTTCTTTAGTTTGTTCAATAGATGGTGGGTGATTTGGATTTTTGGGACTTGGAGGTGGTAGTACTTCTATACAATCGTAAAAAATTTCAATAAGTGATTCAGTACTTTCTATTTTAATAGTCGGATTTAATACAACACCTATAATATAAATAGTGGGAATAGGAATAAAAAAAATTATTTTGATAAACATTTTTTAATAGCTGCTTTATAAGCTGGTTTTTCCATATATTCACTAAGTAATAAAAATATTATATCTATATAAAACAACATAGTTGAAATAGTAGGATAATATATACCGAAAAATTCTTTTGTTGCTTGAAAAAAATCTCTAAAAATACAATAATACAATAAGTTCAGAAATTTTTCCCCAATCGCTATCTACAACCATATCAGTTGAATTTTGATTATGAGAGTTAAAAAATAAAGTTATAGATTTTCTATAGTCATAAGCAACAAGTAGCTCGTATAAAGAATTCCACCTAGTGGGTACTTCTTCTGGGATTTTTCTACAAGGTAGTTGACAATCGTGACAAGTTTTTTTATATTCTTTTCTTCGTTGTATTCTATTATTTTTTAAAATAAAGTTTATAGAAAATTGTATTTTACTAAGAATGTCTTCAAAAAGTGATAGATCATCCTTTACAATTAAGTTATATATATGACACTCACATTTTATATGAAAATGATCTGGAAAAGATGGAGTTAAACTATTTTTTAAAATTGTAATAGCGTAATTGTTAGAAGAAGCGTTATCTAATGTAATAGTCATAATTTTATCAGTTATTTCGTAATAATCGCACACTTGATAAATATTTTCTGCAATAAAAGTACCAGTGTGCCCATCATCTATATATCTATACGCTAAGATACATTTTTGCATAGACCATTTATAATATATCCAATGACAGGTTACCGTTAAATAATCATTGTCGTTAGTACTACGGCCTATATCAAAAGTGATAGTCACTTTGCCATTAAAATGATATAATGAATAACGTAAATACTATTGATATTCATGTGAGAATTTAAATACATCTCTCTTAATAGTTGATCTAGGAAAACCGTTAAAAGAGGGATTATACATATCTCTAATGTAATGAATAAAATCGGGAGATGAAGGAAATGAAAAAGGCAAACCCTCCACAACAACTAATTTTGTTATTGCTTCCCTATCTCTATGTTTATCGTATTTAGGGCCTACAATTCCCCCCGTCATAGGGTTAATTTGACCCTATACTTGGTCCGGGACAGTATGTGAACCTTGTCCCGATGGAGCGGACGTTTGCGCACCCAGTTTTGAAGCCTCGTATTGGGCATACCGATTTTTTTAAAATGTCGGGTTAGGGGCGGGACCGGGCCGACCCGGCCTACTGGCCAGCCATAGTATTAGCTTAGGATAGTTGGTAGTGCTAATTTGGTGATTAGTGTTAGTGATAGTTAATTATGGTGGATTCCATTGTTGGCTATTGAAACTCTTTCCATTGATTTTCATATAGTGTTGTTCATTTGTGGATTCATTTGGATTACTCTTTGTTGAAGATCAAATAGTATAGGTTCTTAGGGTTGATTCCAATTGGGAGGATTTAGGTTTCATATACCTAAGTTTGCCCATAGAATCATTACTCTTTGGGTCTTGCTTCTATCCCTCTATTCTCATCCCCAATTCTCTTGTTATTTTAGTTTTCGTGTTTTTGTTATTTGAATCTGTATCTTTCACAAGTCGGATCGTATTAGCTCTTGAGTTGGTTAGGTTTGAATTTTATTTTTTTAATTGTAACATATTTCGCTTTGGAGAAGTATTGTTGTAGGTGATCAATTCTGAAGTTTGTGGCTTTCTAGACCACGATTATAGTCACGAAAGGAGTTACTACAATTAAGTTGATGGTAGGGGTTAAGGTATTAGAGTTTGTAGTATCTTTGGTTATGGAGTTATAACTTAAAACTGCTATTGAAGTTAGTGTAGTTTTTAGGTAAATCCTACGAGTGTAGGTTGTGGATTTTACTCCCTTGAGTAAGAATTTTTTACATAAAATTACTTGTATATTTTAATTTCGCACTTTATTGATTGTGTTTAGATTACTGACGTTAAAGAATTAGGTTCTTTTAAGTCGCAAAAATTGAATAAGACACAATTCACACCCCTTCGTGTCTAGGTGCGTTGCTAAAACAACATTCACTTTTTGTCTTCTTCAATAAACTTTTTTCAAGCTCAACACTCCAGCGATGATGTTCTTCAATTTTTCCAACCAAATCAACCCAAGTCATTAAGGATATATTATATAAATTTAATGCAACAATACCCATGCAATTACAATCTCAAATAAGTAACGAGAAGAAATAGGAAGAGGAAGCGATTTCGTGGCGAGAATCTACATTTGTTAAACTTCTGTAAAGAGGTCAAAAAATAAATGAGTGTCCTTAGGTAGTCGAAGTGCATAGATACTTAATTTTTGGACCACATTTAAGTCAAATACATAATGCACAAAAATTTGCAAGTTTATCCATGGCTGAAGTTCAATAATTTTTTATTAGCTCATATAGCTGAATTCAACTATTTTTGCCAAATTTTTTGTCATGTGGTTGAATTTCGTCAATGTTATCTGAATCATAATCATTTTTGCCTGAATTTCAGCCATATGTGATTGAACTCATACAAAAATGGTTGAAGTTAATGCACATATGACTAAAGTTTAGCCATATTTTCTTGAATTTTAGCCGGAATTGCTTGAACTTCAGCTATATGTAACTTTAGACGAGAGTTTTGTCAAACCTAATTTCAGATATCACATATCTTAAATTGTTCCGAAGGGGTCAGACATGTAAAAAATCAGTATAAGTTAAATAGTGGTATCCAAAAAAAGTAAACCAATTTTTACTTAGATAGGCCACCCCACATAAATGGGAATTCGCACAAATGTCCTTCTTTCAGGTGGTCTTTAATTTTTGCCCTTCACCTAAAAAAAATTGGGTTATGTGTTCGAATCCCAGCTTAGTTAAAAATTTAAAAAAAATAGCAAGACATAGTTTGGATTCGTAAGCCAGAGTTTACTTACAAACTATGTCTTAAGGCAGAGTTTGCCTGCAAAGTATGTCTTAAGGCAGAGTTTGCCTGCAAAGTATGTCTTATAAGGCAGAGTTTGCCTGCAAAGTATGTCTTATAAGGCAGAGTTTGTCTGCAAATCATGCCTTATAGGACAGAGTTTGCCTTAAAGTAGCAAACTCTATTTTAAGGCATGCAAACTCTACCTTTAAGACAGAGTTTGCCTTCAGGCACATAAGACAAACTCTGCCGTATAAGGTAGAGTTTGTAAGCAAATTCTGCCTTGTGAATTCAAACTCTACCTTGTAAATTTTTTTAAATTTTTAACTGAGTGGGGGTTCAAACTCCGAGCCTCGAAATATTTTTAAGTGAAGAACAAAAATAAAATACCAATAATTTGAGGGGTAAAAATAAATACTAGTGCTTTTGAAAGTCAATCCGCACAAAAACTTGTCCGAGCCCTATCCTAAATTCTTTTCATATAAATTAGAACAGAAAATAATTAAATACTTGGTAATTTCAGTTTGCTCCTCCATAAAAACGCTCTTGAGTTCCTACTCGAATGGCAAAAGCTAATGCAATGGGTATAGCAATTTCTTGGCATGGATTATTTGCTATTATTCTATGTCTCCTTGTCGCATTAATTTCCACGTCAACCTCCATAGTCCACGCTGATGAACTTTCTTTAGGTAACGTTTCTCTTAAATTCTAGGGTTCTCAAACATTATTTTGTCTTTATCTTATTTTTTTCCCATGACTTTAAGATTACGAGTGTTTGACACTTAAGGAGTCTTGCTTTAGGCTTGTAGTCCTTGTAAATTACTATTATTACAGAAAATATGCCTCAACTAAAAAGTAATTGTAATCAGTTCTAATGAATTCTTAATATTCATCAGTTTCATAATGGAGGTCTCATATTCGAAACACTCCTGCCTACGACTGCAGGGGATTTGTCTTCTGGGTCGAGCTCGTAGCACGAGGCTTGCCTAGTGCGGGTTATCTCTCACGTGTTGTTTGTGTGCTATTACACTGGAGTGGGGTTTACCCTGTGCGCGGCTCTTGTCATAAAAAAATAATATTCATCAGTTTCATTATAATTTGCAGAAATAATTCTAAGAAGGCTTACTGGTTTTAATGTTGAAGTTGCTACTATTTACTGTATTTGAATTTTGAGAAGTTATTTTTTCTTGATGGATTAAAGTAGAAAAAGGATAAGTAGATTTTTTGTTGCTAATGTTTATAGTCTATTTGGCCAAGCTTTTAAAATCAGCTTATTTTGAAAAGGGCTTTTCAAAAAAGTGTTTTTGGTGAAAAACAATTTGTATTTGCCTAATCAAATTATAAAGCGCTTCTGGGCAGCAATTAGTATTTGACTAAGCTTTTAACAAGTGCTTCTAAGTATATTTTTTGCAAAGTGTTTTTCAGAAAAGTACTTTTGTGGGAAAGCTATTTTTTAAGCTTTTGTAAAACAGCTTCAGCTACTCTCCAAAAACACTTATTTTCTCCCAAAAGCTTGGCCAAACACCTCACTTCTTTAAAATAAGCACTTTTTGAAAAAAAAAATTAAGCACTTTTGGCGTCTCAAAAGCTTGGCCAAACAGGCTATTAGGCTTGCTTGTTGCTCGTCAAAACTGAGTAATTGAGAATATACTCTTTTCTAAAAGTAAGGTAGTTTATATATGAATGACCAGCAACAAGGCTGTGCTGTAGCATTGAGACAATTAGAAACAGCTGTTGGTTATAACAGAGTATGTAAGGAGTTAAAAACAGTCAAACATGGCCTCAACATCTTGAGAAAGATTTACATTTGCCATGTTGTCCCAAAAAGATAGAAACATAATAGGCTGTTTGTTGTTTATCAAAATTGCTGCATTTAATATGGTATACGAAAAGGGTTCCTAACCTCTACAGCTAGATGGACTGGGTTGTTTTTTCTTTTTCTCCTAACTTCTTCTCACTTTAGTTCGCCTGTTGTTACTATTTCTCACATATCTGTAACACTGATTTGGGATGCACTATAACCTCATGAATTGATACTAGCACTTTCTTTCTTTCTTTGTTTATTTTATTTTTATATCTGATAGTCAAGTACTTGTACATATTGTGCTATCTCTTTTTCGGAGTTCGCTTGGTTTCAAATCCGTATTTTCTGTCGAGAGAGAGCTTACCCAGAAAGTATTGGTAGTTTTTCTTGATAGCTCCTTCTTTACTGTGGTTAGTGCCCAACTGCCCCTGCATAAAATCCAACATTTAGGACTGGCTTGTTGGTAAGAGGTGATCCTTCGGTGAAAAAGAGTTGTATAGAGTTTTTAGCGTTCCCTTTTGACCAGTTGTTAGTAGAACATAGAGCCAAGCATGAGCTCCTACAAAACATTATAACATGTTTATACCTCGAAATGGTATATTTTTCTTTGAATGATTAGATGCTGGTTATACTCATTATAATTTCCTTTCCTTTTTGTGTTCGACAGTTGTATCTCAATCTACCACGCTGCAGATATCTCCAGGATTAGTAGTGGAAAACTCTCCCGGCTCTAAGCCAGGAACTAAAGTCATTTGTGAGAGAGTTCAGATCCATGGCTTGTCAAGGCTTACAAATCTGAGAAAGTTTTCCCATTCAGTAAAGGTGAATATATCATATCTGAATCCAAGTGGGCGTCCACCTAATGCTGAGGTCTGTTTCCATAGGTGAGCCACTAACCCTTTGTTTCTTTGCTGTTTAAACTGAAGGACTTATGAAACTTCAAGTCTCCAACTGATGATTCTTGTAGCGTATTTCATTTCTTTTGCTGACAAGTAGTTTTAGCATAATGGCTTTTATATTGTGAAAAGTCACAATCGATGATTTTTTCAAAAAGAAAAATCATAATAGATGAGTTGCTGACAACTTGATTTATTTACTTCATGGGCTGCCTTTCTTATTGGTAAATCATTTTTTATAGATCAGATACAATGACTTATGTGATAAATCACATGGTAAGTTAACTAATCTTCCACCTTCCCTTATATTTGTTGTTAACGTTGTCCGTATGCCTTATCAATTTTTATTGGTCTGATAGATATCTAAGAATTTGAGTGCTTTATTACGGGTTAAATCATTATATTTGAGGGACATTCTTTCGAGAAGTAAAATCTATACCCTTCTCTTGAGTAGTATAATGGCTAAAACTGAAGGTGATGACTGATAAGGGTGATTTACTACTAGTATGACCCATTTATCAGAAAAAATAACAGAACAATTTCTGGTATGACCTGTCTAATGATGGTTGCTTTTGCTTCCACGTTTATGCTCTTTGAGCTCTTAATATGAAACTTTTCCAACTGAAATCTCATCTGATTACAAAAGGCAGCTAAAGAGTTAGATACCTATTGAAAATCAGATAGGTATAGGCAGGCGGTCCACTTCATATTTAATGTCTTGAGATAATGTGATGTTTATAAATTGTTAAGGGCCATTATCATCTTTGCAGGAATCAATCCCTTGCAATTGGGATGTGCCCGCCAGGCCAATGGATGAAACTAACCAAGGGTTCTTGGGTGAGATCAATGTCACCTTTTGATCACAAGTTCTTGGATATTAGGATGGCAAGCTCATCTAAGGAAAATTTTCAGGTCTCGCTGCATGAAGGTTTGTTCTCCCTGGGCCAATCTGAAATTAACTTTTTTTTTTAGTTTTATTGGCTTTTGGTATTTTAACTCAATTAAGTAACCTTAATATCCTTTTGTGCAGATTTTTTTTGGTACCGTGTTATGTTTCTGGTACTGGGGATATTGTTAAGTACTCTGGCATCCTTCCTTAGCAAGTCTCTAGTATTTTACTATGGTGGTGCAATGTCAGTAGGGGTTTTTCTTGTGATACTGATGGTTCTTTTCCAGGTAACTTTGTACCCTTGCATTCTCAAAGAAGTATTTGTACTTTCGTAAACTTGTCCCTTTTCTGAGTGCAAAGAACATCCTCTGCTAGGATTGCTAGCTTCTCTATTTTTAATATTAAAGAGCATGGGTGGTCTTGTTAGGATTGTCTTTTCAGTTACATATCTTGATATTTTATTTCAAATTTACTAAGCAAACTATTTTAGTTGATTTCAGAAGCTAAACTACATTTTTCAATGGTATCAAATGAGATAACATTTTTTTGAAATGAAAACTGCTTAGCAACGGGAAACTGCAGAGTAGCACCATAAAAGCTCCACAGTAGTATTTTACAAAAAAAGTATGTGTAAACTTAAGATGGATCTGCAACTTGCAAAAATCACCCAAATGTTGGCGGAAAAAAGGGGAGACGAAAGCTAACAAGATTGCTAACTTTGTTGACAAATCACTTGAAATCATATTACAAAGGAGATAAAAATGAGATATTGAAGAAGTTTAAAAATTTTATGCTCTTCTGTTCTCGTTACCTGTTATTTGGACGTGGAAAGTATCTCTTTTTTCTTGGAAAGTATCTTTTTTTTTCTTGGAAAGTATCTTTGCCTAATTGTCTTTGTTTTTATTTTACAGTGATATATTTTTCTAATCTAATGGAAGTTTAACTTCTAAAGTATAGTTCACATTTTATAGTTTAGGTTTCTTCCCCTAAACGGCACATGTGAATTAAATCAGATATGCTTAAAAAGAGGGAGGAAATGAGAAAATAATACAAATATAAGTAGATGCAGATACGACAGAGTAGTGAATTAAATTATAAATGTACTTATTATATCTGATGCTAGTTATTATCTTCTTTAACTGCATTGTCCTCTATTACAGGAGAATGTCCTAGGTAGAAAGTGAAAAAATGTTGTGAAGGGTAAAACTAGGTCTTGCGTAACTTTATCATAGAAGATTGGCTATTTGTCCTCTTTGGTGAAATGGCATTTTTTGGGGCCTTTAGAAAAGATAAGTAGGCAAGGATACGGAGTCAACTAATTTGAACAAAAGGAGTTTTATGTAGAACTTATCCAAAAAAAAAAAAAGGTTAGAGTAGTTAATTCGGACTCTCATTCTAATCTTACTTCACTGCGATTAATAATTATGAAATGTTGGAAATCTGGAAAATAATAATTTCTAGTGTTCAAAACTAGAAAAAGATAGAGCATGTGAACTGAAAAGCATATGGACAGGATAGGAAATAATTCCCAATAACTAATCACGAAATAGATGTTTCTCTAAAGAATGATAAATAGCTTTTAGGTGATACCATTTACAGTCGTGAAACTGACAGGTGATGTCATAACCCACGACGGATGTGAGAACATCTAATTTCCGTTTTATAGAAACAAAAGAAACAACTTTATGCCCACTTTACATATCAATAACCTTTTATAGTTTGAATCTTATATTTGTCAAGTTAAAGGCGGCAATTTCTACACTGTTGTAGATGTGATTTTCTTTTTCATATGAATTAATTCAACTTGAAGTGGTGTGTTAGTCCTAATTTTGATTTGATGAGGTAGGCGAAGATTTTAGCATTTTAGAGATGTACAAGAGATCTTTTAAAGTGTACTTTTGAAGTCTTATAGAGTCTCATGTGTTGAATTAGTTTAGCTTAATAAAAAGATAAAATATTCCAATCTTGGAGCCAATCAAGATTAGGGCTTATGATGTACAATTCTAAATACTACATTAGAAACATTATTCCAACTAACAATCCAATCATCTGACATTTGTCACCGTCAGCAATGTTAATAAATCAGAAAATGTTCAATATTTTATCTTGAGCTACGTGCATAGCAGCTGTATACCATGTATGAATGTGTGTAGATGTATAAAAGTAGGTATATATATATATCATGCTTTCATGTTGAATTTCTGATTGACGATTTGGTACTTCTAATGACAGGGGATGAAGCTTCTTCCGACTGGTAGGAAGAGTTCACTAGCAATCTTCTTGTATTCATCCATTGTGGGTATCTTTGCTAGTACAAGTATACTATTAGCAGTTATTCTCTGTGTCATTCTTTTTAAATTTTGTTACTAAGAGTCCATGTTTTTGCATTCAGATTGGTGTAGGATCTTTTATTCTACGCTATGTGCCACAATTGTTGCGTTCAATACTTGACGAGATTGGCATTGGTGAAGACATGTACACCCCTGTATGTAAGTTCTTACTATTGGTTTTATTAGTTGCCTTAATTCTTTGGAACTTTAGGGTTCGTCCATTCATTTTACTTAATATTGGATGCCTGTTAGGAAAACCTTTTGCTAAGAGTTCTCATGCCAATGATAATCTACCTCATATAACTTGATGTTGAGTGCCTCTATAAGTTAAATGTCAAAAGTTAAACGTCTGAAAAGCATATGCGGCAAACCGCTGCTGTTATTTCAAGATAAGATGATTGGATTTTCGTAAGTGCAACCTGTTTGGTTTCTGCACTGAGCATTCCACTTCCAGGGAATTTTGGATGACATGGACTCTTTTGTTGCAGCTGGCAATATTTCTGCTGCTTTTCCTCGCGATTGCTGGAGCTTGGTTGGGGTTTTGGGTTGTTCACAAACTTGTACTTGCAGAAGATGGATCAATTGACATTGGAGTATCTCACTTTGTTGGTTGGTCCATTCGAATTTTTGCTTACGCGTTGATTCTTCAGAGTTCTGTGGATCCCTTATTGGCTCTGCTGGCATTGATATGTGGAATTCTGATCTCATCAATCTTGAGGAGATTATTCCGTCCCAAATTTGTTCTGCGCTTTTTCAAGTGAGTAAAAATCTATTAGCATCCTTTCTCCCAATATTTTCCAATTGATGCTTATGTAGTGTGGTTGCTTTATTCTGTTGTTACGTATATGGGTGGAAGACTTTCGCTTTTGCAGTCACTTCGTATTTTCACTGTTTTTCATGCAAAGCAGGAATTTATCACAAATAGACATGAGTTATCTATGGGAATCTCAGGATTCGTACACATCACCGTTAAAAGGGCCATATGATTCCAGGCCTTTTAAGAGAAATCTGAAAGACACAATCAGCCAAGGTTAGCCTAAACAAATTTTTAGTTGATGAAGTGAAGCGTTAGGTGGGGCTTCTCTGATGTGTATTCTCCTGCAGGTTCTCCTCTCAAGCCACGAAGCTTGTTGTCAGAAACAGATGCATTCTATTCCACGTTCCACAACACTCCTGAACGGAAGAAGATTTCGAAGGATGAGTGGGACAAGTTAACTAAAGACACCACAAAGAAGGCTATGGAAGAGCTTGTTTCTTCCCCAGATTTTAGCAAATGGGCTGTCGCTCATGCAGATAGGATTACTCTTGCTCCAAAGAGAGACACAACTGGTAGGCAGAGAAGGTGGTACCAATGGCTATGACAATAAAATGTGATTCTAGTGGGTGGAAAACTTAGGTGTCCAGACTACTTGTAACATGTTGTGTGTTTTTCACTTAGATAGTGAGTCCTTTCAGGAAGGTATGTATTATGGTGTGATTATTTTCTTATTAGTCTGAGCTAGTGTAACCTTATTGACTTTTACAAGGCACTGAAACTGATTACTTCAAGCACCGCTAATGTTTGTTGAATGTAACAACTGGATAATGGAAATGACAGAGAGAGAAATGGTTTTTTAGCGCTTTATAATTTTTTTAAAATTTTATTACTTTTTTACAAGAGATCTTCATTTCTTACATATAAGATATCGGGAAAAAACACATAATAGATATGTGAAAGTCATTTTCTTTTATTTAAATGATAAGAGGGCAAGAGATATTATTTCTTCCAATTGCCATTTATAATGATGTTACTGCTCGACTCTGGTGCACTATTTTGTTGTAGAGCTTGAATGAGCATCATCACAGGGTAACTATTCTTTTAATATGGCATGGTGCCGTTGGTGGTTATTACATTGTTTGGTTAAAGTTCACCACACTCTGTTACTCTCAAAATTGGAACTTTGCATGATTTTATCATTTGAATTTAATTCCGTTACAAAACAAAACAAATTAAAAGAAAGGTTGATCATAATTCTCAAGCAACAAGACAGGTTCGTGTTACTATGGTAAGCTTGAAGGAGATTTCTGAAATTATTCAAAAAAAAAATTAAAAAAACGAAAAAATCCCTGTCTTAAAAAGAGAATAAATTATGTGACGTGAACAAAATACAAAAACTTATACTGCGATTTAAAAGTTCTATCAACCTTGTAAAATAATTCCATTTTGTTCTGAAATGATTTGAAATTTATGAAAACCTATTTTACATGAAAGAGTTATTTTACCACTTTCATGTATGAAGGGAATATAGTAGAAAATAGAATAAGCGTCTATTCCACGAATTTGAATCAACTATTTTTATAACTGACAAAAAAGAAGTGTTCTCATTTTAAAGTTTCAAAAAGTCAATATAAGACATTTCTTATTTAATTGTCAATATCCCTTTTAGTTTTGTTTGAATTTAGAATATATTACTCAATTATAGTTCACATTTGTATTTTGAAAAATCGATACTTAAACTCTTTAAATAAAAGAACGTGACACAATTCATTTTTGTGTAAACTTTTAATTTGTGCAAGATTTCCATATTTCGAAATATTGAAATATTGAGTGTTCAGAATAATTTATCTTTTTATAATTTCTTGCAAATCAAAATATATTTTGCAATTTGGTACATTATTTCAACTTCCAACTTAAATTAGAGATTTCTATTATTTTTTTTAAAAGCTGATTTGAAATCCTTCTTTAACGAATTAGATGGAGGGTTTCAAGGAAATAGATAAGTGCAGGAAGTTTTTACTTTAAAAAAAAAAGTAACTTGAAAATCGGAAGAAATCGAGATAGAATATACCGTGTGAAATAGTTTGTACAAAACTTAGAACCCGTTTGACCATGAGAATTTTTCACTTTTTTTAGAAAAAAATTTTCACTTATTTGGAATCAATATTTGGCTATGAAAATTCCAAATACAACTTAAAAACACCTGAAATTCTATTCACTTTTTTCACTTTCAGTGCGTTCAAGCAATTAAATATTCTTTACAAAAATTAAAATTATACTCAATCAAAAAATAAGGGAAAATTTCATAAATATACAATCTAGACACATACATTGCAAAAAAAATTGCTCAAAAGTTACATTGTTCGCTTGCCCAAAAACACAATAGGCCCATTCTGATATCTAAAAGAAGCAACGTTTTTTCCGTTATTTTGGTATACGCGAGTATCGCTATTGTCTTCCATCTCGCTCTTTCAAATACTTCATATACATGGTTGTTAACCACAAAATCTAACCCTAATGTAACTCAAAAATTTCATATACATTACCAATTGGTGAAAGAAATCAGCAATTCTTTCAGTTTCTTCTGCAATTAATTGTTTGAAAAACTTCATCTACATCCTTATTGTGCAATTCGTGGTTTCAATTTTTTTTTTTTGCTGCAATTCGTGATTTCAACTTGTTTTCAATGGAGATTTATCTTGTATACCTTCTTCATAGTGGTCAATGGACTAATGACAATAAATTTATTAATTTTGTTGTTGACTATAAAGTTGCTTCCATGTGACCAGGAGGTCATGAGTTCAAGCCGTGGAAACATTATCTTGCAGAAATGCAAGGTAAGGCTGCGTACAACAGACCCTTATGGTCCGGCCCTTTCCCGGACCCGCGCATAGCAGTAGCTTAGTGCATCGGGATGCCCTTTTGTTGCTGACTGTATTGCTATTGGGTCTACTTTCAACTATGAAAAATTAGTTTAAGCAATTTCAAAGCAAATCAGACTAGATACTCAGTTGAATGCATTAGAAATTAAATTTGTTCCAAAGAATGGTTTGATGCCTTTCGTAATCTACAATGATACTGAAGTTCAGGTCTATATTGAATTGAAAAAAAAATTCAGAGTTCACCGATTTTGCGCTCTATGTCACAGTGAAAGAGATTGAGAATGATTCAGTTGCTACAAAGCTCGAGCTGTATAAATAAAGGCGAAGCTATACAAGAGATTGATACAATAGATATGATTGGACATGAAACTGATAATGAATCTATTGAGAACAAGTAATTCGGTATAATAGATGACATGTTACATAAATAGGTCGAGGATGATAAGGTTTATAAGAACAAGGAGACCATTGTTAGTGTGATGCACAACTTTGCTGTGCGGAATAATTTCCAGTTTAAGGTGGAGAGATAAAATAAATCAAAGTAAAGTAATAGGTGTATATTATGTTATATTATGGTATAAATATTGAAAGAAATAATCCCCTTGATTATTTTCATTAATTGAAAGGCTATATATACAAGTTCATATTTTCATAATAGGGAAATCCTTTTCCTACTCTATTTCTAAATCCTTATTTTACCATAATTCTAACTATACAATTATGGTAAGTGTATAACACTAATTAAGGTATCCTTTTTCTTACAATATACTACAAATATATATACCATATATACAATATTGTTTTGTACTCATTTCAAAGTAGAGATGGTGAGGCTTGCATTCCAGTGGGTGGCCGAGAATGGCTATGGGCGGTGCATTGCAAAGGGCTTTGGAGTGGGCTAAGTATTGCCGGGCTGCCAACGCCGGAGAATGGGTCGAGCATCGCTGGTCGCACGCCGGTGGCCCACCGCTTCGCTTATGACTCAATATATATGTGATATACACCGATGTATATTCGAGTATATCACATGTATATTGGCGTCGTTAACACACCCCGCAGCCATAGCGGGCGGTTTTAACGCCGAGATCGTCCTAAAATCTTCAAAGAGAACCGCCGGTGAGACCCTTTGTAAAGATGTCTCGCAATTTGATAACGAGACGGGACATGGCATACACGAACTTGACCTTTGCAACCTTTTCACGGACAAAGTGAATGTCCATTTCGATATGCTTGCGCGCTGGTGTTGAACTGGGTTACCTGAAAGGTAGATGGCACTAATGTTATCGCAATATACCAAGGTTGCCTTACGAATGGGACAATGAAGCTCCAAAAGCAAATTACGTGGTCAACATGACTCGGAGACCACATTCGCTACCCTCGATATTCGCTCGCCTCAGACCGGAGCGTGACAGAGTTGCTTGACGCTTTGCCGACCATGAGACCAAGTTGTTGCCAAGGAACATACAGAGCGAAGTCGATCGATCGTGCGGTGTCGGGACAACCACCCCAATCGGATCCGTGTAAGAGACAAGTGTGGATGTAGACGAAGGATACAAGTGCAACCCATAGTCCAGTGTCCCCGAATATACCGAATGATGCGTTTGATTGCATTCATGTGCTCAACCACTGGGATCATGCATGAATAAACACACCGCTGAACCGCATATGTAATATCCTGGTCCGGTAAAGGTAAGATCTTTGGAGGGCCCCTGCAAGACTGCGATAGCGGGTCGGGTCCTCGTATGGTGCACCTGCTGCGGCACTCAGCTTTGGGTTTGCATCAACCGGTGTGGAAGTGGACTTACAGGATGACATCCCAGCCCTCTCGATGATCTCAGCAGCATACTTCCGTTGAGACAGAAACAAGCCACATGAATGACGCTGGACGGCAATCCCCAAAAAATAACTCAACGACCCCAAGTCCTTCATAGCAAATTCAGAACTGAGCATGACCATGATAGACTGGCGCAAAGTATCAGAGGAGGCAGTCAATATGATATCATCCACATATAACAGAATATAGGCCAATGACGAACCACGGCGGTAGATGAACAAAGAATTATCTGACCTGCTGTGTGTGAACCCAATAGTCGAAACAAAATCCGCAAATCGTGTATACCAGGCACGTGGAGACTGCTTAAGCCCATATAAGGACTTTTTCAACAAACAGACATGATGAGGGCGATTGGGATCCCTGAAACCCAACGGCTGATGCATATAGACTGTTTCCTTGAGATCTCCATGTAGAAAAGCATTCTTGACATCTAACTGATGAATCGGCCAAGTCTTTGAAAGGGCCAAGCTAAGTACCGTGCGAATGGTAGCCGGCTTGACCACCGGACTAAATGTCTCACCACAATCAATACCAACCTGCTGAGTCTTACCATCACCAACAAGTCGCGCCTTATGCCGAGCAAAGGACCCATCTGAATTCTCCTTATGAGCAAAAATCCACATAGACCTGATAATATTAATACCATATGGACGGGGCACCAACTCCCACGTCTTATTATCAATAAGAGCATTATATTCATCAGTCATAGCAATTTTCCAATTATGGTCATTTAATGCGGACACAGGATTGCGGGGCAAGGGGGATTTAGAGACATCAGAATGTAAATTAAAATGTCTTTTAGGTATAAAAATACCCCGCTGACTACGAGTGACCGGTCTATGACTCGAGGAAATGAAAGAAATAATCCCCTTGATTATTTTCATTAATTGAAAGGCTATATATACAAGTTCATATTTCCATAATAGGGAAATCCTTTTCCTATTCTATTTCTAAATCCTTATTTTACCATAATTCTAACTATACAATTATGGTAAGTGTATAACACTAATTAAGGTATCCTTTTCCTTACAATATACTACAAATATATATACCATATATACAATATTGTTTTGTACTCATTTCAGCCGAGATGGGCTGAGGCTTGCATTCCAAATTTGGGCCGAAAATGGCTATGGGCGGTATGCATTGCGGGCTGGAGTGGGCCGAGTATTTTGGTCGCCAACGCCGAGAATGGGTCGAGCATCGCTGGTCGCACGTGGCCCACCGCCGATCGCTTATGACTCAATATATATGTGATATACACTGATGTATATTCAGTGTATATCACATGTATATTGCGTCGTTTAACAAATATGTATACGCCTTGTATAAAGTTGTATTTAGTTGTTGAATGTTCTTTAATGATAGGTATCAACTTTCATGTGTGGATGAAGATTGTGTTTGGTTTTTCAAATCTTCTGCCATATATAAGTCAAAAATATTCAAGGTGAGATGTTTCAATAATGTTCATACATGCTCTTTTAGTCAAAGATTCTTGACACAACGTAATGCCACTTCTAAAGTAATTACTAGTATAATCATGAACGAATGTGTTGATCCAAAAATAATTTACACCACAAATGATATTATCAGCGACAATACAAAAGCAATACGGGGTTGAATTGAGCTATATGAAAGCGTGGAGGGCTAAAGAAAAAGGAATGATAATTGTAAGAGAAAACCCACGTGATTCTTATAAGGAGGTGTAGAAATACTTGTATATTCTGGAGCAGTCAAATTCAAATTCGATTACGAAGTTGCATAAATCAGAAGAAGATGATCGCTTTCTCTATGTATTTGTTTCGCTATTTGCATATCAAGGGATGATGGGAATATTGCAGGCCAATCATGGTAGTTGATGAAAGCTTTCTTAAAGCATCATACAAGGGGGACCATATTGAATGCTTGCACACAAGATGGAGCTGGTGAGTTGACTGTGTCAACTTGTATATTCTTGTATAATTGTGTATAAGATTTTTTGCATAGCGCAATTATATAAAAAATTTCATGTTTGAAAACTAAAAATCTGGATTGTGTAAATAGGAAAGATCCTGCTGCTTGCGTATGCAATTGTGGATTTTAAAATAATAAATCTTGAAAGTGGTTCTTCGTGCAACTAAAGGGTGCTATCGGAGTTCGGGAAGGGATGTGTATAATTTCAGATAGGCATGAGGCCATCTTGAATGCCACAACAGTTGTATATACAGAAGTTCCACACTGTTTTTGTATATTTCACTTGTGGGGAAACATTTCAGATAAATTTAGGCAACATAAGAATCAGTTGCATGACATCTTATGTGCTTTGGCTAATGCTTACACCATCCAGAAGTTTAAATAATTTATGACAGAGATGTCTAAAATTGATCCGAGGGTGTCAGAATAGTTGCTCGAAATTGGCTATGAAAAGTGGTCTTGGATACACTCCAAAGTGAAAAGGTCAATGGTAATGACTTCTAATATTGCAGAGTCAATTAATTGAGCAAACAAACATGCTAGAGACATGTCAACAGTGCGTGTGCAGGAAATTATGACAAATTTGGTACAACAGTGAAACTGCAAATGTCGTAAAAGAGCAATGAAGCCATCCACCGCGCATGGAAAAAAGCATGAAAAACTCGTGCATAATATGCTTGCATCTCAGAAAATGACAGTAAAAAAGAATTAAATATAATGCATACTACTGAATTGCATATCTCTGCAGTTTGTATAAATTTGTATAAAATTGTATACATTTGCAGGTAAGGCCTGCTACAGACAAGTTATTTATTGTGTTTGAAGGGATAAAGCGATACATTGTATACCTTGAAGATGGAATATGCAGTTGTGGCCAACTTCAAATGGATGAACTTCTATGTCCGCATGTTTGTGTGGTTTTAAAGCTCAACAAATTGATATCAGTCCAATTCTGCTCATATTACAATAGAAGAGATCATATCCTTGCAACTTATGAAGTTCTAATATATCCTATTCCGAATGAGAGTACATGAATCTTTCCGAGAGAGGTGCTAGAGAATGTGGTCCTACCACAAAAAGGAAGAAGAAATGTAGGAATGCCAAGAAAGAAAAAACTCCTACCGTCTTCATAGAAGCGAAAAAGAAGAGGAAATTTTCATGTTCAGTGCGTGGCCGAGGTGGTCACAATAGGAAAACATGTAAAAATCCATCAAAAGATTAAAATATTAGACTTCGTATTGCATTTGTTGTCATGTTGAGTAGTTAACATTCATAAACAAAGCGTTTCGCTTGTCAATAACGTTGCTCGTAGGCCGCTAACATTATATGTCGTGTTGCACTTTTCAATAAAAGCATTCCGCTTTAGACTATATACTGATTCTCTTACATATGTTTCATTATACATGTTTTGATGGTGCTAAATTATCGGTGTTGTGCAGTATCGTGCAATACATGTATAAAGATGTATAACTTCTGCAGTTGTATATTCTTGTATAATATTATATATTTTTGTATATTCACTCAAAAATGGTGAACAACTTGCAATACATGTATAAAGAGTAACCCATGCAGTTTGTATATTCTTGTATATATTGTATGTTCTTGTATATTCACTTAAAAAGTGGTGAAACAACATGCAATACATAACCCATGCAATTTGTATATTCTTGTATAATATTGTATATTCTTGTATATTCACTTAAAAAGTGGTGAAACAGCATGCAGTACATAACCCTGCAATTTGTATATTCTTGTATAATATTATATATTTTTGTATATTCACTCAAAAAAGGGTGAAACAACCTGCAGTACATGTATAAAGAGTAACTCTACAATTTGTATATTCTTGTATAAATTGTATGTTCTTGTATATCACCTGAAAAGGGAATTTCTGGTGAAAAGTAAAACAACATGTAGTACATGTATAAAGATGTATAAAATCCTGCTTGTATATTCTTGTGTAAATATTGAATATTCTTGTATATTAGAAATTTATATAAAAATTCAAATGTAGACAGAAAAGAATCCTATAGATCCTCCGCCCCAAGAACATCCAATTCATACAAATAAAGAAGTACACTTCATTGATTACCAACATCATTGTACTTTATAAAAAATGCTTTAAAATATCTAAATCAAATTTTCTTCTAAAGATAATGTCTGTACTTTACACTATCGCATAAAAAAACACCTTGTTTGTACTTTACATTATCGCATAAAAAAACAGTCAAGTGAAATTCAAAAAGCATTAATATTCAAACAACTAACTAAATTATTTTTCCTCAAATCCCCTCTTCCTCATCTTCCCGAACCATCGCCAGTAAGTTCTTTACTTCCACTAGTTGCATCAACTATTTATTTTTTTGTGGCAGGTTATTGTAGGTTTTTGTTGGGTACAAAGCACATAAGTAAGGCACAACGAAAGTTTAAAAGTTTTGTTTCTTACTTACCCCAACAACATTTCTGGTGTGGTTATACAACAATTAAACGTGAAAGCATAAGGCATACACTTACAAGTTAGAATTATCTGGATCTTTATCAACTGTGAGGTGCACACGCGGTTCCCCTTCCGATTGCAAGCTCCAAGCTTCAATGTATTTCTCTTTCGGAAAGCTAGAAAATCCGGCAGAGGTTCGAGAGAGTATTTGATTCTAAGTCTCTAAGGCTTAGAATGATATTCTGAAAATTGGCGTGTGAATAATGAAATGAATGTCACTATTTATAGTTGAAAAATAGATCAAAATCGGATTAGGGTTTGACATTGGGCCTGACCCAAAATTCGAGGTAGAGGCACCGCGACCCTAGGGTATGGGGGCCATGGCGCTTGACATGCGCCTGCACTGCGACGCGGCCCTAGGATATGGCGTCGTGGCGCTCGACGTGCTCCTACACTGCCTCGATTTATTTTTCATGCACTCTTAATTAAATTCAAAATCCAATTTTGACTTAATTAAAATAATTATTATTCATTTAAATATCTCGATTCTAAATCGAACATTTAATTACTCACACAATACATCCTTAGATCGAAACGGACAATCGACAGAGTGTGACCCTACATGCATTCTCACATCGACATTAATCAAATTAAGGTCTACACGGAACTCCTAGACGGCGCCGGAAGACGAACTCAATATGTGACGTACGTTTACGCGAATCCAGTAAACTTAACATTTATGTGGTAAGATAAAATCATTTTCATTCACGACACACCCGATCAAGCTTAGGATTTGTCAAGTGTCTATCCAAATGACTTAATCATTGTATCTCATCTATATTAGTTGACGACTAGATCATATTCTAAATATGTCTATTGTGTTGGCCAACGACTTAGTCAACCTAATATCACTGAGAATCCGAGTGTTCTCTCGAATATACATTCGAGAAATGAATCCTAATCTTGGCTCAACTACCACCTTCAATCCACATCGTAATGTACCCAATACAAGCCGTATCTCAACCTATAAGGCATTTGAGCTTAGGACGGGATCAAAGTACATTACTTTGTAGACAAGACGCGTATTGACCTCAAGTCTAAGGACTTCTATCTCCCTCACGCTGATCATACTTTAGACAAGTATAACAAACAGTATATCAGCAGGGTATACTAATACTTCCAAAGTATCCATGTGTCCATCACGAGTAGTCATTACTCATAGCATGTGAGACATACTACATCATCTAAGGATGTGATGCATACCACATGTCGACTTATCACATATCATCGATATTACATTCTCGATGATCATTAGTCGAGGCTACTTTAAGAGTTACGCTCTATCATGAATATCTCACTCTATTAATGACAACGTAAGCTCAATGGATGCACATTAATGAATAATCACAAACAATCAAATAATAATTCAATAATTGAAAATGCCAAAATATTAATCTCCATTAATAATAATATGAATGTGTATAAAGTACATTTGTCCTAATACAGATTGTCTCCAGGACATAAATATACTTTCAATCTTCCACTTGGCCTAGAGCCAATCTCCAACATATCTATTGCTCATATTTTCAAAATGACCATTATGCTTGACTAAGCTTAATAGTTTAATGAATGGGTCAGCTAGATTATCGTCTGTAGGAACATAGTCTAATCTAATCTCTTCATTCTTCACCATCTCCCTGAGTATGTGGTACTTCCTTGGTACATGTTTGTTTCTGTTGGTTGATCTTGGTTCCTTAGCTTGCGCAATCGCACCAGTGTTGTCACAATAAACCGTTATTGGACAAAGTGGCACTTGGAACAACCCCTAGTTCCTTCAGGAACTCAGATATCGCGACAACTTCTTTACCAGCTTCCGATCCAACAATGTACTCAGCTTTTGTTGTCGAGTCAGCAGTTGTAGCTTGTTTGAAACTTTTCCAGCTTACTGCTCCACCATTGAAAATGAATATGTAACCTGGTTGATATTTCTTGTCCACCATAGACTAAGAAATATTCTTTAGTTCATCTAAGATAGTTAAGAATACTCTTTACTGCTTTCCAGTGTTCTTTCCCAGGATTCTGCTGGAACTTGCAAGTCATACTAAGTGCAAAGGCCATATCTGGTCTAGTACAGGTCATGGCATACATGATCGATCCTATATTCGAAGAATATGGGATCTTTTTCATGCGTTCAAGTTCCATAGTATTAGAAGGACTATCCTTCTTAGATAACTTGATGCCTTGTCCCATAGGTAGACCGTCTTTCTTGGAATTTTCCATAGAAAAATGTCTAAGCACTTTGTCTATGTAGACTGACTGTGACAACCCCAACAATATGGTATGTCTATCTCTATAGATCCTAATCCCCAGAATGTAGCAGGCTTCACCTAAATCCTTCATCATGAAGGTACTGGACAACCACTCTTTGACTGACTGCATGAGAGTCTTATTGTCTCTCATTATTAATATGTTATCTACATATATGATAATGAAGGCAATACTCCCATCCTTTGGTTTGGACTCAATTGAAAAACCCTCAGGTTGTTTCATATACACCTTCTCAACTAGATTACCATTGAGAAAAGCAGTCTTGACGTCCATCTGCCAAATGTCATAGTCATAATATGCAGCTACTGCAAGCAAAATCCGAATGGACTTAATCTTAGCAACAGGTGAAAAGGTTTCATCATAATCGACCCAAGGCCGTTGATTATAACCTTTAGCCATCAATCTTGCTTTATAAGTCTGTACATTGCCATATGCATCAATCTTCTTCTTGAAGGCTCATTTGCATCATATGGGTCTAACCCTTGTTGGCAAATCAACCAAGTTCCAAACTTGATTTATGTACATCGAGTCCATCTCAGATTTTATGGCTTCTTGCCATCTCTGCGAATAAATGTCTAACATAGCTTCGCTGTAGGTTGTAGGTTCATCGTCATCAGGAATATCTATCTCATTGTGTGTTTCAACAAGGAGATTAAGTCTTTCAGGCGGACGATGAGTCCTAGTGGTCCTACGGAGTTAAGTATTTTGTGTTTCAGTGTTTATTGCATTCTGATTATGAGAAGATCTTTGTGTGTTGGACAATCCATCACCTTGAGAGCTTTCAAGAATGTCATTTTTATGTATTTCCTGAATGGGATGATGTACAACTATTGTATCATCTTCCATTAATTGTGTATGAGAGTCTTGCACTTCTGCACTATCTCTCACAACACTCCCACTGGCTGAAGGGCGTACTCTAAGTACCCAATCTTCACCAGATACTCCCACTGAATCTTTGTTTAGGTCTTTCGACAAGGGTTCATTTTCTGTGTTATCTTGTGGTTCTTGAATTTCTTCAAGTTCTATCTCTGTGCAGCTATGTTCCTTGTAAACATATTCTTCTTCAAGAAAAGTTGCGTTCCTGAAAATAATGACCTTATGTTCTCCAGGAAGATAGAAGTAGTATCCCTTAGTTTCCTTTGGATATCCCACGAAGTAACATTTCTCACTTTTAGATTCCAACTTGTCAGTGAGCATCTTCTTAACATATGCAGGGCACCCCCAGGGTCTCATATGTTTAAGAGCTGGCTTTTTGCCACACCATATCTGATAGGGTGTCTTTTCTACTGACTTGGAGGGAACCCTATTCAGAATATATATAGAGGTTTGTATAGCATGTCCCCAAAGGTATGTCGGTAGAGCTGAGGAGCTCATCATGGATCGAACCATATCCAATAAAGTTAGGTTTCTCCTTTCGGCAACACCATTCATCTGTGGCGTTCCTGGAGGTGTCCATTCAGATTGGACTCCATACAACTTTAAGTAATTTTGCTTCTCTACTTCCTCCTTGAACTTCTCAAAAGCCTCGGATTTTTGTCTCATAATATACACATACACATACCTTGTGAAGTCGTCAGTAAAAGTGATGAAGTATAGGAAGCCTCCTTTAGCTTGAGTCGAGAATGGCCCACATACATCAGTATGGACCAACTCAAGCACCTCTTTGGCTCGCACACCTTTCCCAGAAAGTGGTTTATTGGTCATTTTTCCTCTCAAGCAAGATTCGCAGTTACCATAAGACTTCATGTCAAATGGTTCGAGGTAGTCTAACTTCCTCAATCTTGCTATCCTTGATTCGTTGATATGACCAAGTCTGCAGTGCCAAAGGTATGTAGAGTTTCTATTACTTGTCTTGGCTCATTTATTTTATACACTGAATATCTCTCGACTACAGTTCAGTGTATATAATTCATCCACAAGAGGAGCAGGTCCATATATAACATTATTAAAAGACAGTACGTGACTGCCATTATAAATATACAAGGAAAAGCCCTCCATGTCCAACACTGTGATATAAATAATATTCCTCGTTAACGAGGGAACATAAAAACAATCATTCAACACTAAACAATAACCGAAAGGTAAATTTAATCTATAAGTCCCTACGCGCTCAGCATCCACTCGTGCTCCATTTTCAACGCATAGGTCTACCTCTCTCGGTCCAACCTTCCTGCTATCAGTTAGCCCCTGCACATTTGAACAAATGTGTGAGCCACAAGCGGTATCCAATACCCAGGAATGAGAGTTATTTATAGACATATTTATTTCAATGACGTACATACCTTGTCCACCAAAGGCAGGAGCACCTAGTGCTTTCCCTCCTCCTGGTGCCATGCAGTCCTTTTTCCAATGCCCCTTCCTATGGCAGTTAAGGCATTCATCCTTAGTTGCGCTCACCTTCTTCTACACACCTCCCTTGGGCTTCATAGCTGAGGGCACATCGATTGCCTTGCCCTTCTTCTTCTGCCATTCCTTATCTTTTGGCTTGGGTCGGCTAGAAGAACTCACCATGTTTTCCTTTGGAAGTGGAGGACTCAAAGGTCTTGAGCATGTTGTGCAGCTCCGGCAAAGTCGCCTTCGTTCCCTTCATGTTGAAATTCACTATGAAGTTCTCAAATGAACGAGGGAGAGAGTTCAGGATGAGGGTGGTAGCGACATTCTTTTCAAGCTTCGTTCCAATCGAAGCAAGCCTCTCTATCAGCCCTATCATCTTCAACACGTGATGTGAGATCGGGCCCCCTTCATTGAGCTTACACTTGAAGAGTTCTATTAGTAACTCATATTCCATTGTCTGGGATTGAGAGTCATAGAGACTCTTCAAGTGTTCTAGAATCTCATTTGGACCCATGTTCTCATGCTGTCTCTGAAGTTCCATAGACATGGAAGACAGCATTACGCATTGCGCCGAAGTGGAATCATCTAGATGTTTCTGGTAAGCATCTTTATCAAAAGAGGCATATTCATCAGAATCTGTCGCAGGGACTGTTGGAAACACCGTGTCCAACACGTATTCTATTTTCTCTTGTCTCAATACTATTCGCAAATACCTTAGCCACTCAAGGAAGTTCGGTCCAGTAAGTTTATTCATCTCAATCAACATTTTCAACGACAAGCTCGACATCTTTTATAATCTGAAGAATTAGATAGACCGAAAATCAAACTCAAAATCTATTTTCTATTATACACATTCATTTAGGCTAATCAACAAGGCCTTTTGTTTAATTAGCTCCCACTATTTTAACATACTTCTACGACCCCATTGTAGAATACAGACCTATATTAATAGAGGTCATAATGGGTCAAGATCCAAACCTATGCTATCTCCGCGTTTTGCTTTGGCTGATAACATTAACAACATATCTTGGTAGGTTCTAAACCAATTGCAAAACTTATTCGCAACTCTTGGTTGATCAAATTATTACATTTAATCTTGTGTCCTTAGATTAGTTCGACACTTTGGCTCCAAGATTTGTCTAAGCAAGTCAACCCCATTACACGACTGCGTTTATGTATCTAAGCAAATTTGGCCTTTGTGAGCAAACACTTTGGTGTAAATACTCACAAAAGTTTATCATTTACCTTTACATTAAAACACATCTATGAAAGAGTCTGGGTCCTCGTAGACTTAGAGCAAATGTTTTGGCATAAATAATCTTATCGCCGAAAAGGATTTTGCACTCTAACAATTATAATGGACGACGCGTTTTAATATAGACTTGTATTTAAAGTTTTGGGGAACATTTTAATTCAGAGTTTTAACCAAGATCAACTCTTTTATGTCATACCCAATATGACATCTTAACATCATGCAAAACTAATAACACATATAGTTTGGGAACCATCAACCCAATATGCATGATATAAGATGGTTTAATCAAACACTGGGCACCGCCTGCCCAGACAGTTATAGCGGACACTATTCTAGAAATGTAAATGACAAACATTTTGACATTTAGCACATAAACAATATACTTATCAAATAATATATTTTATAATAATAATCTTGGGTTAAACATTTTGAACTCTGAATTTTTTTTTGTTTCTGGACAGGTGGGGTCGCGGCGCTAATCATTAGAGCCGCGGCGCCACTGTGGCAGTAGCCTTTCGGCTTCTGAAAAATGCGTTAGTGCCGCGGCGCTCCACCATGGAGCCACGATGCCTGTTGTCCAGTGAGTTCATGTTTTGAAATGAAGCATTAGCGTCGTGGCGCTCCACTATGGAGCCGCGGCGCCCTACCATAGGGTCGCGTCGCTCATGTCCTGACAAACGTTTCTGTGTTGATTCTCAGAATCGTTCGACCCTTAAATCCAATTTAGGGATCAAATCAGAGGTCCTTTATCATCACCCACCATGATCAATAACGCCCATATCGACCATCATCCGTTCTTACTCGTTCTTAGTCGTGCACCGTGCAATGAGTCGGACAACACACTTTGGCTTAGTTCGAGTTATAGCGGAATGACTTCCTCGAGTTAGCGTAGGAGATAATTTAGTGTGAAATCAAAAGGTCAACATTCGTTCAAGACATTTAGGATTTCAAGAAACCTCATTTTAATCCAATTTTATGTTTAACCCATATTATTATTCTATTCAATTGTTATATAACGATTTAACCAGCCTGAGCTCTTGATACCACTGTAGGGTTTTTGTTGGGTACAAAGCACATCGAAAGTTTAAAAGTTTTGTTTCTTACTTACCCCAACAACATTTCTGGTATGACTATACAACAATTAAACTTGTAAACATAAGGCATACACTTACAAGTTAGAATTGTCTGGAATATTTATCAACTGTGAGGTGCACACGCGGTTCCCCTTCCGATTGCAAGCTCCAAGCTTCAATGTATTCTCTTTCGGAAAGCTAGGAAATCCGGCAGAGGTTCGAGAGAGTATTTGATTCTAAGTCTCTAAGACTTAAAATGATATTCTGAAAATTGGTGTGTGAATAATGAAATGAATGCCACTATTTATAGTTAAAAAATATGTCAAAACCGAATTAGGATTTGACATTGGGCATGGCCCAAAATTCGAGGCAGAGGCGTCGCGGCACTTGACATGCGCCTGCACTACGCCGCGACCCTAGGGTATGGCATCGCGGCGCTCGACGTGCTCCTGCACTTCCTCGATTTATTTTTCGTGGATTCTTAATTAAATTCAAAATCCAATTTTGACTTAATTAAAATAATCATTATTTATTTAAATATCTCGATTCCAAATCGAACATTTAATTACTCTCTCAATACATCCTTAGATCGAAACGGACAATCGACATAGTGTTACCCTACATGCCTTCTCACATCGACATTAATCAAATTAAGGTCTACACGGAACTCCTAGACGGCGCCGAAAGACGAACTCAATATGTGAAGTACGTTTACGCGAATCCAGTAAACTTAACCTTTATGTTGTAAGATAAAATCATTTCATTCACGACACACCCGATCAAGCTTAGGATTTGTCAAGTGTCTATCCAAATGGCTTAATCATTGTATCTCATATATATTAGTTGACGACTAGATCATATTCTAAATATGTCTATTGCGTTGGCAGAAACATTTCTGCTTCAGCAAATGCATTAGCGCCGCGACGCTCCACCATGGAGCCACGACGTCTGTTGTCCAGTGAGTTCATGTTTTGAAATGAATCATTAGCGTCGTGGCGCTCCACTATGGAGCCACGATGCCCTACCATAGGGCCGCGTCGCTCATGTCCTGACAAACATTTCTGTGTTGATTCTCAGAATCGTTCGACCCTTAAATCCAATTTAGGGATCAAATCAGAGGTCCTTTATCATCACCCACCATGATCAATAACGCCCATATCGACCATCATCCGTTCTTACTCGTTCTTAGTCGTGCACCGTGCAATGAGTCGGACAACACACTTTGGCTTAGTTCGAGTTATAGCGGAATGACTTCCTCGAGTTAGCGTAGGAGATAATTTAGTGTGAAATCAAAAGGTCAACATTCGTTCAAGACATTTAGGATTTCAAGAAACCTCATTTTAATCCAATTTTATGTTTAACCCATATTATTATTCTATTCAATTGTTATATAACCATTTAACCAGCTTGAGCTCTTGATACCACTGTAGGGTTTTTGTTGGGTACAAAGCACATCGAAAGTTTAAAAGTTTTATTTCTTACTTACCCCAACAACATTTCTGGTATGGCTATACAACAATTAAACTTGTAAACATAAGGCATACACTTACAAGTTAGAATTGTCTGGAATATTTATCAACTGTGAGGTGCACACGCGGTTCCCCTTCCGATTGCAAGCTCCAAGCTTCAATGTATTCTCTTTCGGAAAGCTAGGAAATCCGGCAGAGGTTCGAGAGAGTATTTGATTCTAAGTCTCTAAGGCTTAGAATGATATTCTGAAAATTGGTGTGTGAATAATGAAATGAATGCCACTATTTATAGTTAAAAAATATGTCAAAACCGGATTAGGGTTTGACATTGGGTCTGGCCCAAAATTCGAGGCAGAGGCGTCGCGGTACTAGGGTATGGGCGTCGCGGCACTAGGGTATGGGCGTCGCGGCACTTGACATGCGCCTGCACTACGCATCGACCCTAGGGTATGGCATCGCGGCGCTCGACGTGCTCCTGCACTGCCTCGATTTATTTTTCGTGGATTCTTAATTAAATTCAAAATCCAATTTTGACTTAATTAAAATAATCATTATTTATTTAAATATCTCGATTCCAAATCGAACATTTAATTACTATCTCAATACATCCTTAGATCGAAACGGACAATCAACATAGTGTGACCATACATGCCTTCTCACATCGACATTAATCAAATTAAGGTCTACACGGAACTCCTAGACGGCGCCGGAAGACGAACTCAATATGTGAAGTACGTTTACGTGAATCCAGTAAACTTAACCTTTATGTGGTAAGATAAAATCCTTTCATTCACGACACACCCGGTCAAGCTTAGGATTTGTCAAGTGTCTATCCAAATGGCTTAATCATTGTATCTCATATATATTAGTTGACGACAAGATCATATTCTAAATATGTCTATTGCGTTGGCCAACGACTTAGTCAACCTAATATCATTGAGAATCCGAGTGTTCTCTCGAATATACATTCGAGAAATGAATCCTAATCTTGGCTCAACTACCACCTTCAATCCACATCGTAATGTACCCAATACAAACCGTATCTCAACCTATAAGGCATTTGAGCTTAGGACGGGATCAAAGTACATTACTTTGTAGACAAGACGCGTATTGACCTCAAGTCTAAGGACTTCTATCTCCCACACGCTGATCATACTTTAGACAAGTATAACAAACAGTATATCAGCAGGGTATACCAATACTTCCAAAGTATTCATGTGTCCATCACGAGTAGCCATTACTCGTAGCATGTGAGACATACTACATCCTCTAAGGATGTGATGCAGACCACATGTCGACTTATCACATATCATCGATATCCCATTCTCGATGATCATTAGTCGAGGCTACTTTAAGAGTTACGCTCTATCATGAATATCTCACTCTATTAATGACAACGTAAGCTCAAGGGATGCACATTAATGAATAATCACAAACAATCAAATAATAATTCAATAATTGCAAATGCCAAATTATTAATCTCCATTAATAATAATATAAATGTGTATAAAATACATTTGTCCTAATACAGATTGTCTCTAGAACATAAATATACTTTCAATTATCAACCAGATTGATATCCAAAGCGTCACTTTAAGATTTGTCAATGCCCCTCTTACTATTGAATTTGGATTTTTCGAGGAAGTATGGTATCAATATTTTGTAAGGTAACAACGCTTTCATTCTTTGAATCACAGTTGGAGTCATAGACATGGATGCACCAATCACTGAAGGTAAACACACCCAAAACCCAGTGTCTCAATTTAGTTTTTTTCCGATCGATATAAATCGGGAATAACACGTGGTCAACTTTGTCCCACACTACATTTGCATCGCAGTAACAACCTATAATGTACTCTTCTACTTCATGCTCCATGGAGATCAGAGAAAATTTTGATCCTTTTTCTCATACTCCGTATAGAGTAAAGTAAGCTTCTTACTGAAAATAAAGTCAGTTGTAGTAAATTTTACGGCAAGAGCAGGTTCATATTTTGTGTTCTTCCTCAGATAGTAAAAGATGACATCCAAATACTGAGACAAAAAAAAGTAAAAGGAACACTGAATATACACTAGAGATTTTTCCTTCCCATTATACAAAACTTATACCATACATATACAAAAATATACAGAAAACTGTTACCAAAAATTATGAGATGTCCAGAATTAACGCTGGTGCACTTCAGGTTCAAGCTACAAGTAGCAAGTATGATAGCATAGACGAAACTAATTAAGCTCCAAAGTATTTGAAATTACTAGAAAGTAAATAATAGCACAGCTAACTAGATGGATATATTAGGTCATTCTTTTATGCACTTGATAGTATACAAAACATATACCGAACTAATAAAAACCATACAAGAATATACAAACATATATACAAAAATATACACAAACATATAATCTACTGTAGCACTGACTATAATGAATTAGCAAAACATATACAAAAATATCTATTAGGACAGAAAATGATAAATGCCGTGTCCTTCAAAGGTCGACCACTATGTGCAAACGCCTCAAATCAATCCTTCGTATCCACAGGACACGAGCCAAAAATAAAATCTTCAGGGAGATCATTTTTTTCCGTCGCGATATAGAATCTTGGCACTTAAAAATCACCAAAAACACAATCAGGAAATTAGCATAAGTGTAAGAACCAAAACATGAAAAGTTTAAAGTTAGTAAAGTTACCGTCGCGACATATTCAGCCGATCCTCGATGAATTTGGTAAACTCTTGGGCCAAAGGCGAAAATGAATCAAATTTATCAACATCACTCATGAATGCTTGATATCAAAAATAGGTTTAGATGTCCCCGAAACAAAATCTGCCACATATAAAATTGGGCGGATTTTTTTCAAAATTTCTGTTGTCCCAATTTCTCGAGAGTGACATGTTTTTCTTCTACCTCCATTAAGAGTGGTCTAGAAAGCATAATCTGGGACATCTTTATCTTCGCAATCTCTTCATCACTAATGAAAGAAATAATCCCCTTGATTATTTTCATTGATTGAATAGATATATATACAAGTTACATCTTTCCATAATACTACAAATCATTTTCCTATTCTAATTCTAAATCCTTATTCTATCATAATTCTAACTCTACAATTATGGTAGGTGTATAACACTAATTAAGGTATCATTTTTATTACAATATACTACAAATATATATATCATATATACACTATCCTAATATCACTTTGATATATACAATCTGGCCGAGAGGCCCAACTGGCAGTGATCTGGCCGAGAGGCCCAACTGGCAGTGAGGCCCAATCCTATCTTCTGGCGGACAGCCCACTGCTTCATTAGATCCAGTGATATATATGTGATATACACTGCTTGTATATTCAGTGTATATCACATGTATATTGCTCTGTTTAACACACCCCCGCAGTCATAGCGGGCGGTTTTCGAACGCTGAGACTGTCCCTAAAATCTTCAAAGAGAACCGCTGGTAGACCCTTTGTAAAGATGTCTGCAATTTGATAACGAGACGGGACATGGCATACGCGAACTTGACCCTTTGCAACCTTTTCCCGGACAAAGTGAATGTCCATTTCGATATGCTTGGTGCGTTGGTGTTGAACTGGGTTACCTGAAAGGTAGATGGCACTAATGTTATCGCAATATACCAAGGTTGCCTTCTGAATGGGACAATGAAGCTCCAAAAGCAAATTACGTAGCCAACATGACTCGGAGACCACATTCGCTACCCCTCGATATTCTACCTCTGCACTGGAGTGTGATAGAGTTGCTTGACGTTTTGCCGACCATGAGACCAAGTTGTTGCCAAGGAACATACAGTAGCCAGTCGGACCGTCTGGTGTCGGGACAACCACCCCAATCGGCATCCGTAAGAGACAAGTGCGGATGTAGATGAAGGATACAAGTGCAACCCATAGTCCAGGTGTCCCCTGAAGATACCGAATGATGCGTTTGATTGCATTCATGTGCTCAACCACAGGATCATGCATGAATAAACACACCTGCCGAACCGCATATGTAATATCCGGCCTGGTAAAGGTAAGATCTTGGAAGGCCCGCAAGATCGTGATAGCGGGTCGGGTCCTCGTATGGTGCACTCTTTGCGGCACTCGACTTTGGATTTGCATCAACCGGTGTGGAAGTGGACTTACAGGATGACATCCCAGCCTCTCGATGATCTCGGAAAGATACTTCCGCTGAGATGTAAACAAGCCACCTGAATGACGCTTGACGGCAATCCCCAAAAATAACTCAACGGCCCTAAGTCCTTCACAGCAAATTCAGAACTGAGCATGGCCATGATAGACTGGCGCAAAGCATCGGATGAGGCAGTCAAGATGATATCATCCACATACAACAGAATATAGGCCAATGACGAACCACGGCGGTAGATGAACAAAGAATTATCTGACCTGCTGTGTGTGAACCCAATAGTCGAAACAAAATCCGCAAATCGTGTATACCAGGCACGTGGAGACTGCTTAAGCCCATATAGTGATTTCTTCAACAAACAGACATGATGAGGGCGGTTGGGATCCCTGAAACCCAACGGCTGATGCATATAGACTGTTTCATTGAGATCACCATGTAGAAAAGCATTCTTGACATCCAATTGATGAATTGGCCAAGTTTTTGAAAGAGCCAGGCTAAGCACAGTGCGAATGGTAGCCGGTTTGACCACCGGACTAAACGTCTCACCACAATCAATACCAACCTGCTGAGTCTTACCATCGCCAACAAGTCGCGCCTTATGTCGAGCAAAGGACCCATCTGAGTTCTCCTTTTGAGCAAAAATCCACATAGACCTGATAATATTAATACCATATGGACGGGGCACCAACTCCCACGTCTTATTATCAATAAGAGCATTATATTCATCAGTCATAGCAATTTTCCAATTAGGGTCATTTAATGCGGACACAGGATTGCGGGGCAAGGGGGATTTAGAGACATCAGAATGTAAATTAAAATGTCTTTTAGGTGTAAAAATACCCCGCTGACTACGAGTGACCGGTCTATGACTCGAGGAAAAATTAAGGGAATTTTGGAAATTTTCTGGGCTCGAGGCGTCAGCGGCGACGATGGGCCTCTTGGCCCAAATCGGTAAAAGTGGACTCGGCTGGACGATTCAGAGTGGTGGGCCAAGCCCGATTCTTTGGAACTGCTCGATGTTTGGAATATTTGGGTGTGGCGATCTTGTTGGGCGCGCGATGGGCCATTGGAGGATTTTGGGTACGGGAGATGTTCAAAAAATTCCGAATAATATACGGAGATATTTGGTCATCCAAAAAATTATATGACTTAGGTTCGGGAGTATGAACTTTCGTAAATGGAAATTGAGTTTCATCGAAAATGACATGGCGATTGATTATGATTTTCTTGGAGGATAAATCAAAACACTTATAACCACGATGATTTGACGGATAACCCAAAAACACACACGGGGTAGACCGAGCCTGAAGTTTGTTAATTGTGGTGGATGGGAATAACGGATAACACAAGCACCCAAAAATCCGAAGATGAGAATAAGATGGGTTCTTATTATATAGTATTTTTAGGGGGGAAGAATATGTCAGACCCTTAGAAGGAATTATGTTAAGAAGATTTGTGGCCATTTATAGAGCATGATGCCAAAAATATGGAGGTATGGAGGCATGTATTAGGAGAGTTCGGACAATGTTATTTATGGAACGAATTTTGCGTTCGGCTTTCCCATTTTGTGAAGATGTATGAGGACATGAAAAACAAAAATTTATCCCATGAGTAGCACAAAACTCTCGAAACTCCCTATTGTCATACTCTTTCCCATTATCACATTGAATATTTTTTTATTTCTCTTTCGAATTGAGTACGAATGAACGCTCTAAATTTTATGAAGACGGAAAACACTTGTGATTTATTCACAATTGGAAACGTCCACAAAAATCTAGAATAATCATCTAAAAAGAGAACATAATATCGATGACCCATTGAACTAAGAACAGGAGATGTCCATAAGTAGCTATGAATAATGTCAAATGGCATAGAAGTATGAGAATTGGAGTCTACAAATGGCAACTTAACAATTTTTCCTAATGAACAAGACTGACAAATTGGAGTACGATTTGTACCCTTACAAGATATAAAGCTATTTTTATCTAAAGCTGATAAAATAGAAGATCCCGGATGACCTGCACCAAAGATGCCACATGGAAGGAGAGATGGTCGCAAAGCTTATGGCAATTTGGACTCGATGGATGAAATCGGGCATGATAGGATACTGATCCCCTACTATCACACCTCATGAGATGACTCCCGTCTTGAAATCCTTCACAGAGAAACCGAAAGGATCAAATTCAACAGAACAGAGTTGTCATTTGTGAATTTTGGACGCATACTAAATTTTTAATCAATTTAGGAGCATGTAAAGTATTTTTCAAGAGGAGTGGTGGATTAGGAGGAGACAATGTTTTCTGACCATACCCTAGAATTGGAATAGAACTGCCATTACCAACAATTATCCCCCGAGGGGTGCTCAAATTGGAATAAGATGAGAGAGTACCTGATTCGGAAGTCATGTGAGTAGTGGCCCCGGTGTCCATGTACCAATTTGGGTTCGGTTGGGATAATCCCAACGTGTGCATCGCGGCCTCTATATCGGTCTGAGTGGGGCCTGCTGCATGATGGGCTTGCGGAGGACGAGGCCCAAGGATTCCATTCCGTGATCTTCTTTGGGCCGTAGGTCTTTGGAGGTGTTCTTTGTTGGGCCACGGCGATGGGCGCCACCGGCGTTAGGCTGGATCGCTGGCCAGCCCAGCGCCGGAAACGCGATTCTTTGAAGGGTGCGGGTTCCACTGCCAATGACCCCACACTGCTGGGCCCACGGTGGTGGTGGCCCACTGTACCCTGGATGGGACCCACCGCCTGCTTGTTGATCACCGAAACCGCCACCAGAACCACCTCGTTTGCCCCCGCGGTTTTTATTACTTTTGCGATTATTCTTGCCGCCACCATTATTATGGTTTTGGCCCGAATTATTAACAAAACCCGAAGAACTAGGAGAGGATGCCACCATGACAACCGGGCTTGCTCCGTAGTCGCTTTTTAGCCAAACCGCTTCTTCCAACGTCGAGCGGGCTTGATGAAAGTCGGGAAGAGGGTTGCTTTGGCGAAGGAGAGTTCCAACACCATTATAGGCCTCCAAAGACCGCAACCAATCGTAGAACTAGACGATTATTCGTTATCGTGCGCCAACATTCACGGAGTTGATTCGCCAATTCCTTTAGTTTCTTGCAATATGCGTAAACGTTTAAATACGTCCATTCGAGCGAGAGAGAATTCACCTTTCGAGTGTGACGATACGGAATGTTGGTTGTCTTGGAATATGTCACGCAATCTATTCCATGCAGCCATAGCCGTGGTATCGGGCTCCATAATCGTCTGTAGAAGGTCCACTGAAATAGTGGCGTATATCCACCGAAGAACGGTAGCATCAAGTGTAATCCATACCTCAGGATCCTCCGCAGGAAGGGGTCTAGCGGGAGGAATGATGTGATGAAGAACTTGATAAGAGATAGCGTGAATTTTAAACAACTCTGCCCACGTTACATATTGAACGTTTTCCATCTCAAGGACAATAGGGACACTGAGCTTGATATTGGAAACCGTGAGGGCAGGGTGAAAATTGTTCTTAGACATATTTGAAAGAACAAGGGAGGAGGTTAAATTTAAGAGAGGTTTTTTAGAGCGGAAGACAAACTTTTTGGAGAGAAGAACCCGAGGTGGGGGGGGGGGGTTCTCGGCCACAAGGAAAAGTTGAGAGAAAACTTTTGTGTAGACCTAGTCTCTTGATACCATGAAAGAAATAATCCCCTTGATTATTTTCATTGATTGAATAGATATATATACAAGTTACATCTTTCCATAATACTACAAATCCTTTTCCTATTCTAATTCTAAATCCTTATTCTACCATAATTCTAACTCTACAATTATGGTAGGTGTATAACACTAATTAAGGTATCCTTTTTATTACAATATACTACAAATATATATACCATATATACACTATCCTAATATCACTTGGATATATACAATCTGGCCGAGAGGCCCAACTGGCAGTGATCTGGCCGAGAGGCCCAACTGGCAGTGAGGCCCAATCCTGTCTTCTGGCGGACAGCCCACTGCTTCATTAGATCCAGTGATATATATGTGATACACACTGCTTGTATATTCAGTGTATATCACATGTATATTGCTCTGTTTAACAACTAATAACACTCCAAGGTCTATGAAGCTGAATTCAGGATATCTTTATCTTGTCAACCTCTTCATCACTAATAACATTCCAAAGAGTGTCCTTGATACCATCTCCTGCTGTCACTTTAGACAGAAAAGAAATTAGTAAAAAAGATGAAGGCGTAGAAATTAAAAAAAAAAAAGTACAAAACAAATATACCAAGATGACTATCTCATTTTCCTTGACACTAGATTTAGTTTGGTCAGCTTGCGTGTTTACTTCATGAACTTCCTTTGGGGGGACAACACCATCACATGCTACCACTTAGACAGAGAAAAGGGATTAATCAGTGAAATACTGGGATAAAAATATGAAGACACAAAAAAAAGAAAAGTGCAATCAGTAACTTGCTCATTTTCTTTTACGCTTGAAGCAGTATTGTCAGCTCGCATATTTAATTCATGCACTTGCTCGGGGAAGGAAGCATCAGTAACTTGCTTATTTTCCTTGACATGATGTAATTTGCTCAACTACCATGTTCAGTTCATGCATTTGCTCATTTTTTTTGACACTTGAAGTGGTTTGATCAGCTTGTATGTTTTGTTCATGCACTTGTTCGGGGAGGGAATCATCAGTAACTTGCTCATTTTTCTTGACACATGATGCAACTTGCTTAACTAGTGTGTTAAGTTCATACACTTGCCAATTTTCTTTGACACTTGAAGTGGTTTGATCAGCTTGCATATTTTGTTCATGCACTTGCTGGGGGGATCATAATTATAAAAATCCGCATTGCCTAGTCTAGATTTACCATCATCATGAGCATCGCCTTGATGATTCTAAATAAAAAACAACAAAAGAGAACGTCAACATATTATTTTTACATACAAAATGAGAAAATAAAATGCAAAACAGTACCTTGGAATCAGGAACTTCATCACCCGTTTGCTTTATTTTGAGATGCTCGAATATTTTTCCAAATGAAGATACGATGTATTTATTGAGTGTCGCAACTGTATCAGTAAACTAGAAAAAAAACTACATAAATAAAACTAATAACCATATGTGAATACAAAATAACTCACAACCTACAAAAAGATCAAGAAGCAATACCATTAAAATGTCATTCCTCAACTGCTGAACTTCAGCCTTCACTTCGTCACTGCTCCTGAAAGGATCCCCTATCAGTATGGGTTGTTGCTCTGTATTTTGAGGATGAGGATGTTTAGGCTACTGCTCCATAGTCCGAAGATGAGGTGGGGGTGAAATATTAGAATCTTCATTCTGAAAATCCGGTGAAGAAACATAATTGGCATTGACATCTTCAATAAAATGCAGCAATCTTCAACTTTATTTTTTTCAGTGGTAGAACAAATATTGCAGTACTTCATCTACAAAAGGATAATCAATAGGTTAAATTAGTATAACATTACAAAATTATACAAAAAATCTAAACTGACACAAAGTATAAAAAAGGGTACAAGATTTTACTTTGTCGAGACTAGGCATAATCACACCATTCATCAAGCCCGCATAGTGGGAGAATCATTAAGTTGCCAGTTAAGAATACATGACACATTATAGTCAACACGAACATCGAGATGTTTGTCAACTGTAGAGCAACATTCGAAAAATCATGGCTGTAGTGCAAGCGGCAAACCTCCGAGTATGTACTTTATCAAGTACTCACATTGTTTGTCCCTCGTTGTTCTGAAAATCTTTTCAAAGTATTTTTTTCCCAAGCATAACTCTGGTATTCACCACTTTCAACAATATCAAAATCTGCTTTGGTGATACAGTGATCATTGGTATCTGAGAATAAGAAATGCTGGATGAATACCATAAGAGCCATCTTAAATGCATCACCATCCGACTCCCGTTCTTTCTCCTTAAAGCGATCAAGCAATTGTTGCCTTGTTATTGATTTATTTCCTTGAAAATATACTTCCATCAACCTATTGACACTTGGTTTGTCATAGACAGTGACATAATCTTAAACACACTTCAAACCAGTAATGACATGAAACTCTCCAATACCAAAACTCAACACACAATCATTGAATTTTATCCACAACTCTCTTCCCGCACTGGAACAACCTCCCTCAGTAAAATACAATGTATAAGCTGATTCTCGGTGTTAACAGGAGGAAGGTCTAGGAAAAATCCAAAATAACTATCACGAAACATCTGAAGTTGCGTATCATTCAAGAATTCTCTCAAAATGCTGACAATATCAGTTTCAGTGTAACAATTAATCCTAGTCCGAAAATATTCATTCGGTTGTATATTGAAGTCACCAATCTCCATATGATAAAAGAGAAATAAAGAAAAGAAATCAACAAACAAAAAATATAAAAAATACAATAATGAAACTTTAAAGCTCAATTCAAGCCCTAAATTTTAAAGCTACTTTTCTGTTTATAATTGTAGCTTCATGACATCTACATATATTTCATAGCAAAGTTGTCCTCTATCAAATGCACTTATTGTTGGAAATTTGTCTTTGGTGGGAGTTACGTCCACCCATCTTTATTGACTTAAACACTAGGGTTCCGCATGTTGGAGACTTTGATTCTTCACACGTGCATAATCTACTAAGTGAGTAGATGACCGTAGAGCCAAGGATCGTCAAATTTCGTTGAGAAATGAAAGAGATATTGGTCCACGAAGTGGGGTATTTGAAGCATGAAAATGTGGTATAGACCAATTCTCCCTCATCGGTGGGGGAAGGAAGATTTGTTTAGTTTATAAGTCTCAAAATTAGCTAAGTGTTTGGGACCCCAAGGGGTAACCCATGTGTTTGAAGGAGGGCGGACCTAGATGTGCTTTTGTTCGAGGCTAAGTCCACACGCGCGCTGCCGTCCGGTCAGGGCTTGGTCCTGAAGTTTCAGAAGTGCCTTTTGGGTTGATTTTTGGAATGTTAAACCTCAATTAATCTGCACATCAATTCAGTCATTTACTTGGCTGAATAACTCCTCACTAAAGCTCCTACATTGCACATTAATTCAGTCATTTATTTGGCTGAATTACTCCTCACTAATTGTCATTACATGGCCATTAACGGCAATTAGTTTGGCAGTTGACAAGTCCCCTCCATGCACTATATATTGAAGCCTTTGGCTCAATTGCTGAGACTACACACAAACGAAAAACAGAAATCTTCTTACTACTTTCCACTATCATTTCATTACACTAAGTTCTTCAAAGTAACACTTGAATTTACTTTGCTCATTTGTTGAGTTGTTGTTTTATCTTGGGAGACTATTGTCCAGAACGTAAAAGGATATATACGGGGCAATCTTGTCTTAAAGACAGAGTGTCATCACTCGACCCAGTAAATCAAAGTGCTTGTAGTTTGTTGTTTCAGTTTATTGAAATTTCAGTTTGTTGTAATTTCATTTCGTTGTAATAGTTAGCCGTTACTTATTTCCCGTTTCCTGCAACTGTTGTAATCTACACTTATATACCCACATCTAACTATTAAAAATCACAATAAGCAAAATTAATTTACTATAAGTCTCCACCTTACGTAATTCCAGAAAGACAACAATATAACACTAAGCAGAAAAATTCTATTTATGAGGTTAACTTCATTTGCGAGAGACTATATTCCATACTTATTTAATCCTTCCTTGAATATATTGTATCAGAAATATGTAAGACAAATAAGTACTTAGAAGAGATACCTCCAATTGAGATTTTCTCTCCTTGAATTTGCATCGAGTAGATATCCTTTCTTCTTTTGTTATTGCAAAAGAACTACCTTCAGCAACATTTTCGACTTTTCTCTTCTTCTTTTTTCACTTTGGCAGAATCATTTTCATCTTCATCAACAAGTTTCAAGCTCACTTTAGCTTTCTCAGGTCGACCACATTTCTTCGTCCTCGTCTTGATATTCTTAACAAGCTTATCAACCTTCTTTTTCTGTGAGCCGGTGATTTGAGTGCTTTCTTATTGACAATTATTTGTAGGAGCAGGAGACTCACAATCATCATCATCTTCATCTGACATAACTAGTCGAGAGTAAGTAATTCGATGTGCTAACATCGACCTTAACCCCTCTATCAGCAATTTTCCCAAAAGTTCTAGATGCAATCTTTTTTAAATGCATTCTGGAAAACAAAAGGAAAATATTATAGTTAGAACTCAAGTGAAAATATTATAGTTAGAACTCAAGTGAAAATATTATGTTAAGCACAAATCAATACACATTATTGAAATGAATGAGTATATATATACAATTTACAATTTCCATAATATGGAAAATCATATTCCTATTCTATTCACAAAACATTATTCTATTTGTACAAGAATTCTACAATTAGGGTAAGTGTACAATGCTAATTAAATACAACAATATACTACCAATATTAACGTGATATACACGGTCTCCTTATTTCCTTATATGGCTCGTGTTTCCGTGATATACACGGTATACACAGGGCAGTGTATATACCGTGTATATCACGGGTATATCGGTAATACTTATCACACCCCCGTAGTCATAGTGGGCGGTCTTCGTACGTTGTGACTGTTCCTAAAATCGTCAAATAAAATCGAGGGAAGACCCTTAGTAAAGATGTCTGCAATTTGATACCTGGAAGGGACATAGCAGACGTGTACTTGTCCACGAGCTACCTTTTCGCGAACAAAGTGGATATCCATCTCGATGTGTTTAGTGCGCTGATGTTGAACCAGATTACCAGAAAGATAGACAACACTAATATTATCACAATAAACCAAGGTAGCTTTCTGAATGAGACAATGAAGTTCTAATAGAAGATTACGTAACCAACATGATTCAGATATCACATTGGTTACCCCTCGATACTCGGCCTCTACACTAGAGCATGATAATGTATATTGTCACTTTGCAGACCATGAGACCAAGTTATTACCTAGAAACATACAATAACCAGATGTGGAGCGTCTGGTGTCTGGACAACCACCCCAATCAGCATCTGTATACGAGACAAGCGTAGAGGTCGACGATGGATATAGATGCAAGCCATAGTCAAGTGTACCCTGGATGTATCGTATAATGCGTTTGAGCGTATTCATGTGCTCAACCCTAGGATCATGCATAAATAAACACACATATTGTACGACATACATAATAGCCGGTCTCGTGAAAGTAAGATACTGAAGAGCCCCTGCAAGACTGCGATAGTGGGTAGGATCCTCGTAAGGTGAGACAGCCGCATCACCCATCTTGGGTTTCGTATCAACTGGAGTGGAAGTAGACTTACATGAGAACAAACCAACCCGCTCAATTATCTCAGTGGCATACTTCCATTGTGATAAGAATAATCCACATGTATGACGAGTGACAACAATTCCCAAGAAATAACTCCAGGGCCCCAAGTCTTTCATAGCAAACTCAGAACGAAGTAGTATCATGATTGACTGGCATAAATCATCAGAAGAAGCGGTCAAGATAATGTCATCCACATATAAGAGAATATAAGCCAAGGAAGTACCACGATGATATATAAACAGAGAATTATCAAACCGGCTGTGAGAAAACCCAATAGTACATACATAGTCTGCAAATCGCTTATACCAAGCCCGGGGGGCCTGCTTGAGCCCATATAAGGACTTCTTCAATAAACAGACATGATTAGGATATGTGGGGTCTCGAAAACCCAAGAACTGAACCATGTAGATTGTCTCCTTAAGATCACTATGTAAGAAAGTATTCTTCACATCGAGCTGATGAATGGGCCATGACTTGGAAAGAGCCAGATTGAGAACAGTGCAAATGGTAGCCGGTTTGACCACCGGGCTATATGACTCACCACAATCCACGCCAACCTGTTGAGTTTTACCACCACCTATAAGACGAGCCTTATGTCTCGCAAAAGAACCATCAGAATTATCTTTATGAGTAAAAATCCACATAGACCGAATAATATTAACACCAGAAGGGCGGGAGACAAACTCCCACGTCTTATTTTCAATAAAAACATCATATTCGTCGTTCATAGCCAATTTCCAATTCGGGTCATTCAATGCAGACACTGAGTTACGGGGTAGTGGGGATTTAAGAACATTAGAATTAAGATTAAAATGTCTTTTTGGTTTAAAAATACCCTATTGACTACGAGTAACAGGTCGGTGACTCGAGGGAGAATTATGGGGATTTTGGGAAACATTCGGATGGGGGATGGACTGGCCAGCAGGCAGTGGGCCTGCTAGCCCAACACTGGAACCGGGACCGAGACTGGAACTGGAACATGGACTGAATTGGGCTGGACAATCAACCCGATTCTTTGGACGGGACGTCTTGAAGCGGCCAGATGCGATGGGCTTTCTTTGGCGGTCCAAGGGTATCGGATTGGCCCAAAAGGTGGTGCATAATGTACGGTGAGGCTTCGTAATCTAAAACATTATACGAACTAGGCACGTGACTACTCACTTTAGCAATAGGAAATTGGGTTTCATAAAAAATAACATGGCGACTAATTATGATTTTATTAGATGATAAATCAAAATATTTGTAATCACGATGATTAGATGGATAACCCAAAAACACTCAAGCGGTAGAACGGGCTTGAAGTTTAGTTGACGGAAATAGTGGATAACACCCAAAAACCTTAAGATGTGAATACGAAAGATTCTTATTATAGAGGATTTTAAGAGAGGATGAATATGTCAATCCTTTGGTAGGAAGTATGTTAAGGAGATAAATAGCCATTTGTAGAGCATGATGCCAAAATGAAGGGGGTACGGAAGCATGGACCAAAAAGTACGGACAATGTTACTAATAGTACGAATTTTTCGTTCGGCTTTTCCATTTTGTGAGGACGTATGAGGACAAGAGAAATGAAAAACTATGCCATTAGCATCACAAAATTCCCGAAATACCCCATTATCATATTCTTTGCCATTATCACATTGAATATTTTTTATTTCCCATTCGAATTGGGTACGGATGAATGCTCGAAATTTTAAGAATGTTGACAAAACTTGAGATTTTTTCGCTAACGGAAAGGTCCATAAAAATTAGAATAATCATCCCAAAATATAACATAATAACGATGGCCTACAGAACTGAGAACGGGAGAAGTCCACAAATCGCTATGAATAATATCAAAAAGTATCAAAGTACGAGAAGTAGATGCTACAAATAGTAATCTAACATGTTTTCCTAAATGACAGGAATGACAAATTGGAGTACTACGTGTACCCTTACAAGAAATAAAATTATTTTTATGCAAAAAAGAAACAATGGGAAACCCAGCCACAAGGAAGGAGCTATAGCTGCAAAAGTCGATGGCAAGACTTGACTCGAGGAACTGGAAATAGGCATGATTGGATAAAGATCTCCCCTACTATTGCATCCCATAAGAGGTATCCTCGTTTTGAAACCCTTCACAGAAAACCCAAAAAGATCAAAATTAACAGAAACTCAATTATTAGTGGTGAATTTTCGGACAGACACCATATTTTTTATTAAGTTAGGGGCATAAATGACATTTTTCAAGACAAGAGGTGGATGTGGGGGAGATAAAGTTGTATTACCATAACCACAAATTGGAATTGTATTGTCATTACCAACTAGAATATCACGATTTTTGCTCAAATTGGAATAAGACGAGAGAGTACCTTGGTCGGACGTCATGTGAGAAGTGGCGCCAATGTCCATGTACCAATTCACGTATGAAGGATTTAATCCAAATGTATGCATGGCGGCCTCAATATCGGTGAGTGTCGGCATCGGATTTGGGCCCGCAGCATTAAAAGCATGCTGGGGCCGAGGCCTAAGCACATTGGACTGCTGACCCGACCCGGAACGCTGTTGGTAAGAACCCGAGTAATTGGGCTTGTTATGGGGCTAGACCGAGGCCCAATGTGGCTGGAAATAATTGGGAGGAGGGCAGTAGGATGGACTGGGCCACTGGCCGCTGATCCAAGCCCACTGCCAAGGGGCCCAAGACTGGGACCAGGCGGGCTGAGCCCCAGAACCCGAGGCCCACCCCCGTTGTTGGTACTGTTCACGCCGGCGGTGCTACTGTTCCGACCACCTCCGTTGTTATCGCCGTTTTGCCATTATTTTTATGGTTTTGACCATTCTTTCCGCCACCGTTGTTGCGATTTTGGCCCTAATTGTCAATAAACCCATGAGAGTTATCGGATAAAGTCATCATCACCACGGAACTGGCGCGAGTAGCTGCCTTTTTTGCTAAGCCGGCTTCTTCTAACGTGAGCATCGAACGGGCTTGATAAAAGGGTAGAAGCGGATTATTTTGACGGAGGAGAGTCCCAACGCCATTATAGGCCTCAGATAGGCCTGCAACCATTGGTAGAATAACACGATTATTGGTAACAGGCGATGTAACATTACATAGTTGGTCCGCTAATTCCTTGAGCCGTTTACAATAAACTGAAACATTCGGAAAATCGTCCATGCTGACTTGTGAAAATTCCTGCTCAAGGGTGAGAACGCGAGAATGTTGGTTATCCTGGAATATATCATGCAATCTATTCCAGGTAGTCATAGCTATAGTGTCCGGTTCAATGATCGTCTGTAAAAAGTTGGTAGAAATAGTGGAGTAAATCCACTGAAGGACGGTAGTATCAAGAGTGATCCATAACTGAGGGTCCTCCGCGGTGGAGGGATAACGGGAGGAATTATGTGATGGAGGACTTGATGTGAGATTGCGTGAATTTTGAACAACTCTGCCCACGTTGCATATTGGACGTTTTTCATCTCAAGAACAATAGAGATGTGGTTCTTGATGTTAGAAATAGTAAAGGCAGGATGAAACAAGTTCTTTGACGTCGACATAACGAAAGAACAAAGGGATTGGGAAGAAATTTTTGGGAAGAGATGAGGTAAAATTGGCATGGAATCCGAGAAGGGACGTGAATTCCGAGGCAACGGAAGAGAGGAAAAATCGAGAAGTAAGTTTAGAACTAAACTTCTGATACCATGAAAGAAATAATCCCTTGATTATTTTCATTAATGAATGAATATATATACAATTTACAATTTCCATAATATGGAAAATTCTATTCCTATTCTACTCCCAAAATCCTATTCTACTCTCAAAATCCAGTTCTATTTGTACAAGAATTCTACAATTATGGTAAGTGTACAATGCTAATTAAATACAACAATATACTAACAATATTACCGTGATATAAACGGTCTCCTTGTTTCCTCATATGGCTCGTGTTTATACAAGGTATACACAGGGCAATGTATATCACAGATATATGGGTAATATTTATCAATTATGTTATGCACAAAATCAAAACACATATACACCGTAGATGAGTCACTTGATCAATATACCTATTTATACAAAAAAAAATAACAGAATATACCCCTAAATACTAAAACTCATAAGCAAATATGTGATAGTTTGTTAACTTAAATTGTCCCTGATTTACATTCAAACGGAAAGAGAATGTGGGAACTAGACCTGTCCAAAGCTCGGATCGGGCCGGGTCAAGTGACTTTTTTTTCTACTTGTCCGACCTTGGTCCGACTCTCACCTTGTTTTTCTTTTAATTTTTCGACCCTGGCCCTGACCCTACGGGTCACGGGTCGGCCTTGACTCGCTCTATAAAATAAAATATATATATATATATATTTATATTAAAATAACAGTCTAAAAACATAACATATAAAACTCCAAATTGATATAAAACGAGTCAGGTCGGGGATTTTAAAAAAAAATTGAATTTCCAATATTGAAATTACATTCACACCTACATTACCACGAAATTTCGACGTTGAAAGGTGTATATCGTGAGATCTTTACTAAAGAAAATGGAAAATTAGAAATCGATTTGAAAAAAACACAAATTGATTGGAAAATTGGCGGCGCGAAACCACCTTACATTAGTTTGACCGGCTGCGTCTCGAAAAAATACGCAAAAAAAATCAGGTAAAACGGACATCTGAGCACAGAGTTATGACCATTTAAAGTTGCATCAATTTACAACTACTTTCTCTCCCTACATTTTATGTCAATGCTTTCGTTAATTAAGTTTATGTCGCATTCGGCTTCAATAAAAACTTCATAGATTGGCTTTAATGACTATGATTCAAGAGATAACAGTAGCCTAAAATAAAAAATAAGATTAATTACATATATTCTCCGGTTTTTCGATTTGGTTCATCCCCAATACTAAATAACTTACCATAATAAAATAAATATTAATAAAATAATATACCTTAAATAAATATTAATAAAATAATATACTTTTAAAAATATACCTTAAATAAATATTAATAAAATAAAAAATAATATGAACGGGTCGGGGTTGGGTCACTGGTCAGGTCAGGCTGGGCCGGGTCAGACAAGTAAAATTTTTTGACATTGACCCGACCCTGACCCTGATCGGATCTCTGCTTTTTCGAATTAGGTAGCTCACGGGTTAGATATAAACTTACCTGATTTTTTTAGATCTTTTCAGATCGGGCTAGACCGGGCGATCCCGACCCGATGGACAGGTCTAGTGGGAACAGATCGCATTAATGGACTAACAGATGAAATGTAATATTTAGTTACAAAAAGAGTGGATCATTTCGGGTAAAAACCTCAAATATAAGCCTAATTTAGTTGTAAGTAGCACCCAATTAACATACTAAGGTAATAATCTCCATCTTCAATTCCAAATAAAATAAGAAAAATATTTGATTTTGTGGCCAAACACCTACTTAAACTCAAAAAGAGAAGGATCCTCGTGAAGTATCTCTCCTTACGACGGCGCGAATTCAAGTCCCAATTTGAAAAAGGTATGTTTTCTTGTATACAATTTTTTGTTTGTTTTTGTAATATCGATTGAGTTCAGTTCACACAAATTTTGTTCCCTCTCAAGCTCATTGTCGAAGATAAAAGCAATATGGAGAAAACTCCATCGGCATGTGCGATGCAATGGAGCATAGATCTCGAAAAAGGTCTCCGTTCTAATAAACCTGGTCAGTTTCTGCACTACCTAATTTTGTCAATCAAATTAATAGCCTGTTTAGAAACTTCTGAAAGGTAAAATTGCTTATTATTCAAAGTAACAACACTTATTTTAGAGAATTTAGGTGTTTGGCTGAGCTTTTGATAGAAGAAATAAGTGATTTTGAGTAGTTTAAGCTGAAAAAAATATTTCTCCAAAAAAAGTGTTTGAGAATTTTTAGGACAAGATTACCAATATAAGAAAGGGAAACTTACGTAAATGTACCCTTTGGCCAACTAGTTTACCAAACATGGCCGAAGTATACACTTCGGCTGTATAGGTATGTATAGTTAATAATAACTGTACATACACTGTGTACATATTTTGTAAACTAGATGACTGAATTGTATTTGGCTGTACTTTTCCCTATAATAAATTGGTATTTACCAAATTAATTAGTATTAACTTCCTTTTTCATAATTTGATACTTAAAAGCACTTTTTTTGAAAATATTGGTAACTACTAACAAAAGCACTTCTCAAATGATTTAGCCAAACACAAACTGCTACTCTTCCAAGCGCTTCTTCAAAAAAACACGTTCGAATAAGTATTTCTCAAAATAAGCTGATTTCGGTAGCTTGGCCAAACATGTTCTAAGTCGTTTTCTATTAGAACTTTTGTTCGTAATTTTTTTTGAATAAGGATTCCAGTTTGATTGTCAATGTATCTTATATGTTGTGAAGAAACATTGTTTGGTTTAAACCATTTTGTAATAACTATTATCGTTTCTGAGTGATACTTTTGTATTCTTTCACATGATGGTTAGGTAAATCTACCGAAGCTATACTAGATATTGGGCCAAGACTTGAGTGGTGGAGTAGAGAGTCAAATGTTCATGCCGCTGAGTACAAAATATTCGGCTTAATTGCGGGGGAGGATAAGCTATTTGCAAATACTATCCTCCTCAGGCTTGCAGATGCATTCAAGTCCGGGGACAAACAAATGAAGCTTAGCATTGTGAAGATTTTCTTGTCAGAGCTCAAGCAGAGGAGGCGATTGAGGAGCGAGGGGAGAAAAGATGAGGGAATCCTTTCGAAGGATAAATTAGATAGCTATAGAGAACTTTTAACTAGAATAAAGATAGTATTCGACACTGGAGACGTTGAAGAGAGAGCATTGGCTTTAGTTCTATTTGGTTGCTGGGCTCATATTGCAAAAGATACTGCTGATGTTAGATACCTCATCCTTTCAAGCTTGGTGTCCATGGATATTCTGGAGGTAAGACCTGTTCATCTTACTGAGTACTATATATTATTTTGACATTATTAGCCTAACATTGCTGACTATCTTTCCCAGTAAACAACTTAAAAGTACCTTGGGTGGTTTGGAATGATTGAGTTTCTTCACAACAGATTATCCACTGCTTGTTAAGATTCAGTTTAGGGAAGCCTTTATTAAGGTATAGGAGTACAACATGTTTCATCTGATGTTTTACCTTGTCATCCTTAAAATATTTGGTTGGACAATCTGCTTGCTGTTAGAACTTCCCAGTTCTCAACACACAGTTATAGGGATGATCTGGAGAAAGGTGTGCTGAAGAGAATTACCTCTTGCGGTGGACCACCGGTATTGTAGGATAATGAATGATCAAGATTTTCTGCCATTTTACCCCAAATAGGCCTGTACATAGTTTCCAGATTTTGGCAGCTTACTCTCCAGTCATAATTAATCTCTCCATGTTCTCTTCCAGCACTAAGAAAGTGCCGGTAGGAATTTATATTTCGTGCAGAGCACAGATCAAGTCTATGGTATCATTTACATCATGTGTAATGACCTGCTTGCACCAAAAAGATTAACATAAAATAGCTCTCCATGGTTTCTACTTTGGAACTTGTAGAACGCGCACACATAATGTGATGCCAAATATTACCATATGTAGCTTCTTTTACAAAACTCTCCACGTGAAAAAGTAGACTCTGAAAGGAAGCACATTGTCCCAAATCTGGTTCTAGGTGTCGAGAGATAAACTCAAAACTTCTCCTCCATCTGTGAGGAATCAGCTCAAATTTTCTTTTAGGAAAATATAAAATCAAAGTCTCCCCATGTGTCGTGGACCTTCAAATTTCCTGCTGAAGCTCTAATCTGCTCCCATAAAGCTAATCTCCTTCTAGCTATGCAGTTCTTATAAATGTAACTATGGGAGTAACAAAAACTGGAGAGTTTATATTCATAATGCTTAAGGTTAATACTCAGATCCTGTTCTTTTATCTTCAATCATCTGATAGTCGAAATTGGACTCCAAAAGATCCACAATTTCCCATTTATGTTCGAAAAATACGGTGAATGCTCGAAACCAAGTTCTTTCCGAAATCCTTCAATCTTGTCATTACTAACAGAAGGCTCTTAAAGACAGACAAAAAATAGGTGATGAATAGATTCTGTATTTTTAAGTCTTGAAAAAGCATTAGGGATGGATCATTGGGCAAGTGCAAGAGTTTTATGTTCCTTTCTTCATTATTATCCTCGCTTCCCTCCTCCTCATCTATCTGATATTCCTAATCAAGGTGAAAGGTGTATCACTCTGATCATTTGTCTCCTTTATCTGTAAAGAACTTTCTGCTTTTTCATTTCTCACCAATACTTGACCATCTTCTTTTCTGTTGCTATTCGTTCTGTTTTTAGTCCAGAGATTGAGGTAACAGCAATTACATATTGTTTCCATTTGCCTATAACTTTTGACATGAATGATAATTGATACAACCATTTTGCATCTATCTACAGGCAAAGGCTTCTTTGTTTGCAGCTGGATGCTTTTCTGAATTGGCAGACGACTTTGCTTATGTAATTCTGGAGATGCTTGGAGGTCGGTTGATGTCATCTGAAACATCAAGGGCTATAAGGTTAGCAGGAGGACGTGCCTTTGCTAAAATGTGGTGCTCAATTTTACTAGCAGATAGAGCTCATAAGGTTCAGTATTTCTCTTTAATATATGAGTTTCTGCCACCAAATACATGTAGATTTTCTTATTACACCTGTGACTGATTTCACGGACCTCTATCCTTCTTTCCCTTTCTGCTCTGCTATAAAAGAGCTTTCTTTTTTAACAAGTACTATTCAGAGATGACAACATTATGCACAGTGAAATGCAATGTTTTTCTTTTTCATGCATGAGATGCAAGTTATCTCTTAACTAATTGTGACTATTGCTATAGTTTCTTGTTACAAATTACAACTTCATTAAAATAAGTTTTCAATGATACCTGGCAGACCTGTATTGTCTGATAATGTGCTTACATGATGAAGTGATTTCAAGTTTCAATTGCAGCACTAAAGTTGACTTTCTTCATATTGCAGATTGGTATAAAGCTTATCCTAGAATCTTCAGAAGAAGACTTCTCTTTGGTGATGCTAGTTTCACTTTCCAAAATTGCTTCTAGATGGACATCTCTAATTCCTATACAGGTATGAAATTTTTTACTCATTTTCTTCTTAAAAAAATATGATTTCACTCATTTCGTTTTTTCTGTCACTATATGAGAAGGAAAATAAAAATAAAAGAAATCGAAGCTAAGTTTTGTTTCCAAGATCACGCGCTTACAAAGGGAAAGGTAAAGAACTGCAACAATGATAAAGGAAAACTAAAAAAGAACATTCCCGGTTTAACTCTTTTGAAATGAAACTTGAGATGCAAAAGAGCACAAAAGAACGTGTACCATATTCTAAGGTTTCTATGTAATGCCGAAAGACGGATATGTTGGTAAATGGCATGAGTATCTGGTGACAGGAGCTTAATGTATAAATATGGGGTTGATTATACATGTCATAAGTCATGTTAAATGATAAAAATCAGGAAATGACAAGAGGTTGTCTAAGATGGTTTCACAATCTCCTATGGACCTCCAAATACGTCATTTTAGGCAGGAAGCTGGTTGTAAAGAAGAGTCTGCAAGTAATAACTTTGTAAGGATAAGTGAAGTATAGAGAATCTCTAGCTTTATAGAACCCCTAATTTGCCTTAAAAGACTAATTCTTTACCAATATTAGAATGAAATTGGCCCGATTAAGGAACAACACATAGAAGATCCATATTAACTTAAGCCAGCTAGCTTAGGATCGATTGATTGATCTAATTGGAAAGGCCATGCGATTTTTAGTCATGACTCAGCTGGTTTGTGCAACTGAGTTGTGAATCATAGATTATATAATAGCAAAATTAGGTACATCCGTTAAAGTATATGACCATCTCATCTAAAAGCTTAATTTGTTAGAGAGAACACACTTTTATTTACTTAATTATATTCTCAGCACGCCTCTTCACGTGCGGACTTGATTTTTTTATGAGTCAAGCACATGGAAATCCTTTTTTATAAAGGGTCGGTGGTGAGACGAACTTAGGACCTTTGTATGCTCCTATACCACCTAAAAGCTTAAGTTGTTACAGAGAACATACCATTATTTTCTTAATTATATTCTCAATAACACCTATTGTATTTCTACATGATTTTTTGCATATTTATCTCTGGATTTTGGTTACAGATGGAATTACTATTCTCATTTATGACTAAGGACAGAGGTTTGAGCCTGCAAGCTATGGCATTAAAATGTCTTCGTTTCATTTTAGCCAAAGGAATGTATCACTTCCCTGCCGGTTCAAATGCGACTCTAAAGTTGCTTGCTCTCATAGATCAGTCTGATCTTCCACCAGCTTTGCATTTTGAAGCCCTAAGAGCTTTATGCAAGGTATTTCCTCTTAATCTGTCAAATTTATGATACTGGCATCATACTAGTACTGTTTACATTTTCTTACTTTGCAGATACTGCCGCCCAACCTAGATATTATTCCATGCACGGAGATCCCCACTATTTTCTCCAAGTTCGTAGAAATTGTCGAGTTCAAAATACAATCTCCTATTATCTCAGAGAGGCTTTTCGCTGTTCATGTATTAGCTATTATTTTTGACAAGCTTTCGAGAATACTGAAAGATTCAGCAAGTGGAAATGGTTCAATTGTTGCATCTCACATGATTACTTTCACCACCAGTCGCATCTCCCAACTAATAAAGTTAGTGGTGGATAATCCTCATCCATACAAAGAAGTGGAGCAAGAGATAAAGAGTTTACTCCTTATTGTAGTTAATCTGGTTGAAAGACATCGAGATCTCTCTGGTATTGTACTGGATAAGATCTGTATAGTTGTCGAACAGCTGGTCAGCTTGCTCAACGAACTTACTGGCATGACAAATTCAGGCTCAGACGATCACCATATAACAGAGCTTGACAAGGAGAACCGTATAGCAACTGCATCCAGAGTTTTGGTTTATTTATCCCAGATTCTGATAACTTGCTTTGAAATGCTGGATGTCTCCACTGCTGGTTCCACCCAAGTGTTTAACAGAATGGAGCATCTGGTTGAGCATATGCACCAAAGCAGCTTACTTCCTGTTTACATCCACCTAATATATGATTTGTTATTGCACTTCCATGCTGCATATCAGTGTATGTGGCTGGAGATAGGGGAAGATATGGTTTCTAATAGAAATTTTCGTCTATCTCGTTGTAGTTCTCTCTCACATGATGGTTCCCTGTCCCAGCTTGAAATTTTCGTTATTGATCGTGCGAAGCAAATTTTGGATGAAAGAGATTATTGGTTGTCTTATAAGCTGGCAAAATATGCGGCATGTCATGGTGCATGGTTGGTAGCTGCTTACGTATTTGGGAAACTAATACCTATGGTTCGATCTGATAACTGTTGTTTCTGGTTGATATCCTTATCCCATCTTTCAGAATTAGAAAGGCAAGTCCAGTTGCTTGGGCTTACTCTTTCTGGAAATACTGCTGGGAAAATTGCGACAATTAATCACATTGAAAATGTTGTTGGGGTCTCCAACAAACTTTGCTCTTTAGAGAAAGCTTTTGATGCCTCTGTTTCTGGTCATACTTTTAGTTTCCAAAGATGGTTTATTACTTTAAGATCAAAGGTTGTTGAAACTGTAGCAGATGTACTTAAATTATTGAGCATGAATTCGTTTTCACAAGAAGCCACCAGAAGTACTGAACAAATTGAGGAAAGGATTTTGGTTCAGCCCTTGGAATCTTCACAAGGACTCAGCTCTTTGTTGCAATTGCTTGCCAATGCTTCTTCACAGTTCACGAGGCTAGTAAAAGAATTTGAGCTCTTAGCAACGTCATTCATTGACATGGACAGAAAAAGTATGAAGATAGTTTCTGATCTTGGATTAAGTTGTTCATTGTTAGCCTTTAGTACCGGATTAACATTTTGTTTTGCCAGTTCCCATGGTAAACAAGATTGTAGTATATATAGTCTTGAAACCTCAGAGGAGGAATTTCATACTCTGCTAGTTCATGACTTATTAAGGAGACTGGGATATATAGACTTAGAGACTAGCAAAAATCTAAGGCAGCTTTTGGATTTCCGTCAAAGCTCTAGGAGTTGTTCAATGCAAGAACTCCAAAATGAAGTATCTACTTGTGTTGAAGCAAGAGATGTTGCTAAACTTTGTAGATATTCTGTTCAGAGATTTCTTAGTTTGCAAGCAAGTACTGTACATAACAACACTGGTATGTCGCAAACTCCTGGTGATGCTCTGGCATTGCTGTTCAGCATTATTATCTCGTGGATACAGATCCCTTTCCGGACTCCCAAACACTTTTTCCGATTTAGGTAACTGAAGTTTCTTACGTGGACTTTTGCAATCAATAAGAAGATGTGGAGCTGTTATTGAATTTATTTATATATCCTACTGCTGTTAGTCTGTTTCATATTTCATATCGTAGCCTGCTCATGCTTAGATGCCATTTTCCCTTTTTTATCTAAAATTGTCTCTGGTGGGATGGGAATATATAGCAACAGATCATTTGAAATAATAGTGGATTTTTCAGTCAAAACAAGTTTTGATCTGTTTGGTCCAAAATGTAATGATTCTAGAGTTTGACATTCTTTAATTTTGATAGTGTTCTAATATTGAAATGTGAAATGGCAGGCCCCTCATTTCTACTGAGCTTTTCATAACAAATGAAGATGGTACAAGGATAGATGAGATATCTGTCTTGTCAGGCTTTCAGCTCCCTCTAACTCTGTGCATCCAACTAAGAAATATATCTCCAGCCCAGCTGTCTCAGGTGTCGAAGTTGTATTGCATCCTTCGCTCACGAACATCCTTTCAAGTATTTAGTGCAGACGGGAATAAGGAATTACCAGAGTCCAGTTGTCAAGCTTGGAAAAGTGATCACATGGTAGACCTTAATGACAAGCTATTGCACTTCACCACAGGGTCTACCAAGAGTGGTGGATTACATGCTATGGCAAGTGCTGGAGGGACTTCTGCTGTGGATAAATTTGTGTATTTTGATCCTAATGACAAAGGGCAAGGATTTGCAACCTGCTTGCTAGATGTTTCTGCCTTTCCTGTGGGTTCGTACCAAATTAAATGGCACAGCTGTTGTATAGACAATAATGGAGCTTACTGGAGCCTTATGCCCCTGAACACTGATCAGTTCTTCACTGTACAAGAATCTTCTAATACTGGTCCTTTTGTTAGAATGCCATAGACTGCAGTTTTCAGTAAGAGACAGAATGAAATTTGATAATATAAGTATTTATTGCTACATTATTCTCAAAGAGGTTTAATCTATAAGCTTATACATACTCCTAAAGAAGTTTACCTTTTCTTATCTAAGAAAATTCAGGAACTGGGGAGAAATTGACAATCTAAATTTATCCTCAATGAGGTTATATTCTATAAGCTTTTGCATGCTCCCATAGAACTTTACCTTCTGTTTTCTGAGAAAGCCAGGGATTGGTGAGAAATTGACCTTCTGGATTCATGGAAGGGAAAAGATTTTCAACACAGATCATGTAATCCATGTCATGACAGATTCATTTCCTCACAGAGAATGAATTTGTCAGCCGTCTGGTGATTAAACTTTTCTCTTACCGCTTTAGAATCTAACAGGAAAGAAGTCAGGAAGCGCATTAATTTTTCCTCTAATCATTGTGTCTTCAGTAGATGTGCTGAAGATACTAATGCATGACTCAGCTCTCCTACCACCAAGGTTTCCTTGCATGGGTAGAGTTATTCTCTTGCCATTGCAATGAGGTTAGGTTGTGATTTGTTCTAACTTTCTGAATGAGAAGAGAAGTTCTAGAAGGAATTCCGGCTCAAAAAAAAAGTTGTAGAAGGAATTGAATATGCATCAATGGGCGAAGTAAAGAAGACAGTTCTTGAACGGATGCACCTTGCTTGTCAAGGAGAATACTGCATAATTTGATGAAATAATTTTCTGCAGGTCTTTGATGACCCCTGGTGGAAGCTAAAAATGATCATGCAGCATTTTCAGAAGTACATTCCTAAGGTAAATGCATTCTTCTCTAATCAGTAATTATGACAGATCTTAGCAAATTTAAAACCGACAGTGGAAGTATCTCCACTTAATTTGCCTGGTAGGAATTTTGTAGTGGAATGTAGGCTAGATACGAGGATTAGGGCATTGTTTTAGTTTATTGAATTTAGTTTCATTATGAAGCTTAGTAGTTTGTTAGTGACATTCTTTTGTTATTATTGCTCTGTTTTATTTGCTTGGATTTTTGTAGTCTTTATAACTTTTTGGTGATAGGACCAGATGCATGCATGATAGACATATAATATATTGGGATGTTAGACAATATGCTTGTGATACGTACCTCTATTCATCCTTTCGACAATACTTCTTCGGACCTTTTCTACTAACCTCTTCGATTATTGGGTTCATACTGCTCAATCTTTATGTGACGCTTCTAACTGCAGGCGTAGGTAAGTCATACAAAGTGTCCTACCCTGCAGTTGAACACTTATGCTATTTGTTCAATGCTGTCCAACCACCCACCGGGATAATCCACACTTCTTTAGATTGATCTGCTGTTCTAAAAGCATAAAAAAAGGTTTCCCATCTCCATCTGGTAGGACATTTTACATGTTTTCATGAGCTGAAGCCTTGATCGATGAGATTCTTGCTACAACATAAAAGTCAACTTCTACTGAAGCTTTGGTACTTGTACACGTTTTCATGAGAGTTGAGGCTTGACTGTAGTGACATTTTTCTGGATGCTATCTAGATGCCAAGTCCTATTTGCAGCATGATGCATTCAGTTTAAAAAGGCAATAAGTATACTCTGTTTTATATATAAATACAGGGATGAGTTGTTAGTTAATTTGTTAAGACAGTACATTCGCAAGATGTCCAAGCTGTTAAATGGTGTATACATTCTAGGCAGAGATTCATAAGCCTTGCTAGAGGAGTCATTGGACTCTAGAAATTGACCATGAGACTTTTTATTAGAGACATTAGCATATACTCAATCCGTTTCAAAATAAGTGTCCACTTAACCTTTTGCACACCCCTTAAGAAAATACTAACTTTTAGGAAAAAATAGGCACTTTAACTAAACTACCAACAACAACAACAACATACCCAGTGTAGTCCCACAACGTGGGGTCTGGGGAGGGTAGAGTGTACACAGACCTTACCTCTACCTTGGTAGGTAGAGCGGCTGTTTCCGAGAGACCCTCCGCTCAAGACAAGCACAGCAGAGAAAAAAAGTCAGACCGGTCAAAAATTTAAAGCAGTAAGAAAATGTTGCTAGCAAACGCGAATACGTCGTGATAACGCATCCTGAAAAGAAACAGTAACTATGCAGATAAATGAGATAAATCAAGTACATTCAAGAACACATAGCAGAAGAAATAAAACTACAAAAGACTATAGAGCGATACTACGCCTATTCGTATGATATGCTAAGCATGCCTATAGTAATAACACTACACCTACCAGTTTGTAAGCATAAGTAGGACTACGCTCGACTACTTACTACCCTAATCTGTAACCTCCACAACCTCCTATCTAAGGTCATGTCCTTAGTAAGTCTCGCCTGCTCCATATCTCGTCTAATCACCTCGCGCCAATATTTCTTCGGTCTACCTCTACCCCTCCTGAACCCGTCCATAGCTAACCTCTCACACCTTCAAACTGGGGCATTTGTGTCTCTCCTCCGCAATGTCCAAACCATCTCAATCTCGCTTCCCGCATCTTATTCTCCACCGAGGCCACTCCCACTCTGCCCCGGATATCTTCATTTCTAATCCTATACTTCTTTGTATGCCCACACATCCATCTCAGCATCTTCATCTCCGTCACTCTCATTCTTTGGGCAACACTCCGCCTTGACTGGCCAACACTCCGCCCCATACAATATAGTCGGTCTAACCACCACCCTATAAAACTTGCCTTTTAGCTTTGGTGGCACCTTTTTGTCGCACAAGACTCCAGATGCAAACCTTCATTTCATCCACTCTGCCCCAATACGATGTGTGACATCGTCATCAATCTCTTCATTCCATTGGATAATAGATCCGAGGTACTTGAAGCTTACTTGCTTCGGAATGACCCGAGTCTCAAGCCTCACCTCTACGCCTGTCTCACGGTTGCTCTCGTTGATGAACTTGCACTCCAAGTATTCTGTCTTGGTCCTACTCAGCCTGAACCCTTTAGACTCCAGGGTCTGTCTCCAAACCTCCAGCTTAGCGTTCACCCCGCTGCGAGTCTCATCAATCAAGACGATGTCATTTGCGAATAACATACACCATGGTACCTCCAGTTGGATTTGTCGCGTCAGTCCATCAATCACCAAGGCAAATAAGAATGGGCTAAGAGCTGATCCCTGGTGCAGGCCCATCGTCACGGGAAAGTGCTCCGAGTCTCTTCTCACTGTCCGTACCCTGGTCTTGGCTCCATCATACATATCCTTGATCGCCCTAGTGTACGCCACAAGTACACCTTTAGCCTCCAAACATCTCTAGAGAACCTCTCTAGGGACTTTATCGTATGTCTTCTCGAGGTCGATGACTGAACTACCCTTAATTATATACTACCTAATCAATATAGTTTTTTGATTACATAAAAACTCACCTATCTAAATAGGGGTAAATTTGGAAGAAAATAATTAATTCCTTCTTGATGATGTAATTGGACACTTATTTTGAACCAAAATAAAAAGGGCTAGGTGGACACTTATTATGAACCGGAGGAAGCAACAAATAGCTTCTTTCTCATTCTAGCATTCCATATACTTCGTAAACACAACTTTCCATTTGTGATGTCTTAGTCCATGTTGTGCTGGTCTCTTCATTTTGTTTTAGGTGGCAGAAACGCAAAGTCGTCCATGCATGCATAGGAAAATCCTTGTCAAGATATTTACCTTTAACCAGACTTATCATAAAAGATACTATTTACCTTTAACCAGTCCACCGGCCAATCTCTTTTGGATTTAATCACAAATTCCCTACAGATATTTAGACTCGGGTCGATGCATAGTTGAAGTACTAGGCATGATTGTGGAACCATTCTGTTGCTTAGTGTCGTGATATTCAGGAGCTTTTTCTTTCAATTCTATCACATTCGAGGAGTATGGATAGAGGTTGCAGCCTAGCTGCTTTAAGGAAAATATTTATTGGGAGTTAGGAAAATCTGGGGCATAAATTTTCCGAATCTCCTATATGGGAAATGGTATACAAGCAAGTTCCTTGGAGTGTTGCAAAAATCCTTTGTTTTGATAAATGGAACATTTTCAACATACGACTTGTTTGCATTTCCTTTTTTAGGAATTTCAAAAGATTCAAGCCCCAATTTTGTTTTTGGTACTGTTGGTTGTTTCGTGTACCTTAATTGGTTGAGGTGTTATCTATCAGAAAGCTTGTTCTATTTGGTTTTATCACCATCTTTGTTTGATGTTGCCTGGTTTAATGCAGAGATTACAAGCTAGAGTTTTGAGAAATTAATACCAGTTTAATGTACTGTGTTGCAATCTGATTAAAATGCATAAATTTACTCGATGTTGCAGTCTTCTGTTCGTACGAGGTGATCAAATTTTCCAGTGAATGATTCCACATTTGAAGGTGTTTTGAAGTGCTTCTCAAACAACAGCAGCACGAAGAATATCATCCATTAGAAGACGAGAAGCTGCATCGTTTCAGAACTGGCTGCTGCTGCTGCTGCTTTTGTTTGGAGTAAGTTCTTGCTAACTGGTTAAAAAAAGGGCAGCCCGATGCTCTAAGCTCCCGCTATGCGCGGGGTCTGGGAAAGGGCCGGACCACAAGGGTCTATTGTACGCAGCCTTACTTTGCATTTCTGCAAGAGACTGTTTCCACGGCTTGAACACATGACCTCCTGGTCACATGGCAACAACTTTACCAGTTACTCCAAGGCTCCCCTTCTAGTTCTTGCTAACTGGATAAACTCTAAATTAGTCAAAACTAGAGAATAGTTGCTGTGTTATTTTCTCACTTTCTCCGATAGACTCTTAGCTCAAGTAAAATCATATCAAAGAGGTTCGGAAAAGGAAACAATGGGAATGGGAGAGCAGCAACTATGACACAACACTAAAGAAAGCATGCAAAAGGACTAGCAACTACAACAAAATAATATGATAATGGAAGTACAAGAAATAATAAAAGTACCAGAAATTGAATCACAAGAAATAATAAAAGTACCAGAAATTGAATCTCAAGAAATAAAACATTTTCTCTTGTGAACTTGACTCTTGTTAGCAAAAGGGTAGGATTCTAGGAATAGGCAACTTGTTCCATGTTCCTAGTATATGGTAGTGTTTTGTAGCAAATGTATATGGTAGTGTTCCATGACCCTGCATTTCGTAGTAAATGTCCAGTTTAACAGTGGACTATCATTTAACTTATTTCATTAAAGAAAGTTCTCACGTTTCAAATTTGACTCCTCACTTGGAAGTTATTAGCATGAAATCTATGTTAGTCGAAACTTTCACCAATTCTTTATTTGATTTTCTATCAGGAGTAGATCAAAGAGTTTCACCTGGGAATCGAAAGAGCTGGAATTGGGAGTGGTAGCTTGGTATGAAATTTTTAAGAGAGATATTTTGCTTTTTCAAATTTCAAACTCTGTAGATTTTCGATTTCCAGATTTAACGTATAATAATCTCTTTTTGTAGTAAAACTCTTACTAAGGTGTCAAGGGCCAGGATTTACTACAGATACTGTAGCAGCAGCCGTGAAGGCTATTCCTATTATGATGAGGTTTGAATGAGTCTAATCAGTGTCAAGAGGGAATTTTCTTATTAAGCTGCCTTTGGAAGCTATTAATTTAACCTCTGTAAGGATCAGTTTGTTTGACATTGAAGATTCAATCACCTTAATCGATCATGTTCTGCAATATGCATTGCATCTTAAGTTTACAATTTCTCAAAGGGATATTAGGCAATTTCATCATTCACAACTCATATATATTAAATTGTGATTTTCAGATGTGCTGCCCTTTTATGTTCTATAGAGCACCTCTAGCCTTCCACTTCTTGACCTTTTTAAACCAAATATTTTATTGATCAAATTTCTTTCAATAGTTTATATTCTGCTCTCTTTATATTCTGGTGGTGGTTGCTGTGATACTAGAATATGCATTTTTAATATGTGTGCGTGTTGGATGGACATATTGAACTTTGCTCCCTTTTGGTATAAGTGAAAAACTACCGGTTGGATTTTCGCAATTGTCAAAATCCTTAACAGTTTGATGTAAAAATATCCGTCGTCAAGCTTTTCTTTTGTAAGATTTGATGCATCAATGCCCAAATTTTTGCCAGAAGGTTTACCCAACTTGGAAAAGAAAATGTTGGCTATAATGAAAAGCGAAAAATTACATGTTTCTTGTTTAATTTATTAGGATGAATGGAGACACTTGACGAGGGTGCCAAAGGAAATGCTTATCGAGTGACAGGAGATATCTTGTGTATTTAAATTTGCAGCTCAAGATGATGATCCAACATTATTGGACGTATAGCTGTTCCTTGAACAAAAAACCGTGAAATGATAATTGATTTGCTAATTAATCTAATGTACTATGTAATTTATTCCTTCAGATGTTTGTGAAGTGTGGTCTTTCTGGAAATTCCATTGATCATATACCAATGCAAAGACAGACATGATTGATTTTTATCTTAGGTTAAAATATTATATGAAGAAGCTGCAACATGGAAGTTCCTGCCGTATGTGCTGTGGCTCTATAGAAGTTTGATATAGAAGCCTAAGCTCTGGAAAATCCTTTTAAAGGGAATATAGTTTGAATACAATAGCAGTAATATGTTAAGGAAACAAGAACACAAATTAGTCATTTTAGTGTCAAAATCACATCGTTTGATGAAATCATTATTATTTCATTAAAATGATGTCACAAAGCCTAGAAAATAAGCTCTACACACAAATGTAGAGTAGAATCGCACACATTTATAAATAAAACTCTACTAGACACGGCTTGTAGACTTCCTAGAATAAACCTGCTCTGATACCAATTTATCATACCCCAATCTAGGTAAGGCGTGGTTGGCACCCGATATCTGACTATGCCCGAGCGAAACAAGCTGTAACTCGTATCATCTATGTCTTGAAAGACATATTAGGCCAAGGAGGCCAACCTGTAAATTTAATATCGTATATGGGGCCGACGAGGCCTTAAACTGTAATATCGGTAATTCAAATTAACTCAGCAAAATGAGATCACCCAATGCGTACATGAATAACTGAATGGCCGACTAGGCCAATATACATTTATGTCGATCGCAAAACCCAAAATAGATATATACAATGGCTGACTAGGCCACCATACTGACAATATCGTAAATACAGGACACGTCTACAATCCTCTAAAGAGAACAACGGTATCATAGCCGAGACAGGGTCCCGGCCTACCCATACTCCGTAAATACACAAAACTAGACCTGAAAACTCCGAATGACTTGGAGCTTACCACAAAATCTAAAACTTGGCAAATCCTAGGTTGCGATCCTCCCAGCAACCTGTCTGAACCTGCGGGCATGAATACAGCGTCCCCGGGAAAAGGGATGTCAGTATGAAATAATAGACCGAGTATGTAAGGCGACTGAAACTGAACTATACTAAAATATAAGATAATCTGAATATAAACTGAAGAGTTAATAAAGAATCTGGCTACACTTACCCTCCTCCGTCATCTAATATCTAAACAACATGATATCAACTACTTAACCTCATGTAAGGCATTTAGACATACATAAATAGCCCCGAAGGAGAATGCATAGCCCCGAGCGCAAGTGTATAGCCCCAAAGACAATCTGTATCTAAATAGCTCTGAAGACAAGTGTATCTGAATAACCCCGAAGATAAGTGTATCTGAATAGCCCGAAGGCAATCTGTATCTGAATAGCCCCGAAGGCAAATGTATCTGAATAGCCCCAAAGGCAAAAGCACATCTGTATATAGCTCTGAAGGCAACTCAATAAGTAATTAGCCCCGAAGGCAACAAATGTGTAATGATATAGCCCCGCAGGCAATGGCATAACTATTTACATTAAACTATTAAGATTTTTATCGTCTCGACTGTATGGCTAAGCTTAACTATATACATATATATATATATATATATATATATATGAATCATTTGTTGCCAATTTATGAAGGTCTCATGGTGGACCATTCCACTAACTACTTAGCAACTAATCTCAATTAATTTGACTTCCACTACAATTTCCATTTAATAAATTACACACATAATTAATTCTTCGATCTCAATTCACTGAAATATAAATCACTTTTAATGTCATTCATATAATCAAGATCATGTGATATAACACTATTCCGTAGCCTCCTTTGGAACCTACAAAATGTTATTTTCAATCGTTGTCGTCACACTTGTTAAGTCTTAAATTATTTTGGGACTTTATCCTTTTATACATCAAGCTCTTAATTTGCATACTTGAATATGACCAAAATTCTTCAGGATTCGGGTCTACTTACATGTACCGAGCGATTCAAATTATAGCTCGAAGGTACGTGTATCACATTGATGAAACTTATATTTTCGATTCGTTTAATCTAAACCTTGTAATACTTACCAATCATGATAATAAACATTTATAGCCTTAGGATGAACATGTTTAAACACTCATAACCTCAAAATGTAACATATGAAAATACGGGATCTAACATCCTCCCCCCTTAGGAACATTCGTCATCGAATGTAGGATGTGTCTCCTACGCAACTAATTGTAGGAATATTGTCCGTGAATCATTTTACACGTTTGCTTCACGGGATAGCCTAATCATACTAAGGCGTACATACTTTATAATAACTTTTATATCAACTCACCCATTCTAATTCTCATATTATTGTATCAGCATGATTCATCTTATGAGAGGTACTCTAATCCCATGTGGTACTTGGAATCTTTTCTCGTTAAATCGTTACATCAATCGTAATCTATATCTTCAAACGTCATACTTTTATCGCTTATCATCTTACTAGGACTGTTATGTTATCATGGCGGCATTCCATCTTGTCTAATCTCTAATTCTTCTGATTTTATTCAGGCTACACCAGCCTCTTTATAACTTACGAAAACCGTCTATTCACTTGTTTTGATAGGCTTAGACCCAATGTCTACTTTTCCTCGTAACTTTCTAGCTCATTATCTTTTACCTTTACTTCTATATATTTAAAAACCTCATCATACTACTCTACTTTGGCTTACGACTCACATATCCTCTCATATATCTTTGATCGTTCATTATCGCTCTTTAAGAGCCATCAACATAATCTTCTTAAGTGGCCTTCTATACCCCAATTATGACCATATATGAGTGGTGGATATCTTTCATCTTAACAATAGTCTAGAGTCCCTTTAACGATCAACTTCACTATATAATTCAACTTAAGTAACAATGTACTACTAGTATAACTCATTTCTACATGCAATATGTTATCGCACTATGCTTTGAGACTTCTTAGTTTCTATATGAGCATTAACCGCAAGTCCCTTTCCTTATTAAACATTTTATAACCCCATATTGGAAATTGGGTTCATTAGCATACTTACTAGCATCATGATCTTATTTAGGAAAATACTGACACTTACTGTTCTAGAGTTCAACTTGTAGGTGCCTTACCTATTTATCTTTAGCATCCTTTCGCTCTTGTAATAATCTATCACTCATCTCACAGTACCTTTTAGTTTAAGGGATAACCGAATTTCTTACGCACGGGAGTGATATCTAACTAACTGACACATTTAATCCTTTAAGTTTAAATTAGATCACAACGCTCATTTAAAGATCTCTCCATTTTGTGCAGATCCTCAGTCGTTTGTGGATCACTCGGAAAACATTTGACTATATATGTTAAATTAAAAAATAGTCGGCTAAATAATTGTATTACTTCCAAAGAGTGATAAGGGAAATTCTACGAAAAGACATGAAGTTTGGTAAAATGAAAAGCACACGGCTACAGTGGGGTGCCCATATTTATCATAACACAAACTTGTCAGTTAAAAAGATAAAGACTGCCTGACTTTGATCATAACAAATTGAACTGTCGTCGGAAGATACTGATAGAATCATAATTAATAATATTCCCATTAATAATTATAATTATTGTAATTAGTGTAATATCTTATGTATATGGTAGGGAAATTAGAATAGATTAGGAGGCATGATTTTAGCCTATCTTATCTTATCTTATCATTATCTTAATTCATGCTTGTAATATTGGTATAATTACCACCTCATCAGAAGGAAATGATGAGGAGATATAATATTTGCAATTTTTTCCTCTCGCTCGAGTATCTACAAAAGCATCATATTTTGTTGCAATCTGCATGACGTGAAAATAATAATTATTCAGGGGTAAACCTTTCTAATCGAATTTCTGAAAGGTTAGGAAATCATAGATCCTCTATCTGTTTTCTGACTACTTCATCCTTGATAAATACTTAACACTTAAAATCCGCTAAAAGGAAGTGTCTAAGAAGAGAAGTGTGCAAAGTTAATTCAATAGGTAGGACACTTACCACATTATAGGTTGTCTTCCTGAGTTGAGACAGGAAGATGGCACCTCACTGCTTACACAAAACAAACTCCCGAAAAGCAAGTTCTTGTTAGAACCATTCTCACATCCATCTCTTTCCACCTTACCACCAAGTTTCTATCTGAGCGCACTCTCTCCAGGTGTTTCTTGTCCAGTACATGTTACTGTATATATGTTAATCTGTATCATAAAACCTCTAGTCTATATGTGACCGAATAGTAGAGCAACAAATAATTAACGTTATTTCGACCATCTTCCACATAAAGACATCAATTTATATGTGTTATCCATTATTTCTCACCTATGTTTGTCTAAGTTTTAATATTCGTGCCATATATTAATCAAAATTAGAGAAGAGAATAATATTTACTTGAGATAAAAGTAATTTGTAATGTTAATTTATTTAAACTATTAGCGGCTAAAAAAGTGTATGGGCCATTTTAACTTTTAAGGGCTACTTGGTTACGAATTACTTATGTATAAATCATGATAATGCAAAAATTATTTTAAATTATTTTATGAATACAATAATATATTGAAACCCAAAACACAATAATATAACGAATGTTATCTGATAAGTGAAAGTGTAAAAATTGTGTGTGAAGAGTCATGTTTTGAGAATTCTTTTTATCTTTAGTACTAGATCTTTCTCAATATTGTTAATAGTATACATTTTAATTTATAATCATACATAAATAATAAATTCATACACAAATTCATGCAAAACTAAAGTACATAGATATTAATAATGCGAAATTTAATACTCCACTATTAATCAAGCGTGCAAAAGTTATGGATATTAATTTTATTTAGAACTAATAAATCAAACATTGCACAACATTATTTATGTAGAACTTTGTGATTGAAATTATTTTTTGTTAGTACGGCCAAGCAACGACCCCTTCAACACACCCGAGAATCGATACAATTGTTGGCTTTTCCAATTAGTAGAAAAGAAAAAACAAATGCGCAAATAACCTTGAGGGCTGCTTGCGAATTTCACAGAGGTTATTTCAAATTCCATTTTCGTCCCTAGGGTTTCACTTCACCGTGATGGCGTAACTTCTGTTCGCCGGCGAGTTACTTTTGTCACCGTCAAAAACTCTGCCCCGGCCCTTTCTTCCGGTACGACACAAACAGAATTAATTCAAGCGATTTATGCTTTCTAGAAACTTCGATTCCTTTTGTGATGTTATCGTACTAATTTTAAGCTTGAAAATAACACTATTTCCGTGTATATACAAGTGTTGGACTGAGATTTTGAAATTTTAACTAAATCATAAATCTGAATGCTTGGGAATTACCTTGAAAACAGTCTCAATTGGATATATTTGTGTAGTAAATGAAGACTTTATAACAATTAACCAAATTATCATCTGCGCATTGTATAAGGAACAAAATGAAATTAACAAACTGATCACATTCTTATTGTATTCGAAGCATGTTGAATGACATTCGGAATTATTCTCATGTTCTAAATGAGAGATCAACAAAGTTGTAACGAGCCGTGCTCTAAATATGCTACTTCTAAAGTGCTGCTTCTAAACTAGGAAAGGATGCCTTTGTTATGCTACAACTCTATTGAAGACTTTCATTTACATGTGTCCTATATTGTCTATACTAAAGCATGAAGTATGACTGCAAGTGCCTTGAAGTTAACGTTCTACCAGTACACAGCCAGTAGGACACGGAAAAATATGTTTAACTTTTCAATCCATGGTGGCACACTAAGATCTATTCTAATCATTTGATAAGTTATGTTTCTTCATCAACTAGTTTGTTTGACCGTGTGCTGTAAATGTGCTTATCACTATGCATAAATGACGTTTAAAATCCTGGCTACATGAGCATATGCCACTGTCTTAGTACAAATTTGCTTTCCCACCCTTTATTCAGACAATTCCAGGTGGTCCTTCCACTACTTGCAATCTAGATAGTCTACGTAATGGTGGCCATATTACCGTTAATGGTTTTGGCTTCTCAGACATTGTCAATTAAGTTATATCTTAAGCAGTTGGCAGCTAAGTTTTATTATGTCTGTTTCGAATAATTCTTCTCTTGATCAGTAGTATTGTTGAATATTCCTTTGAGGATCAAAAAGGTGCTGATGGCTGTTGGTTGGACTTTTTTCTCACTTTTCTTTTTTGTGTACACCTTTAGCATATAATTGGTAGTTTTGATGTGCCTGACTCAATGTTCAGTACTCGTCAGTATTGCATAAAAGTGCTATCATTCCAGCCAGGAACAGTGGCAAAAATTTTAATTTTGTGGTTTACCAATTTAAGCTTTACAAAAGTTTACGTTAAACTGTTGTTTACATCTTCTTTGTGAAAAAGCTTTTGACTTTAACAGGAATTCTCTTACTTGAAAAGCAGATTTTTGACTTTGTGCGTGTACCCAAAGGCTTATTTCACCTACTCTTTATGTTGGTATTTGATAATCTGTTTGGACTGATGATAGACAGCAATGTTGGGGCAACTTCACGTTCTCTGGGTTGTCTTTTTGTATGATGATCCAGTATTTAAGAAAAAGTAAGATAGAAGAACAAATACACCCTATTTTGTAGTCTTAAAGTGTGTTTCCTTGTGAAGGTTTTGGCCTTAATGGTTCTTTGGATATTTTGTGCAATGACATTGATACTTTCTTTTTTCACAACTCAGCTTTTCATTTTCTGAATAATGAAGATGCTTCTCTAGATAGGAGAGCTCAACTTCTATATTCAGTGTCAAAAAGCTGTCAACCTATTAATGGGTGCACCAAAGCAAAAGTGGACGTCAGAAGAAGAAGCTGCCCTTAAAGCCGGTGTAGAAAAATACGGGGTTGGAAAATGGAGCACCATACTCAAAGATCCAGAGTTTGCTGTTATGTTGCGCTCTCGCTCAAATGTGGACCTGAAGGTACCAGACATAAAAACAATATAAAATCTTGTCTTTTCCTTTTGTGGGAAGCTTATTTAGCCGGCTCGAGTATGTCATATATTCACATAGTAACATGATTGATGCATTGCTAAAATGTCTCTTCTGCCTGATTTTGCTTTTCGTTTTTCCCTTCCTTTTTTTCTGGCTTGCTTTGGTTAGTAAAGTTGCCTTGATGGGCTTAGTTTTGCTTGGACAGGATAAATGGAGGAATCTACATGTCATGGCAAGTGGTTGGGGGTCTCGGCATCGAGGGAGGGTTGTGTCTAAAAATGTTCAGCCTACATCGAAGCATGATGACAACACCTTGGTTAGCTCTGTGAGTGAGAAAGATATAGAAGTTCTTGATGCTAAACCTCTTGCATCATCTGGTGATGTACTGAAGGATGTTGGCTCTAAAAAACCACTTTCAAGGTTATTAAGCTACCGATTCACTTAGATCTTCCTTATTCAAGTCTTGGATTCTGTACAGTTGGTCTTGAGCTTTCGGAGAAAAATGCTACAGCATTATTTATTTATTGACTTACTCGACTCTGAAATCAATTTTCAAGAAAATAGTGTACATAAGATATCTAACAAAAAAACTTTGAGATGTTGAAGCGCTCAAACCCTATAAACAACCATATCGTATTTTGAGATGCAATATTCTTCATGCATTTAATGACATTTTTCATCAAAAGCACATTTGTAAGTTATTCTAATATAATATTTACCACATACCTATAAATGAGGAACTTAATATAACCATTTAGTTCTGAAAGTCAGTTGGCTCTGTTATAGAAAAAGTTTGGTAGCCAACTTGGTATCTTCTGATCATCGATACTTGAAGCTCCCAGTTCATATTGTTATAGTGGTATCTTGCGTAGCAGTTGTCTTCATATACATCTCACCTCTGGACTCAAATGTGGGTTCCTCTTTCTAGGGGAAAATATTCAAAATTGTGAAAAAGGGACGGCGCTTCAAGCATGTGAGAAAATATGGAGAAAATATTATTATTGAATTGTTGTATTTGCATTATTATATTGAGCCCTATTTATAGACGCTACATCCCTATCATTTTTCATGTAGGATACTATATACAAATCCTATTCTAACACTCCCCTTCAAGCTGGTGCATACAAGTCATATGTACTGAGCTTGTTACAGATGTATCTAATACGAGGACCACTGAGTGACTCGATGAAAATATCCGCAAGCTGATCACTCGACTTCACAAATTTAGTAGCAATATCTCCGGAGAGTATCTTTTCCCTGACAAAGTGACAGTCAATCTCAATGTGTTTAGTCCTCATGAAATACCGGATTTGATGTGATATGAAGGACTGCTTTGTTATCACACACACGTTTCATTTGACTGATTTCTCCAAATTTTAGTTCTCTAAGCAACTGCTTAATCCAAACTAGCTCACAAGTTGCTACAATCATTGCTCGATATTCTAATTCAACACTAGATCGAGCAACGATACTCTGTTTCTTACTCTTCCAGAACACTAAATTACCTCCTATTAACACACAATATTCAGATGTAGAATGTCTATCAGAGGGTGATCCTGCATAAAGTCTGTATATCCAACAATTTGCTTATGGCCTCGATCTTCAAAAAGCAATCATTTACCTGGAGCTGACTTAATATATCGCAGAATGCGGATAACTGCATTCCAGTGACTATCACAGGAGAATTCATAAACTGACTTACAACACTCAAGGAAACGAAATGTCAGGTCTACTCACTGGGAGATAATTCAACTTACCAACTAGCCGCCTATATTTTCCAGGATCACCGAGTGGCTTCTCCTGTCTTGGCAGGATTTTAGCATTTGGATCCATATGAGTGTCAATAGGTCTGCATCCCATCATTTCTGTCTCCTCAAGAATGTCTAAGGCATACTTGTGTTGCGAAATAACAATACCTGACGTGGATTGGCTGCCTCAATACCTAAAAAATACTTCAGTCTGCCAAGATCTGTAGTCTGAAAATGCTGAAAAAGATGTTTTAAACTAGTGATACCATCTTGATCATTGGCAGTTATAATGATATCATAAACATAAACCACCAAATAAATACTCATATTTGGAGCAGAATGTCGATAAAACACAGAAGGATCTGCTTCAATGTGAGTCATGCCAAACTCCTGAATTACTGTCCTGAATTTACCAAATCAGGCTCGAGAAGACTGTTTCAGATCTTAAAGTGATCGACGTAATCGACACACTAGATTAGACTTTCTCTAAGTAACAAAATCATGTGGTTGCTCCATATAAACTTCCTCCTCTTCAAGATCAACATGGAGAAAATCATTTTTAATGTCCAACTGATAAAGAGGCCAATGACGGACAACATCCATGGATAGAAAAAGACGGACAAATGCTATTTTAGCCATGAGAGAGAAAGTACCATTGTAATCAAGCTCAAATATATGTGTATACCCCTTTGCAACAAGGCGAGTCTTAAGCCGATCAACTTGGCTATCCCGATCAATTTTGACTGCCTAAACCCTACGACAATCAACAATAGATTTAGCAAACTCCTAAGTACCACTCGTGTGTAAAGTAGACATTTTATCAATCATAGCCTATCGCATCTGGGATGAGAAATGGCTTCACATGTAGACTTAGGAATGGGTACAGAGGACAAAGATGATTATAGACGATGATAACTTAAAAGGGTATAATGTGGGTTAGTATTACGAGTGGACCGTTTACCTTTGCGAAGTGCAATCGACTAATCAGAAGGAGGCAAGTTCGCAATAAGTGCAGGATCCGACGCATGACATGAATCATCTGGACATGATGTTGGGTTTGATGTTGGACGCGTCAGTAGTGGTGACAATGTGACTGGAGATATAGAAGTAACTATAGATTCCTCAAAGGTCGGTGTAGGTAAAATCTGAGGTATAGGTAAGACCTCAGAGATATCAGGATGATCAAAAGGAGACCTAAAGTAAGATTGAGACTAAAAAAATGTGACATCGACAGAGATAAGATATCGATGGAGATCAGGTGAGAAGCAACGATACCCTTTTTAATCTGAAAATAACCATGAAAGACACACTTAATAGAGCCCCGCTAATTTATATGTCTACAGAGAGCTAGGTTATGCACAAAACATGTACTTCCAAAAACACGAGGAGACAGAGAGTATAGAGATGACTGAGAATATACTATGGAATATGAAATCTGATTCTGAATAGAAGATGAGGGCATTCGATTAATTAAATGGCAAGACGTGAGGACTGCATCGCCCAAAAAATGCAGCGGAACATGGGATTAATGAGAAGTTTGAATTTTTGATCTCCTCATAAGGGGGTTTGAAGTAATCATAGATCTTGAATTTTCATCAAGTCCAACTCCCATATTTTTGAAATTACAAATGTCAAAACCGAGAGACATGTGCTGAAAACTGGACTGCAAAAGCGGGCAGTCACCCGAATCTGGAAACCAAACTAGAAAATAGATAAAGTCACGGGAAGTGATGCAACCTGGATGAGTAGATTCGGTTTGAGGAGTAGAGTCCCATAGGTGATAGAAAACTGCCGGAAAGTAGTCAAAAATCTGCTCGAAATCGCGGAAAAGTGCTAGAGTTGCCAGAACCCTAATTCCGGTGATCGAAATATGGAAATAATTATTGGGTTAGGTTCGGAATGCTTGGCCGGCCTTACCAGAAAAAGAATCAGCAAAAAAGAGCGACCGGAAAAGGCTCACGTTCCGGCGCCAGAAATTCAAGTGGCGCGTGAGAGCGCGTGACCGGTCCTTTGTCTGTGCGGTTTATTGGGTTTGGTCGCCAGAGGGTGGGGACCTTGTGGTGGTGTTGGTTTTCGCACAACACTCACAAAACAGGAGATGACGCAAATCAGCCTTAGAAGGACGCCGGAATGACACTTGGCGATTGGGTTGACTGAATTTTCTTTCTCGGGTGTTTCTCACTAATGCTCTGATACCATGTGAGAAAATATGGGAGAAAATACTATTATTGAATTGTTGTATCTACATTATTATATTAAGCCTTATTTGTAGACACTACATCTCAATTCTTTTCCATGTAGGACACTATATACAAATCCTATTCTAACAAAGCAGAAGCATCTTATGTTGTTGTAGCATAGAGTCTGAAGTTTTTGTTTATATTTGATGCTCTTTTGTTTGTCAGTTGTGTGGTTGCAAACTCTATATGTGTAATTTTAAACATAACATAAACATTCTCAAGCTCGGATAAAGGATGTCGGTTTTGGTAGGTTGACAACCAGTAAATAAATTAGATATGATGAATTTTCTGAATATAACTTGAATAGAGTGCAGTGGATAGAGGATTCATATAACGGACCCAACTAATTTGAGATTGCGGTGTAGTTGATTGATTGGTTGATTTGTTTCATTGGAAGTTTCATATAAAATTGTTGGAGTAAGTCTTCATGTGAGAATAATGCTGTTTCATTGTAACATAGACAGCTTGGCTTAGATTATCTCCTTTTTGTGTTCTCTGCAAATGTGGGTTAGATTGCTTGCCCTCTTCCACTAACTTGTTTTTCTTGCACTCTATTTTTAATTCTTTTAAAAGCTTATCAAGTCTTTGAATAGATGTTGTCACCAACTATGAAATATAGCTTTTTAATATTGGATTGATTTATATCTTCAGAAAAGGGCATATATGCCCCTGTACTACCTGAAAATAGTTGTACCTATCCTCCGTTATACTATTCGATGGTAACTACCCCTATCGTTAGCCTTTTTAATATTTCTACCCCCCCAATCTAACGGCCCCTTTCGCCCAGACATGTGGCCTCATCTTAACGCCCCAATTCTTTTTCTTTTTAATTTACCATTAAAAATTGTTTTAACCCGCACCAGAAAGGGGTTATTTCTGAAAAATGTGGTTATTTTTGAAATTCAACATTCTTCTTCTTCTCCAACTAATTTGCAGCTGAAATTCACCCAAAAACCCACCGAGTTCCTCACCAAATTATCCCAAATTTCAGATATTAACTCTCCAAGATGTAACCGGTCTTTTGCAATAACATTCACTCGAAACGAGCTCGTTTGCGGAAACTCAAAACGTGAACTTGAAGCTTCAAGCTTCATTAATGGCTGTCCATAGAGTTTCAGCTTCTTTCTTCACCTTCCAGCTACCCAAGACAAGCTTCAATCACGATTTTCAGATCCAACTATCAGTTTACAATTGATCCCAACAATTTTTTTCACCATTTTGATTTTTTTTCCAGCCACTATTTTCATATTCAAGAATACAATAGTAGAGCTCAAAAGGTTTATCACCAAATCAGATATACAACACCAAACGAATTCAATGTCAAATAGCCAACAACTTCAGATTTTCAACTCCAAATATTGGAACAGGACACTCAACAAGGATGAAAATATTTTGACATTCCGATTTTCAATTTTTTGTTTTGATGTGTTTTTTAAATGGTAAATTAGAATTAAATAAAAAAGAAAAAGAAAAGGGCATTAAGATGAGGCCACGTGTAGGGGCGAAAGGGGCCGTTAGATTGGGTGGTAGAAATATCAAAAAGGCTAACGGTAGGGGTAGATACCATCGAGTATAATGAAGGGTAGGTACACCTATTTTCAGGTAGTACAGGTGTATTAATATATGACCCTTTTCCGTTTTATCTTTTTGTCAAAATTTGAAACTGTAATAAAAAGTTTGGAATTCAGGTAATTTAGTTCTACGGTTGCCTGTTTTTTCCCTTCTCAAAAATGCTTACCCACTTTGGGACTTGCCTTTTACATTACAATGTACCGAACTTGTGTTGCTTGTTCATTGGTTGTAGATTAGATGATCATATACTGGAGGCAATAGCCAAATTGAAGGAACCAGGTGGATCTAGTCGGAATGCAATTTCTTCTTACATAGAGGTAATTTCCTCCTATTTTGAGCATGTTTGATATAAGTAAGTCCGAGTAAAGGGAGTTAATTTTTTTTTTGAAGATTTAGTTAACTGTTTTTTAGCCACTATGTCGTAAGAGTGTTCGTCATTTTCTTTTGGTGTAAACATAAAGTTCCCGTTTGTATAGATGATTGGGCAGAGTTTGTAGAGAATCATATTTTGTAGATTGGTATACCGCTTGTATACAGCCGGCTTGGCCATGTTTATGAATGAAAATACATTTACTTGATAAAAAAAAAGATTGTTCCACATTGGTTGAGGGAAAGAATTGTTGTCTTCTTAAATGGTTGAGTTAGGCCCAAGGACATCTATATCTAATTTTGGTGTATACAATTCTGAATCCCCATGATATGTTGTCCACATTCCAAATGGCTAGTCTTGGGCGTACCCCAGCGGCAGGGAGAGGGAGGGGTCTGTTAGAGTGTCCCAAATGGGGTGACGGAATGTTTTGTTATCTCCTTATTAGATTTTAGACAATCCCTACTTAATTACTTTTGGTTGAGTTAGATCAAGGTCAATTTTCTTGACATGTTTTATTCTCCTAAGTAGCAGTACCAATCGCCATTGGAGTCACCTTCTGTTTAAACTAAATTGTCAACTTTGGGGGGATAACTACGTGTATATGCCTTTAAGTTCTGCCTAGTTAAGCATTTCCAAGACAATTTTATTAATTTTATTTCTTTCTTCAAGCCAAAATCTGCCGCCTCAAACACAAAAGCATGAGAAGACAGACCATTACTATATTCTTTTTAAAGAACTCTAAAAAGATGTTGAGGCATTTTGAATCAAGCAGATAAACAAGTCGAAATTGTTTCTTGATTTTTCAAGAAAACAAAAAGAATAAATATGAGTTGCCTTTCTGCCTTGTCGTAGCAAGACTCTTTCCCTTGGCACTCCCGTGTCAAACAGGTTTTGCATGATTAGGTACCTACTACAAATCCTTTATGATATTTTAACAATCTACTAGAAGTTAAACATGCATGTTCTGTCTGTATCTTAGTTGCTGATTTACATAGGAGCCAAGACTTGCTAGGAGTTAAACATGCCTGTGCTGTTTGAATCTCTGAGGCTGATAATTATGCTGGAATTTCGGTAACTTAGCTTTTCACTAGTTGGCAATGCCTTTTGATGCTGCATCCACAAACCTGAGCACCCGAGAACTATGTAAGAAGTCTCAAATAGAAGCGAAAAAGGGTGGAAACTTGAAAGAAGTACTAGGGAAAGGTTATGTGACCCAGTCTAACTTGGTCATTGGCGAAAAGGTCGCTGGGAATAGGTAGTGGTAGCTGTTCTTCCCCACGTTTTTAATTCTAATCAAATTTCCCATCATACACTGATACTCTTTTGTGTTTTCGACATAGACTAATGTAAGTGAGCATGCTTATGCTTCTTTTTGAGAGGTTAAGATGGGATTTGCTTATAAAGGTTGAAGTTGCTCACTTGGGCAAGGTATCTTTAGTTTTAAGTGCAGTTTATAGTATTTTTATCCAAAAAAGGGTTTGCTTTACCCTTATTGATTTTACTCTTTGTTTAACTTAGATGATTCAAGTGTATGGACCTTGTAAATGCTGGTATATTCCTTTCATTACTTTTAGATGCCTATAATTCAATAATTGTTTTTTCTGGTTTACAGGAGCGGTATATGGAGCCTCCAAACTTTGAAAGACTGTTGGCAGCAAATTTGAAGGCGTTAACCGAAAAAGGAAGACTGATAAAGGTAATAAACCTGAGAAATGATGTAGAGTCACTCTACCCCTTCTTTATGTGGATGCATTGGCTGCATGTAAAAGACGTGTACTGCCTGTTCCACGTTAATATAGCATTAACATCAGTAGATCATGGTTAGTGATTACTGATTACTGAGGAGAATTAAGATAAACTGTCATATATATTATTGTCCTTATTGTGCTCTTTTTGTTGTCAATATTTGGTTCCTTTTTTCTGTTGCTGTGTGGGATGGGAGTTGGTGGATGTCAGATTATCATGCCCCAGAGATGCAAGTCTCATCACACTACACAAATCTGTAACTAAAAGGTGGAAGTGTTCCTTGATGGCATCATGAAGAATATTGGTTAGGATCAATTTTACTTAAGGAAGCGATGTTGTATCTATCTTGTCAAGAATGGATAATCATGCTTCTACCTTGACAAGCTTCATTTGTAGTACGGTAAGGCAACAAGAGAATGAAATGTCTGAATCTATTCTTTTTGGTTGGCCATGCCATGCTATTCTCATTCACTTATGGACCCTCTCCTGAATCATAACGTGTATTCTGGAATTCCAGAAAATGAAAGTTCATACTGAGGTCTTGGCTACATTGATTTTTATAAAGAATGCTCAGAAAATTCAATACTTGGAAGCACAGATGTTGGTTGCGGAGTAAATTCTTCAGTTGATATGCAATTCAAACGTTTATTGTGTGAATTTAACTTTACTTTTGTTCAGTTCTTTTATGTTCTTTCTTATAGAGGATCAGACAAACTGTGAGTGGACAGCCCAATTATAGATAAACCTGTCTGTTCCTTAACCTTGGATCTTGACACCTCCATCCACATTGATAGGTAAAGCATCAGTACAGGATTGCACCGAGTAGAGTATCATCTGATGCAAAGGGAGGCCCTTTCTCTTTGCTTACAGGCGGAAAACATGATTCTACTATGGCAGAAAAGAATGAAACTAGAATACTGACTAAAGCACAGATTGATGCGGACTTGGAGCAAATGAAGAGCATGAGTGCAGAGGAGGCTGCTGCAGCCGCTGCACTAGCAGTTGCAGAGGCTGAAGCTGCCATTGCTGATGCGGAACAGGCAGCAAGGATTGCAGAGGAGTATGAAGCAGAGGCAGAGGCGGCAGAGTGCTTTGCTGAAGTTGCATCGAAGGCATTGCAGCATCACACTATCCGTGTCTGGTAAGCTAATCTTTTAAGAGATAACTTATTGTGGTGTACCTCTTTTAACTAAAAAAAAAGTCAAACTTATTGTGGTTGTTGCTGACAGACTTTTTCTAACGCCACATGAGCCATTAATTCTCTAAAATGTTGAATTATCAAGTGATGCTATGCATGTGATTCTCTAACTGCTAAAATATCGTTGACAAAGAAAAAGTTTTTTCTCGTCAGAAATATTAAAATTTTGAGAACACATTGAACATCAATAAAAATATTCCATTTTGTAAAATATTTGGTGCAAATGCCACACATATCATATGTAACATGTGTCCCTTCTTAAAACTCTTATGTTGCTTTCAACATTTTTCATTCTATAATGATTTTTCAGAGTCTTGCTTCTGTAGAAACTATAAGTTGTAAAGACAGGTAGTCTACCTAATATGAGTTGGTGACAGTGTGTCACCTATATTTTCTAGAGCAGCTAGTGCCATAAGCATTAGAAGAATTGCCATATTTTAGAGATAAAGTGATTCCAGTATCTTATGACTGAATGTAGATCCATGTAAAAATCATATTTAGATTAATGCCTCTGGACCGAAAGATCCCAGACAATTATAATAGATGCATCCTTCTAGTATTCCAGGGCCGCCTTATGTATAGATCCTGTGATCTTTTTTCCATTTCATATATCCCTTGGTACTGTGGTTTTCAATGCCTTCTTTTAATTATTTATATATGAAATTTCTAATACATGGAGTGGAGAAGAACTGGGGATTTGCTATTAAGACCTACAAGCATAATTTACAAGAAAACTTTTTATTATGTTATCGTAGATTTTTATTATTTCGGTGTTAGAGAAAGAAATGTATGTATCCTTTTGGTATGCGCTTTCTCTTTTCTCATAGTTACTTAAATTGATGCTCTCCCACATGCCCTTTAATTAATGTAAATTAAATTTAACAGTTGGAAATATGAGTAATGCTGATAATCAATTTGCTAAATCCCAGGAGTCGGATGTAAAAGAAAGGTGGAATGGTGGATTTACTTTCAGATTTTATAAAATCATATTGTTATCCAATGTTTTTCTATGAGGGCTAACTTGCTAGATTCATATATGCTCAAATTAGACATCGACTCATCATTCAGTATTATAGTATAGGTCCCGAATGCATAGTGGATAGGCAATTTCATTAAGTTTCTGTGAGTTTTCAATATAGAATTCTGGTATACTGCTTGAAGTGCTACTAGCACACATCATGTTAATAGTCAATCACATTTGCTTAATTTGGAGGTTGGAATGCTATCAGCCCTCTGAAATACTGGTATTTCTTCAATACAAGGTAGTGGAATAATGTGTTCACTTCTGTAGGTTCTGAATTTTGTTTATGTACTTTGGAATTTTCTCAGTATGTTGTCTTTACCAAAAAGTTCGTCATATGTCGTATCACAACCAATGGTTGCTTGATTGCTGCACAGTAAAACCTTAATTAAGTTGCTTTTAGGATATCATTTATTTACAAGTCTTTCCTTGTTTATGCAGATGACATTATCTGGATCCAGCACTAGGGTTTTCATCTTCAGTACAGTTGGCAATTCATTGTTGATATGTGGATAGAGTTGTAAATGTGGAGATTTTTGTTCATTGCTTGTGGTCTTAAACATAGAGTTGAGGTCATAATGAAGTTTATAGGCAAGAGTTTAGAAGTACTTTTTTTTGGTGTTGCTGACTAGCAATTTGTATATCCTTTAAAAATCAGTGACCTTTTTTTCCTATTCCCTCCGTCCCAATTATGTGGCACCATTTGACTTTGCACGAAGTTTAAGAAACGGAAGACTTTTAAATTTGTGGTCCAAAATAAATTTTAAATATTTATGTGGCTATAAATCATTATATAAAGTTAAATTATTTTTAAATATGGAAATGTGACATTTTTTTGGCACAGACTAAAAAGAAAATAGTGCTACATAAATTGACACAAAGGGAGTATACTATATCCTGTTTTTGGTTCGAAGTGGCTGTACTAAATGAGCTAAGTACAATATCTGTTGATCCGCGTAATTTTGATGAACCTACAAGCCAAGAAATTAACGATTTTGTTGTGATTTGAGGCTACACATTGATATTACTGGATTATTCATATGTTGACATTCTGCTAAGAATTATTGGTAAGAGGAATTCATCTGTGCACCTCAATTGGCACATGGTTTCATCCACAAATTATCGGGCGCAACTCTTTTGCATGTGTAACATAGACTGAGTACTGGATAAGGAGCATTTCGTCAAAAGTAGAAGAATTGGACAAGTACCAATTTTGGACAAGGGGAATTACACGTCTTTTTCTTCCTTTTTTTGTTTGTTCAATTATCCTAACCCATGATGTTTCAGTGCAAGAAACATTACGGAATCTACAAGATAATTCAATCGGCAAACGATCAGAAAGAAAAATAAATGGCACAGCTCTTTCAATCGGCAAGATAATTCAATTTACATTACAAGAGAAACCAGCAGAAGGAACCAATAGCCTCACAAATTTAACATACAAAATCAGTAGAAGAAAGGTTACCATCCTTTAACTCTTTGATTTTGAGTGCTTAACAAGCCAATCAATAACTGAGTCAATATTGGTAGAATTTTTGCATGAGATCATATAGCAGCACACCTCTCTGTCAGTTATAGATTTCAATCCCCTGCACAACAAAGCAATTTCTTAAAAGACTCCACAGAGATAAATATATGTATGCCCTTTGTTTTACTTGATTACTTCATTTCCAATTTTTACGATTCCAAGGGGGAAAGATATGTACTTGGGAGGTCTTGAATCAACCCAAATGCAAACTAAGACAAAGCATACTCATGAAATCTTGACTGCTTACATCTCATCAGTCAAAGCCTGCTTGGACAGGGCTCCAGGCTTGTCAATCTTGTTCCCCAATACCAACAACGGAATACCACTCAATGATGGCTTGTTCAGCAGGTCATGGAGTTCACTTTCGGAAATGCTAAGGTTATCATGATCAGCAGCATCAACAACATACCTGCAGAGAAGGAAATTAAAGAATTCAGAAACCCAATACTCAAGCCTTTAGTATAACATTGTATCTTCCGAAGTGTTTTAAATCTATGAAAATTTTGTAAAACCCCTCATGAAGTCCGTGATTAGCAGTTCCTTTAGAAATTTAAAAGGCTGAAAAGCAAGAAACTCTACAAACAAACCCATGCTGTGTATAAATTGATCCATCAAAAGCCCGATAATCTGAGCTACAACTTTTCCTTATCAAATGATGGTTGGATAAAACTATAACCCATATATATAGCCCACATCTGGTTTACAACCATGTAGCCCGATGTATCATTAGTGTATAGATAATGTATATGTAATGTAGAACTATATATAAATTGGTCAATTTTTTGTAACTTTACATATACATTCTTATACACTATATATATAATGTATAAATAATATATATGCTTTGTATAACAATATATAAACATTGTAGTTTCTTAATGTTCCCCCTTTTCAAAACTCTACTTCTCGGTGTCATTGATCTCCAATTTGCTCCTCCTCAACTCTGTCATCCTCCAGGACCTCTTCTCTCTTCCCTTGTTAGCTCCGTCGTTTTTCTTCGATGACTCTGCTGTCCCTCAAGCAATGAAACAGAAATAGCAAAATGGAAGATTTCAATTAAGAAATCCTAAACTTTAATAGCAAAGCAGCATCTGGAACAATGCAAGAGGATGCAGAATATTTGAGGGGAAAGTGAGACAGAGAGAGAAAACAGCCCCAAAATCTCTAAGAAAAGAAGAAAGGGGTAGAAAGGGGAAAGAGAGACTGGGAGATGGAGGGAGAGAGAGAAAAGAAAGAGAAAGAAAGAAAGGAAGAGGAGAAGAGGGGAGGGGGAGCCTTACCTGTGATGTCGTCGGTGAAGGTGACGGTGAAGGCTGAAAGTACACAGAAGCGAAGCAAGGGCTGAAGTGATTAGGATGGGCTAGGCGGGTAAGTAATGGAGAATTGGACTTAGAATTGGAAATCTAGATGCCCGATGGGTATCAGTGAGTAATTATCTCAAAACTAAAGTCCGTCCAATACTAAAAAGACCTCCTACCTATGACTTCCAAAAGTATTATGATACCATGCATAAGAATGAAGCCCATATTAGACAAGGTGAAGTATATTAGCTGATATAAGCAATCTGGAATATAAGTGAATTCATTTACTTCTATCTGTTGAAGTTCAGTGAGGTAAGTAAAGCAGCTTCAACATAAAGAAACTGAAAAAGCAAGAGAATAGATGCATACACTATAGCTGAAACTGCACGACAGTATCTTTCCCACATACTTCGGAATCTGGGTTGACCTCCAAGGTCCCACAATTTTATAGTGACATTACCTTTAGTCACTTTCCGCATGTTAAATCCCACCTGAATATCCAATAACTCTCATATTATTATCGAAGAACCTAGTAACATTGAAAGTGGTATCACATACTACTAAAAGATAGTAGAACTTACCGTCGGTATCATATCTTCACTATATCCACCAGTCTACGAATGACAAAAGTGGAGCAAATTTAGTAAGATATCACATCATATGGACATAAAAGTAAATGGCAAATGTAAAAGCTGATACTAGAAAGGATGTTAGTTATCTACTCACAGCAATAACATTTACAAGTGAAGTTTTCCCCGCATTTTGCAGCCCTATCAAAGAAAGCTCCATTTCATGTTTAAAGAAGAGGCTGCAGAATGAAAAAGTTTTGATGAGCTGTACAAGTGTGAATGCAACATGAAACTCCAACAAGTTTTACAATACTACACCAGCTCAGAATCAAGATAATCGTAAGGTTCGTTTGTCTATCTCTAAAGTGAATATTCAAATCGAAGTAATAACTACGCAACAAAAGTATACAAACACCAATAGAAAATAATTGGTTTATGCACAACACACTCTGTATACAATTAATGAAATGAGGAAGGAGGATAAACAAAATAAAAGCAATAATTAGTCCATTGGTGGGGCTAATCTTCCAACCCAACCCTCCTGACTCCTGAGCTTCATTGGACGTTCAGAGTGCATAAGATGGAAGCTCAAAAAGAACTCTCAACTGCCAAAATGTACAAAAGGAATAAGGGACCACTGACAATTCTCTTGACATATTGTTTCCATCTTTCAGTATCTAGACCTTTTTAAAACTAGAAAAAAGGTTTGTCCCAACCATACGGTCATGTGATAGAAAATCTTGTACTAAACACCTATAGATTGTGTTTCTAACAAGAGATAGTCTTGATGACCATTCAATAATCTGGCTACAGAAACAACCCTCAAGAAGTCAGAGTGCCACATACATTGAGTAACAAAAGCCTAAATTTAAGAACCACAACCTATGTAGAAGAATTTACAAATAATGGTGAAGAATTAGGATAATACTATTGAATCTGGAACATAAATAAATTAACACGATATGATTCCAAAAGAATAAAGTTCTTGTCAGCGATGGATTAAAAGAAGCATAAGAATGAGACTATCTAAGGCATAGAAACACTACTTCCATCTCGTCGGATATCTTTGGGGTGCAGAAGACATGTTCCCAACTTAGACTAGAACCTGGGGAAAGAACTTAGAAATTCTTAACATCCAAGGGCAATAAGTCAAATGAACTCAACTACTGCCAATTCACTAGTATTGGTTAGGAGTTCACTTCTAGTGAAAGGTTAAACAAGTATTCTGAACCACATCACATGTTTTAGGTTCTTCTTTTTCGGTGGATAGCAATTGAGTACAATAGGAGGATCAGTATGCAGATTCCTTCTTAAGGTGGTCCTATTTTTTCGTTTAAGGAAATCCAATGCACCCTCTGTAACTCTTTCAGAGTTGAAAAATCCATGCTTCTACACATGGTTAATGTCTCGGCCAGAAATCTGATCTCTTGTTCATGCACCGAACAGTTGAGAAACAGAATAATAACTTTTTCTTGATCTCCTATTCCAATTTCTTTCCACTATATACCTCTTTGTCCATCTTTCTCATGTCAACAATATCAGTGATAGGAAATTTGTATGATACAACAGGCATATCCTTAAATGATCATTATTACCAAAATTTCTGAATAAAATGAAATCTTAGCAAATCAAAGACTCGTTGACCTTATAGGATTCACTAACAACTAGGGGTCGTTTGGTTGCTGGTTAGAGTTATGCATGGTTAATTATTCATGTATTAGTTATTCCATATTTTACCCTCCATAAAATTATAACATAAAATAACTCATAACTCATACATGATGTAAAATGATAACTAAATCCCATACTTGGTGTGGTGAATTTTATATGAAGCAACTAAAAGCTACCAAACATGGTATTAACTATGCTAATTCTAATCATGAATAATTTCCTTTCTAGCCAGCAACCAAACGATCCCACACAACTCATTATGGAACAAACAAAAAAGAAACTCATTAACCTAAAAGGTCCTAATTAAACATCTCATCATAAACAAAAATAATTACTTAGTGCTGATCCTGCTACCACAAAAAAAAAAAACCACAGCTCATCTTATTCAAATTCTAAATTGATCAATCATAACACATGGAGAACACAAGCACTAATAATCTACATTTAAACTGATTACACAGCAAATTATCAAAATACATAATTATAAACAAAACGAAGACGAAAAAACACAACAGAACCAATTTATTGCCAATTTAATATAAGCATATAAATTGACAACAAAATTCGGCTCCATGAATTTGCTTCAATTAACTATCAAAACTCAACCTAAAGCTCGCAAAATAACCAACTAATTAAGGTAGACTATACGAAGCTTTAAATATCCTGTTTGCTTTATATCAAAGTAAAAAAATAATATTACCTTCGTAGCCAATTGAGAAAAGCTTCCCAGAGACCCATGGGTATGTAAATATTCAGGAAACTTTGGTTTTCCTGGCTACTGTTTATCGTATCTGCATAACAAAAAAATTCTCAATCATATACTATTGGCTATGGGAATGAAATGATTATGGTAGAATTTGCCCTTAGAATTAAATGGAATTACGAAATAGCCATAAGGATTAGCAACTATAGTTTGCTGTATGATGAGTACGTGGACCAATATTGATATCATAAAGTTGTTATAAGGGACAACACTCGCGAAGAAGTGTGCGTGAGAGTCACGACCAATGAAATTTAAAATTGGTTGGGGGAGGGTGTGATTTTGCAGATGATTACTCGACGGTAGTGGACTAACGTTAATCCGACAAGTGAAATCCACGCGTGTGCTTATGATGTCAGGTTATGATTGGTCATAAATCGGTAGAAATTCCAACTTTGGCTTCTTTTTTATTTTGTGATATTTGGGAGTATAATTTATGTGCTCTAACTTTAGTTTTTTTTAAAAATAAGTTATATGTACTAATAGTTCAATGTTTTCCTATATTATTAAGGTTGTTTAACAGGTATCATGTAATCCAACTAGAGTCCTAGGAGGTAAATACGTAATTGTCCTAAAGTTTCACTTGTAGATTGTACTCTTTGATGTTATCGTGAAGACATTATCCTCAAGTTTAGTTTAGCAATTCTAGGACAGTGTGAACTTATAAAATTGAAACTTTAGAATAGTGTTCTAAAATTTAAACTTATACAGGTGTTTTGAAGTTCGAACTCATAGAAGTGAAACTCTTCGAACCTATATATACACATGAAACTCCTAGAAAATATTGCGGAGTTCGAATAAGTCGATAAAAGTGAAATGCTTTAAACTTATATAAGTGGAACTCCATGACAGTTAACTGAAGTGGATTTAGTACAGTGTCTTGTAGAGTTGTAGTTCAAATTTGTGACCTGAGGTTGAGAAGTAGTTCATCTTCTTTCCTGCACTTCTGTGACCAATAGGAAAAAAGAGAAGCATCCTATTACATTTAAGCTTACGGACATGAAAGAGCTTTGAATCAGGCACTCTTTTCGTAAATATGTTTCAGGTCTACTAAAGAAGATGAAGAGCACAAAGTAGAAAACTCTTTTCCCACTTATTTTAATGGAGAACTTGTTTATTTTTCCGGTATATTTAAAATGATGGCTAAACATTAATTAGGCCAAAAACTGGCAAGCCCGCACCATTTTGACTTGTTTATATTATTATATTAGAGTCAGCAAATCTATCCGTCGAAGAATACTCAAGTAGAGCCTCCAGGGGCACATGCGAGTTGGTAAGTGACAAGGTGATTGGGGGTACAACCACTCCGACATCGCGGGTTCGAATCCGAGTGGTGACAGTCTTTGCTGAAATATTGCAAGGGTTGTTGCTGGATTCGTGTCCCGTTGATCCTTTCCCTTACAGAGCTGCCACTCGCGTATATCCCTTGATTTACATCTCACCTGGCCAAGAAGCCTCTAATACAGGTTGGGGGTTTCGCTTTCGGACTTTCCCATTCACAAAGAATACTCAAGTAGGAGTGGAAAGTAAAAGTGACATCACTGTACACTGACTAATTTTATCCTTTTCCTTTACCTTTTCCTTTTCCTTTTCCTTTTCCTTTGACTTTGATATCTAATTTATTTTATTGTCATTTGTGAACTCATTTGGGATCTGTAAATTGGATGTGCTACACCTTTGTAAGGAGTTTTCCGCAAGTTGGAACAAATGCAGTGAATTAGAAATCATGTCTGGAAGGAGCGCTTTATACGGCTTTTTCGCTTTGAAAAGCAAATGCAGTTTGTTTTCCTGGGGTTTCTTGAGTGATAAATTTGTAGTTAGTATTTTTTAGTGGATCTCTTTTGAAGTTGATATGAAATTATAGCGTGTACATTTGGTATAACAAAAGATGATTCTTTGTGGTCACAGCGCTGGACATAATTTGCAGGATCACGTCAGCCTTGTGGTTGATGCTACTGTGCGGTAGGTTGAGCTATGTTGGCTTAGTTCAGCTGCAACAGTCAATTAGTTGTAAATTTCGCCTCGTCCTTGGTTTTTTTTTTTTTGATATCCATCTTCTCGACTTAAGTCAGACTATTCCAAAAGATAGTAGTCCCGATCCCTCAATATTACTATCAGAATTTGAGAACAGAGCAACTGATATCGCCTACAAGGTCCTACCTCAGAAGAGAACAAAGTGCTCCTACAAGAGTTCGAACTCACGCTACATGCTTCCAACTGAATTTTAAGTTACTCTCATTTGTCATCCAGCTATGTCCGGGGGACTTTCGCCTTGTCCTTATTGCATATGCCGGTGGTGGTGGTACTTTTGGCTCTGGAAGAGTACCTTGTTGTCATAGTTGGCTGGTTTCTAGCGGCACTTCTCTATTTATTTTCCTAGTTCGCAAACAATACAAAATGCAAACAGAGGAAAAGGGAAAATAAACCAAATGCTTTGTCAAATGGCTGGAATCATATTCAACAAACAAAAATTAATTGAGATGGAACAATGATTTCAATTAAAAAAACTCACAAGTCGTAAAATCACCTATGTTTACACAAAAATCGCATCAACCAAGTGTAACTATCAATAAACAATTCTGAAGGAGCAGTTAATTTACCCAAAAAAAACTAACGATACCTACATGTACCCCCAACCGAACTCCACCCAGAAAAATACATAGCAAAACCCTTAATTCTTCCAAAAACGAATTTCCAAAAAATACAAAAGAATCACCTAAGCTCAACCCCCTACCCCCAGTAAACTTAAAACCTGGGGGGGGGGGTTATATTTAGCAGAAAACCTAGAAAGTATCAACAAAAGGGAATGGAATAATCATAATTAGGCTCGAGAGCGATGAAGGGATCATTAGCAAGTAGACTATTCAACAATGTACCAAAATCAGTAGCCTCTTGTGGCAATATATCAAATTCAGGACCAGTGACAATTGGCCAAAGATCATCACACCCAAAATTCTGCACATTGTCCAAATCGTTTAGTGTCTCCCACATGTTCATGTTCATCTCATTAGGCATTACCACTAATTTTCCATCATGCCCATAATTATCAACACCTTGTCCCTGAACATAAGCAGAACAATTTCTCTGTTTATTATCACCATTAATTGCAAACTACCCACCCAAAATTCTTGATCAGCCATAACAAATTCGTTATCTTGATTATAAGCACTATTGTTTCTCAGTTGATCGCCATTAATTGCAACAGTATTTTCCCAAAATTCAAAAGCCGAATCATGGGTTTCTTGATTACCACGTACAACTTCTTTTCCTCTTGAACTTGAACCAGTAAAATCACCAACAACCACACTCCCATTATTCACCATCTTCAAGAATTCAATCCTTTTCTCCACAGCTTCTAATTTCTAATTCAACTTCACCAACAAACTTTCGTTCTTCAAGCATCCACTATCAAATTCTGTTGGAAATTTGCCTTTGGCGGGAGTTGAGTCCGACCTTTAATGGCTTAGACACTAGTGTTCTGCATGTTGGAGAATCTCGTTCTTCACACATGCATAATCTACTAAGTAAGTAGATGACTGTAGGGTCAAGAATCGTCAAATTTCGTTGACAAATGAAAGAGATATTGGTCCACGAAGTGAAGTGTTTGAAGTATGGAAAAGTGTGGTATTGAGATCAATTCTCCCTCATCGGTGGGGGAAGAAATGATTGTTTTGTTTATAAGTCTCAAGGTTGGCTTGGGGTTTGGGACCCCAAGGGGTATCCCATGTGTTTAAATGAGGGAGGACCTAGATGTGCTTCGGTTCGAGGAAAGCCCACACGCACGCCACCGCCGGTCGTGGGTCATGGGCTGTGCTTCTTCTGATATTATCTTTTTGGACCAGAATTCTTTCATATGTACAGTTTGGTCCCTGAAGTTTCAAGAAAGTCAAATTGGGCAGATTTCTGGAACGTCAACCAACACTCAATTCAGCCATTTATTTTGGCTGAATTAATCTTCCTAAATGTCAATCCGTTGCACATCTTCACCATTTATTTTGGTGGAATTACTACCTCCATAATTGTCATTACTTGGCCAGTAATGACACTTATGTGGGCAGTTGGTAAGCCCCTCCTTAACTATATAAAGGACCCTTTGCACCATTGTTGAGCTACACAAAAACAAATAACACAAAACAGAAACGAAATCATTTCTTCCTACTACTTCCAGCATCATTTCATTACTCAAAATTCTTCACGTAGCACTTGAGTTTCTTTTGCTCAATTGTTCATTTGCTGTTTTATCTTGGGAGACAATTGTCCAGGACGTAGAAAGGATACATACGGGGCAATATTATCTTAAAGACAGCGTGCAAACACTCGACTCAGCATACCAAGTTTATTGCAATTCCAGTTTCTTGTAATTCCAGTTTTTTGTTCAAGTTAATTGTAATTTCAGTTGCTTGTAATACTTAACAGTTATATATTTCTGTTTCCTGCACCTTTGTAACTAACAAATTCTTCGGCCTTTACTTTTTTCTTGCCTTTAATTAGACTTTTTTTGTAGGATTGAATAATGGGGTTCAAGTCTGTAGGATTTTCAGGCCATGTATCGACTTCCCCATTAATGCGACAGAGGATTGAAAGCTTCCTAGTCTTTTTCTTGATGGTTTCTTTCTTCTTAATGTAATTTAACTTCTTGTCCTTCTTCATATGTGCCAAAAAGAAGACGACTCTATTCACCTCTGGAACCGAACTATGAGTATATATGTATACGATGTGAAAAAGAGAGTAACACGTTAAAAGAAACAGATATATTGGGATAATAGTGCTGGTCAAAACAATGAGTTTGCACATGCAATATTTTGGTTACCAAGTTTTAATCATTTGAGGTGGAGCGCGTTAATAGAAAAAGTTTTTAAGACATAAACAATATTTTCATTAAATCACACTGTTTGTCATGTAATCCCTACTTGTCAACGTTTCGTTTATCGAAAATCAATTTAATTAAATTTCAAAACTAGATTAATTCAATATTTCAAATTCAAATTTTAATATTCAAAAACTATACGAAAAATATTGTAAGTATCAATTCTTCTCATATTAATTTGATGAAAAAATACATCTTACAGTGTTGGTCAAAGTTGATGTAATTTGACTCTCGATAAGCGAAACGTGACAAGTAAAAGTGAACGAAGAGAGTATTAGTTATTCAAAAATTAGTTATACAGAGTTTAGTAATGCAGAAATTAGTTATGCAAAGATTATAATGTATGAATTTTGTCTTTGGATGTTTGGTTGATTTATTAGAAATTAATATATAATTTTTAAAATAAAATATTTGCTTACAATTATACCTTTGGAATATCTAAAGAAATATATGTCGTAAAAGACCTCATGGATTTAATCGCAGGGACATCAGATTCTTTAAAGAAGAGAGTGATTCTCGTTGGACGACACAAATAAGTTCCTTCTATGCAGTAACGGAATAATTATTTTACACAATCACTATCAGGTCATATATATAGTTATCACAGGAATAAAAAAATTACACAATCAGGTCATATAGTAATGACAATCAGCCAGCGCCATTTTGACTTGGTTCTTTTCGATTGAAAAAAAAAAGTTGGTTTCTTCATTTTCAACTTCAAATAATTTACTGCCTATATTATCGACACGCCTACTAAAATTCATGCTAGCCGTCTTTCTCAGCTTGGTGACAATGGACTGGAGAAGCTGAACAGCTGAAAAGCCATATAAACTCCTGCCAGTCGGTTAGTTGCAACAACACAATTTTATTTTGTCTTGTTTAATTTTTTCATCTGTTTCAGGAAAATGGACCAGTGATTGGCAAATAAAAGACATATAACAGAACTGAATCATATTGGCACATGCAAGACATATAATAGAACAATTGAATCAAATGGCATAAGGTGTTCTTTACACATGGATGTAATGCATCCTTTTACAATCAGATCTTAACCTATGCTGACGCCTACCACTCCTGAACTAACCTTGGGTTTCAGTACTTGGATGAGTCCAACGTAAACCCACTGTGTGAAACATGGCCTCCTCATAGACAAGAGACATAGCAAGAACATCCTTGCCATGGAATGGCCCGTTGATGCCAATAAAAAGCTGTACGGTGGCCCAGCGAACACAATTGGTAGGCAAGTTGAGTGAAATTAACTCAATTTTGCATAAATTACAATGAGCTTAAACACAAAGGAAAGGTGCAGTTTTCTAATGATGAGAAGATTTTATTTCACTAACACAACAGAAAATGGTGGACGCAGATTGAAGTTGCATGTCTGTAGATGAGGCGTGAGCAATTATTCTTTCAGGTACCCTTTTTTGTCCAAGTACAAGATCACTGTATCGGCCAAATCATTAGGAGAATCACATAGCCCTTGGTTCTGATGTAAAACTATCTGCAAATTGGAAATAACACAAGGCCACAAGTAACATGAGCTTTGAGGAGGATGACAAGTAATTTGCTATTATATCCTCTTTAAGCAAGCATGAGCAATCAAGTGTACATCCAAAGAAAGTTGAGACTGACAAGTGACAACTCGAGATAGGAGGATTGCAACTCTATCAATGGCATATATTGACTGATACTAAATTAGATACAGTAGGTCAAATCATGTAGCTAAAACATGCTGATAATCTGAAGCAAGGAAATCCCAGAATCTAGGAGCACAATCAATCCCCTTATGGGCATGTTAAGCAAGCAAGACACACTGATCTTACCTCAGACGTTAGGGGTGGTTCGTATGGATCATCAATACCGGTAAAACCTGCGAAGTACAAAGTGAAATATTAATAAAAAACGTGAAGTCTTAGGTGAATAAAAAATTTAAAATAAAACAAGCAGGAAGATGAGAAAAACAAAGATGAGGGGGGATAGGGTTGTAAAACTTAGAGCATACAAGTTTAACTAGCCCAACTAGTCCAAGGTTGGGCGGGTTGGTAAACAGCCCATCTAAAAGTTTGTGTCTATACGTAGATAGCAAAATTGACACACAAAAAGATTGACAATAAATAGAAATTATTTTTTTCTGTTGGTTTGTTTTGGGATCATCCAACTCTCTCTATGAAGAAAAGAAAATTGTTTGTAGTTTGACTGGTTTAGTAGACAAATTACAAGAAAAGAAGCATAAAAATGGTTGAGTTGGTCGGGTTGGATATGACCCATTGTTTAGGCTAAATTAACCCAAGCAAAATGTTGGCATATTGCCTCATTTACTAAACCTACTTAACCTGCTCAAATTTGGTTCAGCTTGCCCATTTGACGTCCCTAAAGAAGGATCGTCGCCTGCAGCGACAGGGCCAAAAGAATTCAAGCCAGTAACTTGATAGGGGAAAGTAAATCATAAAGCTGCCCTGGATGCCTCAGACTTTCAATTGACCACCCTCATCCATCAAGATTACAAGGTTTTCTGATACAAAATGTTAATTCACAAAAACAACGCAGAGAGAGGTCGACATAACAGACAATACCTTTTATTTTCCCAGCTCGAGCAAGTTTGTACAACCCCTTAGGATCCCTTGCCTCACATACATGCAGAGGAACATCCATGAACACCTAAAAAGTTATCCAACTCAATCAGCTAATAATATGTGCCAAACAGCAATCACTCACTGGAGAAGCTAATCCTTTAAGAACCATTCTTAGCACAAACCTCAATGAAATCCCCTTCTGCCAATAAAGCGCGACAAGCATCTCGCTCCTTCCTGTAGGGAGATATCAAACTGGCAATGCAAATAACTCCAGCATCCGCAAAAAGCTTTGCCACCTCCCCTAAATATAAGCATTTGCAATTGTTAATTTTCCAAGAGAATAAATGAGAGGGCTTCAGGAAATATTTGCAGAGCATGGACCAGAAAAGAAGCCAACCAGTCCGTCTTATATTTTCTGCTCGATCTTCTGCTCTGAAACTAAGATCACGATTCAGACCATGGCGAAGATTATCACCATCAAGGATGTAGGTGAGTTTTCCCCTAGCATGTAAGCCACGACTTAGAGCACATGCCAGACTGCTCTTCCCTGAAATCAAGTATTCAAGTTCAATATATGAAAAAGTTGGTGTGCATATAGGTGCGTGCGAGAGAGAGGAAGCTCATAGACTAAAGTCCTTAGAAAAAATCAGAAAGAAGAGTAGTGAATACAACAGCAGTACCTGGGCTAAGTAATAGTATATTGAAAGAAATTAATCAACATCAAGAGAAGAAATAGCTATGCCTATTAAAATGTCTACCACAACCATTCTTAGGTGCTTCCAAATGAAGGCTACTCATATAGTACTTTGCAACAGCTTGTCGACAAATAACGTTCATTTCGATTAAGCAGTACGATCGATACTGCATTTGAAAATGAAATCAAGTGCTCTGTTTGAAGCTGACAGAGTAGACACACCCTTTTCCAGTTTTTCACTATACCTCCAGGTTTCTGTGATGAACAGAGTCAAACTAATGACAATTGTGCTCTTAACCAGAATTTGGTCTTCATCGAGCAGACCTACTAATAGGACTCAAAGATATAGGTAATGTTGCAAGTACACCCAAGATTATCTTATCATTTCTTAATATAATAGTTCAATCAACTCAACTTGATAAAATAACCAAACTGCTAAGAAAAAAGGTAGGTAGAGGGCCTTATTGCTGATATGAAGTTTTAGCTATTCTGCTTTTGGCAGGTGGCTTGACATCTTTTCTGAAGGACAACTTAACATCCCATAAATAATACAAACCACGTCTAGCTTTTAAAGAAAAGTATTAAGTTAAAACTTTCATACTTCATTGGATAGTGCCCTATAAAAGCACAAATTCGAGAAGGGCTGCTAGACCGAGTTGTTCTTCCTTCTATATTTTTACTAACTAATCATGTGATATATACATCACTCAGCAACTGCTACTCTTGTGCATTATTAAGGAAAGATATGGTGGATGCAAGACAAAAGTTCTAATCATAACAATACCCAGAAATTTAGGAAATGGATTGCAATACATACACAATGGTATGATAGAAAACAACATCAGCAGAAAGGCAAGAGAGTCACAGAAAGAGAGAGAAGAGAGAAAAATTTGAGAGCCAATAAGAGGCTTCCGGCATTTTAAAGTTTAAACTAACCTGAACCGCTGAGGCCAGTTACCCATATAACACAACCCCGTTGTTCAAGCAACTCCTCTCTGTCACATTTCTCTACAGAACACTTGTGCCAGACGATGTTTGTCGAATTCCCGATTGTAGACATCTGTGGTCTACTTTTACCTAGTTAGATGATTGTCAGATTAGTAACTACATTTTGGTGAAGCCAAAATTACGTCCACTAGAAATAAGAACTAAGAAGTCATATAACCCAAGGGTGTGTCCTAGTGGTCAATGAAGTGGGTTGAGAACCATAAGGTCTAGGGTTCAAACCCGAGCAGAGACAAAACACTTAGTGATTTCTTCCCATCTGTCCTAGCCATGGTGGACAGAATTACCTAGTACTTGTTGCTAGTGGGAGGTGGCACATATCCCGTGAATTAGAAAAGGTGCGCGGAAGCTGGCCAGACACCACGGTTATCCAAAAAAGAAATAATGTGTACATAAAGACATTCTTATCCCTCATCCTCTTTCATGTACAGTCAGATAAATTTTATATTAATCAGAAGCATTGAATTAGGTTAAAACTGTGGCCTAAATCCAAGGAAGCCACAGGTTCACAACAAAGCAAAGAACTTTCTATTTTGTTACAACAACAAAGGACAATATTGAGTCCAGGAGTCAACTTTTCACATCGATTTATCATATTATAGATCAGCAGAGCAATCTAAATTAGCACAACAAAGTCCAAAACAAAAAAAATCAATAGGTCCTTTTATTTTATTTTTTGTTGATTTCTAACCTTTCGAATGGATTTGGTTGGTATAATGGAAAATACGAATATTCCGTGATTCAAGAAGTGACTTTTCATTATTCAGAAATTTCAGAATAATGAAAATTGACTAAACAAAAATTCAACTTGTAACTAATTTAGAGCAGAATAGCAAACATTTGGATTCTAAATTACAGTATTTCCCTACTAATCAGAATTATTAAGCATAAAAATGTGCATAACAAAGAAAATAATTATTAAAAAAAAAAGCCTACCGGAAAATCCATTGCAATCATTTGTAGGCAAATCGTCATAGGAATCACATCCTGACCGTTGAAAATTTTCAGCTTTTCCGTTGACTTGAGACGTTCTAGAAGCTTCGATTGCTCTTAAAGGCGCTACGAAGCTCGTTTTTACCTCTCCGAACGACTTACCACCGTAATTACACGCCGGTAGCTTTAACAACCCTAACTTTCCCCACGACGGCTCCTGAAAATCAAATTCCGGCGAAGTCCGATAAATCGATGAACATTTTCCAATTGCAACCATTTTGAATCGCAATGAGCGAATTATCATTTCTCTCGCAATAAACAAGATACACACCTATATAATAACAAACAAATAAAAAAAAATTATAGACTACACGTGAAGATAATGAGGATATATTATAAAATTATAGAATACATACACAAAGACAAAAATACAACGTGGTGGTGTCAGAAACCCATGGAGGTGGGGGAATGACGTGCTGTGGTGCAGTGATTTGATGCGGATTTTGCTGTCCGTGTCTTTGACACTTTGGTGGTAGATATAACGTAATCCTTTTAAGTATTAGTTCTTCGGTTCCAATTTAAGGTCATTATTTGACCGGATACAAAATTTTAAAAATAAAAATTATATTTATCAAATATTTTTATTTTAGTATTTATTTTTATTGATTTGTATTCCTAATAAGTGTAAAATGGAGATGGTGCATACTCCCTCCGTCTACTTTTATTATCTATTATACTAAAAATAGTTATTCAATTTTACTTGTTCAATTAAAAATATAAGTTACCATTTTTTTCTATTTTACCTTTCTCAAAATTTTCAATTCATTTTTCCAAAGCCCCATTCTTTAATCTTTTTATGGGAAATATGTGAATTATTGGAACTCTTACATAACTAGTTGGTTGCACTTTTTTTGAAAGTTTTAATTGATTTCAATCATTAGTCAATTAGCAATAATTATGAATAATATATTAAACTTTTCATTCTATTTTTAGCTCCTTAATAGGCGTATCAGTATCCATGTCAATCATAAAAATATTTGTATGAACGTGTCTCACACGTTATTCCATGTCAATCATAAAATTGTTAGGTAATAGTATTTGAAAATATATATAGCATTATTTAGTTTATAAGATACAAAAAATATTGCTATTTGATCGTATTCACTTAATATAAATATTCTTTTTAGTATATATTATTTATGTTTTAAAATTGTATATTTGTATTGTTAATTTCGTAATATGTAAGGATTGTTTCGTAAATGAAAAATCAAAGATATTTGCAATGGTGGCTGATTTATAAACCGCCAAAAATATTGTACTTAAATTAAAAGTGACAGATTCATAACTGAATTAAAAATCCTAAATGTTATATTCTTTTATCCAAGATGGGAATTCTCTATTTCAAGAAATAATTAACTTCTAAAAGATATAAACTTTATTAAACTCCAGAGGAATTCATGTTCTGCCGTACGACAATGGATGATAATTATTCTCTTCATCTCAAATTATCTTTCGTGGTTACTAAAATAATTGTTTCAAATTATTTTTTATTTAAAAAATTCAAGTCACAATTGATTATTTTTCTCATGATACACTTAGTAGAATTTTGTCATTAATGTACATCAAATTACCTGTCGCATTTTTATTTTACACATCCCTTAATAAATATTAATTAGAAAGGGTATTTGACTATTTTATCTGTATTTATATCTAAGTTTTAATATCTCTTCATAAATGTTTACTCTATTTATGTCTAATCTCCATTAAAGACAAATTATACTGAAGGTAAAATGGTGAAAAATAATTAATTGTGCCTCGATCTCTAAAATGATAATTAATTTGAAATAACTATTTTTAGTAATCACGATATATAAATTGAGACGGAGGGAGTAATTAGCAGCCACGGTCATAAGCACAAAACACTATTAAAAATCACTATTTTTTCACTGAACTTTCCACTAAAAAAATGTTCAGTTGCTATTTACACATATATTTTGATTGAATCGGTAAAAAAAGAAAAAATAATAGTGTTTTCACACATAAAAAATTTCAGCATTTTAATAGGAACATGTTCTCCACCATATGTTTTTCCAGTATGCTAGTTCATATGGAATGAGGTGTGAGAATTGAATTTATAACACTATTTTTTCACTAAATATCGGTTAAAAAAAACTTTATTTCTAATAGTGAATTTTATTTAGAAAGTGCAGAGTCTAGCTAATTGTCATATCCATCAACGGTTATCCCTGACCCAATGTATATTGCGAAACAAATATTCAAATAAAATTTACTTGACAAATAGGTTATATGGTAGACATCGTTATCCATAAACAGTTACAAATCTCTCAATAAATACTTACTGTTAATCAGTAACTAATAAGGTCGATCTGCACCGCTGGTTCAGATATTAAGTTTGCTGCAACCAAAAAAAGAGCCTTAATTTAATTGTCCCATTGTGTTATAAGTATCTAAAAAAGAATTACAATCAATATATATATATGTGTGTATGTATATACATATATTGGTTTAGTGATTGTAATCCTTCTTTAGATACTTATATATATCGAATAAATTTCTTGATGCCCTACTGTTAAAATCAGACCAACTTGAAGCTAAAAGTGATAAAGGATAGAACGAAACGATGCCTGGGTTCCTTCCAAGCAATGGACCTGCACGTGTTCTACGCTAAAAGATTTTTACATTATATATCTTCTTTTTAAAAGTTATCAAAGTATAATTTTTTAAATATTTCAAAATAGTAGATATAATATGAAAGAAATAATCCCCTTGATTATTTTCATTACTTGAATAGGTATATATACAAGATACAAAATATTCCTATTCTATTTCTAAAATCTTATTCTACCATAATTCTAACTCTACAATTATGGTAGTGTATAATCCTACTTTAGGTAACAAATATATTACAATATACTACACATATATTTTTCAAATATACAATATTCTCATGTACAAAATAAGCCAAAACCGAGAGCACCAATATGGGCAGATTTCGTGGCATTGAATAAGGCAATATACACTTGTATATTGTGTGTATATTGCCTTATTTAACACACACCCGCAGTCATAGCGGGGGTCTTCGAACGCTGAGACTGTCCCTAAAATCTTCAAAGAGTACCGAGGGAAGACCCTTTGTAAAGATGTCTGCAACTTCATATCTTGACGGGACATGACACACGTGTACCTGCCCCCGAGCAACCTTTTCACGGACAAAGTGAATGTCCATTTCGATATGTTTGGTGCGTTGGTGCTGAACCGGATTACCTGAGAGGTAGTTGGCACTAACATTATCACAATATACTAAGGTCGCCTTCTGAATGGGGCAATGAAGTTCTAAAAGCAAATTACGTAACCAACATGATTCTGAGACCACATTAGCTACCCCTCGATATTCTGCTTCTGCACTTGAGCGGGATAGAGTCGCCTGATGCTTTGCAGACCAGGAGACCAAGTTGTTGCCAAGGAACATACAATATCCTGACGTAGACCGTCTGGTGTCCGGACAACCACCCCAATCCGCATTTGTGTACAAGACAAGTGTGGATGTAGAAGAAGGATACAAGTGCATCCCATAGTCCAGTGTCCCCTGAATATATCGAATGATGTGTTTGATTGCATTCATGTGCTCAACTCTGGGATCATGCATGAATAAACACATCTGCTGAACAGCATACGTAATATCCGATCTGGTAAAGGTAAGATACTAGAGGCCCCCTGCAAGACTGCGATAGCGAGTCGGGTCCTCGTATAGTGCACCTGCCGCGGCACTAAGCTTGGGTTTTGCATCAACTGAAGTAGAAGTGGACTTACAGGATGACATCCCAGCCCTCTCTATGATCTCAGCAGCATACTTTCGTTGAGACAAAAACAAACCACCTGAATGACGTTTGACGGCAATCCCCAAAAAGTAACTCAAGGGCCCTAAGTCCTTCATAGCAAACTCAGAACTGAGCATGGCGATGATAGATTAGCGCAATGCATCGGAAGAGGCAGTCAAGATGATATCATCCACATACAACAGAATGTAGGCCAATGACGAACCACGGCGGTAGATGAACAAGGAATTATCTGACCTGCTGTGAGTGAACCCAATAGTCGAAACAAAGTCAGCAAACCTCGTATACCAGGCCCGTGGAGTGCTTAAGCCCATATAAGGACTTCTTCAACAAACAGATATGATGAGGACGGTTGGGATCCCTGAAACCCAACGGCTGATGCATATAGACTGTTTTCTTGAGATCACCATGTAGAAAAGCATTCTTGACATCCAACTGATGGATAGGCCATGCCTTTGATAGAGCGAAGCTGAGCACAGTGTGAATGGTAGCCGGCTTGACCACCGGACTAAACGTCTCACCACAATCTATCCCAACTTGCTGAGTCTTACCATCACCCACAAGTCGCACCTTATGTCGAGCAAATGAACCATCTGAATTCTCTTTATGAGCAAAAATCCACATAGACCTGATAATATTAATATCATATGGATGGGGCACTAACTCCCACGTCTTATTATCAATAAGAGCATTATATTCATCAATCATAGCAATTTTTCAATTAGGATCATTTAAGGCGGACACAGGATTACGGGGCAAGGGGGATTTAGAGACATTGGAATGTAAATTAAAATGTCTTTCAAGTGTAAAAATACTCCATTGACTACGAGTGACCGGTCTATGACTCGAGGAAGAATTTAGTAAATTTTGAGAATTTACCGGGTTCGACGGATCGCCAGCGATGGGCTCTTGCCCAAATCGAGCAGGGCGGATTCTCGAACAGTTCAGAGTGGGTGGTTCCGAGTGGTGGGCGATGGCCCAATCGCTGGAACTGTTTCAGTGACTGGAAACAGTGACGGAGCAGTGGGTCCAGCGGGCAGTGGGCCCGCTGGAGGATTTTGGGTGCGGGATATGTCCGAAAAATGATGAGTAATATACGGAGATATACCATCATCCAAAAAATTATACGAACTAGGCTCGGGAGTATGGACTTTAGTAAATGGAAATTGAGTTTCATCAAAAATTACATGGCGATTAATGATGATTTTCTTGGAGGATAAATCAAAACATTTATAACCACGATGATTAGACGGATAACCCAAAAACACACACGGAGTAGACCGGGCCTGAAGTTTGTTAATTGTGGTGGATGGGAATAACGGATAACACAAGCACCCAAAAACCCGAAGATGAGAATAAGACGAATTCTTATTATACAGTATTTGGTGGGGGGAAGAATATGTCAGACCTTAGAAGGAATTATGTTAAGAAGATATGTGGCCATTTGTAGAGCATGATGCCAAAAATATGGAGGTATGGAGGCATGAATTAAGAGAGTTCGGACAATGTTATTTATGGAACGAATTTTGCGTTCGGCCTTCCCATTTTGTGAAGATATATGAGGACACGAAAATCAAAAATTGATCCCATTATTAGCACAGAATTCCCGAAACTCTCTATTGTCATACTCTTTCCCATTATCACATTGAATATTATTTATTTCTCTTTCGAATTAGGTACGAATGAACGCTCTAAATTTGATGAAGACGGAAAACACTTGTGATTTATTCGTAATTGGAAACGTCCAAAAAAATTTAGAATAATCATCTAAAAAGAGAACATAATATCGATGACCCAATGAACTAAGAACATGAGACGTCCATAGGTCGCTATGAATAATATCAAATGACATTAAAGTATGAGAATTGGAGTCTACAAAAGGCAACTTAACAATTTTTCCTAATGAACAAGATTGACAAAGTGGAGTACGACTCGTACCCTTACAAGAAATAAAGTTATTTTTATCTAAAACTGATAAAATAGAAGAGCTCAGATGACCAAGGCGAGCATGCCACAAGGATTGAGAAATGGCTGCAAAGGTTGACGGCAAGGCTTGACTCGATGGACTGAAACCGGCCATGATAGGATAAAGATCCCCCCTACTATCACACCTCATGAGATGACTCCCCGTCTTGAAATCCTTCACAGAGAAACCAAAAGGATCAAATTCAACAGACACGAAATTGTCAGTGGTGAACTTTCGGACAGACACTAAATTTTTAATCAATTTAGGGGCATGTAAAGTATTTTTCAAGATAAGCGGTGGATTGGGGGGAGACAACGTTTTCTGACCATACCCTAGAATTTGAATAGAATTGCCATTACCAACAATTATCCCCCGATGGGTGCTCAAATTGGAATAAGATGAGAGATTACCTGATTCGGAAGTCATGTGAGTAGTGACACCGGTGTCCATATACCAATTTGGGTCCGGTTGAGTTAACTCCAATGTGTGCATCGCGGCCTCGATATCGGTCTGAGTGGGGCCTGCTGCATGATGGGCTTACGGAGGTCGGGGCCTAAGTATTCCCGGACGTGACTGAAATGGGCCTTAGCCGCTGGAACTGCTGCTGGCGTTGTTGGGCCACTGGGCAGTGGGCCGCCACGGCTATTGCTTTGGGGCCTGTTGACCAGCTGCTGGGTCGCCGGCGATGAGGCCGCTGCCCACGGCCCATTGCCCCATCCCCACTGCCATAGGCCCCACTGCTGGGACCAGGGGTGGTGGGCCACTGTTCACTGGACGGGGCCCACTGCCTGCTTGCTGACCACCGGAACCGCGGCGTTTGCCCCCGCGATTTTTGTTATTATTCTTGCGATTATTCTTGCCACCACCATGATTATGGTTTTGGCCCGAATTATTAACAAAACCCGAAGAACTTGGGGAGGACGCCATCATGACGACGGGGCTTTCTCCGGTAGCCGCCTTTTTAGCCAAACCGGCTTCTTCCAAAGTAAGCATGGAGCGGGCTTGATAAAAGGCGGGAATATGGTTGCTTTGACGAAGGAGAGTTCCAACGCCATTATATGCCTTCGAAAGGCTGGTAACCAATTATAGGACCAGACGATTATTGGTGACAGGTGCGCCCACATTACAGAGTTGATCTGCCAACTCTTTAAGTTTCTTGCAATAGGTAGATACGTTAGGAAATTCTTCCATGCGAACGAGGGAGAATTTCTGCTCAAGTGTGACGGCATGTGAATGTTGGTTATCTTGGAATATGTCACGCAATCTATTCCAAGTAGCCATAGCTGTGGTATCCGGCTCAATAATCGTTTGTAGAAGGTCAACTGAAATAGTGGAATAGATCCACTGTAGAACGGTAGCATCAAGCGTAATCCATAATTGAGGATCCTCCTCGGGAAGGGGTGTAGCGAGAGGAATGATATGATGGATAACTTGATGGAAGATAGCGTGTATTTTAAACAACTCTGCCCACGTAGCATATTGGACATTTTCCATTTCAAGCACAATAGGGATACTGTTCTTGATGTTGGAAACCATGAGGGCAGGATGATAATTGTTCTTAGATATATTGAAAGAACAAAGAAGGAGGGGAAATTTAAGAAAGGTTTTTGAGAGCGGAAGACGAAATTTTGGAAGAGAAACCCGAGGGGGGGTCTCGGTCGAAAAGAGGCAAAAGTTGGGAGAGAAAACTTTTGTTTAGACCTAGTCTCTTGATACCATGAAAGAAATAATCCCCTTGATTATTTTCATTACTTGAATAGGTATATATACAAGATACAAAATATTCCTATTCTATTCCTAAAATCTTATTCTACCATAATTCTAACTCTACAATTATGGTAGTGTATAATCCTACTTTAGGTAACAAATACATTACAATATATTACACATATATTTTCCAAATATACAATATTCTCATGTACAAAATAAGCCAAAACCGAGAGCACCAATATGGGCAGATTTCGTGGCATTGAATAAGGCAATATACACTTGTATATTGTGTGTATATTGCCTTATTTAACATAATACGTGGGTTTATTATCTATGCTTTTTTTGTTGTTTTGATTTTGTATAATTTAATAGTTTTTAGTGTATTGAGTATTGACTTGATTCTTTGTGAAAACTAGAATAAGCGTCTTCTACTGATGGAGGTTGACCTCGATCAAATAATTGCGATGTTGATTAATTAATTACGTTAAAGTAAAACTATCAATTGCACTTTTCTTCCATCGCAAATTTCAGGTTGTCATCTATTGCTGAAAATATACCTCATGAAATAAAACCTTTTGAGAAATTTATCCAATTTTGTTATCTTCTTTCTGAAGGAGTATCGAAGTTTAGGATGGAGACTGTGAAAGACTGGGTTTTTATTTTATTTTATAGAAGTGTTTGGCTCCAGTATGAAATTAAATTGGGAGTACAATTCATCTAGAAAAGGAAAAGAAGACGACACTTTATTAGATAGGTAGTTCAATAGAAATAATATTAGACATTGTTAGTAGTAATAGATATTTAAGTAGTTGAATAGAAACAGGAATAATAATTGTTAGTAGTAATAGTTAGTTAGTAACGTTAGATTAGTAGTAATAGGTTAGTTAGTTATGACGTTGATAGTAGTAATACGTTAGTTCATCAGAAATAGAATTAGTATTTAATAATGTTAGTTAGTAGTAATAGGTTAGTAGTTATGACGTTGATAGTAGTAATACGTTAGTTCATCAGAAATAGAATTAGTATTTAATAATGTTAGTTAGTAGTAATAGGTTAGTAGTTATGACGTTGATAGTAGTAATACGTTAGTTAATCAGAAATAGAATTAGTATTTAATAATGTTAGTTAGTAGTAATAGGTTAGTAGTTATGACGTTGATAGTAGTAATACGTTAGTTCATCAGAAATAGAATTAGTATTTAATAATGTTAGTTAGTAGTAATAGGTTAGTTCATTAGAAATAGGATTAGACATTGTTACTAGTAATATATATTTAGGTAGTTGAATAGAAATAGGATTAATAATTGTTAATAGTAATAGTTAGTTAGTAACGTTAGATTAGTAACAATAGGTTAGTAGTTATGGCCAGATATCTCCCCCTTATTCTTTGGCAAATCTGGAATAACAGAAACAATACCATCTTTCGAAGCGATAATAAACTACCATTGTAAACGTGTAAATATATTCCCTACCCATAATTAGAATATTTTCATATATTGTGTAAATATAATTATGGTAAGATTAGGATTCCTCTTTTGTATAGGCTTAGGATTCCTATTGTATAAGGGATGAATATTGTACTCTATATATACCTTGATATTAATGAAAGACTCCTCAAGGGAGATTAATATCATCTTACATGGTATCAAGAGCCAAATAAACAAAACCCTAAAAACCTTTCTCTTCCACACGGCCCATGTTTGCCCTCTCTACCTTGTGACCCTCCCGAATTTTCTTCTTGTTTTTCGGGTTTTGTTCTTCCTTTCTTCTCTTCTCTAAATGGCTATCCTTGATTCTTCCACACTTTCTGACGCCTCTATCTCCACAAATCCCACCACAAAGTCATCACCACCATTTCATCCCGCCCTTACTGTTTCCAACATCAAGAATCATATTCCCATTATTCTTGATCAAGAAAACAACCAGTATTCTCCCTGGGTTGAACTTTTTCGCAATCATGCATGTCTCTATAACGTGCTTGACCATATTGATGACACTATTCCGTGCCCTACGGAGGTTGATGATTCTATCTGGCATCGTCTCGACGCCGGCGTCAAACAATTGATATATGGTAGTATCTCTCAGGATTTGCTCCTTACTATCATGAAATCTGACTCCACAACCCTTGACTTGTGGAATCGTTTGGAGGAAATTTTTCAGGATAACAAGCACACTCGTGCCGTGTATTTGGAAGAACAGTTCAACAAAACACGTCTTGAAAACTTCTCCAATGTCTCTGAGTACTGCAAGCAGCTTAAACTTCTAGCGGATCAACTCTCCAACATCGGCACGCCTGTCACTGACGATAAAATGGTGCTACAAATGATTTCTGGCCTTACTAAGGGCGAATATGATACTTTGGCCACCATTATTCAACAGGCAGATTCGCTACCGAGTTTTAACAAAGCTTGCTCACAATTGTTGCTCGAAGAAACCCGTCGTGCTAAGCAGGATGAGCACGCCCATTAGGTATTAGCTGTCGACACGCAACCCCAAGATCAGACGCCACCAGACAACTCCCAACAGCGGTAGGGCCGCGACGGCAAGGGTGGAAAAGGCCGCGGCGGTAGAGGAGGTCGTGGTCGTGGCAAGGGTCGCTGTCAACAGAACCAACAGCAGCAACAACAACAGAGATCGCAGAACAATTGGGCCGCGGCTTCTCAGCAGTTCGTCTACAACGCCGCGGTGCCCCAGTACAGAGCCGCGGTGCCCCAGTTCAGAGCTGCGGCGCCAAGTCCATTCCAGTACCAGCAGCCATACAATTCGTATTCCTACCCCGGTTTGTTAGGCCCCGTTCCAGCCCCACAGCAGGCCCACTTCATGCAAGGTCAGGTCCCGCAGCCCTCATCCGGCATGACACCCACTGAGTTGGGTCAGGCGTTCAACACCCTCTCTATGCAACAGCCTGACAATACTTGGTACATGGACTCAGGCGCCACATCTCACATCACCCAGTCTTCAGGTACTATTCCTAAACTGTTTTGTTTAAAGCATCCTCAATATGTTACAGTTGGTAGTGGACAACGCATTCCAGTTAAGGGTTATGGTACCTCATACACACAACCTCTTCATCCACCCTTCTCCCTCAAAAACACCCTATATGCCCCACACATGATTAAGAACCTCATATCTGTCCACCAATTTACTCATAATAATTCTGTCTCTGTGGATTTTGACCCTTTTGGTTTTACTGTAAATGATCTTCATACGGGGACACCTCTTACGAGATGCAATAGCACAGGGGATCTCTATCCATTCACTTCCACCTCCGCTGCCAGATCTTGCTCTCCCGTCACTCTAGCGACTGTTTCTTCTTCAACCTGGCATAATAGGCTTGGTCATCCAGGAGTCCCAGTTTTTAATTTTCTTAGAGGCAACAATTTTATTGCTTGTAATGGAAAACTTGCCCAAAATTGTGTTTCTTGCTCTTTAGGCAAACATATTCGTCTTCCGTTTAAATCATCTATTAGTGTTACATTTGCTCCTTTTGATATCATACATGCCGATTTATGGACATCTCATATCCCTAGTTCTCTCGGTCATAAATACTATCTTGTGTTGCTTGATGATTTTTCACACTACGTTTGGTTATACCCTCTTAAATTTAAATCGGAAGTGTGTCAAATTTCTTGAGTTTCGCAATTTCATTCAAACACAATTTGGAAAAGGCATAAAATCATTTCAGTGCGATAATAGTCGTGAATTCAATAACTCTATATTTCACCGCTTTTGTACCAATAATGACATGGTCTTTCGCTTCTCCTGCCCTCACACCTTACCACAAAACGGTAAAGCTGAAAGAATCATCCGCACCATTAACAATATGATTCGCACCCCATTGATTCATGCCTCCCTCCCTCCACCCTTCTGGGTCTATGCTGCTAAAATGTCAGAATACACTCTAAATATTCTCCCTACTAGCACTCTTCATAATATGACCCCTACCGAAATCCTCTACCATAGAATCCCCTCTTATGATCATCTACAAATTTTTGGTTGTCTGTGCTATCCCAACATTAGCTCCACCGCCCCTCACAAGCTCGCTCCTAGATCCACTCTATGTGTCTTTCTAGGATTCCCGCCGAATCATAGGGGCTATCTAAGCCATGAAATTCAAGTTCATCGCTAATAAGAACAGGTTTAACAAGATAACAAGTACCATTTTTATTAAATGAGAGCCGCCATATGCGGGCTATTACAAGCTCAACATAGATGATGCTTGTCGCTCAAATACGAGTAAAGGTGGAATCGGAGGAGTCTTTAGAGACAGTAACAAAAAATGGGTGCTAGGCTTTAACATGGGAATTCATTATTCAACCAACATCTACATGGAAGTTTTTGCACTTGTACATGGCTTAAAATTCGCTATTCAAAGGGATTTACTTCTACTAGTAACCGAGACTGATTGCAAGGAACTCATCATTATGCTTTCTAACAACTCTTGCTCCTAGCAAAACTTAACTGATGATTGCAGGTACTTATTACGTATTGAAGTAAGACGGGCATTGATCAAGCACATTTTTAGAGAAGCTGGAGTGGCGGACCAATACCAATTAGCAAAGAGAGGATAGGATGTAAGCTAGATATTTTTAGTAGCTTGATGGTGTACCCAAATTCTCCCGCTTTTGTCATTTGTAATTTTCAAAGAGACGAAATAGACATTATATTGCCTAGACTTCTTTCTCTGTGTAATGATTCTTAAGTTATGATTAATGAATAAATATTCTCTTTTACCAAAAAAAAAGTTATGGACGTTGTTAGTAGTAATAGCTTAGTTCATTAGAAATAGAATTAGTAATTAGTAATGTTAGTAGTAATAAGTTAGTTCATTAGAAATAGGACTAGACATTGTTAGAAGTAATATATATTTAGGTAGTTGAACTGAATATAAGTTATGGTTCTCTGGTAGGTTGAAGTATAGGAATGGAGTAGGCATTTTGGTAGACAGCGAGCTAAGGGATCAGGTGGTAGAGGTTAGAAGGGTCAATGACAGGATGATGACGATTAAGTTGGTAGTTGGAGGGTGCACTATCAACATTATTAGTGTGTATTCGCCGCATGCGGGCTTGAACGAGGAGGGGAAGAGGCATTTTTGGGAAGATTTGGACGAAGTGGTAGGAGGTATACCACCCGTTGAGAAGTTATATGTAGGAGGGGATTTCAATGGACATATCGGGACACTTCCGGGGGGTTATGACGATGTGCGTGGAGGTTTTGGCCTCGGGGACAGGAACGAGGGAGGCATCTCACTTTTGGAGTTTACTAGAGCTTTTGGGATAGTGATAGCCAATTCGAGGTTCCTGAAGAAGGAGGAGCATTTGGTGACTTTTCGTAGTTTGGTGGCTAAGACTCAGATAGATTTTTTGCTCCTTAGGAAAGTTGACAAAGGTCTTTGTAAAGACTACAAGGTTATTCTGAAAGAGGATCTTACATCCCGACATAAGCTGTTGGTGATGGATTTGGAGATCAAGATAGAGAAGAATAAGAGGGTTGTGGATGACAGGTTAAGAATCAAATGGGGGAGTTTGACCATGGCTAGTGTAAAGGAGATGAGGGAGATGTTGATGAACAAGGGAGCTTGGGGGAGCAGTGGGGATGCGACCGGTATGTGGGACAAGACGGCCAGTTGCATTCGGGAGGTTGCTAGAGAAGTTCTAGGGGTCTCGCGGGGTAGTCGTGGTGGGCATCAAGGGGAATGGTAAAGTTCAAGAGAAGGTGGAAGTGAAAAAAGCGGCGTATGCAAAATTGGTAGAAAGCAAGGATGAGGTGGAGAAATAGACGAATAGGGAATTATATAAGATGGCGCGAAAAGAGGCAAAGCTAGCGGTTACGGAGGCGAAAACGACGGCTTTTGAACGCCTATATGTGGAACTAGAGGAAAAAGGCGGGGATAAGAAGTTGCACAGACTAACCAAGGCGAGGGAGAAGAGGGCTCGAAACTTGGATCTCGGGAGGTGCATCAAGGACGAGGACGACAAAGTACTAGTGGAGGACGCGCATCAGTCTTACTTCCATAAACTCTTGAACGAAAAAGAAGATAGAGACATTTTAATTTACATTCCAATGGCATACACTAGGGCAATCAAGGATATGTATGATGGAGCCAAGACCAGGGTACGGACAGTAGGAGGAGACTTGGAGCACTTCCCAGTGATGATGGGGCTGCACCAAGGCTCATCTCTTAGTCCATTCCTATTTGTCTTGGTGATGGATGGACTGACGCGACAAATCCAAGGGGAGGTGTCATGGTGTATGTTATTCACAGACGATATAGTCCTTATTGATAAGACTCGCAGTGGAGTGAATGTTAAGTTGAAGGTTTGGAGACAGACTTTGGAGTCTAAAGGGTTCAGGCTGAGTAGGACCAAAACGGAATACTTAGAGTGCAAGTTTAGTAACGGGAGCTCCCTTAAGACAGGAGTGGAGGTGAAGCTTGATACTCAGGTCATTCCAAATAAATTGAGCTTCAAGTACCTCGGGTCTATTGTCCAAGGGAATTGAGAGATTGATGATGATGTCACACATCGTATTGGGGCAGGGTGGATGAAATAGAGGCTCGCATCTGGAGTCTTGTGCGATAAAAATGTGCCACCAAAACTTAAAGGCAAGTTCTATAGGGTGGTGGTTAGACCGACTATGTTGTACGGGGCGGAGTGTTGACTGGTCAAGACTTCACACACTCAAAAGATGAAAGTTGCGGAGATGAGGATACTAAGATGGATATGTGGGCATACAAGGAGGGATAGAATTAGAAATAATGATATCCGCGACAGAGTGGGAGTGGCCTCGTTGAAGGATAAGATGCAGGAAGCGAGGTTGAGATGGTTCGGGCACATGCAGAGGAGAGACACAAATGCCCTAGTGCAGAGGTGTGAGAGGTTGGCTATGGACGGGTACAAAAGGGGTAGAGGTAGGCCGATGAAGTATTGGGGAGAGGTGATTAGACGAGATATGGTACAGGTGCAACTCACCGAGGACATGACTTTAGATAGGGGGTTATGGAGGACACGTATTAGGGTAGAAGGGTAGTAAGTAGTCCAGAGTAGTCCTACTTACGCTTACAAACTAGTAGTTGCAGTATTATTATGGTAGGCTCGCTTAGCCTATCATACTAGTAGGCACAGTATTGCCTTATAGTCCCTTGTCATTTGATTTATGTTGTGTATTTTATTTGTCTTATTTACTTACATTAATTATTGCTTCCTTTTCTTTTTCAGAATTCGCTATCTTGACTTACTCACTTTGTTTGTCTTACTTTTCTTGGGCTTGTGCTTTGTCTTGAGTCGAGGGTCTCTCGAAAACAACCGCTCTACCTACCAAGGTAGAGGTAAGGTATGTGTACATACTACCATCCTCAGACCCCACATTGTGGGACTTCGCTGGATATGTTGTTAAACTGAAGCAGGATTAATAATTGTAGTAGTAATAGTTAGTTAGTAACGAAGATTAGTAGTAATAGGTTAGTAGTTATGGACGTTGTTAGTAGTAATAGGTTAGTTCATTAGAAATAGGATTAGTAGTAACGCTAGTTAGTAATGATAGCAAGGATATTAAAGTCGTTCATTATTTGAAGGCTATTTTGATCAAACCAATATTTATATTCATGCTTTTAAAATATATATATATATATATATATATATATATATATTTCACTCAAAATAATTTCTTTTCAAATAAATTTCATATTCAAACATAATTTCAACATTTAGATAGTCTTGTATAATTTAGTCAAATACGTATTTTTTCAACTTTAACCAAATAGTATCCAAACAAGCTATAAATAATTCGAAGTACACATTCTATTTTATTCTTTTGTATGCTTTTTGTCAGTTATGGTTTGGACATGTGCATAGGAGAGACACAAATGCTTCAATGCGGAGGTGTGAGAGGTTGGATATGGACGGGTTCAAGAGGGGTAGAGGTAGGCCGAAGAAGTATTGGGGAGAGGTGATTAGACGGGATAAGGCGCAGGTGCAACTTACTGAGGACATGACCTTAGATAGGGGGTGGTGGAGGACATGGATTAAGGTAGAAGAGTGGTAGGTAGTCGAGCATAGTCACACCTACGCTTGCAAACTGGTAGTTGTAGTGTTATTATTGTAGGCCGGCTTAGCCTACCATACTAATAGGCGAAGTATTGCTTTATAGTCCTCTGTAGTTTGATTTCTGCTGTTATGTGTCCTTTAGTGTACTTTGTTTAGCTTATTTACATGCGCGAGTTACTGTTTACTTTTTTGGAATGCGCTATCATGGCTTATTCATTTTTTATACTAGTATTTTCATACTGCTTTAAATCTTTTTCTGACCGGATCTGACTGTTTCTCTTGATTTGCTCTTTCTTTGCTTTTGTTGTTGCTTTGCTTATGCTTATGCTCTGTCTTGAGCCGAGGGTCTCTCGAAAACAACCGATATACCCACCAAGGTAGAGGTAAGGTCTGCGTACACTCTACCCTCCCCAGACCCCACGTTGTGGGATTTCATTGGGTATGTTGTTGTTGTTGCTTTTTGTCAGTTATTCAAAGGTATATACGAGTGTTACCAAATACAGTCCCTATTTAAAAATGCATTTTTTTATTTTTAAAAAATCAAATCCTACTTTCTGTGTTAGCATTAATGACATTTTCTTATAAGACTAACATGACAAATTTAAGATCACAATATTTAAAAAATATTTTTGGTATGTTATATACACCATTAAATTAAAAGTCGTTTATATGTTTTAAACTTCATGTTGAGTAAGATATATAAAACAAAATGAATGACATATATTTAAGACATTTTTTAAGGTTTGTCTTTAGGCCACATACATCGTTGAGCCGCTCCTGAATTCTTTTGAGGTGCAATTCTATTATTTTTTTTTATATGTTTTTGAGTTTCATATAGTTTTTTATGTTGTGATTTCTGAAATTTCGATGATTGTTTTTTGCTATTTCTGGTTAAATGTTTTTTATAGTTCTAGTTAAATTTAATAATTAAAATTAATGTAAATATCTAATGGAGATCAAAGTGTTCACTTTTGAAAATAATAATAATAAAGAATCAAAATTGTTCAACTGATATGTAAAGGACTATTAAATTAAACCAACCAAAAAAAGAAAAAGAGAGACCATTTTTGTCATTTTTCCTATAGCGAGTGGATCCTCCTTTAAAATGTGTTGAATTAATTAATTAAGGTTAAAAGGTACCGGATAAAGAAAATGTAAATATTGTGGCACACAACACAACACGAGGATGCGTAAAGAATTTAAGGCAAATCTACAATTTTAAATAGCGGATCACGAATTTAAGGCAGATCTACAATTTTTATGTGATTCTGTTTTATCTAGATATGATTTAATATTGCAAAACTTTATCATTAAAATAAAAGTGATCTAGCTTTTTATTTATTCTAAACTAAACTGGATTCGACAATAGTATCTAAGGATATGATTTAACGATTAATAAAAAAAGGAAGAGAATAAAAAAAAATCAAATTTAAATAAAGACAAAAGACACAATTTGATTCCTTACTACTTTTTCATCTCTTACCATTTTTCCATCCAGTGAAATAGATGATGAAACTGGTCCGAACATCGTCCTAACAAAAGTAAATTCGATAGTATTAGCAAACCACACAAATTGCAAATCTGTTTAATGCAAATTTGATGTCTGTTTCGTTTCAAATGTCAATCGTTTTAACAAATTATTAGTTTAAATATTTGATAATTTAGAAAGAAAAAAAATTGTGAGTGTTAATTAAAGTGAAATGTTTAGGTGAAGATGAACGGTAGTAATTCAAATAAATATTCTTAGAATTAGACTGTTAAATATTGTTATTAAGCATGAGCACTACTAGTCTCTTATTAGAATAGAATTGGTAAATGAAATATATAATTTATCATAATATCATATTAATTGGTGTATAGTCTCAATATATTTGAAAAATGTTTTGGAATAATATTAAGGGTAAAACAAACAAACAAAAAATTGTCTTCTCTTGATATGTTAAAGTGGACAAGTAAACGTGAAAATTTAATTTTAATATAGTGGACAAGTAGAAGTTATGGAGTAGTTGTCATATTTACAAAAAATAGATGTCCTAAAATATTGATTATTTTAAGATATTAAGATGAAATTAATCATTTTTATCTCATTTTATTTTTACTTGAGAATAACCCATATTGATCAGATAGCATAGAAGTTAGAAATTTGAAAAAGTTTCAAGTAGAGATTATTGATTAAAAAAAAACATAGACTTGTTCTTAAAAAGATTAGCATAGACTTGTTCTTAACGAGTGAAATTTATTAGAGAAAGATAATAATAAAGTAATCAAAATACTTTATTTATAATATTTTAAAACATATAAAAGAAAAATGTGGAATTAATATGAGACAAAGCGAGTAATAGTACATATACAACTGGAATATGCAGGTAACTAAACGCGCACACAAATGAATTTGTTTTTAGTATTTTATCCGTCCCAACTTATATGACATATTTTTTTTAGTCAATTTCAAAAAAATAATACATTTTCTTATTTAATCATCCTTCAGTTCACTTTTACCTCTTAATATGACAAATCTAGTACTCCTTCCGTGCACTTTTACATATAAATAATGGACTTTACACAACTTTAGTACTCCTTCCGTAGACTAGTAGGAGTAGTATTTACGACTTTGAATCTAGTCGTTTCTTATGGGAAGATACATTAAAACCTAGGAGTATTAACTTATACTCATTTTTATTAGTTTGATTATTAAATTATGAGATATTTATAACATTTTTTATTTTTTCATTAAATTTTTTCGAATTCTTAAGTTGCATGGAGAGTACTTTTACTCTCTTTGTGGCGTGAGAGCAAACTATTAGCCAAGACACAATAGTAACGTTGTATTTTTGTTTAAATTCTCTTATTAATTAATTATTCAGATTTTCTCTCTCTTGTTTTCTTACATATTTTTCTTGATTATTTTTTCTTCTTCAATTACACCTTTGCTGATAAAATATACTTAGTTGGAATCCATAACTTTAACATAACAATAATATTAAAGAAAAATTAATAAAAAACTAAATTCAGTTACAAAATCATGATATAATTTTCTTAATAATGGTATCTTAATTATAAAAAAACTAAACTAACAATAACACCAAAAATAATGAACAAAAAGTTGAAAATTAAAATGTAGAACAAATATATCTACTTATTCTTTTTTCTTCTTCTCTTATCCAATTATCTTGATTTTTCTTTCTGTGAAACTCTGACTTTTTGTTGATAATAGTAAATTCACTTGAAAATTCATATCCCTAACATAACAGTAACATCAAAAAGAAATTAGTCGATAACTATAATACGCTTCAAATTACGTTAGAATATAATCAATAATATTGAATCCAGTTCAAACCCATAACCTAAAATAAAAGTAATACAAAAATAATTAACTTACACGAAACAAAATTGGTATACCAGTTGCAGATGGTACTAAGCTTGGGGGGGGGGGGGAGGTAATTCTGAAGAAAATACCACAAGTCATACCGCACGTGTATGGCGTATGAAATACACTCATTAATTCAGTTTAAGTATGAAGGTACAGAAAATAATATAATTTAGGCGAGTTTTAAATGTTTTTTCCCTTTCTTATTTACTATATTGTTCAATTGATTTTTCTCTTTCCATGCTAATTACGTAAAAAAAATCTCTAATAGCATATATAAATCGCTCTGTATATAAATTAACTGACAGAAGGCGTGATATACACGGTAAGGACCGGGTTTTGGTATATATTATTTGTAGAAATCTTATACAAGTGTAATTATGGTATTAGTCTTGTATTAGAAAAATCTATTAGTATTATCGTAGAGAAAGGTAGATTTGTTTTTCATATTTAGATATTGTACATTTGTATATATACCTCTTCATTAATGAAAATAATCAAATGGATTATTCTCTTTCATGGTATCAGAAGTCTAGGGCTAAAATACTTTCTCACAAACCAACTTTTGCTGCTCTTCTCGGCTCTCAGATTTTGTGCCCTTCCCTCGTCTCTTTCCAAAATTCTCTTCCAACTCCCTAATTCTCCTCCTGTTCTTTCATTATGTCTACCTCAAAGAACATGTTTCATCCTGCCCTTACCATCTCCAACATCAAGAACCGCATTCTTATCGTTCTTGAGATGGAAAACGTCCAATACGCGATGTGAATTATTTAAAGTTCACACACGTTTGCATCAAGTTCTTCATCACATCATCCCCGCTGATACAGGCAAGGAGAAGGTGTCTACCGTCGATGATGACCCTGTGTTATGGACGACTCTTGATGCCACTGTCCTCCAGTGGATATATTCCATTATCTCTACGGACCTTTTGCAGACGATTATTGAACCCGACGCCAAGGCGATGGACACTTGGAATATGGTGCGTGATATATTCCAAGATGACAAAAATTCTCGTGTCGTCACTCTTGAGCAGGAATTCTCTCATGGCAATATGGAGGATTTTTCGAATGTCTCATCTTATTGTAAAAGGCTGAAGGAATTGGTGGATCAACTCAAGAACGTTGGTGCTCCCGTCACGAATGATCGTCTTGTTCTTCAGATAATTTCAGGCCTATCCAAGGCCTATAATGGTGTTGGGACTCTTCTTTGTCAAAGCAACCATCTTCCTCCGTTTTACCAAGTCCGGTCTATGCTCACCCTTGAAGAGGTGGATTGGCTAAAAAGGCAGCAACTGGAGCTAATTCCGCCATGATGGCGGCCTCGCCAAAAAATTCCTACTATTCATCATCTTCAGCTAATTCCACTCCAAATTGGAACAACGGGGGGTGGAAAATGAGGTTAAAATCGGAAATTTGGCGGAAAAGGAAACAGCCGCGGTGACAACGGTGGCGACAGCGGTGGTTAGGGTGGCAGCCGACAGGGGCAACCGCAGGTCGGGCCAGGGCAATGGGTCAACAGTGCCGCTAGCCAGTGGGCCTAGCAGTAGTCCAACTGGCCCAGTTACCCCTTTCCAGTCCCATCAGTTTACCCATCGAATTGGGCCAGCCAGCAGAGGCCCAATTCGCAGCAGTTTCTATCCAGATAATCGGTTGTTGGGCCTTGGCAGCAAGCTGTCCTGCTTAGGCCTTGGCCTCAGCAGGCCTTCGCGGCTGCGGGCCCAACAGCAGTTCCGACACCCACGGATATCGAGGCCGTGATGCATACACTTGGATTAAATTCTCCAGACACAAATTGGTACATTCTGATATGACATCCGAACAAGGTAATCTCTCGTCTTATTTTAATTTGAGCAAAAATCATGGCATAATTATTGGTAATGGCAATTCAATTTCAATTCCTGGTTATGGTCACATAAATTTGTCTCCCCCCCCCCCCACATCCACCTCTCGTCCTAAAAAATATCCTTCATGCCTCTCACTTAATTAAAAATTTGGTGTGTCCAAAAATTGACAACTGATAATTGAGTTTCTGTTAACTTTGATCCTTTTGGATTTTTTGTGAAGGATTTCAAGATGAGGATACCTCTAATGAGATGTAATAGTCGGGGAGAGATTTATCCAATCACCACCACCACCATTTCCACGAGTCAAGCCACACCTTCAACATTTGCCGCCCTTGCACCTTCCTTGTGGCGTGCCCATTTATATCATTCGGGGTCGTCTATTATTTCTTCTCTTCGTAATAATAATTTTATTGATTGTAAGAGTACACATAGTACTCATATTTGTCTTTCGTGTCCATTAGGGAAACATGTTAGATTATCGTTTGTAGCATCTACTTCTAGTACGTCGATGCCTTTTGACATTATTAATAGTGATTTATGGACATCTCCCGTTTTGAATTCTTTGGGCCATCGGTATTATGTTTTATTTTTGGATGATTATTCTAATTTTTGTGGACTTTTCCATTGTCTAAAAAGTCTCAAGTTTTTTTAACATTTTTAAAATTTAGAGCTTTCATCCGTACCCAATTTGAACGGGAAATTAAAAACATTCAATATGATAATGGTAGGGAAATGATAATGGGTCATTTCGGGAATTTTGTGACACTCAAGGTATATTTTTTTATTTTTCTTATCCTCATACGTCCTCACAAAATGGGAAGTCCGAACGAAAAAATTATACCATTAATAACATTGTCCGAACCTTACTATCTCATGCTTCATTACCCCCGTCTTTTTGGCATTATGCATTACAAATGACTACTTACCTCTTAAACATACTCCTTAGCAAAGGTTTAGCATATCAATCTCCCCTAAAAATTCTTTATCATAAATACCCCTCGTATTCTCATCTTAAGGTATTTGGGTGTTTGTGTTATCCACTTTTTCCATCCACTACAATTAACAAACTTCAAGACCGTTTTACCGCTTGTGTATTTTTGGGTTATCCGTCTAATCATCATGGTTACAAATATTTTTATTTATCCGCTAATAAAATTATCATTAGACGCCATGTTATTTTTTATGAAATCCAATTTCCGTTTGCTAAATTGTCTAATTCCGTGTCTAGTGCTTATAATTTTTTGGATGATGGACTTTCTCCGTACGTCATCCATCATTTAGCCCAACAATCCATTGTTCCAGCGTCTCGACCCAATGACGATCTGGGCCCAGTTTCTGCTTTCTAGTCTCGGACCAGTATTGGTCCCGTTTCTGACCCAAATATTTCTCCCCCAACTCCATGTCATCAGCCAGCTGTTATTGGGCCAGCAAACCCACTGCATGCTGGCCAGTCCACTACTGACCCAAATCCCGTAATCATGTATAATTTTATCTCAAGTCAAGTGGTCGTTACTCGTAGTCAACGGGGTATTTTAAAACCAAAATGACATTTTAATCTTGATTCTAATGTCACTAAATCACCCCTATCACGTAACCCATTGTCTACCCTTCATGACCCAAATTGGAAATTGGCCATGGATGACGATTATAATGCTCTTATTGAAAATAAAATGTGGGAGTTGGTGTCCCATCCGCCTGGTGTTAATATTATTCGGTCTATGTGGATTTTTACTCATAAAGAAAATTTTGACTGTTCTTTTGAGAGGCATAAGGCTCGTTTTGTAGGTGATGGTAAAACACAATAGGTTGGCGTGGATTGTGGAGAGACATTTAGTCTGGTGGTCAAACCAGCAATCATTCGCACTATGCTTAGTCTGTCTCTCTCGAAAGCATGGCCCATTCATCAGCTGGATGTGAAAAATACTTTCTTACACGGTGATCTTAAGGAGACAGTATACATGCATCAGCCTTTGGGTTTTAAGGACCCCAATTATCCTTACCATGTCTTTTTGCTGAAGAAGTCTTTATATGGGCTTAAGCAGCCCCCACGAGGTTAGTATAAGCGGTTTGCAGATTATGTGTCTACTATTAGGTTTTCTCACAGCATGTCTGATCATTCTCTGTTCATCTATCGGCGTGGTACTTCTATAGCTTATATTTTGTTATATGTAGATGATATAATTTAGACTGCCCCCTCTGATAATTTGTGCAAGTCTATCATGTCTCTTCCAGTTCAGAATTTGTTATGAAAGACTTGGGGCCCTTGAGTTATTTTTTGGGCATAGATGTCACTCGTCATGCATATGGTCTATTTTTATCACATAAGAAGTATGCAGATGAGATTATTGAGAGAGCTGGCATGTCATCTTGTAAGCCCTCTTCTACTCCGAATGATACCAAACTGAAGTTGAGTGCTACCTCTAGCACACCATATGAGGATCCCACCCACTATCGTAGTCTTGCAAGGGTTTCAGTATCTTACTTTCACGAGACTAGTTATTACTTATGCAGTACATCAAGTGTATTTATTTATGCATGATCCGCGGATTGAGCACTTGCATGCGCTCAAACGCATTGTACGATACATACAGGGCACACTTGATTATGTGTTGCATTTATATCCATCCTCCATCTCTACTCTCGTGTCGTATACAGATGTTGATTGGGGTGGATGCCCAGATACCAGACAGTCAATATCTGGTTATTGTATGTTTCTTGGTGATAACTTGGTCTCTTGGTCTGGAAAACGTCATGCTACGTTATCGCGATCCAGTGCGGAGGCCGAGTATGGAGAAGTAGCCAATGTGGTGTCTGAGTCATGTTGGTTGTGTAATCTTTTATTAGAGCTTCACTTTCTATTCAGAAAGCTACATTGGTCTACTATGATAATGTTAGTGCCGTCTATCTCTCTGGTAATCCGATCCAACATCAGCGCTCTAAAACATATCGAGATGGATATTAACTTTATTCCCGAAAAGGTAGCTCGTGGACAAGTATGTGTTTTGCATGTCCCTTCAAGGTACCAAATTGCTGACATCTTTACTAAAGGTCTTCCTTTGGTTGTATTTGAATATTTTAGGGACAGTCTCACCGTACGACAATCGCCCTCTATGACTGCGGGGGTGTGACAGAAGGCTCACATACACGGTTTGACCGGTTTTTGGTATATTATTTGTAGAAATCTTGTACAAGTGTAATTATGATATTATTCTTGTATTATAAAAAAATATTAAAATTATAGTAGGAATATGTAGATTTATTTTTCATATTTAAATATTATATATTTATATATATACTTTATTATTAATGAAAATAATCAATGAAATTATTCTCTTTCAATAAATGCTCCTTCTTTTCTATTAAAATCTGACTCAACTTGGTAACTCGTCCATTTTTCTAATATTAGCGTCAAATCTGAGCCACGACAACGTAATTGACTCAATGTGCGCCAAAACTTTCACATGATTAAAGTGAAATAAGAAATTTTGAATTAAACAATAGATCTTAATAATAAGTTTTGAGATTTAAAAATCCTTATATTACATTTTAAATTGTGTTCTTTTAGCGAGAGGGTGTATTGAATTTGACTAAGGCCTCATTTATTTTCATTAAGATTAAAACGTCTGATTCTGAATGTACATCTAAATGATTAAGATATTATCTTTACATATGAATATGCATAATATATTTATTTAAACATAATAAATATATATTTCAAATAAAAAAGTAACTAAATACTAAAAAAATAAATATAAATTTAATAAAATAAAATTATTGATTGATAAAAAATTAATCATTTATGTTTGCTAGAGATGGTGGAGATGCTTTGTAGTGGTGGTGGTGGTGATAGTTGATGCTAGTGGCTAGTAATGGTGGTGGTGATAGTTATGATGGTGGAGCCGGTTGGTGTTGTAGTGACCGACGCGAAGGTGGAAGTTAGTAGTTGTGGTGGTGGTTGTGATGGTGGAGTTGGTTGATGATAGTAATTGGCGGTGTTGTTGGTGGTGGCAGAAGAATATGTGACGATTGACAATGGTGTTGGTGTTGGTTATGATGGTAGAGGTAGTTGATAGTAAGGATTGACCGCACTGGTGATAGTGGCTGATAGTAGTAGCGGCGGCGCTGGTGGTAACGATTGTTATTGATACAATTATAATGATGGATGTGGTAGGTGTAGTAGCGAATGGTAGTAGCGGTTGACAACGGTGGTGGTTGTCAGTTGTGATTGTGATGGTAGAGGTCGTTAGTGGTGATGGCTGGTGCCTGGCGACGATGGTGGTGGTTGACAACAATGGTGGTTGTGATGACAGAGATAGTTAATGGTGGTGGAGTAGCGGTGGATGTGGGTGTGGTGGGGGTGAGTGGTGGTGTTGGTAGGGTGGGATGGGGTGGGGGTCGAGCTGATGGCTATGGACAGAGTGATGGTAAAAATTATTTATATAAAAATAACTCTTATTGATATTGAGACTTTGTTCAAGATATTAATAATAAAGATCTATTCAGACCAAATAATAGATTGTCCACTTCACTTTTTTTTTTTGTATTCTCTTTGAATCCTCTCAAAGAAAGTTTTAATTTCAAAGTAAATAAATAACTAAAACAGTTCCGCAAAAAGTCCCTCGGGGTTCAATGTAAGCACATAAGGTTCTCATTATGATTTTGAAATTTATGAGAATTTCTACCGTGATGCGCCAAATTATAAAGGGCAATTTTGACAAAATAAAGAAGAATGAATGAGAAAAAATAAAAAATAAAAAATAAAAAATAAAAAATAAAAAGAAGCTTTAGGACCACCACATGCCGCCATCAGCTATTTTAAAGAATGCAAACGTTTGCTTCTTTTGAAGCTTTTCAACGTGAGAAAATAGAGTCAGTGGGTGGGGTGCGTAATGCACATATGTCTGTAGGATATTTTTATTGAGTATAAATATGGTTCATTTCTATTATTTATATAAATATTTCAGAAAATCTGAATTAAAAGAAATTTAAGCATTTCTGAAATCATTCATTAGTATTCTCCGAACCAAATAACATTGTTTTATGAAAACAAGAACCCAAAATTATAACTAATAGAATGGCCACTATTTTTATACTACATATTACATTTCAGCAGCATATCAAAAATATATAAATTTAAAATAAACAACAAATTAATACACAACCACATGTCATTTGTCTTCTTTTATTCAACCCCTGCCTCAATTTCCTAAATTTTTTTCGACAAGTAGAGAATGATCACCTTAGATTGATCAGAAAATTGAGAGTTTGACACGAAACGATCCAAGAAATGGTCTTGAATCAGTAAGGAATTAAATGATAGAAGATTAGGATTTAGATTTGGGGGTAAGAACAAGAACCTAACTATGAGTTAATTAGACCACTTGAAATTTCTATAATAAACACTAATCAAGAATAGCAAGAAAGAAAAGACTATTTAAATTAAATAATTGGAGCATAACCAATTAGCATCAAGAATGATCAAGATGACTTGACACTAGTTAGATCACACTTAATCAAAAGAACATTCTAAGGGAGAAGAGTGAAGAGAGCTCATATAAGAATTACCAAATAATGGTGAAATTTAAGAGAGGCCGCATTAAGAGAATCTAAATGACATTAAAGTATAAAACATAAAGCTAAAACAAAGAGATAAATGTTCACATAAGCAACTATTCATCAATTTGTCCAAGCCTTCCGAAAATGAGCCTACATAACACTTGGCTTGATTACAAACATGGCCAAATGGACCTTAGGTAACTTTTCCAAAAAATTAACCACTTATGTAAGTAAAGGCATTCGGAAATTATAATCCTTTTGTAATTATGTTAATTAGTTACTAGTTTGTATCAAAGTAAATATTCTTGTAACCTTAAATATATTGTAAATCATTCATCAATAAAATCAAGGAACATATTTCTTTATGGTATCAGTAGCAAAAACTACAAACCCTACCATAGCCGCCGATACACCTTCTCGACCGCCACCTTTTTTCCACGTCGGCACCTAGCTCACGTCGGAACCCTAGCCGTTGACCTCTCTCGGCCGCCCTCCTCTTTTCCCTACGACGGAACCCTAGTTTTTCCGGTCATTCTCCATCCCTCTTCCTCTTAAATTCCTCTTACATGGCTGACAAACTAAATTCCATTCGGCACTTGCCGTAAACAACATCAAAAACTTCATCCATGTGACTATTGAGATGGAAAAGGGTCAATACTCCTCGTGGGCGGAGCTTTTTAAGATCCATTATCATGGTTATGAAGTTATCGACCACATCATCCCTCCCATGCCGAAGTCCACAGACGTACCATCGACTTAGACTTCTGAGGATGCACTCTAGTCTCGTTTGGACGCAATCGTCCTCTAGTGGATATACGACACGATATCTAATGATCTGTTGCACACCATCATTGAGATTGATTCCACTGCTCGCCAAATGTGGGAACGTTTGGACAGTATTTTCCACGACAACAAACTCAACGAACGTTATACCTTGAAAATCAGTTCAAGGACGATTTCTCAAACGTGTCTGCCTATTGTCAAGAACTCAAGATGCTTGCCGACCAACTCTCTAACGTCAGCGCACTACTCACTAATCAGCGATTGAGCATGCAACTCATTGCAAGTTTGAACGAATCATATGACGGTGTTGCCACAATCCTTCAACAATGCACGTCGTTACCTTTGTTTTATGAGGTCCATTCGAAGCTCATCCTTGAGGAAACCTGGAAAATCAAGTACAGCACCACTCGAGCCAGCATTGTCGATGCTGCCCTTACCACCACCGTCGGGCCCTTCGCCCACGGCAGGGCCTCCCGGTCAGAACCGTAATCGCTTGCCGAGGACCCGCAATACCCACTTTCTCCTATAACAAACCACGAGCAGCAAAGAAGGGCCGCGCAGGAAGAAATTCCAGCAACAACGGCGGTGTGAAGGGGTAGTCTTTACCGGCCGAAAATAGCCAGTAGCGACCGCGACAGTGGCAGCAGCCTCCGCAGTGGGCTGCCTACCCATCGTGGGCCGCTTGGGCCCCACCGTCATAGGCCTCCCCTCTTTGCCCATATACGACATCCTCGTGGACTCCACCTCAGAACCGATAGGCCCAACCTGACATACTTAGCCAACGTCCACAACATGCTTACACAACACAGCCCCCCTCTCCTCATCGACTAACATTGAGGCAACTATGAGCACAATGTCTCTCAACACTCCAAACAAAAATTGGTATATGGACACAAGCGTCACATCTTACATGACGACATCACAAGGTACTCTCTCGTCTTATTCCAATTTGAGTAATTTAAATTGAAATATTATTATTGGTAGTGGACAAGGCATTCCCATTCGTAGTTATGGTCATTTCTCTCTATCCCCACCACATCCACCACTAATCTTAAAAATGTCCTCCGTGCCCCTAAACTCATTAAGAATCTAATCTTCGTGCGACATTTTACAACTGACAATTGGGTTTTCCTTGACTTTGATCCTTTTGGTTTTATTGTAAATGATTTTATGACAGGGAGACGAATAATGAGATGTTACAGAACCGGAGATCTCTACACTATTTCAAACGCCGTCAACAATCCAACCTCAGTTCCCTCAACCTTTGTCGCTCTTTCGTCTTCCTTATGGCATTCTAGATTAAGACATCCGAGAGACTCTATTTTACGCTCCCTTAGAAAAAATAATTTTATTAATTACAATCGTATTTTTAGGACTCCTATATGTGAATCTTGCATTTTTGGGAAACATGTCAAATTATCATTTTCTACATCCACAAATTGTACTTTAATGCCTTTCGATATCATACACAGTGATTTATGGACATCCCCTATTTTGAGTACAGTTGGCCATCAATATTATGTGTTATTTTTGGACGATTATTCCAACTTTCTATGGACTTTTTCAATTGAAAATAAATCTCAGGTCTACCCCATTTTTTCTTCATTTAGTGTTTTCGTAAAAACACAATTTGAAAAGAGCATTAAATGTTTTCAATGTGACAATGACAGGAAATTCGATAATAATCAATTCAAACAGTTTTGCTCCAAAAACGGTCTTAAATTTCATTTTTTCTTCCCTCACACATCCTCCAAAAATGGTAAAGCCGAACGAAAAATCTGAATCATAAACAACCTCATTCATGCCCTACTTGTTCATGCTTCAATTCTCCTTCAGTTCTGGCATTACGCGCTCTTCATGGCCACTTATCTCCTAAACATAATCCCAAATAAGTCTCTAGCTCGAAGGTCGCCCACCCAAGTTCTGTTTCATAGGAACCACTTCTACCAACACTTGCGTATTTTTGGATGTCTTTGTTACCCTCTCCATCCGACCACTCACAAACTCTAACCCCCGTCTTTCCCGTGTGTTTTCTAGGTTACCCTGCTAATCATCGTGGTTACTCATGCTATGACTTGTCGAGTTGTAAAATTATTATTTCACGTCATGTCCTATTTGATGAGTCTCAATTCCCCTTTGCCTGTCTACTCTCGACACCTCGACATTTATACAACTTCCTAGATGATGGCCTAAACCCTCTTATAATTTACCATTTACATAGTCTGTCGTCCCAAACCCCGACACCCGCCACCACTTCGGCCAGTCCGGTACTAGCTACCCACCTAGTTCTGCCGACGGTGGCCCTGAACAGCCCGCCTCAGGGTGATTCCGCAACCACCTCTCGACAAACTAAGGTTCGGCCAGCTAGTACCGCCACCCCTGCCCTACCTCCTCTTCCTGGCAGTCCCGCAGCAAATCCCCCTCCCGTCCCGCATTCTGAAACACACTATCGGACCATAAAAACCCATGCCATGCATATAATTCATAAACCTAAACGGTTGTTTAACCTTTCCGTTTCAGTTATCCCTTCATATGTCCCTCGTAACCCAACAGATACCTTGTATGGCCCTAATTGGAAAGCCGCAATGATTGATGAATATAATACTCTTATTGATAATAAGATGTGGGAGCTAGTACCCCGTCCACATGATGCTAACATTATTCGTTCTATGTAGATTTTTAGACATAAAAAAAAATCTGATTGTTCTTTTGAGAGGTACAAGGCTTATCTTGTAGGTGATAGCAAGTCTCAACATATGGGAGTGGACTGTGATGAAATGTTCAGCCCGGTCGTAAAGCCCGTAACCATCCGGACCGTCCTCAACATTGCCATATACAAGTCTTGGCCCATTCATCATCTTGATGTCAAGAATGCCTTCTTACATGGGGATATTCATGAAACGGTATATATGCATCATTCTAGGGGTTTCAGGGATCCTATTCATCCGAATTATATGTGTCTGTTGCGGAAATAATTTTATGGACTGAAGCAGGTTTCTCGAGCATGGTACCAGCGGTTCACATATTATGTTTCCTCTATCAATTTTTCCCACAACAGATCCGATCATTCTCTGCTTATCTACAACAAGGGTACAAACATGACTTACCTATTATTATATGTTGATGACATCGTCCTCACCACATCATCTGATGCTCTCCGCCGGTTCATTATGGCTCTCATTTCCTCTGAGTTTCCTATGAAAGATTTGGGCCCTATGAGTTATTTCTCGGGCATCTATGTCACTCGATATTCTGGCGGCCTATTTCTATGTCAGAAGAGGTACGCCGAAGATATCCTTGATTGTGCATGCATGACATCTTGCAACCCATCCCACACGCCTATATACACCAATTATTCTCTGCTTATCTACAACAAGGGTACAAATATGACTTACCTATTATTATATGTTGATAACATCATGCTCACCACATCATCTGACGGTACTGGCTGGCCCTGAACAACACGGCTCAAGGTGATTCCACAGCCACCTCTCGACAAATTGAGATTCGGCCAACCAGTACCGTCACCCCTGCCCTTCCTCCTATTCCTGGCAGTCCCGCAGCAAACCCCTCTCCCATCCCGCCTCCCGAGACACACTCTCGGACCATAGAAAACTGTGCCATGCACATAATTCATAAACTTAAACAACTGTTTAACCTTTTCGTTTCAGTAATCCCTTCATATGTCCCTCGTAACCCAACAGATACCTTGTATGGCCCTAATTGGAAAGCCGCAATGATTGATGAATATAATACTCTTATTGATAATAAGATGTGGGAGCTAGTACCCCGTCCACATGATGCTAACATTATTCGTTCTATGTAGATTTTTAGACATAAAAAGAAATCTGATTGTTCTTTTGAGAGGTACAAGACTCATCTTGTAGGTGATGGCAAGTCTCAACATATGGGAGTGAACTGTGATGAAATGTTCAGCCCGGTCGTAAAGCCCGTAACCATCCGGACCGTCCTCAACATTGCCATATACAAGTCTTGGCCCATTCATCATCTTGATGTCAAGAATGCCTTCTTACATGGGGATATTCATGAAACGGTATATATGCATCATTCTATGGGTTTCAGGGATCCTATTCATCCGAATTATATGTGTCTGTTGTGGAAATCATTCTATGGACTGAACTAGGTTTCTCGAGCATGGTACTAGCGGTTCACATATTATGTTTCCTCTATCAATTTTTCACTCAACAGATCCGATCATTCTCTGCTTATCTACAACAAGGGTACAAACATGACTTACCTATTATTATATGTTGATAACATCATCCTCACCACATCATCCGACCAAGATCGGGCCGCCCTGAACAACACGGCTCAGGGTGATTCCACAACCACCTCTCGACAAATTGAGATTCGGCCAACCAGTACCGTCACCCCTGCCCTTCCTCCTATTCCTGGCAGTCCCGCAGCAAACCCCTCTCCCATCCCGCGTCCCGAGACACACTCTCGGACCATAGAAACCCGTGCCATGCACATAATTCAAAAACTTAAACGACTGTTTAACCTTTCCGTTTCAGTAATCCCTTCATATGTCCCTCGTACCCCAACAGATACCTTGTATGGCCATAATTGGAAAGCCGCAATGATTGATGAATATAATACTCTTATTGATAATAAGATGTGGGAGCTAGTACCCCGTCCACATGATGCTTACATTATTCGTTCTATGTAGATTTTTAGACATAAAAAGAAATCTGATTGTTCTTTTGAGAGGTACAAGGCTCATCTTGTAGGTGATGGCAAGTCTCAACATATGGGAGTGGACTGTGATGAAATGTTCAGCCCGGTCGTAAAGCCCGTAACCATCCGGACCGTCCTCAACAATGCCATATACAAGTCTTGGCCCATTCATCATCTTGATGTCAAGAATGCCTTCTTACATGGGGTTATTCATGAAACGGTATATATGCATCATTCTATGGGTTTCAGGGATCCTATTCATCCGAATTATATGTGTCTGTTGCAGAAATCATTCTATGGACTGAAGCAGGTTTCTCGAGCATGGTACCAGCGGTTCACATATTATGTTTCCTCTATCAATTTTTCACACAACAGATCCGATCATTCTCTGCTTATCTACAACAAGGGTACAAACATGACTTACCTATTATTATATGTTGATAACATCATCCTCACCACATCATCTGACGGTACTGGCTGGCCCTGAACAACACGGCTCAGGGTGATTCCACAACCACCTCTCGACAAATTGAGATTCGGCCAACCAGTACCGTCACCCCTGCCCTTCCTCCTATTCCTGGCAGTCCCGCAGCAAACCCCTCTCCCATCCCGCGTCCCGAGACACACTCTCGGACCATAGAAACCTGTGCCATGCACATAATTCATAAACTTAAACGACTGTTTAACCTTTCCGTTTCAGTAATCCCTTCATATGTCCCTCGTACCCCAACAGATACCTTGTATGGCCATAATTGGAAAGCCGCAATGATTGATGAATATAATACTCTTATTGATAATAAGATGTGGGAGCTAGTACCCCGTCCACATGATGCTAACATTATTCGTTCTATGTAGATTTTTAGACATAAAAAGAAATCTGATTGTTCTTTTGAGAGGTACAAGGCTCATCTTGTAGGTGATGGCAAGTCTCAACATATGGGAGTGGACTGTGATGAAATATTCAGCCCGGTCGTAAAGCCCGTAACCATCCGGACCGTCCTCAACAATGCCATATACAAGTCTTGGCCCATTCATCATCTTGATGTCAAGAATGCCTTCTTACATGGAGTTATTCATGGAACGGTATATATGCATCATTCTATGGGTTTCAGGGATCCTATTCATCCGAATTATATGTGTCTGTTGCAGAAATCATTCTATGGACTGAAGCAGGTTTCTCGAGCATGGTACCAGCGGTTCACATATTATGTTTCCTCTATCAATTTTTCACACAACAGATCCGATCATTCTCTGCTTATCTACAACAAGGGTACAAACATGACTTACCTATTATTATATGTTGATAACATCATCCTCACCACATCATCTGACGGTACTGGCTGGCCCTGAACAACACGGCTCAGGGTGATTCCACAGCCACCTCTCGACAAATTGAGATTCGGCCAACCAGTACCGTCACCCCTGCCCTTCCTCCTATTCCTGGCAGTCCCGCAGCAAACCCCTCTCCCATCCCGCGTCCCGAGACACACTCTCGGACCATAGAAACCTGTGCCATGCACATAATTCATAAACTTAAACGACTGTTTAACCTTTCCGTTTCAGTAATCCCTTCATATGTCCCTCGTACCCCAACAGATACCTTGTATGGCCATAATTGGAAAGCCGCAATGATTGATGAATATAATACTCTTATTGATAATAAGATGTGGGAGCTAGTACCCCGTCCACATGATGCTAACATTATTCGTTCTATGTAGATTTTTAGACATAAAAAGAAATCTGATTGTTCTTTTGAGAGGTACAAGACTCATCTTGTAGGTGATGGCAAGTCTCAACATATGGGAGTGGAGTGTGATGAAATGGTCAGGCCGGTGGTAAAGCCCAGTGAACCATCCGGACCGTCCTCAATATTGCCATATACAAGTCTTGGCCCATTCATCATCTTGATGTCAAGAATGCCTTCTTACATGGGGATATTCATGAAACGGTATATATGCATCATTCTATGGGTTTCAGGGATCCTATTCATCCGAATTATATGTGTCTGTTGTGGAAATCATTCTATGGACTGAAGCAGGTTTCTCGAGCATGGTACCAGCGGTTCACATATTATGTTTCCTCTATCAATTTTTCACTCAACAGATCCGATCATTCTCTGCTTATCTACAACAAGGGTACAAACATGACTTACCTATTATTATATGTTGATAACATCATCCTCACCACATCATCTGACGGTACTGGCTGGCCCTGAACAACACGGCTCAGGGTGATTCCACAACCACCTCTCGACAAATTGAGATTCGGCCAACCAGTACCGTCACCCCTGCCATTCCTCCTATTCCTGGCAGTCCCGCAGCAAACCCCTCTCCCATCCCGCGTCCCGAGACACACTCTCGGACCATAGAAACCCGTGCCATGCACATAATTCATAAACTTAAACGACTGTTTAACCTTTCCGTTTCAGTAATCTCTTCATATGTCCCTCGTACCCCAACAGATACCTTGTATGGCCATAATTGGAAAGCCGCAATGATTGATGAATATAATACTCGTATTGATAATAAGATGTGGGAGCTAGTACCCCGTCCACATGATGCTAACATTATTCGTTCTATGTAGATTTTTAGACATAAAAAGAAATCTGATTGTTCTTTTGAGAGGTACAAGGCTCATCTTGTAGGTGATGGCAAGTCTCAACATATGGGAGTGGACTGTGATGAAATGTTCAAATTTGGCCGTAAAGCCCGTGAACCATCCTGACCGCCCTCAACAATGCCATATACAAGTCTTGGCCCATTCATCATCTTGATGTCAAGAATGCCTTCTTACATGGGGTTATTCATGAAACGGTATATATGCATCATTCTATGGGTTTCAGGGATCCTATTCAACCGAATTATATGTGTCTGCGCGTAAATCATTCTATGGATCAAGCAGTTTCTCGAGCATGGTACCAGCGATTCACATATTATGTTTCCTCTATCAACTTTTCACACAACAGATCCGATCATTCTCTGCTTATCTACAACAAGGGTACAAACATGACTTACCTATTATTATATGTTGATAACATCATCCTCACCACATCATCCGACTGCATCGGGCCGCCTCGAACAACACGGCTCAGGGTGATTCCACACCACCTCTCGACAAATTGAGATTCTGGCCAACCAGCACTGGCCACCCCGCTCTTCCTCCTATTCCTGGCAGTCCCAAGAAGAAACCCCTCTCCCATCCCCAGCGTCCCGAGACACACTCTCGGACCATAGAAACCTCGCCATGCACATAATTCATAAACTTAAACGATCGCTTAACCTTTCCATTTCAAGAATCCCTTCATATGTCCCTCGTACTTCAACAGATACCTTGTATGGCCATAATTAGAAAGCCGCAATGATTGATGAATATAATACTCTTATTGATAATAAGATGTGGGAGCTAGTACCCCGTCCACATGATGCTAACATTATTCGTTCTATGTAGAAATATTAGACATAAAAAGAAATCTGATTGTTCTTTTGAGAGGTACAAGGCTCATCTTGTAGGTGATGGCAAGTCTCAACATATGAGAGTGGACTGTGATGAAATGTTCAAATTTGGCCAGTAAAGCCCGTAACCATCCGGACCGTCCTCAACAATGCCATATACAAGTCTTGGCCCATTCATCATCTTGATGTCAAGAATGCCTTCTTACATGGGGTTATTCATGAAACGGTATATATGCATCATTCTATGGGTTTCAGGGATCCTATTCATCCGAATTATATGTGTCTGTTGCAGAAATCATTCTATGGACTGAAGCAGGTTTCTCGAGCATGGTACCATCGGTTCACATATTATGTTTCCTCTATCAATTTTTCACACAACAGATCCGATCATTCTCTACCTATCTACAACAAGGCGACAAACATGACTTACCTATTATTATATGTTGATAAGATGAGTCTCACTACATCATCCGACGGCATCGGGCCGCCCTCGAACAACACGGCTCAGGGTGATTCCACAACCACCTCTCGACAAATTGAGATTCGGCCAACCAGTACCGTCACCCCTGCCCTTCCTCCTATTCCTGGCAGTCCCGCAGCAAACCCCTCTCCCATCCCGCGTCCCGAGACACACTCTCGAACCATAGAAACCTGTGCCATGCACATAATTCATAAACTTAAACGACTGTTTAACCTTTCCGTTTCAGTAATCCCTTCATATGTCCCTCGTACCCCAACAGATACCTTGTATGGCCATAATTGGAAAGCCGCAATGATTGATGAATATAATACTCTTATTGATAATAAGATGTGGGAGCTAGTACCCCGTCCACATGATGCTAACATTATTCGTTCTATGTAGATTTTTAGACATAAAAAGAAATCTGATTGTTCTTTTGAGAGGTACAAGGCTCATCTTGTAGGTGATGGCAAGTCTCAACATATGGGAGTGGACTGTGATGAAATGTTCAGCCCGGTCGTAAAGCCCGTAACCATCCGGACCGTCCTCAACAATGCCATATACAAGTCTTGGCCCATTCATCATCTTGATGTCAAGAATACCTTCTTACATGGGGTTATTCATGAAACGGTATATATGCATCATTCTATGGGTTTCAGGGATCCTATTCATCCGAATTATATGTGTCTGTTGCAGAAATCATTCTATGGACTGAAGCAGGTTTCTCGAGCATGGTACCAGCGGTTCACATATTATGTTTCCTCTATCAATTTTCCACACAACAGATCCGATCATTCTCTGCTTATCTACAACAAAGGTACAAACATGACTTACCTATTATTATATGTTGATAACATCATCCTCACCACATCATCTGACGGTACTGGCTGGCCCTGAACAACACGGCTCAGGGTGATTCCATAGCCACCTCTCGACAAATTGAGATTCGCCAACCAAGACTGGCCACCCCGCCTCTTCCTCCTATTCCCGGCAGTCCCAAGAAGAAACCCTCTCTCCCATCCTCAAGGCCCCGAGACACTCTCGGACCATAGAAACCTGTGCCATGCACATAATTCATAAACTTAAACGACTGTTTAACCTTTCCGTTTCAGTAATCCCTTCATATGTCCCTCGTACCCCAACAGATACCTTGTATGGCCATAATTGGAAAGCCGCAATAATTGATGAATATAATACTCTTATTGATAATAAGATGTGGGAGCTAGTACCCCGTCCACATGATGCTAACATTATTCGTTCTATGTAGATTTTTAGACATAAAAAGAAATCTGATTGTTCTTTTGAGAGGTACAAGGCTCATCTTGTAGGTGATGGCAAGTCTCAACATATGGGAGTGGACTGTGATGAAATGTTCAGCCCGGTCGTAAAGCCCGTAACCATCCGGACCGTCCTCAACAATGCCATATATAGGTCTTGGCCCATTCATCATCTTGATGTCAATAATGCCTTCTTACATGGGGTTATTCATGAAACGGTATATATGCATCATTCTATGGGTTTCAGGGATCCTATTCATCCGAATTATATGTGTCTGTTGCAGAAATCATTCTATGGACTGAAGCAGGTTTCTCGAGCATGGTACCAGCGGTTCACATATTATGTTTCCTCTATCAATTTTTCACACAACAGATCCGATCATTCTCTGCTTATCTACAACAAGGGTACAAACATGACTTACCTATTATTATATGTTGATAACATCATCCTCACCACATCATCTGACGGTACTGGCTGGCCCTGAACAACACGGCTCATGGTGATTCCACAACCACCTCTCGACAAATTGAGATTCGGCGAACCAGTACCGTCACCCCTGCCCTTCCTCCTATTCCTGGCAGTCCCGCAGCAAACCCCTCTCCCATCCCGCGTCCCGAGACACACTCTCGGACCATAGAAACCTGTGCCATGCACATAATTCATAAACTTAAACGACTGTTTAACCTTTCCATTTCAGTAATCCCTTCATATGTCCCTCGTACCCCAACAGATACCTTGTATGGCCATAATTGGAAAGCCGCAATGATTGATGAATATAATACTCTTATTGATAATAAGATGTGGGAGCTAGTACCCCGTCCACATGATGCTAGCATTATTCGTTCTATGTAGATTTTTAGACATAAAAAGAAATCTGATTGTTCTTTTGAGAGGTACAAGGCTCATCTTGTAGGTGATGGCAAGTCTCAACATATGGGAGTGGACTGTGATGAAATGTTCAGCCCGGTCGTAAAGCCCGTAACCATCCGGACCGTCCTCAACAATGCCATATACAAGTCTTGGCCCATTCATCATCTTGATGTCAAGAATGCCTTCTTACATGGGGTTATTCATGAAACGGTATATATGCATCATTCTATGGGTTTTAGGGATCCTATTCATCCGAATTATATCTATCTGTTGCAAAAATCATTCTATGGACTGAAGCAGGTTTCTCGAGCATGGTACCAGCGGTTCACATATTATGTTTCCTCTATCAATTTTTCACACAACAGATCCGATCATTCTCTGCTTATCTACAACAAGGGTACAAACATGACTTACCTATTATTATATGTTGATAACATCATCCTCACCACATCATCTGACGGTACTGGCTGGCCCTGAACAACACGGCTCATGGTGATTCCACAGCCACCTCTCGACAAATTGAGATTCGGCCAACCAAGATCTGCCACCCCCGCCTCTTCCTCCTATTCCCGGCAATCCCAAGAAGAAACCCCTCTCCCATCCCAGCCCCGAGACACACTCTCTGACCATAAAAACCTCGTACATGCACATAATTCATAAACTTAAGCGACTGTTTAACCTTTCCATTTCAGTAATCCCTTCATATGTCCCTCGTACCCCAACAGATACCTTGTATGGCCATAATTGGAAAGCCGCAATGATTGATGAATATAATACTCTTATTTATAATAAGATGTGGGAGCTAGTACCCCGTCCACATGATGCTAACATTATTCGTTCTATGTAGATTTTTAGACATAAAAAGAAATCTGATTGTTCTTTTGAGAGTTACAAGGCTCATCTTGTAGGTGATGGCAAGTCTCAACATATGGGAGTGGACTGTGATGAAATGTTCAGCCCGGTCGTAAAGCCCGTAACCATCCGGACCGTCCTCAACAATGCCATATACAAGTCTTGGCCCATTCATCATTTTGATGTCAAGAATGCCTTCTTACATGGGGTTATTCATGAAACGGTATAGATGCATCATTCTATGGGTTTCAAGGATCCTATTCATCCAAATTATATGTGTCTGTTGCAGAAATCATTCTATGGACTGAAGCAGGTTTCTCGAGCATGGTACCAGCGGTTCACATATTATGTTTCCTCTATCAATTTTTCACACAACAGATCCGATCATTCTCTGCTTATCTACAACAAGGGTACAAACATGACTTACCTATTATTATATGTTGATAACATCATCCTAACCACATCATCTGACGGTACTGGCTGGCCCTGAACAACACGGCTCAGGGTGATTCCACAGCCACCTCTCGACAAATTGAGATTCGGCCAACCAGTACCGTCACCCCTGCCCTTCCTCCTATTCCTGGCAGTCCCGCAGCAAACCCCTCTCCCATCCCGCGTCCCGAGACACACTCTCGGACCATAGAAACCTGTGCCATGCACATAATTCATAAACTTAAACGACTGTTTAAACTTTCCGTTTCAGTAATCCCTTCATATGTCCCTCGTACCCCAACAGATACCTTGTATGGCCATAATTGGAAAGCCGCAATGATTGATGAATATAATACTCTTATTGATAATAAGATGTGGGAGCTAGTACCCCGTCCACATGATGCTAACATTATTCATTCTATGTAGATTTTTAGACATAAAAAGAAATCTGATTGTTCTTTTGAGAGGTACAAGGCTCATCTTGTAGGTGATGGCAAGTCTCAACATATGGGAGTGGACTGTGATGAAATGTTCAGCCCGGTCGTAAAGCCCGTAACCATCCGGACCGTCCTCAACAATGCCATATACAAGTCTTGGCCCATTCATCATCTTGATGTCAAGAATGCCTTCTTACATGAGGTTATTCATGAAATGGTATATATGCATCATTCTATGGGTTTCAAGGATCCTATTCATCTGAATTATATGTGTCTATTGCAGAAATCATTCTATGGACTGAAACAGGTTTCTCGAGCATGGTACCAGCGGTTCACATATTATGTTTCCTCTATCAATTTTTCACACAACAGATCCGATCATTCTCTGCTTATCTACAACAAGGGTACAAACATGACTTACCTATTATTATATGTTGATAACATCATCCTCACCACATCATCCGACTGATCGGGTGGCCTCAACAACACGGCTCGGGGTGATTTCACACCCACCTCTCGACAAATTGAGATTCGCCAACCAAGATCACCACCCCTGCCCTTCCTCCTATTCCTGGCAGTCCCGCAGCAAACCCCTCTCCCATCCCGCATCCCGAGACACACTCTCGGACCATAGAAATATGTGCCATGCACATAATTCATAAACTTAAACGACTGTTTAACCTTTCCGTTTCAGTAATCCCTTCATATGTCCCTCGTACCCCAACAGATACCTTGTATGGCCATAATTAGAAAGCCGCAATGATTGATGAATATAATACTCTTATTGATAATAAGATGTGGGAGCTAGTACCCCGTCCACATGATGCTAACATTATTCGTTCTATGTAGAAATATTAGACATAAAAAGAAATCTGATTGTTCTTTTGAGAGGTACAAGGCTCATCTTGTAGGTGATGGCAAGTCTCAACATATGGGAGTGGACTGTGATGAAATGTTCAGCCCGGTCGTAAAGCCCGTAACCATCCGGACCGTCCTCAACAATGCCATATACAAGTCTTGGCCCATTCATCATCTTGATGTCAAGAATGCCTTCTTACATGGGGTTATTCATGAAACGGTATATATGCATCATTCTATGGGTTTCCGGGATCCTATTCATCCGAATTATATGTGTCTGTTGCAGAAATCATTCTATGGACTGAAGCAGGTTTCTCGAGCATGGTACCAGAGGTTCACATATTATGTTTCCTCTATCAATTTTTCACACAATGCATCCGATCATTCTCTGCTTATCTACAACAAGGGTACAAACATGACTTACCTATTATTATATGTTGATAACATCATCCTCACCACATCATCTGACGGTACTGGCTGGCCTTGAACAACACGGCTCAGGGTGATTCCACAGCCACCTCTCGATAAATTGAGATTCGGCCAACCAGTACCGTCACCCCTGCCCTTCCTCCTATTCCTGGCAGTCCCGCAGCAAACCCCTCTCTCATCCCGCATCCCGAGACACACTCTTGGACCATAGAAACCTGTGCCATGCACATAATTCATAAACTTAAACGACTGTTTAACCTTTCCGTTTCAGTAATCCCTTCATATGTCCCTCGTACCCCAACAGATACCTTGTATGGCCATAATTGGAAAGCCGCAATGATTGATGAATATAATACTCTTATTGATAATAAGATGTGGGAGCTAGTACCCCGTCCACATGATGCTAACATTATACGTTCTATGTAGATTTTTAGACATAAAAAGAAATCTGATTGTTCTTTTGAGAGGTACAAGGCTCATCTTGTAGGTGATGGCAAGTCTCAACATATGGGAGTGGATCGTGATGAAATATTCAGCCCGGCCGTAAAGCCCGTAACCATCCGGACCGTCCTCAACAATGCCATATACAAGTCTTGGCCCATTCATCATCTTGATGTCAAGAATGCCTTCTTACATGGGGTTATTCATGAAACGGTATATATGCATCATTCTATGGGTTTCAAGGATCCTATTCATCCGAATTATATGTGTCTGTTGCAGAAATCATTCTATGGATCAAGCAGGTTTCTCGAGCATGGTACCACGGTTCACATATTATGTTTCCTTTATCAATTTTTCACACAATGCATCCGATCATTCTCTCGCTTATCTACAACAAGGGTACAAACATGACTTACCTATTATTATATGTTGATAACATCATCCTAACCACATCATCCGACTGCAGATCGGGCGCCCTCGAACAACACGGCTCAGGGTGATTCCACAGCCACCTCTCGACAAATTGAGATTCGGCCAACCAGTACCGTCACCCCTGCCCTTCCTCCTATTCCTGGCAGTCCCACAGCAAACCCCTCTCCCATCCCGCGTCCCGAGACACACTCTCGGACCATAGAAACCTGTGCCATGCACATAATTCATAAACTTAAACGACTGTTTAAACTTTCCGTTTCAGTAATCCCTTCATATGTCCCTCGTACCCCAACAGATACCTTGTATGGCCATAATTAGAAAGCCGCAATGATTGATGAATATAATACTCTTATTGATAATAAGATGTGGGAGCTAGTACCCCGTCCACATGATGCTAACATTATTCGTTCTATGTAGAAATATTAGACATAAAAAGAAATCTGATTGTTCTTTTGAGAGGTACAAGGCTCATCTTGTAGGTGATGGCAAGTCTCAACATATGGGAGTGGACTGTGATGAAATGTTCAAAGCCGTCGTAAAGCCCGTAACCATCCGGACCGTCCTCAACAATGCCATATACAAGTCTTGGCCCATTCATCATCTTGATGTCAAGAATGCCTTCTTACATGAGGTTATTCATGAAATGGTATATATGCATCATTCTATGGGTTTCAAGGATCCTATTCATCTGAATTATATGTGTCTATTGCAGAAATCATTCTATGGACTGAAACAGGTTTCTCGAGCATGGTACCAGCAATTCACATATTATGTTTCCTCTATCAATTTTTCACACAACAGATCCGATCATTCTCTGCTTATCTACAACAAGGGTACAAACATGACTTACCTATTATTATATGTTGATAACATCATCCTCACCACATCATCTCGACTGCAGATCGGGCCGCCTGAACAACACGGCTCAGGGTGATTTCACAGCCACCTCTCGACAAATTGAGATTCGGCCAACCAGTACCGTCACCCCTGCCCTTCCTCCTATTCCTGGCAGTCCCGCAGCAAACCCCTCTCCCATCCCGCATCCCGAGACACACTCTCGGACCATAGAAATATGTGCCATGCACATAATTCATAAACTTAAACGACTGTTTAACCTTTCCGTTTCAGTAATCCCTTCATATGTCCCTCGTACCCCAACAGATACCTTGTATGGCCATAATTAGAAAGCCGCAATGATTGATGAATATAATACTCTTATTGATAATAAGATGTGGGAGCTAGTACCCCGTCCACATGATGCTAACATTATTCGTTCTATGTAGAAATATTAGACATAAAAAGAAATCTGAGTGTTCTTTTGAGAGGTACAAGGCTCATCTTGGAGGTGATGGCAAGTCTCAACACATGGGAGTGGATCATGATGAAATGTTCAAATTTGGCCAGTAAAGCCCGTAACCATCCGGACCGTCCTCAACAATGCCATATACAAGTCTTGGCCCATTCATCATCTTGATGTCAAGAATGCCTTCTTACATGGGGTTATTCATGAAACGGTATATATGCATCATTCTATGGGTTTCAGGGATCCTATTCATCCGAATTATATGTGTCTGTTGCAGAAATCATTCTATGGACTGAAGCAGGTTTCTCGAGCATGGTACCAGAGGTTCACATATTATGTTTCCTCTATCAATTTTTCACACAACAGATCCGATCATTCTCTGCTTATCTACAACAAGGGTACAAACATGACTTACCTATTATTATATGTTGATAACATCATCCTCACCACATCATCTGACGGTACTGGCTGGCCTTGAACAACACGGCTCAGGGTGATTCCACAGCCACCTCTCGACAAATTGAGATTCGGCCAACCAGTACCGTCACCCCTGCCCTTCCTCCTATTCCTGGCAGTCCCGCAGCAAACCCCTCTCTCATCCCGCATCCCGAGACACACTCTTGGACCATAGAAACCTGTGCCATGCACATAATTCATAAACTTAAACGACTGTTTAACCTTTCCGTTTCAGTAATCCCTTCATATGTCCCTCGTACCCCAACAGATACCTTGTATGGCCATAATTGGAAAGCCGCAATGATTGATGAATATAATACTCTTATTGATAATAAGATGTGGGAGCTAGTACCCCGTCCACATGATGCTAACATTATACGTTCTATGTAGATTTTTAGACATAAAAAGAAATCTGATTGTTCTTTTGAGAGGTACAAGGCTCATCTTGTAGGTGATGGCAAGTCTCAACATATGGGAGTGGACTGTGATGAAATATTCAGCCCGGTCGTAAAGCCCGTAACCATCCGGACCGTCCTCAACAATGCCATATACAAGTCTTGGCCCATTCATCATCTTGATGTCAAGAATGCCTTCTTACATGGGGTTATTCATGAAACGGTATATATGCATCATTCTATGGGTTTCAAGGATCCTATTCATCCGAATTATATGTGTCTGTTGCAGAAATCATTCTATGGACTGAAGCAGGTTTCTCGAGCATGGTACCAGCGGTTCACATATTATGTTTCCTCTATCAATTTTTCACACAACAGATCCGATCATTCTCTGATTATCTACAACAAGGGTACAAACATGACTTACCTATTATTATATGTTGATAACATCATCCTAACCACATCATCTGACGGCATCGGGCCGGCCCCTGAACAACATGGCTCAGGGTGATTCCACAGCCACCTCTCGACAAATTGAGATTCGGCCAACCAGTACCGTCACCCCTGCCCTTCCTCCTATTCCTGGCAGTCCCGCAGCAAACCCCTCTCCCATCCCGCGTCCCGAGACACACTCTCGGACCATAGAAACCCGTGCCATGCACATAATTCATAAACTTAAACGACTGTTTAAACTTTCCGTTTCAGTAATCCCTTCATATGTCCCTCGTACCCCAACAGATACCTTGTATGGCCATAATTGGAAAGCCGAAATGATTGATGAATATAATACTCTTATTGATAATAAGATGTGGGAGCTAGTACCCCGTCCACATGATGCTAACATTATTCGTTCTATGTAGATTTTTAGACATAAAAAGAAATCTGATTGTTCTTTTGAGAGGTACAAGGCTCATCTTGTAGGTGATGGCAAGTCTCAACATATGGGAGTGGACTGTGATGAAATGTTCAGCCCGGTCGTAAAGCCCGTAACCATCCGGACCGTCCTCAACAATGCCATATACAAGTCTTGGCCCATTCATCATCTTGATGTCAAGAATGCCTTCTTACATGAGGTTATTCATGAAATGGTATATATGCATCATTCTATGGGTTTCAAGGATCCTATTCATCTGAATTATATGTGTCTATTGCAGAAATCATTCTATGGACTGAAACAGGTTTCTCGAGCATGGTACCAGCGGTTCACATATTATGTTTCCTCTATCAATTTTTCACACAACAGATCCGATCATTCTCTGCTTATCTACAACAAGGGTACAAACATGACTTACCTATTATTATATGTTGATAACATCATCCTCACCACATCATCTGACGGTACTGGCTGGCCCTGAACAACACGGCTCAGGGTGATTTCACAGCCACCTCTCGACAAATTGAGATTCGGCCAACCAAGATCGCCACCCCGCCTCTTCCTCCTATTCCCGGCAAATCCAAGAAGAAACCCCTCTCCCATCCCGCGTCCCGAGACACACTCTCGGACCATAGAAATTTGTGCCATGCACATAATTCATAAACTTAAACGACTGTTTAACCTTTCCGCTTTCAAGAATCCCTTCATATGTCCCTCGTACTTCAACAGATACCTTGTATGGCCATAATTAGAAAGCCGCAATGATTGATGAATATAATACTCTTATTGATAATAAGATGTGGGAGCTAGTACCCGCCCACATGATGCTAACATTATTCGTTCTATGTAGAAATATTAGACATAAAAAGAAATCTGATTGTTCTTTTGAGAGGTACAAGGCTCATCTTGTAGGTGATGGCAAGTCTCAACATATGGGAGTGGACTGTGATGAAATGTTCAGCCCGATCGTAAAGCCCGTAACCATCCGGACCGTCCTCAACAATGCCATATACAAGTCTTGGCCCATTCATCATCTTGATGTCAAGAATGCCTTCTTACATGGGGTTATTCATGAAACGGTATATATGCATCATTCTATGGGTTTCAGGGATCCTATTCATCCGAATTATATGTGTCTGTTGCAGAAATCATTCTATGGACTGAAGCAGGTTTCTCGAGCATGGTACCAGAGGTTCACATATTATGTTTCCTCTATCAATTTTTCACACAACAGATCCGATCATTCTCTGCTTATCTACAACAAGGGTACAAACATGACTTACCTATTATTATATGTTGATAACATCATCCTCACCACATCATCTGACTGCATCGGGCCGTCCTCAACAACACGGCTCATGGTGATTCCATAGCCACCTCTCGACAAATTGAGATTCGCCAACCAAGACCACTACCCCCGCCTCTTCCTCCTATTCCCTGGCAAATTCCGCAAAGAAACCCCTCTCCCATCCCGCGTCCCGAGACACACTCTCGGACCATAGAAACCTGTGCCATGCACATAATTCATAAACTTAAGCGACTGTTTAACCTTTCCATTTCAGTAATCCCTTCATATGTCCCTCGTACCCCAACAGATACCTTGTATGGCCATAATTGGAAAGCCGCAATGATTGATGAATATAATACTCTTATTGATAATAAGATGTGGGAGCTAGTACCCCGTCCACATGATGCTAACATTATACGTTCTATGTAGATTTTTAGACATAAAAAGAAATCTGATTGTTCTTTTGAGAGGTACAAGGCTCATCTTGTAGGTGATGGCAAGTCTCAACATATGGGAGTGGACTGTGATGAAATATTCAGCCCGGTCGTAAAGCCCGTAACCATCCGGACCGTCCTCAACAATGCCATATACAAGTCTTGGCCCATTCATCATCTTGATGTCAAGAATGCCTTCTTACATGGGGTTATTCATGAAACGGTATATATGCATCATTCTATGGGTTTCAGGGATCCTATTCATCCGAATTATATGTGTCTGTTGCAGAAATCATTCTATGGACTGAAGCAGGTTTCTCGAGCATGGTACCAGCAGTTCACATATTATGTTTCCTCTATCAATTTTTTACACAACAGATCCGATCATTCTCTGCTTATCTACAACAAGGGTACAAACATGACTTACCTATTATTATATGTTGATAACATCATCCTCACCACATCATCTGACGGTACTGGCTGGCCCTGAACAACATGGCTCATGGTGATTCCACAACCACCTCTCGACAAATTGAGATTTGGCCAACCAAGACTGGCCACCCCCGCCTCTTCCTCCTATTCCCTGGCAAACCGCAAAGAAAGCCCTCTCCCATCCCGCGTCCCGAGACACACTCTCGGACCATAGAAACCTGTGCCATGCACATAATTCATAAACTTAAACGACTGTTTAAACTTTCCGTTTCAGTAATCCCTTCATATGTCCCTCGTACCCCAACAGATACCTTGTATGGCCATAATTGGGAAGCCGCAATAATTGATGAATATAATACTCTTATTTATAATAAGATGTGGGAGCTTGTACCCCGTCCACATGATGCTAACATTATTCGTTCTATGTAGATTTTTAGACATAAAAAGAAATCTGATTGTTCTTTTGAGAGGTACAAGGCTCATCTTGTAGGTGATGGCAAGTCTCAACATATGGGAGTGGACTGTGATGAAATGTTCAGCCCGGTCGTAAAGCCCGTAACCATCCGGACCGTCCTCAACAATGCCATATACAAGTCTTGGCCCATTCATCATCTTGATGTCAAGAATGCCTTCTTACATGGGGTTATTCATGAAACGGTATATATGCATCATTCTATGGGTTTCAGGGATCCTATTCATCCGAATTATATCTGCATTGCGTAAATCATTCTATGGACTGAAGCAGGTTTCTCGAGCATGGTACCAGCGGTTCACATATTATGTTTCCTCTATCAATTTTTCACACAACAGATCCGATCATTCTCTGCTTATCTACAACAAGGGTACAAACATGACTTACCTATTATTATATGTTGATAACATCATCCTCACCACATCATCTGACGGTACTGGCTGGCCCTGAACAACACGGCTCATGGTGATTCCACAGCCACCTCTCGACAAATTGAGATTCGGCCAACCAGTACCGTCACCCCTGCCCTTCCTCCTATTCCTGGCAGTCCCGCAGCAAACCCCTCTCCCATCCCGCGTCCCGAGACACACTCTCGGACCATAGAAACCTGTGCCATGCACATAATTCATAAACTTAAACGACTGTTTAAACTTTCCGTTTCAGTAATCCCTTCATATGTCCCTCGTACCCCAACAGATACCTTGTATGGCCATAATTGGAAAGCCGCAATGATTGATGAATATAATACTCTTATTGATAATAAGATGTGGGAGCTAGTACCCCGTCCACATGATGCTAACATTATTCGTTCTATGTAGATTTTTAGACATAAAAAGAAATCTGATTGTTCTTTTGAGAGGTACAAGGCTCATCTTGTAGGTGATGGCAAGTCTCAACATATGGGAGTGGATCGTGATGAAAAGTTCAGCCCGATCGTAAAGCCCGTAACCATCCGGACCGTCCTCAACAATGCCATATACAAGTCTTGGCCCATTCATCATCTTGATGTCAAGAATGCCTTCTTACATGGGGTTATTCATGAAACGGTATATATGCATCATTCTATGGGTTTCAGGATCCTATTCATCCGAATTATATCCGCTCATTGCAAAAATCATTCTATGGGATCAAGCAGGTTTCTCGAGCATGGTACCACGGTTCACATATTATGTTTCCTCTATCAATTTTTCACACAATGATCCGATCATTCTCTCGCTTATCTACAACAAGTGGTACAAACATGACTTACCTATTATTATATGTTGATAACATCATCCTCACCACATCATCCGACAGATCGGGCCGCCTGAACAACACGGCCATGGTGATTCCACACCACCTCTCGACAAATTGAGATTCGCCAACCAAGACTGGCCACCCCCGCTCTTCCTCCTATTCCCGGCAAATCCCAAGAAGAAACCCCTCTCCCATCCCGCGTCCCGAGACACACTCTCGGACCATAGAAACCTGTGCCATGCACATAATTCATAAACTTAAGCGACTGTTTAACCTTTCCATTTCAGTAATCCCTTTATATGTCCCTCGTACCCCAACAGATACCTTGTATGGCCATAATTGGAAAGCCGCAATGATTGATGAATATAATACTCTTATTTATAATCAGATGTGGGAGCTAGTACCCCGTCCACATGATGCTAACATTATTCGTTCTATGTAGATTTTTAGACATAAAAAGAAATCTGATTGTTCTTTTGAGAGGTACAAGGCTCATCTTGTAGGTGATGGCAAGTCTCAACATATGGGAGTGGACTGTGATGAAATGTTCAAATGGCCGTAAAGCCCGTGAACCATCCTGACCGTCCCTCAACAATGCCATATACAAGTCTTGGCCCATTCATCATCTTGATGTCAAGAATGCCTTCTTACATGGGGTTATTCATGAAACGGTATATATGCATCATTCTATGGGTTTCGTGGATCCTATTCATCCGAATTATATGTGTCTGCATTGCGTAAATCATTCTATGGATCAAGCAGGTTTCTCGAGCATGGTACCAGCGGTTCACATATTATGTTTCCTCTATCAATTTTTCACACAATGTATCCGATCATTCTCTCGCTTATCTACAACAAGGGTACAAACATGACTTACCTATTATTATATGTTGATAACATCATCCTAACCACATCATCCGACGCATCGGGCCGCCCTGAACAACACGGGCCAGGGTGATTCCACCGCCACCTCTCGACAAATTGAGATTCGGACCAACCAAGACAGCCACCCCCGCCTTCCTCCTATTCCTGGCAATCCGCAAAGAAACCCTCTCCCATCCCCGGCCCCGAGACACACTCTCGGACCATAGAAACCTGTGCCATGCACATAATTCATAAACTTAAACGACTGTTTAAACTTTCCGTTTCAGTAATCCCTTCATATGTCCCTCGTACCCCAACAGATACCTTGTATGGCCATAATTGGAAAGCCGAAATGATTGATGAATATAATACTCTTATTGATAATAAGATGTGGGAGCTAGTACCCCGTCCACATGATGCTAACATTATTCGTTCTATGTAGATTTTTAGACATAAAAAGAAATCTGATTGTTCTTTTGAGAGGTACAAGGCTCATCTTGTAGGTGATGGCAAGTCTCAACATATGGGAGTGGACTGTGATGAAATGTTCAGCCCGGTCGTAAAGCCCGTAACCATCCGGACTGTCCTCAACAATGCCATATACAAGTCTTGGCCCATTCATCATCTTGATGTCAAGAATGCCTTCTTACATGAGGTTATTCATGAAATGGTATATATGCATCATTATATGGGTTTCAGGGATCCTATTCATCCGAATTATATGTGTCTATTGCAGAAATCATTCTATGGACTGAAGCAGGTTTCTCGAGCATGGTACCAGCGGTTCACATATTATGTTTCCTCTATCAATTTTTCACACAACAGATCCGATCATTCTCTGCTTATCTACAACAAGGGTACAAACATGACTTACCTATTATTATATGTTGATAACATCATCCTCACCACATCATCTGACGGTACTGGCTGGCCCTGAACAACACGGCTCAGGGTGATTCCACGACCACCTCTCGACAAATTGAGATTCGCCAACCAAGACTGGCCACCCCCGCTCTTCCTCCTATTCCCTGGCAGTCCAAGAAGAAACCCCTCTCCCATCCCGCGTCCCGAGACACACTCTCGGACCATAGAAACCTGTGCCATGCACATAATTCATAAACTTAAACGACTGTTTAACCTTTCCGTTTCAGTAATCCCGTCATATGTCCCTCGTACCCCAATAGATACCTTGTATGGCCATAATTAGAAAGCCGCAATGATTGATGAATATAATACTCTTATTGATAATAAGATGTGGGAGCTAGTACCCCGTCCACATGATGCTAACATTATTCGTTCTATGTAGAAATATTAGACATAAAAAGAAATCTGATTGTTCTTTTGAGAGGTACAAGGCTCATCTTGTAGGTGATGGCAAGTCTCAACATATGGGAGTGGACTGTGATGAAATGTTCAGCCCGGTCGTAAAGCCCGTAACCATCCGGACCGTCCTCAACAATGCCATATACAAGTCTTGGCCCATTCATCATCTTGATGTCAAGAATGCCTTCTTACATGGGGTTATTCATGAAACGGTATATATGCATCATTCTATGGGTTTCAGGGATCCTATTCATCCGAATTATATGTGTCATTGCGTAAATCATTCTATGGATCAAGCAGTTTCTCGAGCATGGTACCGGTTCACATATTATGTTTCCTCTATCAATTTTTCACACAACAGATCCGATCATTCTCTCGCTTATCTACAACAAGTGGTACAAACATGACTTACCTATTATTATATGTTGATAACATCATCCTCACCACATCATCCGACTGCAGATCGGCTCCCTGAACAACACGGCTCAGGGTGATTCCACACCACCTCTCGACAAATTGAGATTCGCCAACCAAGACTGGCCACCCCGCCTCTTCCTCCTATTCCCCGGCACCGCAAGAAGAAACCCCTCTCCCATCCCGCGTCCCGAGACACACTCTCGGACCATAGAAACCTGTGCCATGCACATAATTCATAAACTTAAACGACTGTTTAACCTTTCCATTTCAGTAATCCCTTCATATGTCGCTCGTACCCCAACAGATACCTTGTATGGCCATAATTGGAAAGCCGCAATGATTGATGAATATAATACTCTTATCGATAATAAGATGTGGGAGCTAGTACCCCGTCCACATGATGCTAACATTATTCGTTCTATGTAGATTTTTAGACATAAAAAAAAATCTGATTGTTCTTTTGAGAGGTACAAGGCTCATCTTGTAAGTGATGGCAAGTCTCAACATATGGGAGTGGACTGTGATGAAATGTTCAGCCCGGTCGTAAAGCCCGTAACCATCCGGACCATCCTCAACAATGCCATATACAAGTCTTGGCCCATTCATCATCTTGATGTCAATAATGCCTTCTTACATGGGGTTATTCATGAAACGGTATATATGCATCATTCTATGGGTTTCAGGGATCCTATTCATCCGAATTATATGTGTCTGTTGCAGAAATCATTCTATGGACTGAAGCAGGTTTCTCGAGCATGGTACCAGCGGTTCACATATTATGTTTCCTCTATCAATTTTTCACACAATGATCCGATCATTCTGCTTATCTACAACAAGGGTACAAACATGACTTACCTATTATTATATGTTGATAACATCATCCTCACCACATCATCTGACGGTACTGGCTGGCCCTGAACAACACGGCTCATGGTGATTCCACAACCACCTCTCGACAAATTGAGATTCGCCAACCAAGACTGCCACCCCGCCTCTTCCTCCTATTCTGGCGATCCCAAAGAAACCCCTCTCCCATCCCGCGTCCCGAGACACACTCTCGGACCATAGAAACCTGTGCCATGCACATAATTCATAAACTTAAACGACTGTTTAAACTTTCCGTTTCAGTAATCCCTTCATATGTCCCTCGTACCCCAACAGATACCTTGTATGGACATAATTGGAAAGCCGCAATGATTGATGAATATAATACTCTTATTTATAATAAGATGTGGGAGCTAGTACCCCGTCCACATGATGCTAACATTATTCGTTCTATGTAGATTTTTAGACATAAAAAGAAATCTGATTGTTCTTTTGAGAGGTACAAGGCTCATCTTGTAGGTGATGGCAAGTCTCAACATATGGGAGTGGACTGTGATGAAATGTTCAAATTTCGATCGTAAAGCCCGTAACCATCCGGACCGTCCTCAACAATGCCATATACAAGTCTTGGCCCATTCATCATCTTGATGTCAAGAATGCCTTCTTACATGGGGTTATTCATGAAACGGTATATATGCATCATTCTATGGGTTTCAGGGATCCTATTCATCCGAATTATATCATGCATTGCGAGAAATCATTCTATGGGATCAAGCAAGGTTTCTCGAGCATGGTACCGGGTTCACATATTATGTTTCCTCTATCAATTTTTCACACAATAGATCCGATCATTCTCTCGCTTATCTACAACAAGTGGTACAAACATGACTTACCTATTATTATATGTTGATAACATCATCCTCACCACATCATCCGACTCAGATCTTGGGCCCTGAACAACACGGCTCATGGTGATTCCACAGCCACCTCTCGACAAATTGAGATTCGGCCAACCAAGATCATCACCCCGCCTCTTCCTCCTATTCCTGGCGGTCCGCAAAGAAACCCTCTCCCATCCCAGCCCCGAGACACACTCTCGGACCATAAAACTCGTGCCATGCACATAATTCATAAACTTAAGCGACTGTTTAACCTTTCCATTTCAGTAATCCCTTTATATGTCCCTCGTACCCCAACAGATACCTTGTATGGCCATAATTGGAAAGCCGCAATGATTGATGAATATAATACTCTTATTTATAATCAGATGTGGGAGCTAGTACCCCGTCCACATGATGCTAACATTATTCGTTCTATGTAGATTTTTAGACATAAAAGAAATCGATTGTTCTTTTGAGAGGTACAAGGCTCATCTTGTAGGTGATGGCAAGTCTCAACATATGGGAGTGGATCAGATGAAATGTTCAGTCGGCCAGTAAAGCCCGTAACCATCCGGACCGTCCTCAACAATGCCATATACAAGTCTTGGCCCATTCATCATCTTGATGTCAAGAATGCCTTCTTACATGGGGTTATTCATGAAACGGTATATATGCATCATTCTATGGGTTTCAGTGGATCCTATTCATCCGAATTATATGTGTGCATTGCGTAAATCATTCTATGGATCAAGGTTTCTCGAGCATGGTACCGGTTCACATATTATGTTTCCTCTATCAATTTTTCACACAATGTATCCGATCATTCTCTCGCTTATCTACAACAAGTGGTACAAACATGACTTACCTATTATTATATGTTGATAACATCATCCTAACCACATCATCCGACAGATCGGGCCGGCCTGAACAACACGGCTCAGGGTGATTTCACAGCCACCTCTCAACAAATTGAGATTCGCCAACCAAGATCACACCCCGCCTCTTCCTCCTATTGCCGGGCAAATTCCGCAGAAAGCCCTCTCCCATCCCGCGTCCCGAGACACACTCTCGGACCATAGAAACCTGTGCCATGCACATAATTCATAAACTTAAACGACTGTTTAAACTTTCCGTTTCAGTAATCCCTTCATATGTCCCTCGTACCCCAACAGATACCTTGTATGGCCATAATTGGAAAGCCGCAATGATTGATGAATATAATACTCTTATTGATAATAAGATGTGGGAGCTAGTACCCCGTCCACATGATGCTAACATTATTCGTTCTATGTAGATTTTTAGACATAAAAAGAAATCTGATTGTTCTTTTGAGAGGTACAAGGCTCATCTTGTAGGTGATGGCAAGTCTCAACATATGGGAGTGGACTGTGATGAAATGTTCAGCCCGGTCGTAAAGCCCGTAACCATCCGGACCGTCCTCAACAATGCCATATACAAGTCTTGGCCCATTCATCATCTTGATGTCAAGAATGCCTTCTTACATGAGGTTATTCATGAAATGGTATATATGCATCATTCTATGGGTTTCAGGGATCCTATTCATCCGAATTATATGTGTCTATTGCAGAAATCATTCTATGGACTGGAGCAGGTTTCTCGAGCATGGTACCAACGGTTCACATATTATGTTTCCTCTATCAATTTTTCACACAACAGATCCGATCATTCTCTGCTTATCTACAACAAGGGTACAAACATGACTTACCTATTATTATATGTTGATAACATCATCCTAACCACATCATCCGACCAGATCGCCGCCCTGAACAACACGGCTCAGGGTTATTTCACAGCCACCTCTCGACAAATTGAGATTCGGCCAACCAAGATCACCACCCCCGCCTCTTCCTCCTATTCCCGGCAAATCCGAAGAAACCCCTCTCCCATCCCGCGTCCCGAGACACACTCTCGGACCATAGAAACCTGTGCCATGCACATAATTCATAAACATAAACGACTGTTTAACCTTTCCGTTTCAGTAATCCCTTCATATGTCCCTCGTACCCCAACAGATACCTTGTATGGCCATAATTGGAAAGCCGCAATGATTGATGAATATAATACTCTTATTGATAATAAGATGTGGGAGCTAGTACCCCGTCCACATGATGCTAACATTATTCGTTCTATGTAGATTTTTAGACATAAAAAGAAATCTGATTGTTCTTTTGAGAGGTACAAGGCTCATCTTGTAGGTGATGGCAAGTCTCAACATATGGGAGTGGACTGTGATGAAATGTTCAGCCCGGTCGTAAAGCCCGTAACCATCCGGACCGTCCTCAACAATGCCATATACAAGTCTTGGCCCATTCATCATCTTGATGTCAAGAATGCCTTCTTACATGGGGTTATTCATGAAACGGTATATATGCATCATTCTATGGGTTTCAGGGATCCTATTCATCCGAATTATATGTGTCTGTTGCAGAAATCATTCTATGGACTGAAGCAGGTTTCTCGAGCATGGTACCAGCGGTTCACATATTATGTTTCCTCTATCAATTTTTCACACAACAGATCCGATCTTTCTCTGCTTATCTACAACAAGGGTACAAACATGACTTACCTATTATTATATGTTGATGACATCGTCCTCACCACATCATCTGATGCTCTCCGCCGGTTCATTATGGCTCTCATTTCCTCTGAGTTTGCTATGAAAGATTTGGGCCCTATTAGTTATTTCTCGGGCATCTATGTCACTCGATATTCTGGCGGCCTATTTCTATGTCAGAAGAGGTACGCCGAAGATATCCTTGATTGTGCATGCATGACATCTTGCAACCCATCCCACACGCATATATACACCAATTTTAAGCTCAACACTGAATTCGACCCTTCATATTCAGACCCGACTCACTATCGTAGCCTGGCTGGGGCCCTGCAGTACCTCACATTCACGAGACTAGACATATCCTATGTCGTGCAACAAATTTGCTTGCACATGCATATTCCGATGGAAGCACACATGCGTTCCCTCAAACATATTTTACGATACGTCCAATGTACATTTCACTTCGGATTACATCTATACATGTCTTCGCTCGCTGGTCTCACTGCCTATTCTGATGCTGACTGGGGTGGATGTCTTTGACACCCGACGATCCACGTCTGGTTATTGCCTTTTTCTCCGAGATAACCTATTATCTTGGTATTTCGAAAGGCAACCTACACTATTCTGATCCAGTGCAGAAGCAGAATACAGAAGTGTTGCCAACGTCGTCTCTGAGTCTTATTGGATCCGTAACCTTCTACTTGAGCTTTGCTACCCGATTCAAAAGGCAACACTGATCTACTATGATAATATTAGTTCGATATATCTTTTCGGCAATCCCGTCCAACATTAGTGCACTAAACACATTTAAATTGACATTTATTTCGTTTGCGAAAAAGTGGCTCGTGGTCAAGTTCGTATCCTTCATGTTCCTTCAAGATATCAAATTGCCGACATCTTCACCAAATGACTTCTGCGCATACTATTTGATGATTTTCGAGCCAGTCTCAGTGTTCGAGAACCTCCCGCTTCAGCTGCGGGGGTGTAATATAATATTTTTCAATATTCTTTCATTAATTGTATATCTCCTATTTTAGGTAGAATTATAATCCATTTGTAATTAGGTTAATTAGTAGCTTAATTTGTATCAAATTAAATATTCTTGTAACCTTATATATATTGTAAATCATTTATCAATAAAATCAAGGAACATATTCTTTTAGCCGAAGCAAATTTGAAGGGAGATATTCACCACCACCCTTTTCGCAAATCACCGTCAAATCATTGTCAGAGCAGATCTGCCTATTCGCATATCATCATCTCTATTAACTTCACTCGTCGAACCATAGTCAGATCAGAGATCTGGAAAAAAGAAATCATTGTTGGAGCAGCCCCAACATTGAGCCTACATGTTCTTCTTTTTGGTAAGAAATGTTTTTTGCATTGCCATGGTGGTACGAGTGTTGGTTATGTTGATGGTCTGATAGTGAAATGATTGTATGTTAGGGGTATGTCAAGCGTGTACAGTGCAGGTGACATACTCATGACATAAAAGTACATGAAAATGACATAAAAATATATATATCGCTGCAATATTATATGTATATCAATATGAAGTATATGAGATATACATGACATACATACAACATACGCATGGAGAGCAGAAGTTGTAAAATCCATGGGAGGGAACTCTGGAGAAGGAAAAAAGCAATATAAAAAGTCATTTTAATTTTTGGGTGGTTGGGGGTTGGGGACAACATGACTATGGTTTGTTTGAAATAGAAGATAAAGAAGAAAGAAAAAAAATTCCAAATCCCTAAATTTATTGGAAGTTTTATATGTTTAAATATTGTATTGCTATATGATATCTATGTAAAAATCTATTTTTCCCAGAGCCCAAAAGCCCATGTATCATAAACAGGCCCAACACATCTTCTCGGACAACTGAACAATCCAACTTTAAAACCCTAGAAACCATCTTCTAAACCGGCTGCCAAGCAGCCAAGCAGAGGAAAATGAAGTACAATCCAAGAGTATCCTCCTCCCGCCGTAAGAGCAGGAAAGCTCATTTCACGGCGCCGTCAAGCTTACGCAGAGTGTTAATGAGCGCACCGTTAAACTCCGAATTACGTTCAAAGTACAGTGTTCGATCTATGCCGGTGAGGAAAGACGACGACGTTCAAGTTGTTCGTGGGACCTACAAAGGCCGTGAGGGCAAAGTCGTCCAAGTGTATCGAAAAAAATGGGTGATTCACATTGAACGTATAACACGAGAGAAGGTTAATGGATCTACTGTTAATGTTGGTATTCATCCTTCTAAGGTTGTTGTTACTAAACTCAGACTTGATAAGGACAGGAAATCGCTAATTGATCGTAAAGCTAAGGGACGTGATAATGCTGATAAGGATAAGGCTACTAAGTTTACTGCTGAGGATATCATGCAGACCGTTGATTAATCTTTGTGGTATTTTTTGCTGGTTTTAGTTTAAAGAGAATTTAATTTAGTGTTTTGTGGAGACGTTGAATTAAGTTTTATGTGATAATGATACTTTGGAATCTTAAAATTTTCAGTTATATTATTGTGTTAGTTACTTTATGTGACTGTTGCTGTTAACTATTGCGTAGCTTGTGCCTTGGATATGATGTTGTTTGGCACTCTTGCTAAGCTATGTATCTTACTTTGATGCTTAGACATGTACTTCACACAAGAGCATATGGTTTTAGAGATTGTCTTGAAAGGTCAATTGTTGTGTAGTAAATAAATGAGATTATAGAGTAATCACTTAGCTAAAATATGGCGGATTTGATATAGTTTGGAAGTGGCTGTCCGAGTTATTGATCCTATAGGCTATATGACTACCATCGAGACTTGTGTCATTAAGTTTGAGAACCATCTACAGATCAAGGTTTAGTGGAATTATGTTAGGAAAATTGTTAGTAACTTGCAAGCATTGAACATCTTTATTGGTTAGCTTTGCTTAGCTTGTGCCCTGCATGTTATGTGGTTTGGTTCTGATGATGTTAAGCCAAGTCTTACTTTGATGCTTAGATATATGTTTTACAGAAAAAGCATATGGTTTTATAGATTTTCGTTAAAGGTAAATTGTTGTTTAGTAAAGAAATGAGATTACAGAGGATTCACATAGCATAAGTTTGGAGGATTAGATATCCTTTTGAAGTGGCTTTCGGAATCATTGCTCTTTACGTTATATTATATGACTACCATCTACATGAGCTTGTATCATTAATTTTGAGAACCAGCTATAGGCCGAGCTTTAGTGAAATTATGTTAAAATTGGTTGCAAGCATCGTCAACATCTTTATTCTACACTTCCTATTGTGTATAATTGGTGGTTGAAATTTTGCTTTATATTCCTGTGAGCCTTGGAGTAACTGGTAAAGTTGATGTCATATGACCAAGAGGTTATGGATTCAAGCCGTGGAAACAACTTCTTGCAGAAATGTAAGGTAAGACTGCCTACAATAGACCCTTCGGCCCTTCCCCGCACCCCGCGCAAGCGGGAGCTTAGTGCACCAGGCTGCCCTTATTCTTGTGAGGCTTCTCATCTTTATTCTGATGTTTGGAAGTTGCCACTCATGTATGAGGTTATTAAGCCAAGTGTCTCACTTTGATGCTTAGATATGTATTTTTCACATTTAGCATATGGTTTGAGAGATAAATTGTTGTCTAGTAAAGCATGAGATTATAGAGTATTCTCTTAGTGTGAATATGGCGATTTTGATATAGTTTTGAAGTGGTTGTCCGAGTTATTGATCCTATAGGCTATATGACTACCATTGTCATGAACTTGTATCATTAAGTTTGAGAACTATCTACAGATCAAGCTTTAGTGAAATTATATTAGGAAAATTGTTTGCAACCTGCAAGCATTGAACATCTTTATTGTACACTTCCCGTTCCATAGAATTGCGGATTGAAATTGTGCTGTATATTTATTGGGAGTCTTCTCATATTCTCTGTTCACTCAACCTAGTATTTTATTTTTCTTTTTAGCCCCACATCCATGGTATGTTTGAAGAATATACATTACTGATGAATGAATCTTTGGAGTTGTAGGAGGATATGTTGCTCGAACTCTTCAAAATCATTGTGGCACATGTGTTGACATGACATGGGTGTGGGGATTAAAGTTTATTAGTTTTAGTTCAATAGCTTTAATTAATTGAGATATATATACTTTGTATGTCGTAATATGCATTTATTGGCCGTATCCCAGAACTTGTATACCTTGAATCCTAAAATTTATGTGAAAGAATCCGACCTTTAGGTCCATACACGTATCGAATACCCGCATGAGTCTGAGCAACTTAAGTAGGAGGAAAGGAATAACAAGGAAGAGGTGTAAATTAGAGGGACTGTATCCTCTTCCCTTCTCAAAAAAGTACTGTATCCTCTTCCCTTCATACTTCACATCCTATATTTGCAGAACAATTTCCCTTTTTCTTTGCTTCTTTCATTCTTCTGTCTATGAAATAGCACTAGTCGGGCTTTTGTTTATCATTCTTTATTAGTTAATTAAGTCTTTGCTCTGACGCATATAATAGGAGTGAGCTAAGCTGTCTTAAAAGCTACTCTATTTCTTAATACAAGTTAGTGTATTAGTTTCACTGGGCAGAGTGCGTCTGAGTTGGTCCTATTTAGTCGAGTTAACTTGGGCTTCCGAGAAGCTATTTTGTTCCATAAGCTACTTGGAAATCGTTCTATCAGTTTGATGTAGGGGTGGCCAATGGGTCGGTTTTGGGGCGGGTCCTGGCGGGATTGGGTCGGGTTCGGGGCGGTAGCTGGACCGGCGGGACAAGTCGCCGTCCTGTCCCTCATCCCGCCTAAAAGGGGGACCGGTATTGGCGGGGCGGGTCAGGAGTTCAACACATCTCGGGCCATCTTTGATAGTGTCGAAAATGTCTTTGATAGTGTCGGAAATGTCTTCTCATTTTCCTCCAGTATTTAAGCAAGTCTTCACATCCTTCTTCATTGAGATCTGTTTGGTACGGTACAATATCCTGCAAAACAAAAACATCAAACTCGCTAACTTGATTAACAGTGGTACCATTAAACATTCTATTTCTAAGGCTTTCAATACTAGCCGCAGAAACATCATATCTTTTATAAGGTTGTACTGTACTGAAGAAGATGTATAGAAGCCGGTTGGTTGCTAGCACTTTCTTGTTGGTAATACGTATATACTATTTTTCATTCATTGTGTATGCTAGACAAAACTTCTTCTTTAGTTGATTCCTTAGGTGTTTGTTCATTTGGATTTTTTGGAGTTAGAGGTAGAAGTACTGCTATACAACCGTAAATAGTTTCAATAAGTGCTTTACAACCGTCTATTTTAATAGTCGGATTTAATACAACACCAATAATATAAATAGTGGAATAAGACTTTTAATTCCCCTGTCGTCGGGTTAATTTGACCCTGCACTTGGTCCGAAACACTATGTGAACCTTGTCCCGACTGAGAGCTCATTGTCACACCCGACTTTGTAGCCTTGTATTCATTCCACCTAGCTTTGTGAAAGCTTTGTACATGTTTCAATAAACCTCCCGTCCCACCCTGACCTTTTCCCATTTTAAATTTATAAACATTTTTACAAATTTTGCATCTAACTACTTGATTCTCTTGGTCCCTATCAAAAAAAATTCATGCAGCTAATTTTAACTTTCGTTGTGTGGGCCTCGTCTCATACTAGGGGGAATATGAGGCATTTCAGTTTCAGTTTGAGGTGCACTAGTGGGTGTGTGATCTAGATTAGTGGGTGTATCATCTAGATTATCTTCTAAATTAAAGTCTGGTTCAGTTCCAGAATATATCTCATTATCTAATGGTATATCATTAAAAAATTCAGTTTCATCTATATGAGTGTAATCAATCAAATCATTCTGTCTAGAAATAGGATGACTAGAAGAAGTACTCATGCCCTTGTTACCCCTACTAGAAGAAGCACCCTTACCCTTAAACATACCTTTTAATCCTTTCATTTTAATTATGTAAATAAATAATTAAAGATAATGAAATTAAGTGCGATCATAAAACAATATCCCACTTGTTGTATCCGATAATTGTATGCAAAACAAAAATAAAAGACGAGCTACAAATATCCCACTTGTCCAATCATTCATCAACCATAATGAAATTAAGTGCGATAATTAAAATAAAATAACAATAATAATTTAATGAAGAAACGAAGGTACCGAACGTCGACGTAACGTCGACTTGTAATCAAGGTTGAAAATTGAAACTTTGCTCGATGGATGATCCTCAAGCTAGTTGCCAACTCCAGTCTCAATTTTTTTTAACTTTGATACAATTATACAAATGAGCAAACAAAATAAAATATTTAGTAGGCAATGTAATTGTAGACTTGTAGAGAGATAGATTGAGTTGAGAGATTAGAGAGATTGTAGGAAGATTTGTGAGATAAAATGAAGAGAAAATGAGATATTTATAGTTGTGAAATTGGGTTAAAGTGTAAATATAGTAATTTAGGGGTTAAAAATAAATATTAAGAGGGTACGTAGTTTATGGGGGGGGGGGGGGAATGGTTGTTGCACAATGGCTAAAATATAAAATAGTCGTTGTACAACGGTCATTTTTCCAAAGAGGGGGTCGGGGCCGGGGGGGGGGGGTGGTTTGGGGCGGTACTGGCCTGGACGGGATGAGCCTAGGTCCCATCCCGATTTCGAGTCCCAACACCGTTTTTAGGGGGGATCAGGGCGGGTCGGGTAGGGACCGGGTCAACCCAGCCCACTGACCAACCTTAGTTTGATGTACTTCTAGAGTTACCTGTTTATTATCCTGGAGCTGTATTCATTATTATCTGAATACAGTCCAATTTTATGCATTTTGTTGGAGTCTTTTAGCGTAGTGGCAGTATCCTGTTTACTGCTACCAGTTTTTTCTACTAGTTATACTCGTAGACCTTTTTTGAGAGGCTAACGGGGTTGATAATATCTACCTGCTGTACCTAGATGCTGCTCCTTGAGTGCTCCACCCAAATGAATTTTTTTACTTGATTTTTGTGTGCTTAATGCTTGTTTACCCCCAGTTGTCATGAGAAGTCTCAGTGACCTGCCCAGTTTACTATGTAACAACTTAAGGGGCTTAAGGGGTCGTTTGTTACAAAGGATAAGCAAAAATAATCGTGGAATGAAAATTTACCAATTTCTTATCTCTTGTTTGGTTACTAATCCAGGGATAACTTATGTCAGAAATAAAAATAGTACTGAGATAACTTATACTTGTCATACGGTGGAATAAGTAATCTCAGGATTGTAAAGAAACTTCTTCTTTTTAAAATTATGCAATATATCTTACTTTTAATACAACATAACAAACAGTCAATAAGAAATTTATCCAGAATAACTAATTCCAGCATAATTTGTTTTTGAATCAAACGACCACTAAATGTTTTAAAAAACTCATCTTCAAACCTATGGTTGAAAGGTGATTTTGATCTTCTCTTCTCTTCTCTTGTCCAATTATTGTCATTTTCTAGTCGTATATAGCCTTTCTAAGGGATAGGCGCGAGGCGATAGTGTTCCTGAATTTAATGCACCTCGACACAAGTTCGTTTTAGCTATCTATCCGGGCATATAACTTTTAGCTTTTGGCTGTTTAATGAATGTTTTGAAATTGTAAATTGCCTCAATCTGTTCTGACACTCCGCCATTGGGAAGTGTTGGGTATTTTTTGCTCTATGGTACTTTATAAAGCAGTACGGGAAGTATATAACTATTACAGGTATTCAAAAGGATAAACAGAGATTCAATAATTCAACATGGAATCTGAAATTACAATTGTTACACAAGTAAAAACTAGAAATTCCAGTTTTGTAGAAGACGGAAAAATGTAAATTGTTTTTGCTGAGTCGAGTGTAGCACTCTGTCCTTAAGACAATATTGCCCCGTATGTATCCTTTATACGTCCTGGACAATTTGTCTCCCAAGATAAAACAGTAATGGAACACTTGAGCAAAGGAAACTCAAGAGCTACCGTGAAGAATATTGAGTAACGAAATGATGCTTGGAAGTTGTAGGAAGAAAGCTATTTTGGTTGTGTATTTTAGGTACCTTTGTTTCTTTGCATCTCTTCTTGTTAACTCTTTCTTCAACAATGGTGTAAGGGGGGTGTTTATATAGGAGAGGGCTGGACTGTTTTGCTGCATGAAAACTCTCTCCATAATAGCCAAATAATGGCCATTATGGAGGTAGTAAAGTTACCAACATAAATGGTGAAAGATTGCCAGCGGATTGGACATTATTGGAGGTGTAATTCACCAAAATAAATGGTGAATTGAGTCTTGAACGCTTACGCTCGGACCGTCGAAATTCGACTTTTCAAAACTTCAGGACCAAATTGTACATCTTGAAACTTCAGTGGACCAAATCAGACATCTTGAAACTTCAGGGATCAAACTGCACAACTGAAAGAATTGGTCCAAACTGCACATCTGAAACTTCTGGGATCAAACTGTACTTCTGGCAAAGTTTTCTGGCCCAAAAAGATAATATCAGAAGGCCCACAGCCCACGACCCGTGGACCCGTGGACCCGTGGACCCGAGAACCCGAGAACCCGGAACCGGACGGGGGGCGGCGGCGGCGCGCGTGTGGTCTTTCCTTGAACCGAAGCACATCTAGGTCCTCCCTCCTTTAAACACATGGGATACCCCTTGGGGTCCCAAACCCCAAACCAATTTCGAGTCTTATATACACAACAATTCTTTCTTCCTCTACCGATGAGGGAGAATTGAACACAATACCACACTTTCCATGCTTCAAACACCTTACTTCGTGGACCAATATCTCTTTCATTTCTCAATGAAATTTGACGATTCTTGGCCCTACGGTTATTCACGATTTTAGTAGATCATGCATGTGTGAAGAACCGGATTCTCCAACATACGTAACACTAGTGTTTAAGCCGTTAAAGTTGGTCGGTCGCAACTCCCGCCAAAGGCAAATTTCCAACAGGAAGTGCAGTCTTATTTTTCTCTTCCTGCAAGTGGCCACGTCTTTCCTTCCCACGATGAGACCATGAGAGGGAGATCACTTTGCAGAAAATCAGGGGAGTTAAGCTCTGGATATCGCCTTTTGCTCTTTTTTTTTTTTTTTTTTGATAATTCAGGTTTCCAGGTTTGCGCCTGACTACTTCACTGGTATTACCCAGACGTCCTGGAGGTAATAGCACCGGTCCTTCAACACTATTACCAGGTAAATCGCGGGATATGCTCCGGTGACCAGTTTTCTGGGAGCGTACAACTGATCAATGAGACAAGGTCAAATTCCCCAACATGCAGAGTTTCTTCGTGCTTGCGGGGAATCGAACCCACGCTGTCCCATGTCAGAGCGCCTTATAGCGCCCAGACTTTGCCACTGGACTATGCCCCGAAGGACTAGCCTTTTGCTCTTTTAAAATGAAGTATTAATTGTCGCAAAAGTGCTAAATGAATTTTGTCCATATCAAATTATGTATAAGTATTTGAATGGAAATGAGGTTTAAGAAATAATGAAAAAAAATTATCAGTATTTTTAAACTTTGATTCTATAGGTTTATTTTGTCTATATTAGGTTGAAATTTTGATTTCGGGTTAAGTAATTCTAGAATTATTTCATCACACACTTTCACCCAGAAGCTTTGTGCACGGTCTTTTTTAATTGTAGAATTGTTTATACTTCAAGTTTGATAATATCCCATGTGGAATTAATAATTGAAGGATTAACTTATCTCGTGATAAAAGCATCCAAAGATAAAGATGCCTTTTTCAGAAGTTCTACTCTCAAAAGTCATTTAAAAAGATAAGATAACGATAAAAAGTTTATTCCTTTTTATTCATTTTTTAGTGTAAATCAAAACATATTTTATATTATATTCTGTGCACGTCATTATTAATGCTAGGACTAAATATCTAAAAAAAATTATATATCTATATTATTTAATTATAGTATCAAGAGAGATTGAAAGCATTTTGAGTGACACCTCAATTCGGAGTTTCACTTGAAGAAGCAGGAGTCGCGATAATTGCTAAATATTCTATTGGTACTTAAACATATGCGATAAATACTCTTTAAATCATGACATAGCTTACATGAACATAATTTTTTTTCACAATACGAACAAAAATGATTTATTCCACAAAATAAAAGCTTTGTTTACTTATCAAAATATGTCATTTGCTTTAAAATAGATTAAAAATAGATGGTGCATTCTATAAGATAAGGCATAAATTTTGGAGGTTGAAAAGGTTTTTCAACAACAATTCTCGAAACATGTCAAGTTCATCTAACACAAGATCTCTCAACAAATTTCAAAATATGTCAAATTTATCTAACACAAAATATCTCTAATAAATTTGAAACATGTCAAGTTCATCTAACACAAGATCTCTCAATAAATTTCAAAATATATCAAATTTATCTAACACAAAATATCTCAGATAAATTTGAAACATGTCAAGTTCATCTAATACAAAACCTCTCAACAAATTTCGAAATCTGTCAAGTTTGGAGCTAATATTATTTGGCCTATAGAACATTTTAAACTTGGTCTTTTCGATGTGATAATGAAAGTTATAATAAAGTGAAACTGTGAAAAATGGAGCCCACAACGAACTTTCAAGTTTGGTAAAATAAGAAGACCAGAAAAGTAGTCTTATTATTTATTAATAAAAATAAAAAAGAGGTCTCCAAGTTCTACTTCCGCGTAATTGCCGTGTCTGACAAAACGCGTAAGATATTCCCCTCCTGTTTAACTAACATACCTCAATAATTAGCACCATGGAGCCATATAAACAGATAGAATATAAGTAAGTAAATAAATAAAAGTATCTTATTTTTAATGTTTAAAATTTTACAAGTGTCTAGGAGATTTTATGTTACAAATATCTCTATCATCTTATTTGTACGTACTTTCGTAATTCGAAAAAATATAAAAATAGTTCCTTATGCTTTCAGAATAGGTCCAAAATAATCTAGCAAGTATGAATTGAATAGTCTTTAAATTTGTTAGAAGTTAACATTTTATATCAAATAGTTAATATTATGTTCTTTAAATTTGGCAAAAACAATGAATTTTTTTAAATAATAAATATCAAGAAAAATTTATCAAATTCTGAAATATGCAACACAAAAATTACATTAGACACTGAAAGATATAAGAAATAGCAAACTTTAAAAAGTTACACTAAATTCTAAAAATAAATCAAAATTAGCAGAAACTACAAAAATTATATCTCTAAAGGTGAGATTTTTGCTACTTTCTTTTTCTTCATATTTATGTCAAATCTAACCGGTGTAGTATCATAAGTATTTAAAAGAGACTAAAAATGCATAAGAGATTAGCTTGAACTTGAGACCGTTTTTGTCATTTTCTCTTTGTAATTCTATCAAAATCAGATTTATGACAGAGCAATTGAATGAAGTGGTAATCTAAGGAAAACAATCTGTTTCTTCCAGAAGGGATAAGTGATCACAGTCCAGTGAAAATAACTCTAGTAGATAGGCCAAATAAAGCTAGGCAACCCTTTAAATATTGTAATGTCTGGTCAAGTCACCCCTTGATTCCTGAATAAGGTGGATGGAGTGTGACAGAAAATCATAAAAGGGCACATAATGTTGACACTAGTAAAAAAATTGAAATTGTTAAAGAATGAATTGAGAAGACTGAATGGGGAACATTTCAAGAATATTATTGTTGATGTTGAGGAGGATAGGGTAGTATGGGAGAAATCCCAAATGAAATTACAAATGTGTCCATTAAATGCAGGATTGCAACAAATTGAAAAAGAAAAATATATCAAGTTTAGGAGATCATCTTATCTGGTTGAGATGTTCTTGCAGCAAACAAGTAAGGCTAATTGAATAAAATTAGGGGATGATTGCACTAAATATTTTTTCTCAATCATCAAGCACAGAAAACTTCAGCAATTAGTAGTACAACTAAAGGATAACCAGTATGTAATTCAGATAGATCAGAAGGTTATAGCTAATATTTTTGTGGAGTATTATAAAAAGATGTTGGGAAATAAGGCAAAAGTGAGAGCCCCAACATGTGTTATGTTCCTGATAAATGGTCACACTTTGACAACAGATGAACAACTTGAGTTGATCAGACCTTATACTCCTAAGGAAGTAAAGAAAACACTATTTAGTATAGGAAATAAAATCCTTGGACCAGATGGTTATGGGAGTGAATTCTGCCGAGATGCATGGGGAGTGATAGGAGAAGATATCACCAAAGCTATACTGGGATTCTTGGAGAATGGGAAGCTGTTACAACAAATCAATGCTACCATTACCACACTGATACCTAAGGTACAAGCACCACAGTATGCTAGCTAATTCAGACCAATATCTTGTTGCAATGTATTGTACAAATGCATATCTAAAATAATTTGTGCAAGATTAGGAAGACTCTAAAAATTCTAATAGCAGAGAATCAAGTAGCCTTTTGTGGAGGATAGATAACTAATTCATAATGTATTAATCTGTCATGATCTATTAAGACACTATAATAGGAAGACATCCCATAGATATTTGATGAAAATTGATTTAAAGAAAGCATATGACATGGTCAGTCGGGAATTCATTGAGGAAGCACTGAGAGGATTTGGATTTCTAGAAACACTAAGTTGATCATGACTTATGTCACATCTACTACATTTACAGTAAAGGTGAATGGGGTGGGATATGGTTATTTTATAGGGAAGAGAGGCCTAAGACAAGGTGGTCCAATGTCACCCTTGTTGTTTGTAATTGTGATGGAGTACCTATCCAAGACACTTAAGAAGAAGAGTGGATTACCAGATTTCAAGTTCCACCCAATGTGTAAAACAACTCAGTTAACACACTTGGTATTTGTAGATGATCCAATGGTGTTTTGCAAGGGCACAATATCTTATATATCTAGAGTTGTGGAAGCACTTGATCACTTTAGTAAAGTCACATGGTTGGAGGCAAACTGTGATAAGCCTAATATCTTTTTGGCTGGACTGAGTGAGGACAATCAGGAGAGAATATTGGTAAGGACTGGATTTACACTAGGTACCCTACTGCCTCTATCATCCAAAAAATGGAGTAAAATGGAGTGCCATCAACCGGTGGATAAGATCACAAGCAAGATCAATAATGGATATTGTAAGCAAATGTCATATGCAGGTAGACTGCAAATTATAAATGTTGTGCTATTCTCTATATATAATTTCTGGGTTGTTGTATTCATTCTACCCCAAGGTTTATTAAAGGAAGTGGATAGGAAATGTAAGGAGTACTTATGGGGTAGTAAAGTGGATAAGAGGAAAATGTCATTAGTAGCTTGGGAAGCAGTATGTGTTCCAAAGAAATATGGTGGACTAAATATAAAGAGTTGTAGGAATTAGAATATATGAGTACAACAAGTGCAGGAAATGAGAAGTAAGTAAATATTACAATTGCTAGAAAGGATAAACCACTAAAGATCACTAAGTTTACAATGAGAAACTTATAATCTTTTGCTCACAAAACTGGAAATAAGAACAAATATAAACTTTTGTGACTTGGCTGAGTCGAGTGATGACACTCTGTCTTTAAGATAAGATTGCCTCGTATATATTCTTTTACGTTAGTGGACAATAGTCTCCCAAGATAAAACAACAACTAACAAATGAGCAAAGAAAACTCAAGTGTTTCTTGTGAAGAACTTGATTATAGAAAGAGTGCTAGAGAGGAAGAAGTTTTCTGAAAATTCTGGTTTGATTTTCTCTCAAGTGTATTAACAATTGAGCCAAATGCATCAATTTATAGTGTAAGAATTGTCTCTTCAAGTGCCAAGTAATGGAATTGAATCACCCATGTAATGGCAATGAATTGCCCAAGTAATGACACCATTTATTAGCCCAAATAATGATTGATTAATGTTGGAATGAATGCCATCGAGGGCAGCCAAAAAGTCTCAAAAAATCAGATTTTTGTCACTTTCTGCCAGGGAAGTGCCCTGACGTCGCGTCCCTGACGGGGTTGGTGCGCGGCCCTTCTCAACTCCGCGACCCTTTCCGACCCATTCTATATTTACACTATGCACACTTCTTCCTTCGTTTACCAACGTGGAACACTTGTCATTCGACCAATGACCGTACATCATTCTATGTCTCAAACATTTACTTACGTACTAATATCACTTTCACTAACGAAATTTACGATACTTGGCACTACGCGTGCACGTGTGAAAATGATATTTCTGACGTGCGGGGCCCCAATTGTTTGAGTCATAAATAATGAGATAAACTTAATTCCACATTAGTAAATTTCCAACAATCTCCTCTTGAAAGAGATTTTGGCGCACACACAAGGTGGTTACTTTTAGCAATCTTTCAGTGAAAAGATATTGCATCAAGAGAGGTAGCTTCCGCTTTGAAGCTTCCCTAGTTGAATTTCATCGGACTTACTTACTGCGCGGTGAATATGATGTCTTGAACCGTTAGTGTTTAATGTAAGCCCAGACAATGGCACCAACACAACAACTTCCCTTACTATGTTCTTCTTAATGTTTTGTCCGTTGTGGCCGTGTACACTCTTGGATTCTTAGATGCGTTCATTTGAGGCGGTCTGTCCTCACACTTAAATAGGTAGTCTCCTACAATGTATCCTGCTATAACCCACTTCACCAATGTTAGGAACCATTAAAAATTTCCCCAAGCCTAACCTCAACTGTTGAGGATCATTAAAGGTTTTGAAAACTTAACCTTTACCCACACTGCAGATAGCACTTAATGTCTACCGCGGGAACGGCTTTGGGTTTATGTTCTTTACATAAATCATAACCCAAAGTGCTCTTTATTTCACCGAAGCGCTCAACATAACCTTTACAACTTAGTTTTCCTATTGAACCTAATTCCTGGGATCTTTAGTCAGTAAGGTTGGGTTACAACCGTATCAGTCCTTTATTGTTTGGGTTTTAAGCCCATTCCACTAGACAGGCAGAACATCTGATCTCTGGGTATGCCCTTAGTCAAAGGGTCTGCTATGTTATCCTTTAATTTTACATAATCAACGGAGATAATATCCGTGGTGATCAGCTGCCTAACGGTCTTATGTCTCCGTCGAATATGACGAGACTTGTCATTATACTTAGAACTTCGTGCCCTCCCTAGAGCCGACTAGTTATCGCAGTGGATCATTACATAAGGTACAAGTTTGTCCCAACATGGGACGTCCTCTAATAAGTCATGAAGCCACTCAGCTTCTTCTCCTGCTTTGTCTAAAGCAATAAACTCCGACTCCATCGTGGATCGGGCAATGCAAGTTTGTTTAAAGGATTTCCAAGACACAACTCCACCCCCAATTGTAAATATATACCCACTGGTAGACTTGGTGTTCTCTATATCAGATATCCAGTTTGCATCACTGTACCCTTCTAGTATAGCTGGATATCTCAAATAATGTAACCCATAAACTAACGTGTATTTCAGGTACAGTAGTACCCGATTCAACGCCTTCCAGTGATCATTTTCTAGATTACGGGTAAACCTAGACAACTTGTTGACTGCATAAGCGATATCAGGACGGGTGCAGTTTGTTATGTACATCAAACTCCCAATCACCTGTGCATATCGCTCCTGGCATACGAGTGCACCGCGATTTTTATTAATCTTTTAATTCATATCCAGTGGTGACTTCATAGGCGAACTATCACATAACTCAAATCTTCTCAACACATCCTCAATGTAGTGAGACTGAGACAAGACCAGTCAGTTAGACGTCTTAGAGACCTTTATCCCTAAGATGACATCTGCGATACCCATATCCTTCATGTCGAAATATTGTTTCAACATGTTCTTAGTATCTAGGATCAAGCTAGGACTGCTTCCCGCAGGCATATCATGACGAACGAATCAGAGTTACCTTTCATGTAGACACATTTGTCACACTCATTAATGGAGAAACCCTTCGATAGTAGGGTACTAGCAAATTTTTTGTGCCATTGCTTCAGAGCTTGTTTCATCCCGTACAGAGATTTTATAAGTCGATAGACTTTCTTCTCTTGCCCTGAAACCACATACCCCTCGGGTTGTTCCATATACATTTCTTCTTCCAAATCACCATTTAGGAAGACTGTCTTGACATCCATTTGATGTATCTCAAGGTCATGTAACGTTGTGATCGTAATGAATACTCGTATGGACGTCATTCTAGACACCAGGGAGTACGTGTCAAAATAGTCAAGGCCTTCCTACTATCGATAGCCCTTGACTACTAACCTGACTTTGTACTTATCTATAGACCCATCTACTTTATACTTCTGTTTGAGTATCCATATACAACCCAACAGTTTGTTTCCCTGAGGAAGATCAACCAATTCCCACGTATGGTTTTGCAGGATGAAGTCTATTTCACCGTCAATAGCTTCTTTCCAGAGCGATGCTTCTGGAGTAGACAATGCTTCAGCAACTGTCCTTGATACGTTATCGACCATATAAGCTACAAAGTTAGGACCAAAAGTCTTATCCTTTCTGGCCCTTTTGCTTCGTCTTAGTTCAGCCTCTGTTGACTCTAAGTTATGAGTATCTGGAACACTCAGTTTTGGACAATCAACCACTTCGAAGTCCAGTAGATCTGAACCGTCTAGATCCGGGTGGTTAAGCACTCCTGATTCTTGTCGGCTATGAGATATCTGTTCATAACTTCGTTTGCGAGAAGTTGCGCATCTTTCCTTTCTAAGAAAGGTATCCTCAAAGAATTGAGCATTATTTGATTCCATGATTGTACTCCCGTGGATATCTAGAATATCTGACTTATGCACTAAGAAGCGATAAACACTACTGTTATTTGCATATCCGATGAAGATGCAATCTACAGTCTTATGCCCAATCTTGACCTGCTTTGGCTTAGGCACTTCGACCTTTGCCAAACGACCCCACACTTTCAAATATTTATAGGTGGGTTTCTTTCCCTTCCATGATTCATATGGAGTTTTGTCCTTACCCTTATGTGAGACTCTATTAAGAATCGTATTAGCGGTGAGGACAGCTTCACCCCACATATTTTGGGGAAGACTAGAATTGACGAGCAAGACATTCATCATTTCCTTCAATGTATGATTCTTGCATTCAGTGACACCGTTCGATTGAGGTGAGTAAGGAGTCATCATTTGATGAACAATGCCTGATTGGGAATAATATTCCTCAAACAGCGCTACATATTCTCCTTCTCTATCACTACGAATTGTCTTAATCCGCAAACTTAGTTGGTTTTCAGCTAATGCCTTGTAGCGTTGGAATGCTCCAAAGTCTTCATCTTTACTTTCCAATAAATACCTTGTGCGATCATCAATGAATGTCATAAAGTACTTGTTCCCCTCTCTAGTTCGTGCAAACTTTAAATCACATATATCTGTGTGAACAAGTTCTAGAGGAGCGGTATCCCTTTCGACAGATCAAAAATGAGTCTTTGTGAATTTTGCCTCTACACACACCTCACACTTATGTTGAGGGTTTACGTCGATAGACGACAACAACTCCAACTTCACAAACCTTTGGATGGACTTATAGTTAACATGTCCTAATCTATGATCCCATAAATTAGAAGACTCAAGCAAGTAAGAAGAAACTTCAATTTTATTTCTTGGACGCATTATATACTCGGCATTAACTTTGAAGAGGCATTCACAGACGAAGTCTCTTCCAACAAAAGTTCCGTTCTTGGTGATTACAAATTTATTGGACTCAAATACTAGCCTAAAATCAGCATTAACCAATACAGGATCAGAAATTAAATTCTTACTAATCTCAGTGACATACATCACCTCCTTCAGAGTGAGCTCCTTCTAGAAGTCATCTTCAGGATCACCTTTCCAACCCCCAACACTTCAGAGGATGCCTTTTTGCCCATGAACAACTTCTTGTCTGCAACAAGAGTGTATGTGGAGAAGGCATCTCTGTCGGAACAGATGTGACGGGTTGCACCCGTGTCCATCCACCACTGCTTGGAATTCTCAACAAGGTTTGCTTCAAGCACCACTGCCTAGAACTCCTCAATCATGTCGTCAAGAAAAGTGTCTTCGACGACGTTAGCCTGCGCCTTGCCTTTGGCCTTCTCTTTTTTCTCAGCCTTGAGCTTGCGGCAGTCGTTGATCATGTGACCAGGTTTCCCACAGTGGTGGCAGTTCCCCTTGAACTTCTCCGCCGTCTGGGTCTTGCCATCTTTCTGGAACTTGCGCTTCTTGCTTATGTTCCCTTTTGTCTCAACCAGATTTGCCTTTGCCTGAGCGGGTTGCTTTCCCTTAGGCAAGGCCTTATTATTATCTTCCTGAATTTGGAGTTTGATAATAAGTTCTTCAAAGGTCATTTCCTTTGTCTTGAGTTTTAAGTAACTCATAAACTCATTCCATGAGGGAGGTAACTTCTCAATCAGTGATGCAACCAAAAGCTGCTCATTTGGTTTCATACATTCCAAATTCAGGTGATGTAGAATCATTTGGAATTCCTGGACTTGGGACATCACATTTTTGCTATCCACCATTAAAAATTTCAGGAATTTTCCAATGATGAATTTCTTCGTACCTGCATCTTATGCGTTGTACTTCTTCTGCAGTTTTTCCCATAACTCTTTGGCGGTGCCTACGGTGCAATACACCGTGTAGAGTGGGTCTGACAGACAGTCAAGAGTATAGTTCTTACACATGAAGTCACTGTGACTCCATGCATCAAGAGCCATCTTCATACCATTGACGACATGGAAACCTTGGCCCCCTTCAGCCGTTTCATTAGGCTGAGGGTCCATCTCATCTCCATCTTGTGGAGGACCTTCTGTTAGGCAACGAGCCATTCCATCACAATCAACTAAAAAGGCATCTTTTGCTGCTAACTCTTGAAGTTGGAGCCCATAAATTTTTCTAGGTGTTCATGGTGGAAACCAGAGGGTGGAGGAACTGTAACGTTCCCTTGAGCAATAGGAAAGACATTGAGTGTTCCTTGAGTAGCAATAGGAAAGACATTGAGGGGTTGCCCTAAGTAGTATTAGCAGAACCATATGCTAATTGTTCTTGTCCAGTCATCTTTTTTAGCACTTACAACAATCTTGTCTTAAAATTGTGAGTACAACAAGTGCAGAAAATGGGAAGTAAATAAATATTACAATTGCTAGAAAGGATAAACCACTAAAGATCACTAAGTTTACAACGAGAAACTTATAATCTTTTGCTCACAAAACTAGAAATAAGAACAAATATAAACTTTTGTGACTTGGCTGAGTCAAGTGATGACACTCTGTCTTTAAGACAAGATTGCCACGTATATATCCTTTTACGTTAGTGGACAATAGTCTCTCAAGATAAAACAACAACTAACAAATGAGCAAAGAAAACTCAAGTGTTTCTTGTGAAGAACTTGAATATAGAAAGAGTGCCAGAGAGGAAGAAGTTTTCTGAAAATTCTGGTTTGATTTTCTCTCAAGTGTATTAACAATTGAGTCAAAGGCATCAATTTATAGTGTAAGAATTGTCTCTTCAAGTGCCAAGTAATGGAATTGAATCACCCATGTAATGGCAATGAATTGTCCAAGTAATGACACCATTTATTAGCCCAAATAATGGTTGATTAATGTTGGAATGAATGCCATAGAGGGCAGCCAGAAAGTCTCCAAAAAATCAAATTTTTGTCACTTTCTGCCAGGGAAATGCCCTGACGCCGCGTCCCTGACGGGGTTGGTGCGCGGCCCTTCTCAGCTCCGCGACCCTTTCCGACCCATTCCATATTTACACTATGCACACTTCTTCCTTCGTTTACCAACGTGGAACACTTGTCATTCGACCAATGACCGTCCATCATTCTATGTCTCAAACATTTGCTTACGTACCAATATCACTTTCACTAACGAAATTTACGATACTTGGCACTACGAGTGCACGTGTGTGGAAACGACGTTTCCGACATGCGGCCCCAATTGTTCGAGTCATAAATAATGGGATAAACTTAATTCCACATTAATAAATTTCCAACAGAATATTACTTAAATAAGAAAGTTGTTATGGCAGGTGGCTAGCAAGAAAGATGTATTATGGGTAAAATGGGTACATGAAGTATATATGAAAACCTGTAAAGATATATGAGAGCATAAGCCTCCTCAGGATAGTAGTTGGTACTGGAGGAAATTAAATTTCATTAAGGAGCAAATGAGTAAATAGTATTCTAGGGGGCACTATACACTCACATCTAATGGAGTATATTCTGTTACCAACAGTTATATAACAGTGTTGGGCACATTGACAAGATTGAAGGAGGCTGATCTACTGTGGAGCTTTATCATGTTACCTAGGCAGAGATTTATCTTATGGTTAGCATATAAAAACATATTACTGACAAAGATTAGGCTCCTGACGTTGAATATACCAGTGAAGACACAAAATGTTGTTTATGCAATGCCGATACTGAAGAAAATCAACTGCATTTGTTTGGAAATTGTGCATGGATTACAAAATTAAGAGATGAGCTCTCAAAGTGGTTGATCATACTCATAAGACAATGTCAAGTTAAAAAAAAGACTACAATGGATCAAAAAGAGACATTGAAAACAGTTTAAGAAGGAGACAATGACAGCAGTATGAGAGGCTATGGTATACCATACATGGCAAGCTAGGAACATGAAAGTGTTTACAAAAAAGGATACAAATACTAATTTGATTGGCACTCAAATACAGAAAAAAATTAGAGAAAGAATAAAAGTAGTTAGAGGCTTAAGGAGGGCACTTAGATATCAACAGTAGACTTATGCTAATTGGCTATTGATTGCTTGTTTGTTGAGGTCTCTGCAACCTTCCTAGAAGGGGTTGATGATCACTAGATTCTCCCCATTTATAATTATTTTATTAGTAATAATAAATTAATACTTCACAGTTAATTATAAAAAAAATAAAATAGACAATGGATCCCACAATTCAACCGGAAGCATTGACCCCGTCCCTATTGATCAACTTAACCATAAAACGAGGAATAAAAGTTGTTGGAAACAAAGAAAATGTAACTGATTATCTTAGCTTATTCTTTCATGTCCATTGGCCTAAAATTTGGATCCTTCTTTCTCTCTCCATAAAAGCTCCAATTTACCCGAAAATTTGGACGTTTATACTCCTCCCTTTCGTTTCAATTTCTACAACAATGTGTTGGAAGCTTCATACTCCTTTTTAACTTTTATTTTTTTCTTCACCGTGTTATATTTATAGTCGGTCCTTCTGAGGGTATATAGCTATATGTATTTGATTGTGTTGTAAAGAGAGATAAATAAGAGAAGAATGGAGAGCTATTTGAATGAGAATTTTGGAGATGTGAAGCCGAAGCACTCGTCGGAGGAGGTGCTGAAGCGATGGAGGAGCCTATGTGGTGTTGTCAAGAACCCTAAACGTCGTTTTCGTTTCACTGCTAATCTCTCCAAGCGTTATGAGGCTGCTGCTATGCGCCGTACTAATCATGTACACTATCTCTCTTTTTCATTTTGTTAATTTCTTCTGTGGTGCTCGGCTCAACTTGAATGCGTTTTGATTGTTTGATTTCATTGGTAAATGTAATTGGAAGATAGTCAACCCAACCAGTGTATTTAATTTTGTTACCTATTGGCTTCAAGTCTTCAACATATATAGGTACTGTGTAACTCAGGCATAGCTACATGGAAAGAAATCAATTAGTACTTCCTCCGTTTCAAAATACTTGCAGCATTTAAGGATATCATTTTGACTATTTTACCCTCTTACAAATTTAGATTATGTTATCTCTGCTCAATAAATATTTACTTATCTATATATTCCAACCCCAGAAAAAGCTATTTAATTTTATCTTGTTAAATCAAACGACAAGTATTTTGGGATGGAGGGAGTAGCTTATTTTGATTGAGTCGTAATATTAGTGACTGATACTTTTAAAGATACACGTAAAATTACTGAATATGCAGAGCTTTCAGTAGACCTGCTGACCTTTTTTTTCCAGTGTCAATATTTATAGTCTTAATTAACTTCTGTTCCTGTGCCAATCGTCCTTATTCGTGCTGTTGGGGTTGAAATTTTATAAGACTGAAATTAGAGATAGTTTGTGTTAAACAGACCAGAATGTTGGGCCTCTCGGCCTCTCGGCCAATGGGCCACTCTCGGCCAGAAATATTTGTAGTATATATGGTATATATATTTGTAGTATATTGTAATAAAAAGGATACCTTAATTAGTGTTATACACCTACCATAATTGTATAGTTAGAATTATGGTAGAATAAGGATTTAGTAGTAGAATAGGAAAAAGATTTGTATGGAAAGATGTAACTTGTATATATACCTATTCAATCAATGAAAATAATCAAGGGGATTATTTCTTTCAGTTTGTATTACTCTTTCCTATTATATAAATTTTATAAGTTTCGAGTAACTCTTAAGAAAAATGATAAACCTCACCTCTTACATTCAACATGTTGTTAAGATTCTTTTTATTGTAAGGATCTTCTCAAAAGGAGGAGATTCTACTATTGAGATTGACAATGTATATAGCTATTGGTTTTTGTTGGGTACATACTTTCAGTTGGCGCTTCTTCTTGAAGAGTTCCACTTGGTAGTATCATTTTAAGGAAGGATAATTCTCTGGCCTGATTTGATGTGATTGATTGGGGGTGCATTTGAATTTGCAACAACATGGTGATTGGATTCAGTTGGGATGCATTTAAATTTGCTTCACCAATTTTAGTGTGGCTAAGCATTCTTTTTTATGTGTTACAGGAGAAACTGAGGGTAGCAGTTCTGGTTTCCAAGGCTGCATTTCAGTTTATACAAGGTGAATTTTGTTTTCATTCTTTTGTCTTATTACCTCTATTAAGATGTTCATTAGATTAATTCTCTGAAATGGCAGGCATGCAACCAAGTGACTACAGTGTCCCGAAGGAAGTTGAAGATGCTGGTTTTCATATTGATGCCGATGAGCTAGGATCCATAGTTGAAAGCCATGATCTGAAAAAAGTGAAATTTCATGGAGGGGTGGATGGGATTGCAAATAAGCTGGCCACTTCAAGTACCAATGGGCTATCGACTGATAATGAAACTGCCCTAACTCACAGACAGGAACTTTTTGGAGTTAACAAATTCCAAGAAAGTGAAGCTCGGAGCTATTGGTTGTTTGTTTGGGAAGCCCTTCAAGACATGACTCTCATGATCCTTGGTGCGTGCGCTTTTGTATCTCTGATTGTTGGCATTGCAATGGAGGGATGGCCTATAGGGGCTCATGATGGTCTTGGTATTGTAGCTAGTATTTTGCTGGTGGTCTTTGTTACAGCAACAAGTGATTATCGTCAATCGTTGCAGTTCAGAGACCTTGACAAAGAGAAGAAGAAAATAGCTATCCAGGTTACTAGGAACGGATACAGACAAAAGATGTCCATATATGATCTAGTTCCTGGTGATATAGTTCATCTCGCGATAGGAGATCAAGTCCCTGCAGATGGACTCTTTCTTTCAGGATTTTCTGTTTTGATTGATGAATCCAGCTTGACTGGAGAAAGTGAGCCAGTTATGGTCAATGCTCAAAATCCTTTTCTTCTTTCTGGAACCAAGGTCCAAGATGGTTCTTGCAAGATGTTGGTTACAACAGTTGGGATGAGGACTCAATGGGGAAAACTGATAGCAACTCTTAGTGAAGGCGGAGATGATGAAACCCCATTACAGGTTAAACTGAATGGAGTGGCAACAATCATTGGAAAGATAGGCCTTTTCTTTGCCGTTGTGACTTTTGCAGTACTCTTGCAGAAAATGTTTGGCCGAAAACTGCAAGAGGGATCCCACTGGAGCTGGTCTGGGGAAGAAGCTAGGGAAGTCTTGGAATACTTTGCCATTGCAGTTACCATTGTGGTTGTTGCAGTTCCTGAGGGACTTCCCCTGGCTGTGACCTTAAGCCTTGCCTTTGCCATGAAAAAAATGATGAATGATAAGGCACTTGTCCGCAATCTAGCTGCTTGTGAGACCATGGGATCAGCTACAACCATCTGTAGTGACAAAACTGGCACACTAACAACCAACCGCATGACTGTAGTAAAAACATGCTTCTGTATGAATGTCAAAGATGTGAGCAAACCAGGTGATGCATATGCACTTTGTTCTGAAATCCCAAATTCTGTGCTCAAAACTTTGCTGCAGTCTATTTTTAACAACACGAGTGGAGAAGTTGTAGCTACCAAGGGTAAGAAGCGTGAGATGTTGGGAACCCCAACTGAGACTGCTATATTGGAGTTTGGTTTAGCACTTGGTGGAGATTTTCAAGCAGAACGACAAGCAGGAAAACTTGTGAAAGTTGAACCGTTCAACTCTACTAAGAAGCTGATGGCTGTGGTGCTTGAGCTTCCTGAAGGAGGCTTAAGGGCTCATACCAAAGGTGCTTCAGAAATCATTTTGGCTGCCTGTGACAAAGTTATCAACTCAAATGGTGACGTTGTTTCCTTGGATGAAACATTAAGAAATAATCTTAATGCCACCATTGAGCACTTTGCCACTGAAGCTCTTCGTACGTTGTGTCTTGCCTATATGGATCTGGAAAATGGATTCTGTCCTGATGATGCTATTCCACTCTCTGGGTACACTTGCATAGGAATTGTAGGTATAAAGGATCCCGTTCGTCCTGGAGTTAGGGAGTCTGTTGCACTTTGTCGTTCAGCAGGTGTGACTGTTCGGATGGTCACTGGAGATAACATTAATACTGCAAAAGCCATAGCTAGGGAATGTGGTATACTGACAGAGGATGGTATCGCCATTGAAGGACCAGTTTTCCGGGAAATGAGTCAAGAGGAAATGCTAAAAGTGATTCCCAAAATCCAGGTACTGTAGTCATTTTTGGTTCACTAGAGAATGAAGTCATTACTGCAGAGAAGTCTTCTGCAAAAGTTCCACCCTAGTTATGATTTCTAATTTAAGACTAGTCTTTTTACTTCTTCAGGTGATGGCCAGGTCTTCACCGCTAGACAAGCACACATTGGTAAAGCAACTGCGGACAACATTCAATGAAGTTGTTGCAGTCACTGGTGATGGGACCAATGATGCTCCTGCACTTCATGAAGCAGATATTGGACTTGCAATGGGCATTGCTGGAACTGAGGTGAATACAATAATTTCATTCTTTTAGTTCATTTCAACCGCAACCCTTTACTTGCCTGGATTCTTTATGAAGTACCAGAGTCTCATGCATGAGGTGGTTAAATGCACAATACTGTAAATAGGAAACAGGAGCATTAAGTCACTATATGCTTTTGCATTTTACTGTTCGGATCATGTTATGTTAAATAGGTAGCGATTCTAATACTTGCAACAACTGCCCCAGAATATTTTGTTTTTTGTAGGGAGGTAATTAGAGGACTATTACATGACAAAAGAATTTCATGAAAAAATAAGATTGAAATATGCGTCTCTGACTTGGGATAAAGCAAAAGGGAAAAGGATTATATCCCACTTAGCTGTTGAGCTTCTAAGACCACTGACTCTATATTGCAAATTTTGCTAGATCACGCTATTAGATTGAGATGTAACATCATTGAACTTCCCGACTCTCGGTTTCAGGTTGCAAAAGAGAGTGCTGATGTTATTATACTGGATGACAATTTCTCAACAATTGTTACAGTGGCTAAATGGGGACGCTCAGTCTACATAAACATTCAGAAATTTGTTCAGTTTCAGCTGACAGTTAATATTGTTGCATTGGTAGTTAACTTCGCTTCAGCCTGTGTGACAGGTCAGGAGCCTTTTCTTCTTGTTCTTCCATTCTTTTACTATTTTTGAGTTCGGTCATATTTGCTGAATAGCCAATCAAAATGCTATTTTTGCTCATTCCTATACTTTTTTCTCGAACTATGCTTCAGGAAGCGCTCCCCTTACTGCTGTTCAACTTCTGTGGGTCAACATGATCATGGATACCTTAGGAGCACTTGCTCTAGCAACAGAGCCCCCTAATGATGAACTAATGAAGAGAGCCCCAGTAGGGAGGAAAGGAAATTTTATCAGCAACGTCATGTGGAGGAATATCTTGGGCCAATCCTTATATCAGTTCTTAATTATATGGTTCCTTCAGGTTTATGGGAAAACAATATTCCGTCTTGATGGTCCCGATGCGAACCTTACCCTCAACACAGTTATTTTCAACTCATTTGTCTTTTGCCAGGTAAATTATAAAGAACATTTCTATAATTTAAGTGAAACTGTTTGGTTTCTAGTACAGTATCAAATACGGTTCGAGTACAAGCTTTAGTGGTTTATCTTACACATCTATTTGATTCTGAATGCAGCTTTTCAATGAAGTAAACTCCCGAGAGATGGAAAAAGTTGAGGTTTGGGAAGGCATACTGGATAACTACGTATTCGTGACAGTTATTGGTGTAACTCTTTTCTTCCAAATCATAATCATCGAATATCTGGGGACATTTGCCAACACCATTCCCCTCTCATTTGGTCAATGGTTCCTAAGTGTATTTTTTGGGTTCTTGGGCATGCCAATTGCTGTAGGCTTAAAGAAGATGGAGCTATGAAGTTCATGATTTAATGTTGCCAGATCTTTTTGTACAATCACTTGAAGGAGGAGCTGTTCATAGTAACTCATTCTAAGTGGTAGCGAAAAAACCTCTTGCCCCAGCTTGGAGGAAAAGTGACAAATCTTGGTGCATTGTAGCATCACTAACACAGTTGTAAGATACCAATTTTCTTCTGTTTCCCTGGTTTTTCTTTGTATTGAGAAACAAAAGGAGGTAAATCTGGGGCTTAGGATATCATGCTCAAGCTTCTTAAGCAACATCTTGTAGTTTACATCAATTTTAGTGCACAGGAACAGCGCTGCTCCTTCAAACTATTAGTTATGTGACTACCCATTTTGACTGCTGATCATGACGACATTTTTGCTTTAAGCTTCGATTCTGCTTCTTCTTTTCTTTTTGTTTTTTGCTTTTTGTCTATCCAAGCATTGGTTATAACTGCTTAAAAGATTTCTGATTGAACTGTTGAGCAATTTATGCTAAATCGAAGCATCTAATTTTCTCGGAATATTTCTTAGTAGGCTTATGAAATTTGGGTTACTATGAGAAACTATAACACTTGAATTGGTAATCTTTGAATTAGTTTGGAACTTTTCTTATCAGGGTGTCGATGGTAAACAGGTTCACAACACTTTAATTAGGGAGGTCCATGTGTTAGCTTGGCCTTGTATTTTAAAAACATATATACCATAAATTGCTTAAACATTATTTTAGTATAAATTGATACTAAAAGATATGAACTGATAGACTAGCAGATGCAGTTATTGATCTAATCCGGATTGAGCAGTGTATCTTGGTAAGTATGTAATAGCGAGAGAGTTGAGAAGGCTTGAAATGCGTGCAACAACCAAATTAGATTTTTATGAGAAAAAAACAAAATACAGAGGAAATTGACCCCTCATGGCTTTGAACACCGTCCGTTTATCAGACTATATAGGGCCCATAGAAACCAAATATTGTCTGAAACAGATACACATCATTAAAGTCTTCACTAACTTTCATCTCAACTTGTTCACCAAATCAAATTGGATCGTCCCCTTTGCCTTTGAAACAATCAACACAACAATAATTGGGGCTCTCTTTATATTCTGTTTCTAATAGTTCCCACAAGAAGCTGGCACATGACAAATACAATGCACATTTGATGTCTAGTAAACTCCTATTTCCTACCACTAGAAAAATCCTGGTGTAGGTCAAGTGTAGACTGAAAACCAGTTCAATTCGTCTTTGTTCTTCAGGTTGGTACACAACAAGGTAATACCATTGCGAAGACCTACAATCTACTTGATAAAAAAAAAACAAGGTAATGCCACTGCAATATCGAATGACCAACGTAATAGAACTAAAATCTCATTGTTAAATGTACAAAGGATATACACGATATACACGTGTATATCCTATGTATATTGCTGTTAGGATTCTTGGATTCCCCCTATACACGGTATAGTTAGGTAATGTATTTTAGTATCCTAGTTTAGATAAAGCTGTAATGTAATTAGTATTCAAGTAGAATAAGGTTTTAGGTATAGAATAGGAATATGATTCTCCTATTACGGAAATATGTAAATGTATATATACTCTTTCAATCAATGAAAATAATCAAGAGATTATTTCTTTCATGGTATCAGAAGTCTAGGTCTTAAAATCCTCTCCAAAATTTCTTTCTCCTTCTCGTCCTAAGCCTTGAAATCCGAGCCCTCCATCTCGGGTTTTGTGCCGACGATTCATCTTTCTCCCAAAATTTTTTCTTCCAAATCCCTCAATCACATATTGTTCTATCAATATGTCTACATCCTAGAACACGTTTCATCCTGCCCTTACAGTTTCTAACATCAAAAATAACATCTCTCTTGTTCTTGAAATAGAAAACGTCCAATATGCGGCGTGGGCCGAACTGTTCAAAATTCACGCACCCTCGCATCAAGTCATCCATCACATAATCCCCGCGGCTCCTGAGGATACGGAGGTGCCAAAACATGAGGATGATCCTAAGTTGTGGACGACTCTTGATGCCACTGTCCTCCAGTGGATATATTCCACAATTTCTACCGATTTTTTGCAAACAATTATTGAGCCTGACGCTACGGCACAAGCGACTTGGGATAGACTGCGTGATATATTCCAAGATAATCAAAGTTCTAGAGCTGTTACTCTTGAGCAGGATTTCTCCCACGTCAATATGAAAGATTTCCCTAACGTTTCGGCTTATTGCAAAAGATTAAAGGAATTGGCGGATCAACTTCGCAACGTTGGCACTCCAGTTTCGAATGATCGTTTGGTCCTCCAAATGGTTTCCAGCCTCTCCGAGGCCTATAATGGTGTTGGAACGCTTTTTCGGCAAAGCAATCTGCTTTCGCAATTTTATCAGGCCCGTTCTATGCTTACACTCGAAGAAGCAGGCATGGCAAAACGGGCGGCTACCAGTGCTAGTCCCGTAGTCATGATGACCGAGTCCATGGTTTATCCTACCGGTTCCAACAACTCGGGCCAAAACCGCAACAACGGCGGCGGTAAAAAGGGTGAAAATAAGAAAAATAATGGCAAGAACCGCGACGGCAAAACGGCGGCATCCGACACAATGGTGTTGGCGGTTAGGAGTGGGCAAAAAATCTGGAGAACCGAAAAAACTGAACCGAAATTCGGTTTGATTTTTTCTCATTTTTTTTAAAAAAAACCGATTTCTTGAAAAACCGAACCGAATCAGGATTTAGTGATTCAGTTCGATTTTTTAATTTCGGATACGAACCGAACCGAAAAACCGAATTAAATATATAATTTTTTTATTTTTTATTTTAGGCTACTACTATCTCTTGAATCATAGCCATTGAAGCCAATCTACGAAGCTTTTATGGAAGTCGCATGCGGCATGAACTTGATTAACATATCACGGAAGCATTGACATAAAATGTAGGGAGAGAAAGTAGTTGTAAATTGGTAAAACTTTAAATGGTCATAACTCTGCGCTTGGATGTCCGTTTTACCCAATTTTTTTTTGATTTTGCGTATTTTTTGAGACGGGGCCAGTCTATTGGCGGTTTGGCGCATCCAATTTTTAGAAATACTTCTGTTTTCCCAATCAATGTATGTTTTCCCCCAAATCGATTTCTAATTTTCCTTTTTCTTTAGTAAACATCTCACGATACACAATAGATTTCAACGTCGAAATTTCATGATAGTGTAGGTGTGAATGTCAATTTCAGTTTTGGAAATTCAATTTTAAAAATAAAATAAAAAATTCCCCGACCCGACCCGACCCACTAGAAAAAATCGATATAATCCGATACGTTCGGCGATATAAACCGAACATATCGGTTTTTTTTAAAAGTTGTAAAAAACGATTTTTATTCGGTTCATATTTTTCGGATACAAAACCGATATAAAACGATATATGCCCACCCCTATTGGCGGTGGTGGCCCCCGCAGTGGTCAGCAACATCATCATCAATTCTGGACCCCACAGTGGGCCCCACAACCACAGTTTGTGCCATGCTAGGTTTTTCCCCATCGGCAGCTGGTCGCCCAAAGAATACCCAGCCCACCATGCCCTGGTCCACTTACGCCGCCGGGCCGAGGCAAAGAAGGTGGTAATCGGGCCTCGACCCCGCAGCCCATCACGCAATGCACCCACGCTCATCGACATCGAAGCCGCAATGCACACACTTGGTTTAAATCCTCCGGACCCAAATTGGTATATGGACACCGGTGCCACTACCCACATGACATCCGATTCAGGTAAGCTCTCGTCTTATTCCAATTGGAGCAACCATCGCGACATAATTGTTGGTAATGGTAATTCTATTCCAATCGTGGTTATTGTCATAAAACTTTATCTCCCTCTCATCCACCTCTTATCTTGAAAAACACCCTACCTGCCCCCAAATTGATTAAAAACTTAGTGTATGTCCGTAAATTCACTACTGATAATTCTGTTTCTATTGAATTTGATCCATTTAGTTTCTCTGTGAATGATTTCAAGTCGGGGAGTCCTCTCATGAGATGTGATAGTAGGGGATATCTTTATCATATCACACCCAGTTCTGGTCCATCGAGTCAAGCCTTGCCATCCGCATTTGCAGCCCTTTCTCCTTCCTCGTGGCATGCTCGTCTTGGTCGTCCGGGATCATCTATTTTGTCGTCATTAGATAAAAATAATTTTATTTCATGTAAGGGTACGCGTAGTACTCCAAATTGTCAGTCTTGTTCTTTAGGAAAAATTGTTAGATTGTCATTTGTAGACTCAAATTCTCATACTTTAATGCCATTTGATATTATTCATAATGACTTATGGACGTCTCCTGTTCTTAGTTCTTTGGGTCATCGGTATTATGTTCTCTTTTTGGATGATTATTCTAAGTTTTTATGGACTTTTCCGATAGTGAAAAAATCTCAAGTTTTTTCCATCTTCTTAAAATTTATAGCATTCATTAGAACGCAATTCGAACGGAAAATAAAAAATATTCAGTGTGATAATGGAAAAGAATATGACAATGGGGTGTTTCGGGAATTCTGTGCTAATAATGAGATCAATTTTTATTTTTTTTTGTCCTCATACGTCTTCACAAAATGGGAAAGTCGAACGCAAATTTCGTTCCATAAATAACATTGTCCAAACTTTATTACTTCATGCTTCCGTACCCCCGTCTTTTTGGCATCATGCTCTACAAATGATTGCATATCTCCTTAACATAATTCCTTCCAAAGGTTTGACATATTCTTCCCCTCTTCAAATTTTATATAATAAGACTCCTTTGTATTCACATCTTCGAGTTTTTGGGTGTTTGTGTTATCCGTTATTCCCGTCCACCATAATTAACAAACTTCAAGCCCGGTATACTCCGTGTATATTTTTGGGTTTTTCATCTAATCATCGTGGTTATAAATGTTTTGATTTATCCTCTAATAAAATCATCATTAATCGCCATGTAAATTTTGATGAATCCTAATTTCCGTTTGCTAAGGTTAGTACTCCCGCTGGAACCACTGGTCCGTCCCACACTGTGATTCCCGCATGCCATCGGGCTGGGCCAGCGATTGGGCTAGTCCAGTGCACCTCGAACCGGTCCAGCCTCGTCTGCTTATCGAAGTTGGGCCAAGAGCCCACCGCTTGGCGCCAATCCGTCCCGAGCCTAGAAAATTCTTAAAATTCACCCAATTCTTCTCGAGTCATAGACCGGTTACTCGTAGTCAACAGGGTATTTTTAAACCAAAAAGACATTAATTTACATTCTAATGTCCCTAAATCACTCTTACCCCGTAATCACGTGTCTATCTTAAATGACCCGAATTAGAAAATTACTATGACCGATGAATATACTGCTCTTATTGATAATAATATGTGGGAGTTGGTGCCCCGTCCATCTGGTATTAATATTATCAGGTCTATGTGGATTTTTGCTCATAAGAAAAATTAAGATGGTTCATTTTAAGGCGCGGCTTGTGGGTGATGGTAAGACTCAGCAGGTTGGTGTAGATTGTGGTGAGACGTTTAGTTCTGTGGTCAAGCCAGCTACCATTCGCATTGTGCGTAGCTTGGCTCTTTCGAAAGCATGGCCTATTCATCAGTTATATGTAAAGAATGCTTTCCTACATGGTGATCTCAAAGAAACAGTCTATATGCATCAGCCTTTGGGATTCAGGGATCCCAAACATCCTCATCATGTCTGTTTGTTGAAGAAGTCATTATATGGGCTTAAGCAGTCTCCACGGGCCTGGTATATGCATTTTGCTGACTATGTTTCGACTATTGGGTTCACTCACAGCAGGTCGGATAATTCATTGTTCATCTACCGTCGTGGTTCGTCCTTGGCCTATATTCTGTTATATGTAGATGATATTATTTTGACTGTCTCTTCCGATGCCTTACGCCAGTCTATCATGACAATGCTCAACTCTGAGTTTGCTATGAAAGACTTGGGGCGCTTGAGCTATTTTTTGGGGATTGCTGTCACTCGTCATGCAGGTGGGTTGTTCTTATCTCAAAAGAAGTATGCAGCTGAGATCATTGAGAGCGCTAGGATGTCATCCTGTAAGTCCAATTCCACTCCAGTTGATACTAAGCCCAAGCTTAGTGCCGCGACTGGCGTACCTTACGAGGATCCAACCCGTTATCGTAGTCTTGCAGGGGCCCTTCAGTATCTTACATTCACGAGACCAGATATTACGTATGCTGTCCAGCAGGTGTGTTTGTTTATGCATGATCCCAGAGTTGAGCACATGAATGCACTCAAATGCATCATTCGGTATATTCAGGGTACGCTTGACTATGGTTTGCATTTATATCCTTCCTCGACGTCCACACTTGTCTTGTATACGGATGTTGATTGGGGTGGCTGTCCGGACACCAGACGGTCTACGTCTGACTATTCTATGTTTCTTGGCAATAACTTGGTCTCGTGGTCTGCAAAACGTCAGTCGACATTATCCCGATCCAGTGCCGAGGCCGAATATCGAAGGGTAGCTAATGTAGACTCGGAATCATTTTGGTTATGTAATTTGCTGTTGGAACTTCATTGTCCTATTCAGAAGGCAACCTTGGTTTATTGCGATAATGTTAGTGCCATCTACCTTTCTGGTAATCCGGTTCAGCACCAGCGCACTAAACATATCGAAATGGACATTCACTTTGTCCGCGAAAAGGTTGCTCGTGGTCAGGTACGCGTCTGCCATGTCCCGTCAAGATATCAAATTGCCGACATCTTTACAAAGAGTCTTCCCTCAGTCCTCTTTGGAGATTTTAGGAACAGTCTCAGCGTTCGAAGACCGCCCGCTATGACTGTGGATGTGTGTTAAATATACAAAGGATATACATGTGTATATCCTATGTATATTGTTGCTAGGATTCTCGGATTCCCCCTATACACGGTATAGTTAGGTAATGTATTTTAGTATCCTATTTTAGGTAAAGTTGTAATGTAATTAGTATTCAAGTAGAATAATGTTTTAGGAATAGAATAGGAATATGATTCTCCTATTATGAAAATATGTAAATGTATATATACTCTTTCAATCAATGAAAATAATCAAGGAATTATTTCTTTCACTTATGATGTCAGTACACTATACTAGGCTTACTTTAGCACTCTTATCTTTTCAAAGTAATAGTACTGGAGACACGACTTAACCAATTAAGACCACGAGCACATTTCCAGCACAAGGAACATGACCATCGGTCCACACTTAGGGTGGATCAGCCGGGAAGTTTTTTCATTTGGCGTTCCTCATTGAGTCCCAAAAACTTTTTTTCATGAAACCACCATTGTCCAATCTTCTTTTTCTAAACACTTATCGTTAAACGACTCACCATTAACAATAATTGTTTCTTGTCATAATGTTACAGAAGGATCAATTGATCAGCAAATGGATAGGATGAGGGAGGAATTTTCTCGAGAGAAAACGTCACCAAATCCACCTCCATTGCCAGTGGCTTCGACAACTAACTTATATGAAAGCTCCACGAATACGTGGGATTGCCTCTTTGATGAAGGTTACAGAGCTGATGTCTCAATTAATACAGATAATGGTGGTATCATCTACGCACATGCTAGTATTCTAGTAAATTTTCTTTTCCACAACATTAGAATTTGAGATTCAATTCCAATTGTTCTGATAAAAGAATTGAATGAGAATAATCCCTTGATTATTTTCATTAGCTTATATACAAGATATAAAATAGTGATTCTAGGCTATAATTATGGAAACTAATTATACACCTAACTAATACAAATCACTAACAATATTTTCCAAATCACTAAATATATTTACATATATTCTATCAATATTCTATCACACCCCCGCAGTCATAGCGGGCGGTTGTCATACACTGAGACTGTTTCGAAAATCCTCAAACATAACCAAGGGAAGACCCTTAGTAAAGATATCTGCAATATGATAATGTGACGGGACATGTAAGATACGTGCTTGTCCTCGAGCAACTTTTTCGCGAACAAAATGGATATTCATCTCGATATGTTTAGTGCGCTGATTTTGTACAGGATTCCTCGAGAGATATATTGCACTAACATTATCAAAGTAGACCATTGTAACTTTCCGAATAGGACAATGAAGCTCTAAGAGGAGGTTTCACAACCAACAGGACTCAGACACCACATTGGCGACCCCTCGATATTCAGCCTTCGCGCTAGAGCGCGACAAAGTAGCTTGGCGTTTAGCCGACCAAGAAACCAAGTTATCATCGAGAAATACACAATAACCAGATGTCAAGCGTCTAGTATCTGGACATCCACCCCAATCATCATCCGTAGAAGAAATGAGAGTAGATACTGATGATGGATATATGTGTAAGCCATGATCAAGAGTACTCTGAATGTAGCGCACAATGCGCTTGAGAGAGTGCATGTGTTCTTCCCTTGGATTATGCATAAACAAACAAACTTGTTGCACCGCATTAGTAATATTGGGCCTCGTAAATGTGAGATATTGAAGAGCCCCTGCAAGACTACGATAGTGTGAGGGATCCTCATATGGTATGCTTGAATTAGCACTCAACTTCAGTTTAGTATCAACTGGAGTAGGAGATGGCTTACAGACGGACATGCCAGCACGTTCAATAATTTCTGCTGCATACTTCCTCTGAGATAGAAATAGACCACCTGCACGACGAGTGACAGTTATACCCAGAAAATAACTCAATGGCCCTAAGTCTTTCATTATAAATTTTGAGTCGAGAAGAGATATGATAGACTTGTGAAGTGCATTAGAGGAAGCAATCAATATAATATCATCCACATATAACATAATGTAGGCCATAGAAGTACCGTGATGGCATATGAATAGAGAATGATCAGACTTGCTGTGAGAAAACTCAAAAGTAGACACATAATCTGCAAATCTCTTGTACCAGGCCCGAGGAGCATGTTTTAGCCCATACAAAGATTTTTTCAATAAGCACACATGATTAGGATGAGCGGGGTCCCTGAAACCCAAGGGCTGATGCATGTATACTATTTCCTTGAGTTCTCAGTGTAAGAAAACATTTTCACGTCCAGTTGATGAATGAGCCATGCTTTTGAGAGAGCTAGACTAGGAACAGTGTGAATAGTTGCCGGTTTGACCACTAGACTAAACATCTCTCCACAATCTACGCCAACCTGTTGAGTTTTGCCATCACCTACACAACGGGCATTATGCCTCTCAAAACAACCGTCAGATTTTTCTTTATGAGTAAAAATCCACATAGAATGAATCACATTAACATCAGGTGGACGGGGCACCAACTCCCACGTCTTATTTTCAATAAGAGCATTATATTCATCATCCATAGCCATTTTCCAATTCGATTCACGAAGGGAATACACGGAATTACGTGGTAAAGGAGATTTAGTACCATTATAGTTGAGATTAAATTGTCGCTTAGGTCAAAAATACCCCATTGGCTGCGAGTAACGGGCCTTGGTCCCGGAATTGAAGTGGGCTGGATTTGGGTAGGAGTCGTGGGCTGGCCCAGTTCTGATGGAGTGGAAATGGGTTGGTAGGGCAGTGGGTTGCCACCCGTTGGGCCTGGCAAAGTGGGCCTAGGTTTTAGGTTGGCGGGGTGCTGGCGGGAAGGAGTTGGTCCAACAGGCAGTGGGTTGGCTGGAAGAAGTTGGGCCAGCAGGCAGTGGGCCGGCTGGCAGAAGCTGCTGGTTGGAAGGAGTTGCGCCACCAGGCAGTGGGCTGGACTGTGCCAACTAGTCCATGTGTCGTGGTGTGGTCTGGGCCAAATGGTGGACCATATACGGTGAGAGCCCATCATCCAAAAAATCATATGAATGAGACGTTGAACTATGCAACTTAGCAAACGGAAATTGGGTTTCATCGAAAATGACATGGCGACTAATGATGATTTTATTCGAGGATAAATCATAACATTTGTAACCACGATGATTAGATGGGTAACCTAAAAAGACACAAGCGGTATAGCGAGCTTGAAATTTATTTATGGTAGTGGAGGGGAATAGATGATAACATAAACACCCAAATACCCTAAGATGAGAATAAGAAGGGTCTTTTTGATAAAGAATTTTGACTGGAGATTGGTATTCTAATCCTTTGCTAGGGAGTATGTTGAGAAGGTAAGTTGTCATTTGTAATGCATGATGCCAAAATGAAGGTGGTAATGATGCATGTGCTAGTAATGTACGAACAATATTATTAATGGTGCGGATTTTTCTCTCGGCTTTTCCATTTTGTAATGACGTATGTGAACACGAGAATAGAAAAAATACACCATTAACCTTACATAATTCCCTAAATGACCCATTATCAAATTCTCTTCCATTATCACATTCAATGGTCTTAACCTCCCGTTCAAATTGAGTACGGATGAATTTTCTAAATGATAAAAATGTGGAATAAATTTGAGACTTTTTAGATAACGGAAATGTTCACAAAAAATTAGAGTAATCATCCAACAACAAAACAAAATAACGGTGGCCCGAAGAGCTCAAAACGGGAGACGTCCAAAGAATACTATGAATAATATCAAAATGCAACATAGTAATAGAATTAGAGGCAACAAAGGGAAATTTAACATGTTTCCCAAGCGGACAAGAAGGACAAACATTAGCACGACGAGTGCTATTACACTCAATAAATTTATTATTTTAAGGGAGTAAAAAACAGTTGCTCCCGGATGACCGAAACATGCATGCCATAAGGAATGTGCTAAAGCTGCAAAAGTTGATGTTGTGACTTGTTTTGTGGTGATGGTGATGGTGGTGGGATAGAGCTCGCCCCGACTATCACATCTCGTTAGATGTATTCCCGTCCAGAAATCCTTCACAGAAAACCCAAATGGATCAAATTCAACAGAAATTGAGTTATCAGTTGTAAATTTTCTAACATACACCAAATTGTTAATCAATTGAGGAGCATGAAGAACATTTTTCCAGAAATTGAGTTATCAGTCGTGATTGCGGTTTTGACCCTTTTTGCCACCACTGTTGTTACGGTAGTGACTATAAATTTTCAGAAAATGATTGAGGGTCATCGGTTTCTCGGGACGTGGCCGCCACCATGGCAGAATGTGCTTCGGTTGCGGCCTTTTTCGCCAACTCCGCCTCTTCTAGAGTGAGCATGGAACGTGCTTAGTAGAAGGGTGGGATATGATTGCTTTGACGAAGGAGAGTTCCAACCCTATTATATGCTTCGGTGAGGCCCGCAACCATTTGAAGAACGAGACGATGATTCGTGACCGGTGATCCGACGTTCTTGAGTTGATCTGACAGTTCCTTGAGCCTTTGACAATAACCGGAGAATTAATTTAACTTAAACTAAAGAAAGACTACAAATTGATTTGTTAATTTCAGGGTATGGCTTCTCCAGTATTGAGAAGCATGTTGAACTTGAAGGAGTCAAAAGTTCACAGTTGTAGTGGTCATAGGAAATCAATTTCTATACGTGGGGTTCCATCTGAAGCTGTTCAAATTTTCATTCGATTCTTGTATTCTTCCTGGTAAAATTAATTCTTCTTCAGTATCATTTTTCTGCTCCTTCAATCATGCACATTAAGACAATACATGTCCAATGAAGTTGATCTAACATTCTCTTGAAGATGTAGACATTCAACTTCACAAAGTGAATACCATTTGTCATAGAGTTTTAAGTTTTATGCACTAATCACATAAAATATATTTGTACAATCAAGTCACAAGTATAATTACATGTAAATTCCTATGATTAGCATAAATTGGTAATTTGTTTTAAATTAGTAATTGACCTTCTATCACAAATTAAAATTCACTAATTGTACAAAATATTTTTAGGTTGTCAGTATGTATAACTTAAATTCTTTCTATAATGGTCCTTTCTGTATCCCGATTAATGTGACATACTTTTTTTAATCAGTTCCACCAAAAGAACGATTTTTTTCATATTTAATTTTAGATTTTTTATTTTATCTTTAATGAGATAATTTATAGTCACATAAATATTTTATGACTTATTTTAGGTATACGAACATTAACATGTAATTCTTCGTATCAAGTCTGATATGATAACTACAAAGTAGAATAATTACCTACTATAGCCTGTTAAATTGCATTATAATGTAAACTTTACTTAATTACGTCATCACTATATATAGCTTAAATGTTATAGTAGGTAATGTGTTTTATTTTTCATATTACTAATTTCATTTTGTTGACCCGTTTGGTCATGAGAATTTTTCATCTTTTTCTGATTTTTTTCCACTTTATTTGTTTGACCAATATGAAGTTGTAGTTGGAATTTGAAAAACACCTAAAATGGTGTTTTCACTTTTTTTCACACATTCAAACAATCAAATATTCTTTGGAATACTATAACCAATACAGTTACATCTTCAACTCCAACTTTAAAATTCTAAATAAAGTGAAAAATATTTGATTTTCATGGCCAAACATCTACTTAGTTATAATTATCTTTTATGTTACTACTATAATAATAACCAAATTTATTTATATTGATAGTGTTTTGTGGTGAAGCTTTTTTTTCTAATTTGCTTGCAGAGGGAGAAGGAAAGGGTGAGAAAAAAGTGTACATGCAACTATACGAGGCAATGGAAGCTTTGGTTCATATATGCAAAGATGGTTGTCAAACCATTGGTCCATACGATAAAGTCTTGAAAAAAGATCAAATACCATGCAAATATTCAGCATGCAAAGGACTAGAATTGCTCATTCATCACTTTGCCGGATGTGTGATGAGAGTCGGTGGTGGCTGCAAAGTCTTGGAACTCCATTCTCGTCTTTGTGCTGATTCGGATGTCTGTAGAGTTCCTTTATTCAGGTTTGTTGGATTTCTTTTGCCTGCTATTAATACTAGCTACATAATTTTTCTCAAAAATATTTTGTAGCATTCGGTTGATGAGTGAAAAATATTTTTAAATTATTATACTAATAAATTAGAGAGTGTTCTGATGAAAATTTTGACTACTACAAATTACTCTTCCCGTCTCAAATTATTTATAGTTTTTTTAGTTTATACACCTTAAGAAATATTAATTAGGAGGGGTATTTGACTTACTTTACCCTTATTTATATCTAAGTTATAATCTCTATCCATTAAATGATTATTCTATTTGTGTGTCATCTTCATTAATGACAAAGGGTAAAATGGAAAAAAAATAATTAATTATGTCTTGAACTTTTAAAACGATAAATAGTTTGAGATAACTATTTTCAGTAATCATGACAAATAATTTGAGAAGGTGGAAGTAATATTAATGTACAATTAGTTAGAGAACACAACGGGAAGTTAAGTTCTTAAGTGAGTGTTAAATATACATAAGTATACACAATATACATGTGTATACTTATGTATATTGGCTCTCAAATTTTACTGTAGCAAGCCCATGGGTTGGACAGATTTGGTAAAAAAGGTGTTGTAATATTGTAGTGTAAGTATTACCTTAATTAGTCTTATACACTTACCATAATTGTATAGTTAGTCTCCAAATAGAATAAGGTTTTAGAAGTAGAATATGAATAAAATTCTCCTATTATGAAAATATGTAATTGTATATAATCAAGGGATTATTTTTTTTCAGTGAGAAATTTATTTTTCTCTTTTTCGACTGACTATTGTTTTTCGGGTAACAACTCAAAAAACAACTTTTTCATAAAAGAAATATTATTTTGGAAAATGACCTCTATTGTATCAAATACATAGCCGAAATTGATCACTTCCTCATTGTAAGCATTATATATGCTAGCGTGTTTATATGTATATTAATTTAGTAAAAGTTTGACACCTGAACAGGAATTTTAAGCAGAGGAGGAGGAGACAGAACAAGAAGGATGAAATAAAATGGAGAATATTAGTGAGAAATATAGTAAGATCGAAGAGCATTTCGGGAGCCCCATTCTTCTCATTATCCAAGACTGACCATCTTGTAAGTCGACATTCTTAGTTCGAGTTTGAGGCATCGTATTTATTAGTTACACTATATTTTGTAATTATTAATATTGTATAATTATAATAATTATAAGATTCATTTTGTATTAGGATTCCACATTGTACACATTATATATATTGTATTAATGAGAAAGATTCCTCAAAGAAGATTAATACTTCCTTACATGATATCAGAAGTCAAAACCTAAACCCTACTTTCTTTTTTCCCTCTCTTTCCCGGCTCACTGCCCGAGGAACAACCGCAACTTTTAGTTGTTCCTCTGCGCAACACACTGCCCGAAAACAGAGAACAAAATTGTTTGTCCTTTGTTTTCCTTCCTTTACATAGAACAAAAGTTTTTTCTCTCTGTTTTTCTCTTCCTTATCCGAGAACCAAAGCAGTTGATTGTCACGTTTTTGTTTTTTCTCTTCCTTACCCAACAACCGAAGCAGGTGACTTCCTTTTCATACAAATTGTCAGAAAACATAATTCTCTGTCTGTTTCTTTCTTCATTTACCCGAGAACAAATTTTTATCTACCTTTTTTCTTCCTTAAAAAAAATAATCCACTATAATGACTTCTTCCACAATCTCGGGCACTCAAAATCCGGCCTTATTTCTTGGAGCCCACCAGTCCTCCCCAGGCCTCTCCCAATTCAATTTGGGCCCGACTTTCGTCACATTAACTCCTCAGCAACCCGACAATGTGTGGTATATGGATACGGGCGTCACGTCTCACCTCACCAACAATTCTGAAAATCTTCCTCAACTGCAAAGTTTAAATACAACACAATCTATTATGGTCGGTAATAGTCATTGCATTCCAATTCAAGGGTTTGGCCACACCCTAACCCCGCCACCGCATCCCCACTTCTCTCTTAAAAATGTCTTTTATGCCCCCAAACATCATCAAAAACCTAATCTCTGTTAGAAAATTTGCCACAGATAATAGTGTCTCAATTAATTTTGACCCGTTTGGATTTTCTGTAATGGGCCTCCGTACCGGGAAACTCCTTACGAGATGCAATAGTGAGGGGACCTATATTTTTTCTTACTCACATCCGCTGCTAGTGTCACTTCTCCCGCCATTTTAACAACAATATCTCCCTCAATGTGGCATAGTAGATTTGGTCATCCGGGTTCTCACATTTTTTATTCCCTTAGAAATCGAAATTTAATCCAATGTAACAAAGGGAATCTTTCTCATAGTTGCTCCTCTTGTCAGTTAGGGAAACACGTTAGATTACCATTTACGACTTCTATGAGTACTACTTTCTCTCTCTTTGATATCATTCACGATGATTTATGGACATATCCCATAACTAGCAATTTATGCCACAAATATTATTTAGTATTTTTGGATCATTTCTCTCACTTTCTTTGGGTCTATCCACTCAAACTCAAATCTCAAGTGTTCTCCAAATTTATTGAGTTTCGTACACTGGTTACAACACAATTTGAAAAAGACATAAAATTATTTCAATGCGATAATGGTCATGAGTTTAATAACTCCCTCTTTCATATTTTTTGTGCGGCTAATGGCATGATCTTTCGTTTCTCGTGCCCCCATACCTCTCCTCAAAATGGAAAATCGAAAGAATTCTCTGAACCATTAATAATATGATTCGTACCATCTTTTCTCATGTGTCTCTCCTCCCGATTTTTTGGGTATATGCACTAAAAATGGTAAAACACATTCTCAACATTCTACCTACCCGTGCAATTCAAAATAGAACACCCACTGAAATTCTCTACCATCGGATCCTTACCTATAACCATCTTAGAATTTTCGGTTGTCTGTATTACCCTAATCTGACATCCGCAACCCCCACAAATTGGCACCTAAATCTACTTTGTGTGCCTTTCATAGGCTTCACATCGAACCATAGGGGATACATGTGATATGAACTATCCATTGATAAAATCATAATCTCACGCCACGTCACTTTTGTCGAGTATATTTTCCCGTTTGACAACATTAAAAAAATTTGAGTCACTGATTACAAAATTCTTGATGATTCGGACACATCATCGCTTGTCCACCAAGATCTCCGACATGCTACCACTGATCCGACAGTAGTCAGCAATCTGTCACTACCACATCTCATCACTGCCGCTACCGGCGGTCCATCCTCCGCCACCACATCTGCCCCGTCTCTGCCACCTACTTCTACCAACCCAACAAGTATTCTGGCGCCTATTCCACCTGCTCCACCTCTGTCATTGTCACCACCGACTGCCACCACTACCAGCAGTCCGACCCTATCTCAGAAAACACATCGGTTCGTACCTTTCCCGTATCCATGTCGTCTCCGCAGTATCACCATCACACCGTAGTCATTCTAACCACTGGCGACCACTTACCAAACCTCATTACCGGACCCCTTCCACCTCCGACATCATATCCCACTTCATCGTCCATAGCCAGTCTCAATATACCGAGACCGACGACCAAACCCAACCCAGAAATAACACCCGACCTTGACCCACCCAGATCGACAACCACACCACCACTCGTCACTGTACCGATTAACCAAACCGTCTCCCCCACCCAACACAGTATTTCGACCCTTCGATATGAACCAACCGCGAGTTCGACCACCAAAAATGCACTAGATCCGACACCCAACACCCTTACCTAGCCAGTACCCTCACACTTTATGGAAACTTGTGCCCAACACGAGATTTTCAAACCCAAAGTCCAATTTAACATATCTACCCAAAACATATCCCTAATTCCTAAAAGCCCAAAATTAGCCAAACAAGACCCTAATTGAAATAAAGTCATGTGTGAGGGATTTAATACTTTAACAAAATAGCATACTTGGGATTTAATTCCTAGACCGGAGGGGGTGAATGTGATTCGATGCATGTGGCTTTTTCGTCACAAATTCAGAGACAGTGGTGACCTAGAGAGATATAAGGCGAGACTTATGGCTAATGGTACTAATCAGCAAGAGGGTATTGACCGTGATGAGACATTCAGTCCGATTGTTAAACCGGCTACCATTCGCACCATTCTGAGTATTGCTATGGGTAAACATTGGCTCATTCATCAGCTTGATGTAAAAATGCTTTTTTACATGGGGACTTGAAAGAAACTATTTACATGCACCAACCGCTTGGTTTTGTCCATCCAACAACCCATCAGTATGTATGCCATTTCCGTAAGTCACTTTATGATCTGAAACATGCCCCTAGAGCATGGTATGAACGTTTTGCACAGTATCTTATGCGAATTGGATTTGTATGTAGCAAGTGTGATAATTCTCTCTTCATCTTTCATCTAGGTAACACCATCGCTTATTTATTATTATATGTGGATGACATTATGCTTACTGCCTCATCTGATCTGTTGAAAAATGAGATAATTACATTGCTCAAAGCCGAATTTGCTATGACCGACTTAGGAAAGCTGAGTTATTTTTTGGGGATATCAGTGACTAGATCTGCATACTCCATATTTCTATGTCAGCGTAAGTATGCAGATGAGATAGTACACATGGATAAAATGGCAAACTGTAAGATTATGTCCACTCTTGTTGACACTAAATCAAAGCTTAGTGTTGTTGATGGTAATCCGGTGTCCAATCCCGCACTTTACAGAGTCTTGCAGGTGTACTACAGTATCTCACATTCACCAGGCCTGATATTGCTTATGCTGTTCAGCAAGTGTGTCTGTTCATGTATGCCCCCGAGGAGCCTCATTTTACTTCCCTTAAGCGTATCGTCAGATACATTAAGGGCACACTTGATCATGGATTACATTTATACCCCTCTGCACCTACGAGGTTACTATCATATACGGATGCAGATTGAGCAGGTTATCCGAAAACGCAATGCTCCACCTCCGTCTATTGTGTATTCTTAGGGGATAATCTAGTTTCATGGTCTGCCAAGAGACATACCACATTATCCCGTTCGAGTGCAGAAACAGAGTACAGATGCATTGCAAATGTTGTTGCTGAGATCTGTTGGCTCCGAAATCTACTTTTGGAGCTTCATTGTCCTTTGTGTAAGGCGTCTATAGTCTATTGTGATAACATATCTGTTGTTTATTTATCTCACAGTCTGATTCAGCATCAGCGAACCAAACACATTGAGATGGATATACACTTTATTCATGAGAAGGTAGCTATCGGACATATCAAGGTATTGCATTTGTCTTCTTCATATCGGTATGCAGATATATTCACTAAAGGACTACCTAGACAGTTATTCCTCGATTTCAGATCCAGTCTAAGCGTTTTACCTCCTCCCGCTCCGACTGAGGGGGTGTATTAGTGAATATTAGTAGAATATTCACCATATATTTTGTAATTATTAGTGTTGTATAATTATGGTAATTATATGATCCTTTTATATTAGGATTCCATATTTTACACAATATATATATTGTATTAATAAGAAAGGCTCCCCGAGGGAGATTATATTACTTTTATTTACTTAATCTTTTGAAGTCTCCCCATCATGCTGTAGCAATGAATTTCGTGTCGAAAAAATAATTAAGACTAGAAGACAATGCAGTAATTATAGTATTTTATTTTAGTAAGTATAATGAATATTATAATCTGTATGAATTCTCTTATCTTTTTCCCCTAATAAAGTTAAGAGTTTTGAGTTTGCTTTTGAATTTGAATTTGGTGAACTTGATCTTGATTTGTGTTTGGACTAAGGGTGGTCAGTGGGACGGGATGAGATTTGGGAGGACGGGATTCGGTGGGACAGTGGGGTGGGTCGGGATCGGGATAGGCGGGACGGAGGGGGACGCAATTACGGGGACAGGAAGTGGTCCCGTCCCACATCCTGCTATCAAAGGGGACGGGATTTGGGGGGACGGGACGGGACGGGAAGGGGGATTTGGGGGGAATTTATAAAATAATTTTTCTAGACACTTAATTTTAAAAAAATATATTTAAACACTTAAATAATTGAACAAGATAGTAAAAAAATATCTCAAGGCTAATTGATTATTATATTATTTAATAGAAATATGATTTTTTGTAATACAATTTCAAAATTGCAACTTTGTTTCGTAGTTCAGAAATTGCAAATCAAATAGTAAAATTGGCATTAAAAAAATTACATATGCAACCATACTTTTTCTAATTTTCTGACAATCTCTTGAGGATCTTCTGTTGCAATTGGAATTTGTTGGTCAAATTGTTTAACGTCGCTTCTTGCTCCCTCGGATAAGATTTTGTTGTAATTGTAATCGTCTTCTTCATTGATCTCTTGACCGAGCTTTCTACGCTCCGCCCTAATCCAATCTCTAAATAAAACTTCAATCTCCAAACTGTCTCCCGCCAATGAGTGTATGTGCTCTCCCATTTGAAACCTTCCAGCAGAAAAAGCATTTTCAGAAGCTGTAGATGACGCTTGAATATTCAACACATCTCGGGCCATCTTTGATAGAGTCTGAAATGTCTCTTCTTTATCCCTCCATTATTTCAACAAGTCGTCACGTCCATTTTTATTAGCAATTGATTCGAACGGTACAACACCCTGCAAAACATAAACATCAAACTCACTAATTTGTGAAGCACTTGAACCACTATACATTCCATTTCGAAGGTCTTGAATACTTGAAGCAGAAACCACATATTTTTTATAAGGTTGAAGTGAAGTAGAAGAAGATGGTACAGAAGCCGATTGATTATTTACATTTTGCTCTTGGTAATACATATACATAATTTTGCATTGTGTTTGTATGCTAGAGATAACATCTTCTTTAGTTGGTTCGTTAGTTGGTTCTGTTGGAAGTATTTCTAGGCATTCATAAATCGTTTCAATAAGGGCATTACAACTGTTTACTTTAATAGTAGGATTTAATACAACACCAATAAAATAAATAGTGGAAATAGGAAAAAAATATTTTTTAAATTTTACAAACATTTTTTTAATAGCTGGAGCGTAAGTTGTTTTTTTCATATATTCATTAAATAACAAAAATATTAGATCTATATAAAATAACATAGATGAAATAGTAGGATAATAAATACAAGAAAATTCGTTAGTAGCTAGAAACAATTCTCTAAGAATACAATAAGTTCCAAAATAGTATCACGATCATCATCTACAAGAATATCCAAAGGATTTTGATTATGAGCGTTAAATAATAAAGTTATATGTCTTCTATACTCGTGAGTAACAACTAATTGTTCATACAAATAATTCCACCTAGTTGCAACTTCATCTGAAATTTTCCTACAAGGTAATCCACATTCATGGCATGTTTTTTTAAACTCTTTGCGTTTTTGTATTTTAATACCTTTAAAAATAAAGTTGATAGCAAATTGTACTTTATCAATGATGTTTTTAAAAAGTTTTAGGTCATCCTTTACAACTAAGTTATAAATATGACATGCACATCTAACATGAAAAATATCGGGAAATGATGGAGTACATCGAGTTTTTAAATGTTTACAACATAATCATCAGAAGAAGCATTATCTAATGTAATAGTCATAATTTTATCAGTAATTCCATAATATTCACTAATTTTATGAGTATTTCTTGAAATAAAAATTTCAGTGTGTTTTTCATCAATATATCTATATGCTAATATACGTTTTTGCATAGACCAATTGTGATCTATCCAATGACATGTAACAGTTAAATAATCATCATCATTAGTACTATGACCTATATCAGAAGTGATAGACACTTTGCCATTAAAATGATACAATGCATAACGTAAATATTGTTGATATTCATGAGCAAATTTAAAAACATCTCTTCTAATAGTTGATTTAAGAAAATCGTTAAAAGTAGGATTATATGTTTCTCGAATGTAATGAATAAAACCAGGAGATGAAGGAAATGAAAAAGGCAAACCCTCCACATTCACTAATTTTGCAAAATTTTCCCGATCTTTATGTTTATCATATTTCGGACCTATAACTCCCCCCGTCATCGGGTTAATTCGACATTGTACTTGGTCGGGGATACTATGTGAATCTTGTCCCGACTTAGAAGACATTTGCACACCCGCTTTTTCAGTCAAGTATTGGTTATACCTTACTTTGTGATCCTTTTTCACATGTCTCATTAAACCTCCTGTCCTACCTTGACCTTTTTCAGTTTTAAATTTATAAACTTCGCGATAAATTTTACAAATAGCTAGTTGATTAGGAATGTCCCGTTCAAAAAAGTCTTATGCGGGTGAATTTAATTTTCGTTGTTTTTTGGCCTCTTCTCATACTAGGGGGAATATGATGGATTTCAGTTTCAGCCTGAGACTCAGTATGAGCCTAAGGTGGAGTTGCACTAGTGAGTGTGTTATCTAAATTATCTTCTAATTCATTTTCTAAATCATAGTCTGGTTAAGATGCAAAATATACCTTATGGTCTAATGGTATATTAATATTAACATTAAAAAGTTCAGTTTCATCTACATGAGTGAAATTATCATAATTAGGTTTCTAGAAGATGCACACTTACCCCTGTTACCCCTACTACCTCTACCAGGAAAACGTCCACATCGTTCCATTATAATTATGCTAATAAATAATTAAAGTTAAAAAAATTAAGTACGATAATTAAAATTAAGTAACAATAATAATTTAAATAAAAGAAAGAACGAGTGTACCAAACGTCGACGTGTAATCGAGGTTGAAAATTAAAACTTTTCTCGATGATCCTCAAGCTAGTTGCCAACTTCACTCCTAAATTTTGAACTTTGATAGAAATTACCAAATAAAATATAATATTTAGTGTGCAATTTAGACTTAGAGAGAGAGAGAGAGATGGTAGGAAGATTTGTGAGAAAAATGAAGAGGAAAATGAGGTATTTATAGTTGAGAAACATGATTAATGTATAAATATACTAACTTAAGGGTTAAAAATAAATATTAAGGGGGTATGGGGGTTTATGGGGGACCAAAATGGCCGTTTGTAGCCGTTGTCAACGCCTATAATTACAAATGGTCGTTTGTGCAACGACTATAATCAGTAAACGGGACGGGTCGATGGCGGGACCGGGTTAGGCGGGACCAGCCCTAGTCCCGTCCCAATTTTGAACCCGATTACCGACAATCCCCATCCCCTAGTTTATCCTGCGGGACCAGTATGGAGCGGTTCGGTATCGGGGCGGGATCGGGACGTCCCGGCCCACTGGTCAGCCTTAGTTTGGACCCAAAAATTATTGTTAGGGAAACTTTCATAAATACAAAATATGTAAAAGTTAATTATATGTTCTACAATTAATTCAGGTATTACAAATTGTGCAACTTGAAGCTAAAAACAAGAAGATTATTGTTATGATTAAAAAGCAAAAAAAAAAGGAGATTTTCTATATTAGTGATAGCATAATTAAATGCACATAAAAACACAATAATTGCTTACCTAAAAAAGCTCCAACACAATCTACTAGCACATTATTAATAACAAAAAAAAGTTAATTCATGATCAAGTGCGTTATTGTATCTGTTATATATATTATTATTATTATTATTATTATTATTATTATAGAGTGCAATTGGTTGGCACGTAGAGTACTATATTCATATATTAGGTATATTGTAATATTTTATACTAAAATACACCCAAAAAAATTAATTCATGAACAAGTGTATTATTGTATCTGTTATATATATATATATATATATATATATATATATATATATATATATATATACTAATACTATTATAGAGTGCAATTGGTTGGCACGTAGAGTACTATATTCATATATTAGGTATATTGTAATATTTCATGAACAAGTGTATTATTGTATCTGTTTTATATATATATATATATATATATATATATATATATATATATATATATATATATATATATATATATATATATATATATATATATATATATATATATTATAGAGTGCAATTGGTTGGCACGTAGAGTACTATATTCATATATTAGGTTATATTGTAATATTTTATACTAAAATACACCAAAGGCATTGTTATATTATATACTATATATAATATACAAACATATATATATATATATATATACTAATTTCTTCTATTATATCCACAAATATTTTGTTATCATATTTTCAATTAACTTACCAATTTGAATATGCCATATATTTTTAGGTATATTTTCATATACTTTTCTTATACCATATATCATATACCATATCTTTTAATGTACCATTCTTATTACTAATATATTCAAATAATTTTATTTAGTCACAAAAAAATAATTGCATCAGTCCTCAAATGAAAATAAGAAAAATAAAAATAAAGAGGAGGAAACAAAAACAGAACTTTTTAAAATGGTAGATGGAATATGAGATTTGAAGGTGATTTCATTTTGTTTATTTGAAAAAATATATTCTCTCTCATGCCCTTTTAATAGACTTTGGGGTAGAATAATTTTGAAAGAAAGAGAAAGTAAAAGTGAATATCCATTAATGGTAGTAACTGCTGAAATATGTGCTATTGATATTTTAGGAATGTAAGACCGTTATATTTTTGTAATTAAAAAGTTAAATTTTTGAATATGTTGTATTTATGTAATTTTTAGAAATTAGTTGTAATTTTTTTAATCAGCATTTTAAAAATTATATTTGTATGATTTTCCCTTATTGTTATCCATCAGACATAAGTTCTACTTGTAATGTGCACAAGTTAAGTTTACTTATTAGGCAGGAGTTCAGGCACTTAACTAAGTGTTACAATTAAAGATGGTGTAATATGTTATATATTGGGCATAATTTTTCAGTTGTATTAATCATGAATAATTTAATTGTATTTTTTAACGATAATTTAACAATACATATTTTCAATTAAAAATGTGAAAAATATTATTTTGTGAATTATAAAAAATACTATTTATAAAGAAGAGCATAAATTGTGAACAATTGAACGAAACAATCAATTTTTGTCAATACATTACGACGTATGACCAATTTAATGCAATAGGTAGAACGAATATTACCATCTTACCCGTTTGTCATAATTTATGAATACTTGAACAACACATACCACTTTTATATGTAAGGTAAAACTTATAGCCAATTGAATAGGTTTACTATTTATGACTTATAGAATTTATGTCCATAACTTTTGCTAAATGAAAAATAAAAATTTTGCCTAACAAATTTTCTGACCCAGAGACCATTTCTTTAAAATTTTAATTAAGCGGGACTTAAAAATTCAAGAGCATCCCTTATTAAAGTCATCCCTACAAATCTCTCTTTTTGGGGGGTGGGATAGTTTTGAACTATTACCAAATTTATAAGATCACAAGTTCAAAACATCATTTTGGATTGGGTATTGGGCCTCCAGGCTCCCCCCCCCCCCAAAATAGGCCCAATTGCCTAGGAAAACCAAATCAGATGGGTTAACTTTGAATATTTACCCTAAACATAGTGATCTAGGATAATTTGAAACAGGAAAAATTGGGGAGTATTTTTTATAACTAGGCAATGTTAAATGGAACATTACTTAATTTTAGCATACGATTTAATATCAATTTTAGCCAAATAAATATTTACTCCACGACTTTGCCGAAATTTACGCAACTCAGTAAATTAGAGATTTAATCGGAGGTTAATAGCTCATCCTCCATTCATTAATATAGGAATAATGATTATAATTCCTACAAATACGGAAAAGATAATGGAGAGAGGATAATTTCCATTAATACATATTATATTCTTTACAATTTTTTTATATATGTCTAATATACGCATAATTTTCTCTCTCTCTCTCTCGTTAATATATATGTATATATATAGCATGTACAAATTTTGTAAAATAACATACATATATAAATGATAGTATATCCCAAGCATATTTTACCGTAATTAAGTTTTAAACGGAGAATATATCACAAATATATTATATATTATATCTTTTTTTAAGCTTTTCATAATTACGGTATATTTCTGGTATAATGTTTTATACCGTAAACATAGCATGAATATACGATAAGTTTTGTCAATATCTTATGTATTGATTAATTAGAATCAAGCATATTCTCAAAATAAAATAAGAACTTGTTTTCTATGGTGTTCTAATTAGCATTTGAGGAAAAGAGGGAAGAGAGAGAAAAAAGAAAATATATTCTAGTATTTAATCCCTTATTCCAAAGGTGGAATCTCCCACACCCCAGGAGCCCCCACACCCCGGTCCGACAGGTCTGTGAAGGAGGTAAATCATGGTGACTCAATTGATTTCAAAGGTTAGACCAGTACCACGCTGCGCACAAGGGGCCCTCCTTTATTTCAAGAAGAAACCCCCACACTGCCGCTGACGGGATTCGATCCTTGGTCTCTTATTCCAAATATCCCCTTGAAACCAATTGAGCTGCCCAAGCGGACAAAACTAAGGTAGGGTAAACTTTTTAAAGTGACTGGTCCCACCGCATTACGGCCCCATACCCCAGAAAACCCCACCTCCGACCTGGCCCTACGGATTAGTATACACCGCTTGGCCCTACGCGTATGGAGGGATTTTTTTGGGGGAACACAGTTCCACTCTCGCTGATCAGAGGACTCGAACACGGAACCTCAGACAGCAATACCCTAATATATTGGCCACTGGGCCAAACACTTTTGATTCTAGTATTTAATCCCTAATATAGTTTGCGGAAGAGAGAGGAGAGAGGAGAGAGGAGAGAGGGGGAAATTAATTATCATTCAATTCCTAATTTAGTGGGAGAAAGAGAGTAAAATGATCCCATCGTTTAGAACATAATTCACTTTTAATTGTTGGCTAGATCTGTTATATAATATGTTATTTTTGGAATATTTTAAAAGTTCTAATATTAATACAAATAACATTTATAAGACGTGTTACAACGTAAAATTCCCAAAATTGGGTGCTATAGACCTATAGCCATTTTCTGGACCGGTCTTTAAAGGCTTAGTCTTATTGTGATTAAAAAATAATCACTTTTAATGCGAAATAAAATTTGCGCAAAATATCTCAAGTTAAAATATGAAAAAGATTTAAAAGATTTTGTAGGAATTTAAATATTCATCAATTCAAAATCTTGAAGTTTGCACATGTACATTTAAACTTCTTGAACTTTTCCTAGAGTTTTAAACTACTACAATTCAAACTCTATGAAAAAAATGCAGTCACTTGAATGTGATAGTTCAAAACTCCATAAAACTCCAAAAAATCTTGGGATTTAAACTCTCGTAATTTACTGCATAAAAAAAAAATTAAACTTGACATTTTAAATTTCAAAATAATTAATCTTTAGAGTTTAAACTTCATGATTTTTTTCTTAGAATTTGAACTGTCACCGTCCAAACTTCATGATTTTTTTAATCATTATATATATCAAGAAGCATTATATTTTGAGTTTTCTTTTCAAAACAAAATAAGATGTATGTAGTAAATTGCCACGTCTATTGTGGGTAGACAAGTCATGGTGGCATAACATCAGTATGTAATTTATGGAAGAATTGTTTGTTGGTTACAATGGTGCAGAAAACGAAAATAAGTAATTGTTAAGTATTATAACAAACTGAAATTACAATAAACTTGATTAAGAAACTAGAACAGTTTTTGGTATGCTGAATCGAGTGAGTGCACTCTGTCTTTAAGACAATATTGCCCCGTATGTATCCTTTCTACGTCCTGGACAATTGTCTCCCAAGATAAAACAGCAAATGAGCAAAGGAAACTCAAGTGCTACCGTGAAGATTTTTGAGTAATGAAATGATGTTGGAAGGTGTTAGGAAGAACTGATTTCGTTTGTATTTTTCTGTGTGTCTCAACAATTGTGCAAAGGGTCCTTTATATAGTTGAAGGAGAGGCTTACCAACTGCCCACATAATTGTTGTTACTGGCCAAGTAATGACAATTATGGAGGTAGTAATTCACCAAAATAAATGGTGAATTGATGTGCAACGGATTGACATTTAGGAAGAGTAATTCAGCCAAAATAAATGACTGAATTAAGTGTTGGTTGACGTTCCAGAAACCACAAAGTTCTCTGCCCAATTTGACTTTCTTGAAACTTCATGGACCAAACTGTACATATAGCAAAGTTCTCTGCCCGATTTGGCTTTCTTGAAACTTCAGGGACCAAACTGTACATATGAAATAATTCTTGTCCAAAAAGATAATATCAGAAGAAGCATGGCCCACGACCTGGACCGGACGGGCGCGGCGGCGGCGCGCGTGTGGGCTTTCCTCGAACCGAAGCACATCTAGGTCCTCCCTCCTTTAAACACATGAGATACCCCTTGGGGTCCCATCAAGCCAACTTTGAGACTTATAAACAAAACTATTCTTTTTTCCCCCACCGATGAGGGAGAATTGGTCTCAATACCACACTTTTACATGTTTCAAACACCTCACTTCGTGGACCAATATCTCTTTCATTTCTCAACGAAATTTGACGATCATTAGCCCTACGACCATCTACTTACTTAGTAGATTATGCACGTGTGAAGAACCGGATTCTCCAACATGCGGAACACTAGTGTTTAAGCCGTTAAAATTGATCGGATACAACTTCCGCCAAAGGCAAATTTCCAACATTATTTCTAAAAATATAAGGATAAACTCCTAACCAAGTGGAGACCACCACCAATAAATTAGTGAAAAATCATCAATATTCATCATCCATTCGCAGGTGGAATGATATAAACTCCAAAAGATCTCTAATCACTACCTTCCAATTGCCATAGCACGCTGCACAACACAATACCGCACTATTTTATTTTATTTTCGCTGAGTGTCAGGTACCTAAATTAGAACCTAGCTAATTAAATTAAATTTGCACCAAAAAGTCTTTATGTTAGAAGTAAATCGCTATCTAATAAAGACAATTTCATAACTAGAATACTCAAACTCAATACTTCTCATTAAAAATAAAGTAGTACTTGTCACACCATCACAGACGTTATTGGCACCCCACTGTCTTTTCGTTTTTAAGCTTTCTAAAAGAAACAAAACAAATCCCCAAAAAAGAGTTACTGTGCTTTAAGAGAAAAACTAAAATAAGACAATGGAAGTAATAAGTAGTAGAGACATATCATATCTGAATGATTTCATAAACATATCCTAACTCATTCAGTTCCAGCTTATTTTGAAGATAAAGCCCACATAGTAGAGTCACAAATATCGCCACTAGTTTTCCATTATGAAAAAAGTATAGATAATGAAGTGACGGGTTACCCTACACGGAATACTTGTGCAGCACCACACGTCTGTCTTGCGCAATATTAATTTACTACAGTAAAAGTTTTTTATATGATGAGTTTATCACTTTTACCATGTTATTAAGTAATGATTATTAGAAAGATATACCGATATTTACTTAGTGAGAAGAAAAAAAAAACAGTTGGGTGCTCTATGTCCTTGATATGTGTGGATTCGGGAGGGTCCGTTGGTTGGACACTAAGTTATTTGTATATTAAATATTAAATTCTGCATAAATAATATTATATTTAAAAATATTTTTTTGCTATGTATAAAATTTAACACCCTCTAATACGATGTTTAGTTTAAAATTTAAAAATTTACATAAAAATTAAAATAACTAATACATAAATAACTAAATCATGCCCCTTAATTATGTGAATAAGTGTGTAAAACTTGAGTTATTTTCCAATTCATCTCTGCATTCTCAAAACAAATTTAAAAATTAAAAATAAATGACGATTTTGTTTTTTTGTTTGGTTGTGGGAGTATATCTTGAGAAATTGATTCACAAATAGTTACATACTCTTTCAATCGTTTACGGCTCTTATCCTTTAGAAATATTAGGAAATGCGAAGTCAAGAGATAAAATCCCACATATAACAAAAATCTAACATATTAAAAGAGGATCTTAAAAAAGGTCACATCCATTTACATAAAACAAAAAAACCAAATCTCCCTTTACAGCAACAAGCCAACAACAATAAAAAAGTGTTGTACCCCATATGTTTTTCCTTCTTCGCCTCAGCACCTCTAAATTCTTCAATTATATAAAGTTATTACCAAAAAAAGAAAATAAAGAACCTACTTAGAATAATTTGACTCCTAAATTAGATTACCCTAATCTAAAAGACCGGTCCCCGTCGTTGACAATTGAATGTAGCATTCCATGAAATGAATATATCAATTAGTGACATCATAGTTGCCAAGGTAGATAATATATCAGTTCCATAAATGAATATATCAGTTAGAGACATCTTAGTTGCCAAGGTAGATAATATATCCGTTAGTGACGTCTTAGTTGCCAAGGTAGATAATATATTGTCTATTAGTAAAAGTTAAAATTCTCTAGGATCAACAAAAATAGAAAGACCAGGCTTTGATTTTGTCCAGTCACCCAGAGACCCGTCACTATAGTCTTCCCCTAATCTTTTTATGCACCATAGGTCCTCGGCGCATGATAGTTTTTTCCAGTGAGGAATTCCTAACTTAAGCGGTTCACAACTTGCTACTTCCGTCACCACCACTCCACAACGCGAATCCCCAGCTAAATTATGAGCAAAATCACACAAGGCCTTAGTTAATTTTATCGATAATGGGCCTTCACCACCAAGCCCATACAAAAAATGAAGCCCAAATGGCCTGAAAACTTCGGGCACTGACGGAACCTTAAGCCACGGAAAAGCCCGGTCCATTAAACGACTCGTCTTAGCTAAACCCTTTGTCACGCGCGACGCGCCTCGAACCTCGAGTTTGAACACGTCCTTACAGTTCCACACACTGAGTACAGCCCATGACTCGGGTTGACCCGTTAGGAACCCGTTCACACCGGGCCAACCCGAATAATGGCCCTTTGGAACTGCTAAAAAGGTACCTAAATTGAGTTTATTGTTGAGAATTGAATCAATGTCTTTAGGAAAAAATTCTGTGGTGGAAAATTTATGGCGATATAGAGTTTCAGCTTCATTTGGGCTGAGCTTGAAGATGGTGACACATGTTGAGATTTTGACCCGGTGAGCGAAAACGGGTTGCACCAGAATGGATGGGGTACGGAATTTGGAGTAGCCACATTTGTGTGTGAAGAGTTTTACAGAGGCGTGGTTGTCGTTTTCAGTGGCTATGTATGAATATTCAGCACCATTTTCAATAAACCATTCCTCCATTTTGCGCACTAATTTTAACCCAATTCCCTTTCTCCTGAAAAAGATAATGGAAAAGACATTTGTTATTGTTGGTCGAGTTTAATTTTTATGGACTCACACATAAAATATTTATACAATCAGAATTATTTATAAATAATTAATAAATAGTAATTGCAAAATAAGTGTGCATATGCACGTCATGATGCAATTGAACATGATAGCTTTGACCTAAATTTTAATATTTATCTTATAATATTCATTAAATATGTATAAATTATAGTAATAATATTTTGATATTGTATAGCCATCTATAAAAATAATAGTCTGTATATATAGAGTATATTAATTTTAATTTGTACATAGCTAATATATGCATATTGACTAGCCATTGTATTTATCTATATCGAATAGCCAATGTGTGTTAAACGCTCATTATTAAGTTAGAATTCAATAATTCAGATAACTAAAATTCCTAACTCATAAATTTAAAATTTTAATTCCGCCTTAATGGCACCAGTGCTGTACTGCATTTCCACTGTGCACCAATTCTCCTGTGGCTGACTGCCTGATCACCATGTTAAACTACAACTAAATTGTGTGAAACAATTTTATATTATTAATATTTATAATCTAAACCTTTTTCAAAATTTTGTTAGTATATGCTACAAACAACTTTATGTTATATACTCCAGTTAGAGAGTCAACTACCCCATCCGTCCCAAAAAAATTGAGTTAGTTTGACTTGACACGATATTTAAGAAATAAAGAAAAAAATTTGAAATGTATGGTCCAAAATAAGCCTTAGATATTTGTGTGGTTATAAATCATCTCATAAAATTAAATTGTTTCTAAATATAGAAAGATATCAATCTTTTGGGGACAAACTAATAAGGAAAGTAGGTCAATCTTTTTGGGATAAAATAGTATAATAATATTTCTTCCGTCCCAAATTATGTGACATCATTTAACTTGACGTAGGGTTTAAAAAAAAGACTTTTTGAAATGTGTGATCAAAAATAATTTTTTTATAAATATATAATTGTAAATTTTTTTTAAATATAGAAAAATAATTTTTTTTAGACAGACCAATAAAATAATGAGGTAATATAAATTGGGGGTGAGGAAGTATAAGAAAAGAGGACAAATTAAATACTCCATATGATGTCATTCGAATGTATCTGTCTTTGGAAAATACTAAACTATCATTTTGGTCATGTCTAAATTAAAATAAAAGTGAAACATACTTTCTTAGTTATGATGAGAAATATAATTATTATAGAGCATAGAAAATTAGAAATGCAAAAGTAGTTATACCGGTGATAAGGAGAGACGCGAAGGCCTAAAATATAGGCAAGTTTAGTGAATACAGGGAGGTGTTTGGTGAAATCGTGATTGTTCTTCACGTCCCTGCACATTCTCTTTCCACACGTAACGGTTTTGATACACCCCCTTATCATCCCTACTATTCCCCTTTTTTCTTCTCCTCCACTGCGCACCACTATCTCTGCCACCTGAAATCATCATGATTTTAATCAGCTAATCAACCATCAAACTATATATACCAATAAAATTTACTCCTTAACGGAAAAAATAAAAATTTTTGAAATATGTGATCTAGAATAAGTCTTATATAAATGTGGGGCTTTAAATTATTTTTAAGTATAAAAAAATGTATATCTTTTTTGGTTGGAACAGATAAAAAAAATAATGTCATATAAATTGAGAGGGTAGTATTACTTAGTTATAATTTGATATCAATGGTCGAGTGAGTTGATGAACTTTGAGTGTTGTAATTTGTATGAAGCAGAGCATTTGAACAGTGAGTTCAATTCAACTGAACGTAAAAAATTACTCCACTAAAATTCAACAAATACTAGAATTTGAAAGTTAAATTCATGGAACGCATATTTATACCAGCATGAGATAGGCAGGAGAATGTCGAACTCTGCAAATTGGGTCACCTAAAAGGTCAGTGAAAAGAGAGAGTTTGCCAGTGGACCCAACTTCACATCTTCTTTCTACCTCTTCCACTTCCTTGCAATCTTTCTTGGCGTTGAACTCCCTCACCACTATTCTCACTTGATCATCATTAAGCACCACCATATTCTCTTTAATTTGAAATTGGTACTAAGTGTTTGTTTATATATATTAACACTATAGAAACGCAGCTTTAAAATATAGAGGTATTTATGTAACGTGTGATAGAGGCAAAAAAAGGCAGCGGGAGAGTTGAAAGAGAGAAAAAGTGTAGCAGCAATAAGAAGAACAGCAAGCAGCTCACGAAAAAGGTTGAAATAAAGGGAGCCGTTAAAAAGCCTTTACTCTTTTTTTTTCTAGGTGTCTCACGGTGAACAGTTGGTTTTGATTTGCAAAATTTGAAGTTTCACAAGGATAATGCCTTACTTCTTTCGCTACAAATTGGCCGCTCACTCCCTTTTATACTGATTTTGGGTGCTCTATCTCCTTGTTGGCAATAAATTGACTCATTATTTACACAAAATCAGCAAATATAGTATTTAAAATTTGTGGGTTAATGATTTACTGCTTTGTATTGTTGGAATTTTTATCTAGAATATACCGAAAATAACTTCTCTGCCTATTAAGATAGAGGTAAGATATTTATGCTATTTTGAATTGTTAAATTTTAAATTAATAATTTTTATATATTTAATATTTTTTATATAATATTAAAATTAAAGCTATCAAATTTGACTGAATCATATTTTTTTCTAGCAAATAACTAAATGATATATAGTTCGGCCAAAAAGAGCTAAGTGATATATATTTCTTATTTAATTATAACTATTACTAAATTTAAGTTAGTTCGATATACTTTTGATAAGCTTATGGCAAGTCCCTTTCGATTCCTTTGTGCAACTCTTCAACTTTCTCATGGGAAGTGTTGAATGGTGATCCTGGTAATGATATGACAGAATTAATTAATATAATTAATTTCACAGAGTATTTATTTAGAGTAATGATCACAAGAAAATACCATAGGAGAAGAAGAAATGGCGGCAGTGGCTGCGGAGTTTCGTTCCACCTGTACTTCTCTCACTCTCTCTAACTTTAATTGCCATCATGACCCCATTTTGTAATCATTGCCTTCTTCAATGCTCAATTTTCTTTTTATAATCACACTAAGCCCCTCAATTAATCTATCCATTTTGCAAATATTTCAGGATCGAATTAGAAATTATAGTATATGCAGGCGGCGGCCATAATTCACGTAAAATCGAATTATCAAGTCGAATTAGAAATTATAGTAACAAAGTTTGATTTATTATTCAGGATCAAATTTAAATCTTTCTATAATTATTATTCGCTATAACAACATTTCACTATAACAGTCTAATTTTCATTGGAATCAATTTTTCATGTTATATTTTACTTCTTTATAACATCATTCTACGTGTAACACCAATAACATTCATTATAACGGTACAATTTTATAAAATTACCTCTCTATAACAGTCATACTCAAATATTGTGTAATAATATTTGTAAGAAGTATATTACGTATGAAAAATAAAATATTAAAATATTTATGATAATCATCATAATGTCATGCACATAGTAAATTTGAATATCTAAAAGGAAAAAGATATATTTCTCATAGTGATCTGATTTAGACTTGAAGTGTTATATTATCGCTAAGAGCCTGGAATTTACGAAACAATCTATAATTATAAAATTCTTACATCAAACTTGAAATTGTATTTAAATTCTCAATTAATTTTAAATGCATATGTTCCTTAGATTTCAATTCTTTTTCGGTATGGTACAACTAGTCATGATTTTATTTGTAATTTATTAGGTTTTTAAATTTTTAATTAATGAACTTTGAAAATCAATTGAGATTGTAAAATTAACAAGTACATTATTTTCGTTTATAGCATAAAAAGTACAGAAAAATAATTATTTGCATACTTTTGATTATAACAGGTAAATGAGATCTAAAAATCAAAAGTCAGTATATATATATATATAACGGCACCTCATTATGATGGTCATGAAATTTTTGGACAAACGCTATCATTATAGAGAGGTATTCAATAATAACCTTTTTCTTTTAAAAAGATATCGCCAAACTCCAGCAAGGGATGTCCACGCTCTCCGTGGACAAGATAGTATCATGGTGCAACATACTCTAATATATATTAACTCAATAAATATATAATATTTTTTGTTTGAAAAATTAATTGAAAGATAGAAAATCTAATGATTACTATAACTTCTTGTTGGATATAATTGCAGTACGAGAAGTAAATAAATATTACAAGTGTTCGAAATGATAAACAAACAAGCCAATATTATAATTGCCGCAAGTTGGTTGAGTCTTGAATCTTGATAACTTGAAATCAAGAAACTCTAAATCTGGATTGTTATAACTGTGGCTGAGTCGAGAGATGACTCTATGTCTTTAAGACAAGATTGCCCCGTATATATGCTTTTACGTTAACGGACAATAGTCTCCCAAGATAAAACAACAACTAATCAACACTACAAAGCAAATAGGTTGATTCTGACGAAGAAAACAAACACGAAACGACTTGCTGAATAATGAAAAAGGGAGGAAGAGTTTTCTGTTTGTCCACTGTTTCTGCTCACGTTTTTGGACTTAGTTTCTGTTGTTTTCGTTCTCTTTTCTGTTTTTGTCTTTTTGTGTAGTCTCAACAATTGAGCCAAAGGCTTCAATATATAGTATAAGGAGGGAGACTTCTCAACTGCCAATTAATGGTTGTTAATAGCCAAGTAATGGCCATTAGTGAGGAGTTAATCAGCCAACTAAATGACTGATTTAATGTGCAACATAAAGGTTAGGGAGGAGTTATGTGCGCTCCAAAAATCAACCCAAACGGCAGGCAGAAACTTTCTGCCTTCCGTCGTTCCCAATTTCATCTTTTCAGAAATTCCAAGGACCAAATTGTAAATATTAAGCAATTTGGGTCCAAAAAGATAATATCAGAAGAAGCCCAAAGCCCCCACGACCCGAGCCCGGACCGGACGGGCGAGTGTGTGTACTTAGCCTCGAACCCAAGCACATCTAGGTCCTCCCTCCTTCAAACACATGGGTTACCCCTTGGGGTCCCAAACCCTTAGCAAATTTTGAGACTTATAAAGAGAACAATTCTTCCTTTTTCCATCGATGAGGTAGATTTGTCTCACACCATATTTCCATGTATCAAACACCTTACTTCATGGACCAATATCTCTTTCATTTCTTAACGAAATTTGACGATCATTGGCCTTACGGTCATCTACTCACTTAGTAGATTATGCACGTGTGAAGAGACAAAGTCTCCAACATGCGGAACCCTAGTGTTTAAGTCATTAAATATGGGTGGACGCACCTCCCCACCAAAGGCAAATTTCCAATACTTCTAAATTAGGACTGTCCAGTTTTTGTAGTAGTAACAAAAATTAGATTACCTCCTTGGTTTTCGAATCTCGACAATCACTACTTCAAGCCTTCAATGATTTTTTTAAAGTACAAGAAGGTAAATTAGGAAGGGGAGTCTTGGAGTAACTGATAAAGTTGTCATGTGACCAGAAGAAGGTCATGGGTTCAAGAAGTGGAAACAGTCTCTTGCAGAAATGTGAGATAAGGCTATGTACAATAGGCCCTTGTGGTTCGGTCCTTCCCCGGACCCTGCGCATAACGAAAACTTAATGCACCGAGCTGCCTTTTTTAAAAGAAGGTAAACTAGGGTATCCTACTTATAGAGAGATTAAAATCCTACACTTTTAAGTGTATATGTGGTAAGCTTTGACCTGAATAACAGGATGATTCAAAAATTTAAAAAGATGATTGTGCTATCACAAAAAAGTGAATTCATTATATAAATTTGACTTAATCAATCTTTAGATTTTTCCTTTAAATTTGTTACGCTTTTGAAATTATAGATTCAACATTAATTTTAAAAAAAAAAGAATAGTACCCCTAATATTTTCTTAGATATGTAGTAGCTACACTGTCAAAAAAATTGGAATTAGTTAAACTCATTGACCATATGATGCATCATCCACTATTACTAGTTTTAATATACACATTAAATTTAATTATATAAAAATTTACGGTGGAAAAAGACATGTAGGGATTTCAATGTGGCAGACTTGAAAGTTTTGAAAAATTAAACTAGACAATGAAAAAAGAAGAAGAAAAAAGCACTGAATTAAAATGCAAGAAGTCATACCAAATCACTTAGAGAGATGCACTGAATTTTAGAATAATATATAAATAAAAAAAATAGACATAAGATTTTAAACTCCTAACTTCATTTAGCTCCTGCATTCAATTATTGTCGCATTATATGAAACTTTGATCTTGGATGCATATATTTTTATTTAAATATTTTTGAAAAAGGGGGAGCATGAGTTCACATGAAGTCGTGAACACATTAACCTCCTAGATACGCCCTTGGCTGTGATTATATTTTTGAGTTCTTTTAAGGACTTTAATTTTCTTCTCATAAAAGAGTTCTTTTTTATAATTCATTTAAGGTAATTTCGAAATTAGATTTTAGATTATTCATGTGGAGCATTGTTTTAAAACATTGTATAATAATTGAATTATTTAGTAAAGACCAATCGCAGCTCCAGTGCCTCTATTCGTCCCATTAAACAAACGCGAGATTCTTTGAATGCGAAAAAGAGAATCCTAATTAAAACAAAATTTCTGGCCATCTCTAACTTCCTCTTATTGATTGATTTTATTATCTCTTTAAAAAGTGACCCTCTTACTCTTTATATATTTATTTTAAGAGAAACTAATGTTACAATTGAATTCTATATTACCACGCACAAAACTGTCTGGACAATGATTGCATTTTAAATGGAAATGTCATGATCATGACCAAAAAATAAATTCACAATAAATATTATTTATATACAAACTCACAACTTCCAAAAATTTCGATGCAACTGCTTACAATTAAATGGAGTTATTTTACTACAGATCTCGATATTTCCAGTTAGACCCTAATTAAAATTGTACTCTACTTGATAATGACCACAAAATAATTGAGCTTATATTTTAAAGACAGAATTGGCTTTAAGGAAAGTGAAACTAAAGAGTTGAGAACAAACTTGTACTACCAATGAGACTTCTAGTTGCCTTTTTGGCAAAATCAAGTCAATTTCACTTGTGAATTGACTTCCTCTCCTTTATTCTTTTTCAATTCAATTAATTAGTTAATTAAAATAATGAAAACGAAGTTCGACTTTCTATCTCAAAAATCTCATAAATTCCTGGATATTCACAAAGAGATGAATCAAATAATGTCTTTATATTAAACTGTCCGACGTTCTTGGCAAACAAATACACGACCCTTGAATCATGGAGAAAATTTGAAGATCAGAATTAAGGAAATAAATAAAATTATAATCACAATATTTATTAATAAAATATTCTTATTTCTTCATTAAAAAAAAGTCCGACTTTCTAAGTAAGTTCCATGGCAAATACTCGAGTGTATTTTTTTTTCTAGATGACATCATTTTTGTATCAATTTTGTGTAATTATTATACTTTTCAAACTTAAGCTAATTAAATACTCAAACTTTTCTATAGACATCATACCAATTAGGTGACATAGTTTTAGCCTCTTAGCAATTCAGCTACTTAATGACTATTATTGTTTACAAAAGATCAGTAAGTGTTAGACCAAGACAAAATTAACATCAGAGGGTTGGTACGACTTTTATTTGTGCAAATAAGAAATTAACACTAAAGTGCATGATGATTGATTTTTTGAAAAAAAAATATTTTAATTTAAGCTTCGTCAAGCATGTACTAGTGAATAGTGTTTTTCCTGTGCTAGAAATTTCGAGTAAGTTTCAAAATATTAAAAAATTGAGTTTCTGGTGACTTAAATTCATTAGTTATGACTTCTCTTTCTTGCTTTAGGCAATTTAGTATTCAGAATTCACTGTCCGAGTAACTCGGATAGTCATCGCATAAGACTCATTAAAAGAAATAAAATAATTCTTAATCTTAAACCTGAAATATATTAACGGAATGAAGAAATTTTAACCATTCCACAGTAGTCCTTAACTACGTTTGACATGATTTTAGAAGTGCATGAAACAGTAGTAAGATACTTGAGAGGCGTCTGCCGAAGAGACGATTCTATTTTACACAACATTATTTATTCCACTTGATCAATGTCTAGACAATCAGCATTGACCATTTTCTTTCTGTGCTTGTTATTTCTATGAAAGCTCTCAGTAAAGGCTCTCCAATTAACTTCATACAAACTTTTAGTATGTATATATAGATTATCAAAAATTACTTCATGTAAAAAATTTCAACACTCTGTTGTTATTGTATTTTTTTTATTTTTTTCCTGATTCCGCTACAACTGATTCCTCAATAAAACTTAATCCATCGGCTCCTTCTTATTTGTTGTCAATAGTACGTTTAATTTGTATCTAACATTTAGCTAAAGATAAACATGCTCAGAAAAGCAAAGAGGAGAAGAATTGAAGATAGTACTTTATAATATTGGTGATGACAATAATTGTACCATATTCCAAAGAATATAGCCGACAATAAAATGCTCATGAAAATGACAATGTCAATACACTTGACGTGATGCCATCTTTGTCTTAACTAATTAAACTTCATTCATTATTCTAAGATTCCACAGTATATATGTTCTACTAATTAATTGGAATGATAATGTACTACTATATGTTGAGATTAGCTTAGCTTAGAAGCTGGATTAGAGCATCTTAGTTTTAGTTGGTTAATTAAGTTGTGTTTATGTTTTATCTTGAGCCGATGGTCTTTTGGAAACAACCGCTCTACCTACCAAGATAGAGGTAAGGTCTGCGTACATTCTACCATCCCCAGACACCACGTTGTGAAATTTCACTGGGTATATTGTTGTTGTTGTAATTAAGTTGTAACAGTATCGGTGATGACATTGTTGTAATTTAGTTGATAGGTAGTTAGTTAGTTGCATATGTTTTCATTCTCCTGTTCCACTTGTATATATGTTGTTATAAATGAAATCAAATGTAGTTTGCATTTGCAAAAATTGCACACACTCTCTCTACATTTTATCTTCCTGCGTAGTTCATCGTCTCACTCTCATTCCACAAGCTCCTTCAATGGAAGTTGTGGATTGAATCAATCAGGATCCTTTGTTTCAATATGGTATCAGAGCTAAGTTTCTTCATCTTTTCGTTCTCGATTCTGAGTGATTGTCTTCAATTCATCTAATTGTTCTTCCTTTTTTCACTAAGCCCTAGCTTTTCTTATTCGAACGAATTCGAGTGATGGCGATTTCATTCTCTTGGTTAGATTCGATCAATTTCATTGTGAATTTTTTATTCTCATTGTGTGTGTTTTCGATCTTCCTTTTTTAATAGAATTCATTTAATGTTTTACCTCAATTTCTTGTCGATCACTATTCTACTTCACTTGGAAGAAATCCAATAGTCTATTCTATTACAAGATTTGTTAATCTTTGGATATCGATCATAAACTCATCTGTTGGTAAGAAATCATGATGGAAACTGTGAATCCGACGATGACGGATCAGCCAACTACGAGTAGAGCCGTCAATATGGGTTAAACCCGTTGGACCGAACCGACCCAACCTGTGATTTGATAGGGTTGAGCTAAGATTCTTGGAGCCCATTTACAAACGAGGTTTTTAGCCCCGCCCGAAAAAGCTCGTTGGTCCGTGGGCTAGAGCGATGGTGGGTTGAATCGGCTCGTGGGCTTAAGTGACGTTGGGTATAAATATCATTACATAAATAATAAAAAATATAATCTACAACAAAAAAAAATTAAAAACAACAAACAGTAAAATTAAAGTCCGGGGCGTACGCTTTATGTTCGGAGCTTACGCTTTTGCGCTCAAGACTTATGCCTCAAACTCTAGGGCGTGCTCCCTATGGATCTACACCTTTTATTTATGTTGTAGAGCATATTTTGTTATCCCCCCCCCCCCCCCCCAAGACTTGCCCAAAAAACGCCTTTGAAAATATTACTTGAGACTTGGTTAGTAAGTTGTAATACCATGTGATATTGTCTTGTAAATATTATCATTTTTAAATTCAAATTTAAATTTAAAGAATTATAAAAAATATTTTTTAATAAAAGGTGGGTTGGCCCGGCCAGTCCCGCAACCCACATAGTGATGGTTGGGTTGACTATTTTATGGCCCATAAAAAGGATGGCTCAGCCTGACCCGTCAAATTTCAAAGCCCGTGTGGGCTGGGTCAGACCGTTTTGATAGCTCTAGATACGGGAAGCCATGGAACCCTAGATTCAGCTAATTCTCTATACATGCATCCATCTGAAAGTGCTAGATCCACTTTCCTTTAGGTGAAATTTGACGGATCAGGTTACAAATCGTGGAGGCGAGGTGTGCTTCGAGCATTGTCGGTAAAGAACAAAACTGAATTCATGAATGGAATATGCCAGAAACCAGAACCAGATTCAGATTCTTATGTGCAATAAGAAATGTGTGATGATATGGTGACATTATGGATGTTGAACTCATTGTCACCAGATCTGATGGACAACCTTCAATAAGTGAACAACGCTAAGAAACTTTGGGAAGAATTAGAGGATATATATGATCCGACCAATGGAGCATAAGTTGTATCAATTGTAAAGAGAAATAAATAAACTTAATCAGGGAACTCTTGACATCACTGAATATTATATAAAGATGAGAAATCTACGGGAGGAGCTGAGCACTTTAGATGCTAATTCTCAATGTAATTCTCTATGCACTTGTGGAGGAAAAGCCAACATGCACAAGGCTAAACAAGATAGGAGACTAGTTTATTTTTTGATAGGGTTAAACGAGGTCTACACAATAGTGAGAGGTAGCATTTTGATGATGAAACATTTGCCAAGCATGGCACATGTCTTCTCCATCTTGATGCAAAAGGAAAAACAAAAGGAAGCTAAGCCTTATAATCGAATGGCCCTTGAATTCAGCTCACTAAGTGCAAGTGGACAAGGAAATACTAGTTTTAGAACAAATTACAATCAACAAAGAATTTTTGGGAGAAACAACATGAATAGTAATATGCACCGGTCAAATTTTTCATCAAACAATCAAATCTGTTTTATGACTACTATAAAAAGCCTGAACACGCAAAAAAAGTGTTTATAGGCTTCATGGATTGTGGATTTCAAGTTTACAAAAGGGAAGAATGTGGCAAATGCATCTAATGTACATGGAACTGGTGGGACATCAACACATACAGAATATGAATAAGAGTTTTGAACAAAGGGCACATAATATGAATCTGTCTAAGGAGCAGTATGATGAGCTAGTGTCCCTCATGGAGAATTTGCAATGTGGGAGTGCAAATGCAAATGCAATATGACTTGTGGAGCAGTAAACCTACCAGGTATTGGTGAAGTTTCATGTAAGTGTATCAAGTTATAAGCTGACTATTTGATAATATATATTCTGGAGCCTCACACCATATGACCTACAACAAGACCTTATTAACCAACAGTAAACTTTTGCCATATTCTTTCTTAGTAACTTTACCAAATGGATACAAAGACAAGGTGACTGAAATTGATGATGTCATTCTTGGTTCAGCATCAACTTTATACAAAGTGTTATTTGTACCTAGTTTTAAATTCAATCTGATCTCTGTGCATTCTCTAGCTTCTCAACTGGAAGGTATGGTCAGTTTCAATAGTTTTTCATGTCTAATACAGGGCCCTTCACTTAAGAGGCCTCTGGAGATTGGTAGAGCAAGAAATGGTATGTACGTCTTGTGTCCAAAGTGTCACAATTGTTGCTCAACTTCTATTGGTAATTGTGGTTCTTTAGTCTCTAGTTCATCATTATTAGTCATAAATGATTGTTACTCAAATTTTGTTGACAATTGTGGTTCTAATTCTTCAGTAGTTGATTCCAACTAATAAAGTATACTATTATCTCAATTTCCATCTGTACAAAAAATTTATCCAAATAATAAAATAGCCAGTATTATAATGAATTCTTTCTTATCTTCTATATCTCATGGAAATGATGTTGATCACTTGTGGCATAGTAGTCTAGGACATGTACCTTTTGTAAAAATGAGGACAATTTCTTCTATACTAGTTACTTTGCACCAAAACTAGTTTTTACTTGTCATGTTTGTCCCATGGCAAGGCAAACAAAACTAGTTTTTTTCTCACAGAACAACTTCAACTACCAGAACCTTTGACATCATTCATGTGGATCGGTCGAGGCCATACCATACACCCACAAATGACCATCACATATACTTCTTGACTATGGTATATGACTATAGTAAATTAACGTGGACACAACTTCTAAAGTGAAAAAGTAGTGCACTTCGAACTATCAAAGCTTTTGTATCACACATTGAAAACTAATTTCAAATACTATCAAATGTATAAGGTCAGACAATAGGTAAGAATTCACCAGTAATTACTCATACCTTCTCTTATGATAAATGACTCATTCAACAAAATGGTGTGATGGAAAGAAAGCATAAATACTTGCTTGAAACTATCAGGGGCACTATTATATCAGTCCAAATCACCCCTGATATATTTGGGAGAATGCATTCAAACAACCACTTATATAATCAATAGATTGACTTCCATTGTTATCAACAATAAATATCCTTTTGAATTACTTTATCAAAAGAAACCAATCTATTCACACTTGAAAGCCTTTGGTTATCTGTGTTTTCCCACAACACTTCAGATCCACAAAGATAAATATAAACCAAGAGCCACACCTCACGTTTTCATTGGATACCCTTATGACACAAAATGATACAAAGTACTAGACTTAGCTACTATGAAGATACACATTTCTAGGGATGTTCTGTTTCATGAAAACATTTTTCCTTTTGCTATTGCTCCTACTGGTTCTAGTTTTGAGTCTGTCATTAGATTGTTAATGCATGGTTCATCTGTTTTAACTTCTACATGCAACCCTCATGTTGAGAGTTCAATGTTAGACAAGAACATTACCAATGATATCATCTTCTTCTCCGATCTACCCAACCAACCATCACCATTACATGCTCACACTGAACATCTTTCACCTAAACCTGATTCTCCCATCACATGTACTCTTACTCAACATGATTCTCTCATCAATCCTAATATTTAAGATTTACCAGAGGCTCCACCTCACATCAAACCACCAGAACAACCTATTTTCCAAACAAACTAACCCAACCTGGAAGTCAGGAGAACTCCCAGACTTCACACTACTCGAACATACCCAAGAGAGTACAATTACAACTTACCAAAATTACAACCACACTTGTCCAATACCAATTCCCATTCAGTGACATCAGGTCCAATTTCATTACCTCTCAATGCCATTTTCTCTCAGACCCAACATGTTATATTTACCACTCTAGATTTCAATAGTCAATAATTAATTAGAAATATTTCTCTTGACTGTGAGTCATCTTCCTATGAAGAGGAAGCATTGAATCCTGCATGATAAACAACTATGACACAAGAGTTTGAAGCTTTGTATACTAATAATACTTGGGACCTAGTAGAGTTGTCTGCAGGTAAGACAACAATAGGGTGAAAGTGAATGTATAAGATCAAGCGTAAAGTTGATGGAAGTGTGAGAAGGTTCAAAGCAAGGCTGGTGGTGAATAGATACACACAACAAGTAGGTATATATTATATTTAAAAAAATTTACACCAGTTGTTAAAATGACTACTGTGAGAACTCTTATCAATTCTGTGAAAAAGGGATAGGATTTATGTCAACTAGATATCAATAATGCATTTCTTCATGGAGACTTATACGAATAAGTATTTATGGAAGCACTTCAAGGACTTGAAATTACCAGCAAGGGGCTTCTTTTACAGGTTGAGAAAATTACTCTATGGCTTGAAACAAGCCAGTAGACAGTGGTATGATAAACTAGTTGATTCATTGTGTTCGAAAGGCTATACACACTCAGTGAGTGATTACTCACTCTTCTACAAAAGAATTGAGCATCAATAGTATTTATGGTAGTCTATATAGATGATGTAATACTCACATGGATAGAGTTAGATGAGACACAATCCTTGAAATCTTTTCTACATCACCAATTTAAGATCAATGATCTAGAAAAGCTTCATTATTTTTTGGGATTGAAAATATTGTACAACCCAGATGGGGTTTTAATCTCTCAAAGAAAGTTCACTGCAGATCTTCTCAAGGAATTTGACTGCATGCATTACTCACTAGTTTTCTCTTCTCTTGATAACACAATTAAACTCGAGCAAGTTGAACTTCCACACAAATACAAGACTTGATATTGCATATAGTGTGCAATATCTTAGCCATTTTATGCAGTCTCCTTGAGAACCACACTTGAAAGCTGCTTTTCATTTACTCAGGTACCCCATGAATGATTCCAAACCTTACATTTTTCTGTCCAACAAACCAGACTACTACATTTCAACATATTGTGATTCTTACTGGGCCTCTTACCCAGACTCAAGGAAGTCTGTGAGTGGATATCTTATTTTCTTAGGGGATTGTCCCATTAGTTGGAAGTAAAGAAGCATACCACCATTTCTTTACCCTCAGCTGAAGCTGAATACAGAGCACTCAGAAAGGTGGTTGGTGAGCTTGTTTGGATGGAAAAACTCTTGACAGAATTAACTATATCTTGCCAGTTACCCATTATAGTGTATTGAGATAGTCAAACAACAATGCACATAGATAAAAAATCAATTTTTCATGAAAGGCCAAGCACATAGAAGTTGACTGTCATTTTGTGAGAGACAAGATGCTTGAAGTATTTCCACAACAAATCAGTTAACTGATATTTTCACCAAGGCATTAATTGCAGACATTTCTCCATTTTGCGCAAGTTGGCAGTGGACAACTCCCTTCCAACTCGGGGGGGGGGGGGGGGTTGGGGGTTGATATTAGCTTAACTTAACTTAGCTTAGCTTAGCTTAATTTTAGTTAGTTAGTTAATTATGTTGTAATAATGTCAATAGTGGAATTACTGTAATTTTGTTGATATGTAGTTAGTTCCTGTTGGAAATTAGCCTTTGGCGGGAGTTGCGACCGACCAACTTTAACGGCTTAAACACTAGTGTTACGTATGTTGGAGAATCTGGTTCTTCACACATGCATGATCTACTAAGTACGTAGATAATTGCAGGGCCAAGAATCGTCAAATTTCATTGAGAAATGAAAGAGATATTGGTTCACAAAGTAAGGTGTTTGAAGCATGAAAAAGTGTGGTGTGTGATCAATTCTCCCTCATCGGTAGAGGAAGAAAGAATTGTTGTGTATATAAGACTCGAAATTGGTTTGGGGCTTGGGACCCCAAGGGGTATCCCATGTGTTTAAAAGAGGGAGGACCTAGATGTGCTTCGGTTCGAGGAAAGACCACCGCCTTGTGCGCCGCCGCCTTGCTTGCGTCCCGGATTCAGGGTTCAGAGTTTGGGTTCACGGGTTCCACGGGACCACGCAGGCGTGGGTGGGCCTTCTGATATTATCTTTTTGGGCCAAAGAACTTTGTCAGAAGTACAGTTTGATCCCAGAAGTTTCAGATGTACAGTTTGGACCAGAATTCTTTCAGATGTAAAGTTTGGTCCCTGAAGTTTCAAGATGTACAGTTTGGTCCCTGAAGTTTCTAGAAAGATAGAATTTGGACGGTCAAAGCAGAAACACCACAGCACTCAATTCAGCCATTTATTTTGGCTGAATTACTCCTCCTATAATGGCCAATCCGTTGGTGTTCTTCACCATTTATTTTGGTGACATTACCACCTCCATAATGGCCATTACTTTGCCAGTAATGACACTTATGGAGGCAGTTTTGCTGCTCCTCCCTCACCTATATAAACATCCCTTACACCATTGTTGAGGCACACTTACAATATACACAAAAATACACAAGCAAAACAGTTTCTTCCTACATCTTCCAAGCATCATTTCGTTACTCAATATTCTTCATGGTAGCATTTGAGTTTTCTTTGCTCAAGTGTTCCATTGTTGTTTTATCTTGGGAGACAAATTGTCCAGGACGTATAAATGATACATACGGGGCAATATTGTCTTAAGGATAGAGTGCCACACTCGACTAAGCAAAAAACAATTTTTCAGTTTTTCTTGTTCATCTTTGTAATTTTCAGTTTTCTAGTTGAATTGTAATTTCAATTCTTACATAAGCAGTTACTTGTAATTTCCGTTCCTGCAATCCTTTGTAAACCCAACAACTTAAGACAATATTTGCTTACGATAAATGCAATAACATGACTGGAAATATGACAGATATTGCTGCTACTGCTGTTGCCTCTCGAGGCAACGCGTTCGCTTCCCGCCATCGCCGCCATCGCCAAGGCGATAACTCCGCCGCTTTCATCGCTGCTGCCGCTGCATCGCTCAAGGCGAACACTGCTGCATCCCCGACTGTTGCAGCTCCCCCCTCTACTTCCCAGCACCATGATCGCCCTGAAAAGTTCATGGGATCAGAATTTAAGAGATGACAGCAAAATATGTTGTTCTACTTAATAGTTATGAGCATGGCCGGTTCCTTACGGAAGATCCTCCACAAGCTGGAGATGAAATGGACTCTTCGCCTGCTGAAACGGGTGAAGGGGGCCTTGGTATCCATGTCGTTAACGGCATGAAGATGGTTTGTGATGCGTGGAATCATAGCGATTTCATGTGCAAGAACTATATACTGAACTGCTTGACAGACCCTCTCTACACGGTCTATTGTACCGTTGGCACTACCAAAGAGTTGTGGGAAAAACTGCAAAAGAAGTACAACGCACAAGATGCGGGTACTAAGAAGTTCATCGTTGGGAAATTTCTAAAATTCCAAATGGTGGACAGCAAGACAGTGATGTCCCAAGTCCAGGAATTCCAAATGATTTTACATCACCTGGATTTGGAAGGACTGAAGCCAAACGAGCAGTTTTTGGTTGCATCGCTGATTGAAAAGTTACCTCCTTCATGGAATGAGTTTATGAGTTACTTGAAACTCAAGACAAAGGAGATGACATTTGAAGAGCTTGTTATCAAACTGCAAATCCAGGAAGATAATAAGAAGACCTTGCCAAAGGGTAGACAACATGCTGAGGCAAAGACGAATCTGGCTGAGGCCAAAGGGAACTCAAGCAAGAAACGGAAATTCCAGAAAGATGGCAAAGCCCCCGCAGCGGAGATGTTCAGAGGTAATTGTCATCACTGTGGGAAACCTGGTCATAGGATCAAGGAATGCCGCAAGCTCAAGACTGAGCAACAACATAAAGCCAAGTCGAAAGGCAAGGCTCAAGCTAACGTCGTCAAGGACACGCTCCTGGATGACATGATTGAGGATTTATCGGTCGTGGTGCTAGAATCCAACTTGGTTGAGAATCCGATGCAGTGGTGGGTGGACACAGGTGCAACAAGACACATCTGTTCCAACAAAAATGTCTTCTCCACGTACACTCCGGTCACCGACAAGAAGCTGTTCATGGGCAACAACGCTTCCTCGGACGTGCTAGGGGTTGGAAAGGTGGTCCTGAAGATGACTTTTGGCAAGGAACTCACTCTGAAGGAAGTGATGCACGTCCCAGAAATTAGAAGAAATTTAGTTTCTGGACCTTTATTGGTTAATGCTGGTTTTAGGCTAGTGTTTGAATCCAATAAGTTTGTACTCGCTAAAAATGGCACATTTGTAGGGAGAGGCTTCGTCTGTGAAGGCCTATTCAAAGTGAATGCCATGTCTGTATTGCGTCAAGGAAATAAAGTTGAACCTTCTTCTTATTTGCTTGAGTCTTCTAATTTATGGCATCATAGATTAGGACACGTTAACTACAAGTCTATTCAAAGGCTGGTAAAGATAGAGTTGTTTCCGTCTATCGACGTAAACCCTCAACATAAGAGTGAGGTGTGCGTAGAGGCAAAACTCACGAAGCTTCCTTTTTGATCCGTCGAAAGGAATACCATTCCTCTAGAACTTATTCACACAGATATATGTGATTTGAAGTTTGCACGAACTAGAGGGGGGAACAAGTACTTTGTGATTTTCATTGACGATAGCACAAGGTATTGTTAGCTTTACTTGTTAAGAAGTAAGAATGAAGCCTTTGAAGCGTTCTGACGTTACAAAGCAGAAGTTGAGAACCAACTTAGCCTACGGATTAAATCCATTCGTAGCGATAGAGGGGGAGAATATGTAGCGCCTTTTGAGGAATACTGTGCCCAAGAAGGCATTATTCATCAAATGACGGATCCATACTCACCTCAATCAAACGGTGTAGCGGAACGTAAGAACCGCACATTAAAGAAAATGATGAATGCCTTGCTTATCAATTCCGAACTTTCCCAAAACATGTGGGGAGAAGCCGTCCTTACCGCTAATACGATTCTTAACAGAGTCCCACATAAGGGTAAGGACAAAACTCCATATGAATCATGGAAAGGAAAGAAACCCACCTACAAATATTTTAAGGTGTGGGGTTGTTTGGCAAAGGTTGAAACCCAAGCCAAAGCAGGTCAAGATTGGGCCTAAGACTGTAGATTGCATATTCATCGAATATGCAATTAACAGTAGTGCTTATCGCTTCTTAGTGCATAAGTCATATATTCCAGATATCCACCAGGGTACAATTATGGAATCAAGGAATGCTTTATTCTTTGAAGATATATTTCCTAGAAAGGAAAAAGACATAACCTCTCGCAAACGAAGTTATGCACAAAGCTCTCAATCACCGGGAGTCCTTGACTGCCCGGATCTAGATGGTTCAGATCTAGCGAATCTCGAGGTGGCTGAACATCCGGAATCTAGTATTCCAGATTCTCAGAACTTGGAGACTCTAGAGATGGATCTAAGGCGAAGTAAAAGGGCCAGGAAGGATAAATCCTTCGGTCCTGACTTTGTAGCTTATATGGTTAATGATGAACCAAGGACAATTGCTAAGGCGTTGTCAACTCCAGAAGTACCGCTCTGGAAATAAGCTATTGAGAGTGAAATAAGCTACATTCTGCATAACCATACTTGGGAGTTGGTTGATCTTCCTCCGGGAAATAAACCGTTGGGGTGTAAATGGATACTCAAACGGAAATACAAGGCAAATGGGTCTATAGACAAGTACAAGGCCAGGTTGGTAGTCAAGGGCTATCGACAGACAGAAGGCTTTGACTACTTTGACACATACTCTCCGGTATCCCGGATGACATCCATACGGGTATTCATTGCGATCGCAGCTTTGCGTGACCTTGAGATACACCAGATGGATGTTAAGACAACCTTCCTAAACGGTGATTTGGAAGAAGAAATTTATATGGACCAACCCGAGGGGTACGTGGTTCAAGGGCAAAAGAAGAAAGTTTGTCGACTTATCAAATCTCTGTATGGGCTGAAACAAGCCTCGAAGCAATGACACAAAAAATTTGATAGTACTCTACTATCGAAGGGGTTCACCATTAATGAGTGTGATAAATGTGTTTACACGAAAGGTAACTCTGACTCATTTGTTATGATATGCCTGTATGTAGACGACATGTTGATCACATGAAGTAGTCCTAGGGTAATCCTAGAGACTAAGAACATGTTGAAACAATGCTTCGACATGAAAGATATAGGTATCGCAGATGTCATCCTAGGGATTAAAATCTCTAAGAAGTCTGACAGACTGGTCTTATCTTAGTTTCACTATATCAAGGATGTTTTGAGAAAGTTCAAGATGTTAGACAGTTCACCGATAGCGTCACCAATGGATACAAATCAAAAGCTTGATAAAAATCTTGGTGCACCTGTATACCAGGAGCGATATGCACAGGTGATCGGTAGTTTGATGTATATAACAAACTGCACCCGACCTGATATTGCTTACGCAGTCAATAAGTTGGCTAGGTTCACCCGTAATCCGAGTGATAATCACTGGAAGGCATTGAATCGGGTATTACAATACCTGAAATACACGTTAAATTTTGGGTTACACTATTCGAGATATCCAGCTGTACTTGAGGGGTACAGTGATGCAAACTGGATATCTGATATAGAGAACACCAAGTCCACCAGTGGGTATGTCACGACCCGACCCGACGGGCCGCGACTAACCGCCCTAATGACGTTATTACACTAACCTGTCACACATAATCCAACTAACACTTAATGAGTCTGAAATTCGGCAGCATAACGCTGCAATAACAACATATGCCAGGGTAGGCGAGCCGACAAGGCCGCTTTACCTCGAATGTACCCGCCTCCCGAGGAGTCACAACTAGCCAACACAATATACGTGCAAGCCGACAAGGCCGCCAATGTATAATATAACATATACACTGAACACCCCAACATAGAGTACAATGATATGGCTGACCAAAACAGAGTTATAACCCTTACATAAGTACAACCCACCACTGTCTACAGACCTCTATAAGAAGAACAACGACATATGACGGGACAGGACCCCGTCGTGCCCCTAACTATACATAAATAAAAAAGATAGGGTTCCGTACAAAAATGGTAAAGCTCTGGATCAAAGGAGCTCTCCAAACAAATTGCAGAACCTAAACCGAGGATCACCAAATCGAGCACATGTACTGCGGGCATGAACGCAAACCCGAGGAAAGGGGGGTCAGTACGAAATAATGTACTGAGTATGTAAACATGAAATACTGCATATGAGATCATAAGTAGCCAACAGAAACAGGAGATCAGTATAAAAGTCAGGATCCAAATCCAACTGTGTCATAAACAATAAAAGTCAGTTGCCTTATAAAAATGAGAGTCAAGTCAAAAAAACATGAGTGCCTGTCCATATACATATATATATATATATATATATATCTGTAACGTAACTCGGCCCACTAGTGAGGGACTCGGTGGAATCATATCATAACCCGGCCCATGCTGAAACTCGGTAAAGTCATATCTCATCTATGGATCCATCCTACGTAACCCGACCCTCTACTGAGGGTCTCGGTGAAAAATGCAAGGTTGTGCACGAACGTAACCCGGCCCGGGACTCGGTGAGGTGAAGTAGTAACACTTAGCACGAGTAGATATCATGAGTAACCATATTCAAGTAAAAATTGTCATCTGACTCTCAATAAAATCATTGTAATAATGTCATAATAAACTCTTTGGTGAAAAATCATAGGCACTTCTCATAACAATCCTCTTTAGGAATTTAACTGTATAAGAATCAAGTACGTCCGCCGTACCTTAATTAAATAAAAATCATGCCAAAGAAAGAAGGAATAGTTCACATACCTCTTAGACGAACTAATCAACTCTATATTAGAGTACGTCTCGATTTAGAACTTCAACCTATAATAATGGTAATACGTTCGTCAATTCTATGATCGCTAGCATACTTTATATCGAATAACGACTTCTTATTTTATAAAAATTCGGGCAGCACTTCCCCTGTTTATACATGTTTCCACAACTTCCAAACGAGGCTAATAACATCAATAAACAAGCACCAATTAAGGGCACAACCAAGATAACAATAAAGGGAATTTATACACTCACTTCTCAAGTAAATTTAGCCTCTTAATCCACCTTAAAAATAGCCCACAAAACAGCCCATATACATCACAACATGTCCAACAATTTCATACAAGTTCTTGGCCACAACATGTCATAATTCCATAACTCTTATCTTAATTCCTATAATTCAATTTCGGATTTTAATACTTCCATATAACTAATTCCAACTAAATCTCCACGTTTCCTTTCAATTTCATCATGCAATTAGTGATAATAATAACAACAATAACCAACGAATCCAACAACACCAAAATCTGTCCCAAATTGGCAACTAGCCCAAAATTGTCACATGCAATGCTTAAATTCCAATTCTTCCTTAACACAAATTTATTACCTTAATTGTAACAACATGCATTCCAATTATATCATAGAAAGAAGAATTTTTATACCTCAAATTCGTCCAAACAGTCCGCAAATTTTCTGCCACTGTTTGTCCGAAAATTCCCCACTGTTTTGTAATTTTTCTCCTCCTTTTTGTTCACTTCTTCAACTCCAATTGACATGCAAGTGTTCTACAATGTTAAGACATCATCCCTACACGTTTTTCTTCCAAAATTTCATCCCAAAAATCTCAATTTTCTGGGCAGATTTCGGCCAAGCAGTGGCTGTTTTGCCACTGTTTTTGGTGTTGTTTTGCTTCTAATTTTTGGTGAAAATGTAGTCTAGGAAGAGAAGATAAAAACCTTAATTTTGGTTATGGGTGGAGGGTGATTTTCGGATGAGTTTAGAGGAGAGAATGAGAGGAGAGTTATTTTTTTTGTTTAAGTGTAGAAGAAGATGAAGAGGTAAGTGTAAGTTTATAAGAAAAAAATCTGATTTTTCCTTTACACTTTGGCCCCCAAGTTCTTCAATTAGTAAATCTCAAACCCACTTCTTTTAATTCCCGAGAATTTCATAAGCCTCGTATCCTCAATGTCATAATTTTATAATACAATACTATTCCATAACTCCATTGGAATAAATTCAACTACTAGGATTAATTCTCGTCGTCACGTGTATAGCACTAAAGAAAAACTATTCCGGAATAGCATCCGTTTATACACTAATTTCCCGTATTAACATATGTAAGCGTTCCTTATATTCAATATCTGAATCTTGCTTCCTTAATGACGTTCTTAATTATCGTCTTAATCTTACGAGGTGTAACATACTTCCCTCCTCAAAAACATTCATCCTCGAATGTTCATAACAGGTCTAATGCTAGAAACATTTCGGCAGAGTTTCCTTTATAACTATGCCTATCCGCCTATATTCAGCCAACCAACAGATGCCACACGGGGCCACAATTTATCACACATATGCCATTCACCAATTACAATAATCAAATGAGGAGTTGAATTGAATTACCTGGAGGCACATGGAACAAATGAGGATACTTCTTCTTCATCTCATCCTCTGCCTCCCAAGTCATTTCCTCTCTATTGTGGTTCCTCCACAATACCTTGACGGAAGCCACATCCTTCGTCCGTAATCTCCTGACCTGGCGATCAAGTATGGCTACGGGGCTTTCCTCGCAGGACAACTCCTCTGTCACCTGGACGTCATCTACTGGGAAGACTCTGGAAGGATCACCAATACACTTACGCAATATAGATACATGGAAGACTGGATGTACTACTTCCAAATCAGGCGGTAGATCCAACTCATAGGCAACCTTGCCTATCCTACGAATGATCTGGTAAGGCCCAATGTACCTTGGGCTAAGCTTCCCTTTCTTGCCAAACCTCATCACACCCTTCATGGGTAACACCTTTAGGAACACCCAATCATCAACCTGAAACTCTAAGTGTCGACGTCGATTATCAGCATATGACTTTTGTCGACTCTGTGCTGCTAATAACCTCTCCTGAATGAGTTTCACCTTATCAACAGTTTGCTGAACCATGTCTGGGCCGATCAACTTAGTCTTACCTACATCAAACCAACCAATAGGTGATCTGCACTTCCTCCCATATAAAGCCTCATACGGTGCCATCTGGATGCTAGAATGGTAGCTGTTGTTATAAGCAAACTCAATGAGTGGTAAATGGTCATCCCAACTACCTCTGAAGTCAATAATACAGGCCCTCAGCATATCCTCTAATGTCTGGATCGTACGCTTTGCCTGCCCGTCCATCTGAGGGTGAAATGCTGTGTTGAGACTCACTTGTGTCCCCAATCCCTTCTGGAATAATCTCCAGAAGTTAGCTATAAACTGAGCTCCTCAGTCTGATATAATAGATGTGGGAACCCCGTGCAGTCTCAATATCTCCCTGATGTACAGCCTAGCATAGTCCTCAGCTGAGTAAGTAGTCTTCACTGGAAGAAAATGGGATGATTTCGTCAGCCTATCCACGATAACCCATATGGAATCACACTTTCGCTGAGTACGAGGTAAGCCTGTAATGAAGTCCATATTGATCACTTCCCACTTCCAAGTCGGGATCTCAATCTCCTGTAATAATCCACCAGGCTTCTGATGTTCAACCTTAACTTGCTGACAATTCGGGCACTGGGCAACAAATTCCGCTATGTCTCTTTTCATGCCATCCCACCAATACAAGCATCTAAGGTCATGGTACATCTTCGTCGATCCTGGATTAATGGAATAACGGGCATTGTGTGCCTCTCCCATAACCTGCTGTCGTAGCCCTAAAACATCAGGTACACATAATCTGCCCTCATACCTCAGCACATCATCAGGTGTAACCTCAAATAGAGTATTTCCCTTTCGGAGAGCTGCATCTTTATACCGGGCCAGAACATGATCCTCATACTGATGTCTATTTACCTCTTCCACAATAGAGGACTCCGCAACATCCCGAATAAGAATCCTGATATCTCCTGAATCCGCCAACCGGACTCCAAGATTCGCTAGCCTATGTATCTCACGAACCATCTTCCTTCTGTCTGGCTGCACATCCGTCAAGCTACCCATGGATCTACGGCTAAGAGCATCTGCCACGACGTTGGCTTTTCCCGGGTGGTACAAGATATCAACATCATAGTCCTTTAGCAACTCTAACCACCGCATCTGTCGTAGGTTCAACTCCTTCTGCTTAAAGATATATTGGAGACTCTTGTGATCCGTATAAATATCAACATGAATCCCATACAAATAATGTCTCCAAATCTTCAAGGCATGAATCATCGCTGCTAGCTCCAAATCATGAGTGGGATAATTCTTTTCATGTTTTCTGAGCTGTCGGGAGGCATAAGCTATGACTTTGCCATGCTGCATCAACACACAACCTAGTCCAATGCCTGAAGCATCACAATAAATGACATAACCATCCGGTCCCTCAGGAAGAGTCAGAACTGGAGCCGTAGTCAATTTATCCTTCAACAACTGGAAAATGTGCTCACAAGCATCCGTCCACTGAAACTTAGCTGCCTTCTGGGTTAGCCTAGTCAAAGGCGCTGAGATCGAGGCAAACTTCTTCACAAACCTTCTGTAATACCCTGCTAGCCCCAGAAAACTGCGAACCTCAGTAGGTGTCGTAGGTCTGGGCCAAGTCTTCACCGCCTCAATCTTCTGTGTATCCACCCGAATACCATTAGCCCCAATAATATGCCCCAAGAATGCCACCGAAGTCAACCAGAACTCACACTTGGAAAACTTGGCATACAACTGCTGGTGCTGGAGGACCCTCAGTACCGTCCTCAAATGGTCTGCATGCTCCTGCTCTGAACGGGAATAAACCAGGATATCATCAATGAATACAATGACGAACATGTCTAAGAACGACCTGAATACCTGGTTCATCAAATCCATAAACACTGCTGGAGCATTGGTTAGTCCAAAAGACATCACCCTAAACTCATAATGTCCATATCGGGTTCTGAATGCTGTCTTTGGAATATCTGCCTCCCTTACCCGCACCTGATGATAACCTGACCGCAAGTCTATCTTTGAGAAGCACTTAGCACCCTGCAACTGGTCAAATAAATCATCAATCCTGGGAAGGGGGTACCTGTTCTTGATGGTTACCTTGTTCAGCTGCCTATAATCCATACACATCCGCAGTGATCCATCTTTCTTCCTCACAAATAACACTGGTGCTCCCCATGGAGATGTACTTGGCCTAATAAAACCTTTCTCCAACAAGTCTCTCAGCTGCTCATTCAACTCCTTCAGCTCTACAGGTGCCATTCTATAATGAGGAATGTATATAGGTTGGGTACCTGGCAATACATCTATACTGAAATCTACCTCCCGCTCTGGAGGGAGACCTGGAAGATCATCCGGGAATATATCCGGAAACTCACTAACTACCGGAACTGTCTGAAGAGCCGGTACCTCCGCTTCTGTATCATGCACCCGAACCAAATGATAGATACAACCTTTTCTGACCATCTTCCTTGCCTTGAGGTATGAAATAAACTTACCCCTACGATGTCGTCTTTGCATTCCCTTTCTATTCTATAACTGGCTCGCCTGGGAACTGAAATCGAACCAACTTCTCTCTACAATCAACATTGGCAAAACAAGAAGCCAACCAATCCATGCCCATAATGACATCAAAGTCGGCCATATCCAACTCTATTAAATCTGCTAAGGTATGACAGCTATATATCACCACCGAACATTTTTTATACACACGCTCAGCTATAACCGAATCTCCTACCGGTATAGCTACCTCGAATGGTTCTATCGGCTCAGATTCTATCCCTATTCTATTAGCAACAAGAGGGGATATGCAAGACAAGGTGGAACCTGGATCTATCAACGCATATACATTACAGAAAAAGACCGATAGTATACTTGTAACAACATCTGGTGACGCCTCCTGATCACGTCTACTGGCCAAAGCATATATGCGGTTTGAAGGACCACCGGAACTAGAAACTCTGCCACGACCTCTACCACGGCCTGCAGGCGTCTGACTACCCCACTCGGTGGGGCGCATAGCTATAGATGACGACGAACCAGCACCCGACCCCGTAGGCCAAGCCAGCCCACCTGAACCACCTATGTTGGGACACTCTCTCATCATATGGTCCTGACGGCCGCAAGAGAAGTAAGCACATGTGGTCGAACGATATTCCCCAATATGAAACTTACCACACTGAGAGCACCGAGGATAAGGTGGTCTCAACTGACTAGGGCTCCTGTTCCTCTGAGAACCCGAAGCCCTGGAGCTTTGTCCGGCTCCTGAATACCCGGAGTGGTCGAACCTCCTGCCCGTATACTGTAGATGAGCACTCTGTGCTGGCTGAGATGAATATCTCGACTGATCTTTGGGCTGCTCGCCTCGAGACTCGCTGAATAAGCCGCCGACCTAGCCCTCTTATCTTTGGTCCCGTCATGACCTCTGTCTGGTTGTCCCCTCTATGTCGGTTCTCAACCCCCTGTGCATATGCCTGGACACGAGCAATATCCATACCCGCTGAAGAGCTACCGCCATACAACCATCGATCAGATAATGGTCCAAATTTCATCACAAAGCGATGCACCCTATCTCGCCATATCTGCTACAATAGTGGGTGCATATCGGCCAATGAATCAAACTCCAGGCTATACTCACGAATGGTCCCGCCACTGCCTTCAATCAGAAGAATCTGTCCACTCTAGCTCTCCTCATCTCTGGAGGCAAGAAGTGACCAAGGAAGGCCTCTGTAAACTCATCTCATGTAGCTGGGGGAACATCCTCTCCCCTAGACAACTCCCAAGACTCATACTAGTTTGTAGCTATATCCCGCATTCTATATGAAGCCAACTCCACATACTCAGTATCTGAAGCCCTGATTATCCTCAAGGTACGTTACATCAGCCGGATAAACTCCTGCGGGTCCTCCTCGGGCTGAGACCCGAAAAACTCTGGAGGGTTACAACTCAAGAAATCACGAACCCTCAAACTGTCAGACCTAGGGTCGACTCCTGGTCCCTCGCTCGCGGTTCGCCTCGCTACCAAGCTAGTCAAGAATCGCATCTCTCATGGCCTTGTCCTTCGCCTCCCAAGAACTGGAGGCTCAGTCTTTGGGGCCTCGAAGCTGTGATGGTGCCCCTCAATCGAGCCTCTGGTGGTGGCGACGAAGCAAAGCTCGTCCACTGAGGCATAGTCTCCGGCATAGACTGGGTACGGGACCTAGTAACTCTCTGAATCTGGCTGGTATCCCCCGCTGTAGACTTGCCCTTCTAGGCCGTTGTCGCCTTCTTCGGAGGCATAGCTGTAAACATCGTAAGTCATCAGAAAGGAATTATCCTAATAACATAGCTCTATTGCACGATCTAAGAGATGAAAGAATAGAAACCAATCCTAGATGCCCTGCAGCCTCCTGCGTATAAGTATGGTGCACAACATACCTATACGCAAGACTCTACTAGACACGGTCTGTAGACATTTCGAGGACTAACTGCTTTGATACCACTTTATTAACGACCCGACCCGACGGGCCGTGACTAACCGCCCTAATGACGTCATTACACTAACCTGTCACACATAATCCAACTAACACTTAATGAGTCTGAAATTCGGCAGCATAACGCTGCAATAACAACATATGCCAGGGTAGGCGAGCCGACAAGGCTGCCTTTACCCCCGAATGTACCTGCCTCCTGAGGAGTCACAACTAGCCAATACAATATACAGGCAAGCCGACAAGGCTGCCAACAGATAATATAACATATACACGGGAACACCCCCAACATAGAGTACAATGATATGGCTGACCAAAACAGAGTTATAACCCTTACATAAGTACAACCCACCACTGTCTACAGACCTCTATAAGAAGAAGAACGACATATGACGGGACAGGACCCCGTCGTGCCCCTAAATATACATAAATCTAAAAGATAGGGTTCCGTACAAAAATGGTAAAGCTCTGGATCAAAGGAGCTCTCCAAACAGCTGCGCAGGAACCTAAACCGGAGGATCACCAAACTGAGCACATGTGCCTGCTGGCATGAACGCAGCCCCCCGAGGAAAGGGGGGTCAGTACGAAATAATGTACTGAGTATGTAAACATGAAATACTGCATATAAGATCATAAGTAGCCAACAGAAACAGGAGATCAGTATAAAAGTCAGGATCCAAATCCAACTGTGCCATAAACAATAAAAGTCAGTTGCCTTATAAAAATGAGAGTCAAGTCAAGAAAACATGAGTGACTGTCCATATATATATATATATATATATATATATATATATATATATCTGTAACGTAACCCGGCCCACTAGTGCGGGACTCGGTGGAATCATATCATAACCCGGCCCATGCCGGAACTCGGTAAAGTCATATCTCATCTATGGATCCATCCTACGTAACCCGACCCTCTACTGAGGGTCTCGGTGAAAAATGCAAGGTTGTGCACGAACGTAACCCGGCCCGGGACTCGGTGAGGTGAAGTAGTAACACTTAGCACGAGTAGATATCATGAGTAACCATATGCAAGTAAAAATTATCATCTGACTCTCAATAAAATCATTGTAATAATGTCATAATAAACTCTTTGGTGAAAAATCATAGGCATTTCTCATAACAATCCTCTTTAGGAATTTAACTATATAAAAATCAAGTACGTCTGCCGTACCTTCATTAAATAAAATTCATGCCAAAGAAAGAAGGAATAGTTTACATACCTCTTAGACGAACTAATCAACTCTATATTAGAGTATGTCTCGATTTAGAACTTCAACCTATAATAATGGTAATACGTTCGTCAATTCTATGATCGCTAGCATACTTTATATCGAATAACGACTTCTTATTTTATAAAAAATCGGGCAGCACTTCCCCTGTTTATACATGTTTCCACAACTTCCAAACGAGGCTAATAACATCAATAAACAAGCACCAATTAAGGGCACAACCAAGACAACAATAAAGGGAATTTATACACCCACTTCTCAAGTAAATTTAGCCTCTTAATCCACCTTAAAAATAGCCCACAAAACAGCCCATATACATCACAACATGTCCAACAATTTCATGCAAGTTCTTGGCCACAACATGTCATAATTCCATAACTCTTATCTTAATTCCTATAATCCAATTTCGGATTTTAATACTTCCATTTAACTAATTCCAACTAAATCTCCACGTTTCCTTTCAATTTCATCATGCAATTAGTGATAATAATAACAACAATAACCAACGAATCCAACAACACCAAAATCTGTCCCAAATTGGCAACTAGCCCAAAATTGTCACATGCAATGCTTAAATTCCAATTCTTCCTTAACACAAATTTATTACCTTAATTGTAACAACATGCATTCCAATTATATCATAGAAAGAAGAATTTTTATACCTCAAATTCGTCCAAACAGTCCGCAAATTTTCTGCCACTGTTTGTCCGAAAATTCCCCACTGTTTTGTAATTTTTCTCCTCCTTTTTGTTCACTTCTTCAACTCCAATTGACATGCAAGTGTTCTACAATGTTAAGACATCATCCCTACATGTTTTTCTTCCAAAATTTCATCCCAAAAATCTCAATTTTCTGGGCAGATTTCGACCAAGCAGTGGCTGTTTTGCCACTGTTTTTGGTGTTGTTTTTGCTTCTAATTTTTGGTGAAAATGTAGTCTAGGAAGAGAAGATAAAAACCTTAATTTTGGTTATGGGTGGAGGGTGATTTTCGGATGAGTTTAGAGGAGAGAATGAGAGGAGAGTTATTTTTTTTGTTTAAGTGTAGAAGAAGATGAAGAGGTAAGTGTAAGTTTATAAGAAAAAAATCTGATTTTTCCTTTACACTTTGGCCCCCAAGTTCTTCAATTAGTAAATCTCAAACCCACTTCTTTTAATTCCCGAGAATTTCATAAGCCTCGTATCCTCAATGTCATAATTTTATAATACAATACTATTCCATAACTCCATTGGAATAAATTCAACTACTAGGATTAATTCTCGTCGTCACGTGTATATCACTAAAGAAAAACTATTCCGGTATAGCATCCGTTTATACACTAATTTTCCGTATTAACATATGTAATCATTCCTTATATTCAATATCCGAATCTTGCTTCCTTAATGACGTTCTTAATTATCGTCTTAATCTTACGAGGTGTAACAGGGTATATATTTACAATTGGTGGTGGAGCTGTGTCTTGGAAATCCTCTAAGCAAACTTGCATCGCCCGATCCACGATGGAATCGGAGTTTATTGCTTTAGACAAAGCAGGAGAAGAAGCTGAGTGGCTTCATGACTTCTTAGAGGATGTTCCATGTTAGAACAAACCCGTACCTTCGGTAATGATCCACTGCGACAGTCAGTCGGCTCTACGAAGGGCACGGAATGCTATGTACAATGGCAAGTCTCGTCATATTCGACGGAGGCATAAGACCGTTAGGCAACTGATCACCACGGGTATAATATCCATTGACTACATTAAGTCAAAGGATAATATAGCAGACCCATTGACAAAGGGCTTACCCAAAGATCAGATGGCTTGCCTGTCTCGGGGAATGGGCTTAAAACCCAAAATATAAGGACTAATACAGCGGTAACCCAACCTTACTAACTGGAGATCCCAGTAATTTGGTTCAATGGGAAAACTAAGTTGTAAAGGTTCAGTTGATCGCTTCGGTGGAAGCATGAGCACTTCGGATAGTGATTTCTGAACAGAAACACCAAATCCAAAGCCGTTCCCGCGATAGACGTTAAGTGCTATCTGCAGTATGGGTAAAAGTTAAGTTTTCAAAACCTGTAATGATCCTCAGCAGTTGAGGTTAGGTTTTTTGGAAAAACTTTTAATGATTCCTAACACTTGTGAAGTGGGGTATAACAGGATACCTTGTAGGAGACCACCTATTTAAGTGCGAGGACGAGTCGCCTCAAATGAACGCACTTAAGAATCCAAGACGTTGTCCATGGCCAAAACGGACAAAACATTACGAAGAAGAGAGTAAGGGAATTTGTTGTGTTGGTACCATTGACTTGGCTTACACTAAACACTGACGGTTCAAGACATCACGTTCACTGCGCAGTAAGTAAGTCCGATGGTATTCAACTATGGAAGGTTCAAAGCTGAAGCTACATCTCCTTATGCAACATCGGTCCACTGAAATATTGCTGGAAATGAAAAGACACCATGTGAGTGCGCCAAAATCTCTTTTAAGAGGGGATTGTTGGAAATTAGCCTTTGGCGGGAGTTGCGACCGACCAACTTTAACGGCTTAAACACTAGTGTTACGTATGTTGGAGAATCCGGTTCTTCACACATGCATGATCTACTAAGTACTTAGATAATTGTAGGGCCAAGAATCGTCAAATTTCATTGAGAAATGAAAGAGATATTGGTTCACGAAGTAAGGTGTTTGAAGCATGGAAAAGTGTGGTGTGTGATCAATTCTCCCTCATCGGTAGAGGAAGAAAGAATTGTTGTGTATATAAGACTCGAAATTGGTTTGGGGTTTGGGACCCCAAGGGGTATCCCATGTGTTTAAAGGAGGGAGGACCTAGATGTGCTTCGGTTCGAGGAAAGACCACACGCGCGCCGCCGCCGTCCGCCCGTCCGGTCCGGTTCCGATTCCGGGTTCACGGGCCCACGGGCTGTGGGCTGTGGGCTATGGGCTGTGGTTTGTGGGCTGTGGACCAGAATTCTTTCAGATGTACAGTTTGGTCCCTGAAGTTTCAAGATGTATAGTTTGGTCCCTGAAGTTTCCAGAAAGACAGAATTTGGACGGTCAAAGCAGAAACGCCACAACACTCAATTCAGCCATTTATTTTGGCTGAATTACTCCTCCTATAATGGTCAATCCGTTGGTGTTCTTCACCGTTTATTTTGGTGACATTACTACCTCCATAATGGCCATTACTTGGCCAGTAATAACACTTATGGAGGCAGTTTTGCTGCTCCTCCCCCCTCACCTATATAAACACCCCTTACACCATTATTGAGGCACACTTACAATATACACGAAAATACACAAGCAAAACAGTTTCTTCCTACATCTTTCAAGCATCATTTCGTTACTCAATATTCTTCACGGTAGCATTTGAGTTTCCTTTGCTCAAGTGTTCCATTGCTGTTTTATCTTGGGAGACAAATTGTCCAGGACGTATAAAGGATACATACGGGGCAATATTGTCTTAAGGACAGAGTGCCACACTCGACTCAGCAAAAACAGTTTTTCAGTTTTTCTTGTTCATCTTTGTAATTTTCAGTTTTCTAGTTGAATTGTAATTTCAATTCTTACATAAGCAGTTACTTGTAATTTCCGTTCCTGCAATCCTTTGTAAATCCAACAGTTCCATGTGTATATATGTTGCTATCAATGAAATCAAATACAATTTGCATTTGCAGAAATTACTCTCTCGCTCTCTTTCTCTACATTTTCTCTTCCTGCGCAGTTCATCATCTCACTCTCAATCCACAAGCTCCTTCAATGGAAGCTCTTAATTGAATCAATCATGATACTTTTTTTTCACTAAAGGAGTTGTTCACATGAAATCTTTCAATATCTGAGCTAGAGCTTAAAAGGTTTCATTTTTTAAAACTGACTAAATGGTCGAGGTAGATAAGAAGCAACATTAAGCGCTCATTTATTTTTATTAAAATTAAAATGTCTGAATCTGAATACATATTTGAATATTAAAAATTTAAATATATAAATCTAAATACATAACTGGTTATTAAGGTATCGTGTAAAGATTTGAATACTATGTAATTAAGATTGTTTAATTTTTCAATATGAATATAAAATTTAAAAATTAATAAATATAAAATTTAATAAAACACTAAAAATAATCTAATTCAATCTTAATAAAATATATTTCAAAAAATTATATACCAGTTGATGACGGTGATGGCTAGTGGGTGTCATGGATGCTGTCTGCAAATAGTCTTGGCTAATAGTGGCAATAAGTAGTAGCTTGTGGTAATTTTGGTAGGTGATGGCGACAACTGATAGTTGTATTAAATGACAAACATAACTAATGATGGTGGTTAGCGATGATAACGGTTGGAGATATACTGGTGATTGATGGTGGTGATTGTCCATAGTGATTGATGGTAATAATTGTAAATGGTGGCTCGTGTTGTGGCAGAGAATTATAGTGACTAGCAACTGTGATGGTTGTTGCTAAGGATGGTTGGTGGTGGTAGTTAATAATGGTAGGTAGTGGCGTTGATAGTTGATAATGGTGGCGATGACGGTGTCAATGAATGGATGGGTGAACCGTCATCTTTACAGAAATCATTAAACAGACATAATATCAAGACTTTGATACAACTCTTAATCATTAAGATCTATTCAAACCCGTTAAGTGATTGTATCATTAAAAAGAAACACACTTAATATAATTAAAATCTAAATAATTAAATTTTAAATACAAAAATAAACGGATTTAAAGACTGAGATCTAAATGACTAAATTAAAATATTAAATACAAACAAATGAAGACTACATATATATATCCAGCTCTTCGAGGGGGAAAATAATTGCACATTTTATAATAAAGTGAATTATGAAAAATAAATATTATTTCCTCCGTCTCAATTTATATGATATAGTTTGATTCGACACGAAGTTTAAGAAATGAAGGAAGACTTTTGAATTTTGTGGTCTAAATAAGCCAAAGATATTTGTGTGATTATAGATCATCTCGTTAAACGTAAAATGTAAAGTTTAATGTTAAATTGTTGTCAAATAAAAAAATGTGTCATTTTTTTTTTGACTGACTAAAAAGTAAAATGTGTTATATAAATTGAGAGAGAGAGAGTAATTTTGAGCTATTTTTCTTTGGGTGAACTCTTCTTCCTTATCAATAGTCAATTAGGGAGAAAATAACTAAAATAGATCATTATGTTCTGAGGTAGGTTCATGCTAATTCTTTAAATATCTTTTTGAATAATTTTAATTTTTTATATTTATCGAAAGTGAGCACTTTTATTTTTGTCAAATATATATGTTAGATTTGACATGAATTGTGAAATTAAAAAGGATTTAGCGGGAAGAACTCACACTTGAAGGTGATATTTTTACATTTTTTGCTTATTTTGATCTATTTTTTGCATTTGATGTAGCTTTTTGAGGTGCTACTTCTACCCTTTTGATCTATTTTCGACATCTAGTGCAGTTTTTGTGTCATAATTCTTAAGATTTGATAAAACTAGTTTTTCTGGCTATTTTTTTTCTTTTCACAATTTCCTTTAAATCTAACAAAAGAGTCTGCTAAAATATCTGATAGAAATTTAAATACAGATTTTGAACGGACCAAAAAATTTCCCAAAAATATATTTAAAAAATTATTTTGAACTTACCTAAACGTAAGAGACTATTTTTGTCATTTTCTCGTCAATCAGGAGATGATAAAATACTGTGCAAATTAATGATCTATTTTATTCTCTGTCTGGGGACATGGACCACTATGAAATCCAAAAAGAGATTTAGTGTCAAGGTAGACATACGAAAACATTTCTTCAACAATTAAATTAATATGGTCAGACCAATACATAGTTTCTCTTAAATGACTTTTTAGACTAGGGAATCTCTTAGTCAAGGATCAATTATTATGAAAGATGAGCATGTCGGGATCAAATAATGATGGAATTATCGAAATGTGACAATATAATGTACGATAAATATCATTAAGCACATGATTATTTGGTTTAATATCCTAATAAATTCCAAAAAGAAAAAGGTTATGTCGACAATGGATTAATTTTGTCATATATCAAAAATATTAGATTATGTATCTACGTACTAGCAACGTTACTCGTAATTTAAGCAACCAGTCAACGAACATCACAAGTGGTAAGTGATAGAATATATGAAAATGTATTCTTTTGGTATAATTAGTGATTTTATATATTTATAATTATTGTGGTAATATTTTATATTAGTTACGAAAATATTTAATTTCCGTAATTATAGCTTAGAATTACTATTGTATATCATGTATATAAACTCTTTACATTAATAAAAATAATCAAGAGATTATTCTATTTCATGGTATCAGCAGTTTATGGCAAACTTTTTCCTTCTCCACAAAACCTTCTGCCACCCTACTCTCCTTCGGCCGTCCACCTCCCTTCAATTTCTTTTTTCCGAAACCCTAATTCTGCTCTTGTTCCTCAATCATGTCTAACACAAAAAATATATTTCATCATGCCCTTGCAGTCTCCAACATCAAGAACAACATCCCTATTGTTCTTGAAATGGAGAACGTCCAGTACGCAACGTGGGCAAAAATCTTTAAAATTCACGCAATGTCTTATAGAGTCCCCCATCACATCGTCAAACCGGAAAAAGGCAAGGAGAAGGTGCCTTCCACCGATGATGAAATACAGTTGTGGGCAACTCTTGATGCTACGGTGCTCCAATGGATTTATTCCACCATCTCTACTGACCTTTTACAAACAATTATCAAACCCGACGCCACGGCAATGGAAGCTTGGAATAGGTTGCGTGATATATTCCAAGATAACAAAAATTTCCGTGTCGTGACCCTTGAGCAAGAATTCTCACATAAATATGGAGGATTTCCGAATGCCTCAGCCAATTATCGAAGGCTCAAGGAGTTGTCGGATCAACTCAAGACCGTTGACGCGCCGCCCATCACGAATGATCGTCTAGTTCTTCAAATGGTTTCAAGCCTCTCCGAGGTGTATAATGGGGTTGGAACTCTTCTTCGCCAAAGCAATCCTCTCTCATTGTTCTACCAAGCACGTTCCATCCTCACCTTAGAAGAAGCAGGATTGGCTAAAAATGCGGCTACCAGAGCCAATTCCGCTATGATGGTGGCCACGTCCCGTGAAACCGATGACTCTCCATCATTCTCCGAAAATTATGGTCAAAACCGTAACAACGGAGGTAGCAAAAAGGGTCAAAACTGTGGTGGCAGACGTGGAGGTGGCAAGGGTGGTGGTCGTGGCGGCAATGGCGGTGGCGACAGTGGAGAACGAGGAGGCGGCAGGGGACCGGGCCACAGAACCCATGGCAGCAGGCTTGGGCCGCTGGGCAGTGGCCATGAAGCCTGCCTTAGGCAAGTGGGTAGTGACCCATGTCGCCCTGCCCGTTCCCAGCACCAAACTGGGACAACCCCAGTGGACAACAGAGGCAGCAGCAAGGCCAGCCTGGGCCACGAAATACCTCGGGCTCAGCAGGCTTTCGCTGTTGCGGGCCCACCCATGACGTTGACTCATATGGATATCAAGGCAGCAATGCATATACTTGGGTTAAATCATTCTGATGCATATTATTATATGGACACTGGTGCTACTTCTCATATGATATCTGCATCAGGTAATCTCTTGTCTTATTTCAATTTGAGCAAAAATCGTGGCATAATTGTTGGTAATGGTAATGGTAATTCAATTCCAATTCATGGTTATGGTCACACAAATTTATCTCCCCCAAACCCACCTTTAGCCTTGAAAAATATCTTTCATGCACCTCACTTAATTAAAAATTTGGTGTCTGTTCGAAAATTTACAACTGATAATTGGGTTTCAGTTGACTTTGACCCTTTTGGATTTTCTGTGAAGGATTTCTCGACGGGGATACCTCTAATGAGATGTGATAGTCGGAGCGAGCTCTATCCCATCACCGCCACCACTAATAAGCAAGCCACACCGTCAACGTTTGCCGCTTTAGCACATTCTTTATGGCACGTGCGTTTGGGTCATCCGAGAGCGTCCGTTCTTTCCTCCCTTCAAAACAATAAATTTATCGAGTGTAATAGTACTCGTAGTACTAATGTTTGTCCTTCATGTCCGCTTGGGAAACATGTTAAATTGTCGTTTGTTGCCTCAAATTCTAGTACTTTGTTGCCATTTGATATTATTCATAATGATTTGTGGAAATCTTCCATTTTGTGCTTTTTGGGCCACCGTTATGATGATTATTCTAATTTTTTATGGGCGTTTCCGTTATCTAAAAAGTCTCAACTTTATTTCACATTCCTATCATTTAGAGCATTCATCCGTACTCAATTTGAACGGAAAATTAAGAACATTCAATGTGATAATGGAAGGGAATTTGATAATGGGCCATTTATAGAATTTTGTAAGGATAATGGTATATCGTTTCGGTTTTCTTGTCTACATACGTCCTCACAAAATGGGAAAGCTAAAAAAAATTTGCACCATTAATAATATTGTTCGGACATTACTAGCTCATGCTTAATTACCACCTTCATTTTGGCATCATGCATTATAAATGGCTACTTATCTTCTTAACATACTCCCTAGCAAAGGATTAGCATACCAATCACTACTCAAAGTTCTTTATCACAAAGACCCTTCGTATTCTCATCTTAGGGTGTTTGGGTGTTTATGCTATCCTCTTTTCCCCTCCACTACAATAAACTTACTTCAAGCCCGCTCTACCGCATGTGTGTTTTTGGGTTACCTATCTCATCATCGTAGTTATAAATATTATGATTTATCCTCTAATAAAATCATAATTAGTCGTCATGTAATCTTTGATGAAACCCAATTTCCGTTTGCTAAGTTACATAATTTTGTGTCCAATTCTTATAATTTTTTGGATGATGGGCTCTCACCGTATGTGGTCCACCATTTGGTATGGCCCATACCTCATGATTCGAACTAGTAGACACCGGCAGGCCCACTGCATGCTGGCCCGATCACTTCCCGTCATCAAAATCTGCTGGCCCAAATACCTCACTTCCTTCAAATCTGCCAGCAGGCCCACTACATGCTGGCCCAAATACCTCACTTCCTTCAAATCTGCCAGCAGGCCCACTGCATGTTGGCCCACATTCAACCATCCTTGAGCTTCTGCCAGCAGGGCAGTCACTCAATATAGATTGATTCGAAATCTGATTCAAATCCAACATAGTACCTATGGGTACATAAGAAATGTATTGAATCAATTCTTTTTAATGAATAAATCCGATCGCAACTTCGAATATGGAATTCAAAGGGATCAAATAGGAAAGGATACTTTGAATCATAGAACTATAATAAAATATACGATCAACCAATATTTATCGAATTTGAAAAAGAGTCAGAAGAAATGGTTATTTTATTGTTAAGCATAGTCATGATTTTTTCAATCTACATGTTTATTCAGCAAATAAATATCAATTCTTTTTATCAATATGTATTGGTCTTGGATCATCAATAATGATTTTTCTTTAGACTTTGGATACTTGATCAACCCACTTACTTCCAGCAGATAAAGTACATTACATAGTCGAGGGATTGGCGACTTACCCATTCAGTGACTTTGGCACTGGACGTTTCCAAAATGAGGACTATCATGTAAATTCAATATAATAGACGCATGTTGGCATTCCAGCCTTGTCTGCTAGCCCGAATCCCTCTAGTCCGCATTTTCTACCAGTATGCTCAACCCAGTCCAGCCATCACCGACCCACTGTTCTCCTAACACGAATCTAGTATGACATTGTGTCTTCTATATTGGGCCAGCCCACGTCATCCACTCCTATCCAACCCATTATCACTCAGGGACAAGGGTCTGTTACTCGTAGCCAATGGGGCATTTTTAAACTATAGCGCCAATTTAATCTCAACTCTAATGATACTAAATCACCCATACCACGTAACCCCGTGTCTGCTCTTCGTGACCCGAATTGGAAAATGGTCATGGATGACAAATATAATGCTCTTATTGAAAATAAGACGTGGGAGATGGTGCCCCGTTCACGTGGTGTTAATGTGATTCGTTCTATGTGGGTTTTTTCTCACAAGGAAAAATCTGATGGTTCTTTTGTGAGGCATAAGACCGGTCTTGTAGGTGATGGCAAAACTCAACAGGTTGGCGTGAATTGTGGAGAGACATTTAGTCCGATGGTCAAACCGGTAAGTATTCGCAGTGTTTTCAGTCTAGCACTTTCAAAATAATGGCTCATTCATCAGTTGGACGTGAAAATGCATTCTTACATGAAGAACTCAAGGAAACTATATACATGCATCAACCCTTGGGTTTTAGGGACCCTACTCATCCTAATCATGTGTGCTTGCTGAAAAAGTCCTTATATGGGCTAAAACAGGCTCCTCTGGCCTGGTACAAAAGATATACAGATTATGTGTCTACTCTTGGGTTTTCACACAGTATGTCTGGTCATTCTCTGTTCATCTATCGTCATGGTACTTCTATGGCATACATTATGTTATATGTGTATGATATTATATTGACTGATTCGTCTGACAAACTACACAAGTCTATCATATCTCTTCTCAGCTTAGAATTTGCTATGAAAGACTTGGGGCCATTGATCTATTTTTTGGGTATAGTTGTCACTCGTCATGCAGGTGGTCTCTTTTTATCCCAGAGAAAGTATGCAGCAAAGATTATTGAACGGGCTGGCATGTCATCATGTAAGTCATCTCCTACTCCGGTTGACACTAAATCGAAGCTGAGTGCTCCGTATAACACACCTTACGATGATCCCTTCCACTATCATAGTCTTGCGGGGCTCTTCAATATCTTATGTTTACGAGGCCCGATATTACTTATGCAGTGCAGCAAGTGTGTTTATTTATGCATGATCCGAGGAAAGAACACATGCACGCTCTCAAACGCATTGTGCGTTACATTCAGGGCACTCTTGATTATGGTTTACACTTATATCCATCATCGGTATCTACTCTCATGTCTTATGGGTGGATGTCCAGATACCATGCATTCGACATCTGGTTATTGTATGTTTCTTGGTGATAACTTGGTTTCTTGGTCGGCTAAACGCCAGAAACTTTGTCGCGTTTCAGCGCGGAGGTCGAATATCGATGGGTAGCCAATGTGGTATCTGAGTCTTGTTGGTTGTGTAACCTCCTCTTAGAGCTTCATTTTCATATTCAGAAAACTATATTGGTCTAATGTGATAATGTTAGTGTGATATATCTCTCGGAGAATCCTGTCCAACATCAGCGCACTAAACATATCGAGATGGATATTCACTTTGTTCGCGAAAAGGTAGCTCGCGGACAAGTACGTGTCTTGCATGTCCCCTCACATTATCAAATTGCTGACATATTTACTAAGGGTCTTCCCTTAGTTCTGTTTGAAGATTTTAGGGACAATCTCAGCGTACGACGATCGCCCGCTACGATTGCGGGGGTGTGATAGAATATATGGAAATATATTCTTTTGGTATAATTAGTGATTTTGTATATCTATAATTATTGTAGCAATATTTTATATTAGTTAGAAAAATATTTAATTTTCGTAATTATAGCCTAGAATTACTATTGTATATCATGTATATAAACCCTTTACATTAATAAAAATAATTAAGGGATTATTCTCTTTAATTAAGACTTAAGAGAAAAGATAATATGATAGAGAAAACAGGGTCTCCTTGCACTGTTTAATTTAATTGTTTCGGTACTGAGAAACTAGTAATTACAAAAACTTAAATAATATATGTTAGCGATTTATATTTAAATATATTATTTGTGCAATTTTATTTTGTTATAATAAGTTAGTTCACTTTTCTCATATGTCATTTTTATTTGATGGTATAAAAAAATACACAACTCTTATCGACAAAAAAAATGCATCTCGCGAAGAGTTAAATTAGTGCGTCACTCAATAGTCCCAAGTTAGCATATATTATTTAAATTCATTTCATAATTAAGATTACAATGAGTATAAGCTACAAGAAAAAACAATAGGGGGAGATGAAGAGAAGGTAGAAGTGAAAACAAACTGTATAGTTGTTGTCAAACCATAGACAGTAAGAATAAAAGTAAGTCGGAACGAGTTTATTAAAATATAATAACAATAGTAACATTCTTAGTGTAGTCTCAACAAGTGAAGTATGAGAGAGATAAGATGTACGCAGACCTTATCCCTATCTTTGTGAGGTAGAGAAGTTATTTTTGGCAGATCCTTGGCTCGAAGGAAAAACAACGATGTGACAACAAATAGCATGATATCAAGAACAAAAATAAATGACAAGAAAGTAGCAAAATAAAAAGCAAATGCGGCAACGTATAGTAAAACACATTGAGGAAAAGAAACTACGCGATTCCTACCTAATACTACTAATACGGAAACTATTCGGCTACCAACTGACCTTCTAGCCTAATACTCGACCTCCACACCTTTTTATCTAGGATCATGTCCTTAGTAAGTTGAAGTTGTGTCATGTCCTATCTAATCACCTCCCCCAATTCTTTTTCGGCCTACATCTATCTCTCATAACTCCAGTTATTGCCAACCTCTAACACCTCCTTACAGGTGCATCCGCACACATCCTCTTCACATACCCGAACCATTTTAGTCGTGCTTCCCTCATCTTGTTCGCCACGGGGGCCACTTCCACCTTGTCCCGTATAACTTCGTTCTGAATCATATCCCTCCTAGTATGTCTACACATCCATCTGAGCATCCTCATCTCTGCTACACTCATTTTCTGAACGTGTGCGTTTTTGACTGGCCAAACTCTGTCATGTACAACAAAGTCAGTTTAACCACCACTCTACAACGAGTTTATTAAACTATATAATTCACTTATTAATTAAAGTTACTTACAAGGTTAATTATTATAGATTATTATTGATCTTTATTATAAGTATTACCTGGTAATTATTTTAATTCAAATAACATGCCCTAACATGTTAAAGGTGCTGACCATTGACTTTTTGGGCTATTATCTAGTCAGTCTTTTGTCACTGAGACCTTCAATTGACCACCCAGCAAACACTGCTCTGTCTGGTCAATGGGTATTTGAAAATCCCAAGTACAATAGGAGAACTTAATTAACATTTTTTTTTTTTTGATAATCCAGGTCTCCAGGCTTGCGTCTGACTACGTCTGGAGGTAATAGCATCGGTCCTTCAACACTATTACCAGGTAAATCGCGGGATGTGCTCCGGTGGCCAGTTTTCTGGGAGCGTACAACTGATCAATGAGACAAGGTCAAATTCCCCAACATGCAGAGTTTCTTCGTGCTTGCGGGGAATCGAAACCCACGCTGTCCCATGCCAGAGCGCCTTATAGCGCCCAGGCTCTGCCACTGGACTATGCCCCGAAGGACTAATTAACATTCTTAGTCGGGCGGTTAAAATACTGTTCACCCATCTGACCATAATAATTTGTAGTCGTTGTTGTAGTGCCGGTCACTTGCTTTAGGTCCCAAAAATTTGAGTGCCCAAAATTACTATTTCCTCCGTTCACTTTTATTTATCACGTTTTGTTTCTCGAGAGTCAAATTACATAAACTTGGATCAACATTTAGGATGTATTTTTTCATCAACATATAGAGTAGTGTTTTTCGTATGATTTTCGAAGATCTAAATATTAATTTTAAAATATTAAATTAATATAATTAAATTTAGCTTCGAAGATTAGTCAAATTGATTTTCGAAAAGTGAAATGTGATAAGTAAATGTAAACTAAGGGAGTATTTCTCTATATATAGTATACACTTTATATAACTATTTCTTTATCATTGATAAATTTATTTCTTTGTTTCATATTAATAACTTCTTCCTTGATCTCACTAATTAGTAACCTAACTATTTTCTGCCAATCTTATTTTACTTTTTTGCTAAATTCTTTTTCTCTATTCATTAGTTTGTCACTTAATTATATCTAATACGTGTAGATTTAGTAGCTCAGTTGGTTGGCTACCTAAATTTTCACCTTGTTGATGAGGGTTCGTCGTAATATCCTCCTCATTTTCCCTTCCCCTTACCCCATATGTAATAAAAAAAATATAAAAAAACTATATCTACTAATAATCTAGATTCCAGCTTATCATTTATTTATTTTCCACATAAATTAAATGTCTTATGGCTCTCTCATTTCAGTGGTGATGCAATCAAGCACACAACTATCACAAGAAACAAATATTTCATTAATTCATTCAGTTTTTTGTACTTTATAAAACCAAGTTTTCATTTTTTTCATTCCTCATATTTACTTGCCTATTTTGTCAACAATGCTCATTATATGGCCTCTTATTAAGATTTTGTTTTCTGACCTTCGATGCTATTGAATCGCTCCTGCATCGTGAAATATATATTTAGTTTTTTTTATTTTTCATCCGATATTTCATATCTACATTGACTAAATTCAAATTAGACCGGAAAATTCCACATTAGGATAAAACCCTATCTAACACACGCGATTCCATACCTAGTAGGACTTGGAGCCGAAACCTCTGTTTAAGGATGAAGGAGTACTATCACTCCACCACAATCTTCATTAATTCGATGATATATACTCCCTCCGTCCCGATTTATATGATATAGTTTGACTGGACACGAATTTTAAGAAATAAATGAAGACTTTTGAATCTTATTGTCGAAAATAAGTCAAAAATATTTGTGTAGTTATAGATCATCTCGTTAAGCGTAAAAGGTAAAGTTTCAAGTTAAATTATTGTCAAATAAGGAAACATGTCATTCTTTTTTTGACTGACTAAAAAGGAAGTGTGTCATATAAATTGGGACAGAGGGAGTATTCAATAGTATATAATTAGTATACAGGTTGATTATACATTACATTTATACTGACTTTTTTTAAAAAGTACTACTCCCTCCAGATTAAAAAGAGTGTCCACTTAGTCATTTGAACACCCTTAAAAATACTAACTTTTAGGCAAAAATAGATAATTTGACTAAAATACCCCTAATTAAATAGGTATTGAGATTTGGTCACCTAACACTAAATAAAGGTGAATTTTAAAAAGTAAGATTAATTCTTTTTTATTTGGTAAGTGGACACTCTTTTTTACTTAAGAAATAAATGCTAAGTGGATCCTCTTTTTGATCCGGACGGAGTAATGGTAGGCTATTTGCTGACCTTGGAAAACACAAAAGTTAATGAAAGAAGTGTATCTTTAGTCCATTTAAACGAAGACTAGAAATTTGTCCCCCGAGGCATAGCTGGATGACAAAGGAGTGGAACTTAAAATCCATTTGGAGGCCTGCAGCGTGGGTTCGAACCCTGGTGGAAGCAATTTGCTCTCTTCTGAGGTATGACCTTGTAGGTGATATAAGTTGCTCTGTTGTCAAACTCTGATCATTCAGGCACATCCCGCGATTTACTGGTAGTAGTATTGAGGGACCGAGACTACTATCTTCAGGAATAGTCTGGCGTAAGCCGGGAAGCTGGATATAAAAAAAATAAAAAGAGTATCATTTAATTTTGCAATTACGAGCTAGCAGGTAGTTAGACAGAGATAATATTTTTCTTTTATCAACCACAAAATACGAAAATGACTAGGAAAATGTCCATAATGAAAGTGGTGTACAGACGTACATCTTTTGATGTTGGGTCTGGCAGAAGAAAGAAACATAAAATGGATAAATATAGTAAGGATATGTTTTGTACTTTTGAAGGTTGAATGTTGAATCATGAATCATGAATCATGAATCAATATATGAACCTGTCATTTCTATCTTGGCTTTGTTACTTCTGGCTCATGTATGCCAAGTGTACGGCATTGGCGTAGCCAAATTCCCTAAGATTATGAGGCAAATTTAACTTATGCACCTTGACAATATAATGTAATTTTTTTAAATTATAAATTTACATAAATTCAAATCTCCACACTTTATTTTAAATGTTTTATTTTGGCCTATTTGAGTTACACTATTTTGATTCATTTTGGCCTAATAATTTGACGTGTCATTTTTAATTAAGCTCTTTGAATCAAGTCAATAAATTGACCATAATCCAACCCATTAGAACTTTGGACGGATTGAACAAAAAGAAATAGGTTAATACACAACTGAAAACATCGAATTTTATACCAGCAATAAGGGTGGAGCTAGAAGTACTAATGCGTGGTTCGGCTGAACCCAATTACTTTTGCACAAGCAATATATTTATATTAAGAAATTTATTAAATATATATAAATATTAAATTAGAACACCGTTATTGTCACTTGAATTCGTCATTCTAAAATTCAGAACCCATAAAATTAAAATTCTAATTTCACCTCCGATCATATGCATGCATGCTTCATCACCCAACAACAGCTATCCATCAGCCGCTTTCAGCCTGCTCGGGCCATTCCTTCAATATCCAGTGAAATGACATTTCATGCATTGTACTTACCATGACACATGGAGCAATGCATATTATAATTAGTAGTACTAATTTCTTTCTTACAAGTGTATGATTTATGTTAAAAATCTCACATCGGATATGGAATGGAAACATGAACTTCTTATATGCACTTGGACAATTCTCACCCGACAAGCTAGCTTTTGAGATTGAGTTAGATCCAAAATTCATTCTTACATGTATCACATCCAAACTCATTCCAATTCTTTGTTCATTGATATTGGCCCCTAAATTATATTATTCACGCTCCAGTTAACAATGTCTAAGTGTGCGGGGAGTGTTAAGAGTCTCACATCGGATATGGAATAAGAACATGTACTTCTTATAAGTACTTGGACAATCCTCACCCTACAAGCTAATTTTTGGGATTGAGTTAGGTCCAAGATCCATTATAATATATTGTCCAGGGACCAGGACCATCCATTTGATCTGTACTCTGTATCTCAGCACTCACCTGTCATATCCTAATTATGGTTGTTTCCTGTCTATATTAAATATGGTTAAAATTTCAATCGGTTTATCACATATTCCATATTATCGTTAAAATGTGCTAGTCCTTTGAATTGGAACGCAAGAATATATTGCAAGCTTTTAGTTTATGTGATTAATGCATGGAAACATGAAAGCTTAATTAATGACAGCCTTTCCGCAAAATATGAAAATGTTGGGTAGTTTAGGAATAAGTTAATGTAGGGATATTATAATATAGGACTATAATGTATTTTACCCCAACATATCTTGTTCCGTCTTATAGGATGTAGTTTATGAAACTTACTGATAATCCTATCGATGGTACTTTGTCCGTGAAAACCTGTTTTTTTTTTTTGAATGCAGATACAATTGATCACGTTCCAATCACCACCAATTAGCCTAGTTCGTAGTCCAGCTTAACCCACTCCTCGTTCAGTCGACATCCCACTTTTTAACTAAACACTCAAAAAGAACCGACCTTCTTTCCTTGATTGGTGTTTTAGGTCTTCTTATCCAAAAGAATAATTTAATCTTGCTTTTTTATTTTTTATCAATATTTAGGGTTTACTCCACGGTCAGTTAGTGTGGAATATCTATATCACATCCTACCCCAATTTGGGACATGACTTTCTGTCCGTATTATGTGATTTTAGAGTTTTCACACCCTTTTGAAAAATATTTAGGAGGCTTAATCGTAAGAGTATTTATTTAAATTTTATTCTCTTTATCTTTACTTAAAGGTCTCCTTCAAATCAATACTTCCCCATTTGGAACAATAAAGGGTAAATAGTCATTGAAGAATGAGATGATTAACTGTTTGATTAGATCCCCCCGAGACAGACTTGTTTTTTCCGATATATGTTCACCTGTTTAATCGTAATCGTTTGAAGTGTGTATATTAGTGTATAACAAGTGCAGAGTTTATAGTAAGTGCATAATAACGTATAATTTATATACACACAGTAGTATTTATACACAAATTATATAATAATTACATTAACTAAAATTTATAAAAGATAAAATGAAGTTATAATTGATTTAGGGGAATACTGTAGTGCAAAGGACAAAAAGGGTTCTGAAACGCAGAGCATGGTGTATGGGTCTTTTTAGATATTAATTTACGGGAGCCCTCTAAAATGGCTAAAAACTTTCATGTTTTCAAAAGGATAAGATTAAATTAATTTGATAAGTCTTTTTATCCCATGCTATCCAAACAGTCCTATTCATGCCTTTCATCTGTGCATAATCTTGTCTAGTGTATGGTCAATTAGCAAAGGTAGATTGCTGATAATAAGTGAGTGGATATCAAATGATATTGCACCGACTACTCTTTGTTTGAATAAGTGCGTCAAAATTCAAAGTTCACTATAAGAAAGTATAGAATTGGAAATAAAATTTTAGCAAAAATAAATATGTTGTTGCTAAAAAATGTAAATGGAAATAAAACTTTAATATATTATTGCTAAAAAATGTAAATGACAACAATTTGTTGAACTTATTGTTACGAAAACTTTTTCGCATCGGAGGTTATTACAACGACATGCAATAATTTTTGTTATTGCAAAAAATATTTTTGGCAACAACATCCAACATATGGCAACAAAAAATGTTGTTGCCAAATGACTTTTTCTTGTAGAGGTTATTGAATTCATAATAAAATGTGATGTTATTATATACATATATTTTTAATTCTTATATATATATATATTTAAGTCAAAAATAATATATTTAATTAAACATGCATTAACTCGTCTTAGTTCCGTATATAGTCTTTTTAGATGATATTTCAACTAAATGCACATTTTTTTTAGTATTTGTTGTCAATATCTACATCTCTGGCATGTAAATGGGGAGATGTGGTCATGCAGGACATGGTGCAGTTACAGCTTATCGAGGACATGATCTTAGATAGGAGGTTGTGGCAGACACGAGTTAGGGTAGAAAGTTAGTCGGTAGTAGCGTCATCTCGTCTATCCTTTCATATTAGTAGGCGTAGTAGTATCCTTGCAATATTTTGTCCTTTGATTTCTATTACTATTTGCTCTCTCTTGTACTCGATTATCGTATTAGTTTGATGCAGTTACTATTACTTTTCTTCATAATGCTTATCTATAGTATTTTGCCTTAACTTCTTTATTTTCGTTAATTCTTGTCTGATCTTTTTTATTGTGTTTTTTCTTGAGCCGAGGGTCTTTTAGAAAAAAATTCTCCATCTTCCAAGATAGGGGTAAGATTTGCCTATACTCTGCTCTTTCCAGAATCAGTTGTGGAATTACATTGGATATAATGTTGTTGTTGTTGTTATTGTTAGCATGTAGCTGGAGTCATCTTTGTTCAAGGGATGTTTATTAACACCCTTTTGCTGGAAAATTATATTGTGCATATAGCTAAAATATATTTATATATGTATAATTTTCTTAGTTTCTTCGTATAAATTTTGTATATTTTAATTGTTAGACAATCTTGAACCCGCAGTTATTTACCACTATTGGTTAGATGACATCCTAGCTCGTGAACATTCATAACCCCGAAATCCAAACCAAAATATGAACATGTTGGATTTATATTTTGAAATTTCCAGATTTTGGATTGGGTTTCGAATTTAATTTTTAATTTTTTTAAATTTTGGATTAGATTCGGATTTGAAACTTCGAATTTTGGATAACCAAAAATCGAATTTCTTATACCTTATGTTTAGGCTACCCCACAATCCATTAATATACTAGTGCATTACCTATATGTTCAATCTAAAAAGTCAAATGTGCCCTACTCATTAATATCAACCTCTATATTCAAAATATTACTAAGTTCAATATGTTTGAGTTTGTTATTTTTAAAGATGACTATTTTTTAGATTTTCTTTTTGTTTTCATTGTCAGTATATATTCTATATATAGGATGATTATACTAAATTGGATTTGTTAATTCATAGGATCAGTGCTTCTGTTGCATTATTGGCAATAATTGTATTGCTTGTATGAGTACTTTATTTATATCATTGTTATAGCACGAAGAACTATATACTAAGACAATTTTGTATAAATATTTTATTTGATTGTTCATTTTACAAGAAGGAGAAGAAGAAGCAATTCAACTTATAAGCCGAATCGAAAATTCGAATTATCCAAACCGATTTATCCAAAACTGAACTTCAAAAATCCAATCCAATCCAAAAGTATTTAAATCCGATTCGGATAAAATATTGCAAAATCCGAAAACCAAAATTATAATCCGAAATGTACTAAACCCGATCAAAATCGATCGATAAACAGGCCTACACGACCCTACCAATTTTATAATATTCATACGTCTCTCGCCATCTATACATATTTTGGCAGCACTTTGCATATTGTAAAACGGAAGTGGGCAATGACACGATACGGACGAATAGTACTCCAATCCCTCAAGTTTATCTTAGTTAAGCCTGGACAGGACATGGGTTTAGGATTTGTCCTGTATTTTTCATAGTATTTGAATTTTATTATAATTATATTTTACTTCAAAAATAATTTTTTGGTAGAAAATCATATATATATATATATATATTCTATTTCTTGGAGGAGAAGTTTGGACTTCTATAGGATCATTTCTCCTCATACACAACACAATATCATTCACAATGTAGTCATTAGAGAGTTTCGTTTAGGGGGAGAATTTTCTTTCAATAATTTTTATGTCTTTTAATTAGTTTTGTCATTTGTAGGCCAATTGACCAAATCATCTTAAGTTTATTATGCATATTTTAGTATTTTTTTTGTTGTCCAATTTATCGTCGTTCAAGATTTATAATTGTTATCTTCCGCATAACGCCCTGATTATTTCAATCTCAACAAGTGATATCAGAGCCAACGATTCAATGGGTTGAAGACGGGCTTAAGACAGCCAGTTCAAATCAAGTTGCAATCAATATCACGATAATGAAGATTTTTTCCAGCTGACTACATGTGGAGATGAATTTTTAATAATATTTTCAACATCCATGCAGCTGATCTTTAAAATAAAGCAAAATATTTTTAAATTAATTATTAATCATAATATTTTAACATTATTTTAAATCATGACAAGCAATAATGATGAAGACTATGTGAGAAGAAGAAGAAGAATCAAAATTAATTTGCCAGAAAATTCATGCCAAGAGAAGATTTGTTAAGGATTTGCCCTGAATTTTTTATCTTATTTGAATTTTACCATTATTGTATTTTACTTCCAAAATAATTTCTTGGTAGAAAAAGTTTTTTATGGAAAAGGACTCTTACCATATATATCCTATTTTTTGGGGGAGAAGTTTGGACTTTTATAAATAGAAAATTCTTTCTTCTCATAAAATTCTTTCTTAGTCATTAGAGAGTTTCGTTTAGGGGAAGATTTTTTCCTCAATAGTTTTTATGCTTTTAATTAGTTTTTGATATGTAGATCAATTGATCAAACCATATAGAATATTATGCCTTTTTAGTATAATTTTTTGTTGTCTGATTTATCGTCGTTCAATGTTTGCAATTATAAGCTTTCACGTGACGCCATGATTATTTTGATCCCAACAAGGAGAACCACATTATCTTGTACTCCCTCCGTCTCAAAATAAGTGTCACTTTAGCTCATTTCATACTCATTAAGAAAAACAATAAATATAAAGTAAAGTTTATTAAGTTACTCCTATTTATTAGATGTTTCTTAAGAATTGAGCACTATAAGAAGTAGTTTTTAATATAACGGTATAGTTGGAAATAATTATTTTTTGTCTTGAATTCCTAAAGTGACACTTGTTATGAAAATTTCTTTTTTGCTAAAGCGACCCTTATTTTGAGATTGAGGGAATAGTAACATCACGAGCTAGTCATTTTTTAGTCTTGTAATTGAAGAATAATTATGATGTATTGTATTTTAATTCTTGCAGGTAAAAATTTATGTTAATATTTATTTTCAAGTACAAAAATTGTAAAATGACTTTGTGAATTTTATCGCAATGTCTTGCATTTCAAAAGAAGTTATAGAAGTTTTTAACAAACCGAAATTACGAATAAAGATATCTATCGAGGTTAAAGTTGGAAATGCCATATGGGGGTGCCTTGGTTGGCTTATCTGACCTATCATTGTCAATCTCAATATAATATACTTAGTAAAAAGGATAATTCTGTGCAGAAAGCATAGCGCATTATCAGAATCCGGAGAATGACCACACTCCAAGAGGTGTGATAGGTATGATGTGAACAACCTAATAACAACTTATAATTGAAAATAATAATTAGAACTAATTGCTTAGAAAGTAAAGCAGACAATCTACTATAATTACATTGACATAATATAAAAGAAGAATTTACACCATCATGCATGCATTAGCCCTTCTTGTGATCTGCTGATTATAATTACTGATCCACCAAGTAGTGGATAATAAATTAGAATCGACAATGAAATAATTTGAGGTCCATTTTTTTAGTTGAGAAGAACATAACCTGACATAATGGAGAAGTGAGTGAAAAGAAAGATGCCAAATTGGCATGTGTCAAATGAAATGCGACTTCTCAAGGGACTTGGGTGGAGTTTGTGCTTTCTAGAGCTAATCATATCTGGTCCAGAACAAAGACATGCACAATGGGACCAACGAGAGGACTAGAATCTGATTTTAATGCCAAATGTCTAAATTTGTAATGAGAAACTTGAACTCCTCTGTCCTTATGTTGTCTCTCCCACATTATTTTGGTCCCCAGTGACTCCCCAATTAGTGAATTGTATATATCATACTTATATGCCTTTGGAAGTTAATAATGTGGATATTGTCAGGTGAGCTGAAAATGGTTAATACATTTGCAAGAACAAAACCCTCATTTTTTCTCATGATAATAAATACGATTAACAAGTAGAGGAATCAAAATGTTCACTTAGGGAAGTTAAAATATAAATAAGTATATATGCAGTGTTAAGAAGATACAACTTATACTATCTACATACATAAAAAGCAACAATTTTACAAAGGTACACTATAGCTCTACCCCTGCGTCTGACCACCATGAGAAAGACAAAAAAGAAACACCATAACTGTTCATGTTTAATCGTTTTCTGTGAGGTAGTCAAAACCTATATGCAAGTAATAATGTTTCTTATTAAAATCCAACGCTTTTGTGACTCACCTTTTCTTTTAGTCGTCCTACCCAAACCTAACCCATGAATCCAGCAACGTTTTTAGAGTCATATTGAACGACAAAAAGAGCAAGTATATATTCTGGAAATTGAACTAAGGTGAAACAGAGTAATAAATCTTCAAACATTGCTAATGAAGAAATTCCAAATAGTACTTGGGAACAGCTTTTTGTTTGAGAACCTGTTACCACTCTATTAAGAAAGCTTTCCACAAAGAACTTCATACTTCCTATATCCCATTCAACATGAAATTATATTTGACCAGCCAAACAATTACTTATTCAAATACCTGCTAGGACTATACACCGAATACTCTTGCCACCTGAAACCTCGCAAAAGTGATACAAAGACAAATGCGTAATCAATGGTTACATTTAGTTATCGTCAAAGTTGAAACAAATTAACATTAACAATATTAATAGATGACAACCTTCAATTATTGTCTTCGAAACATTATGAGTAAAATGTGAAAACATATGGAACTTTATCAAGGTCTGCAGTACTAAAGGTCGACATGGCATCTTCAAACACAGGCGTACTTAGATAGGAATACATGCTTCTGTATTGACATACGTTTATGAGATTGTAAATACTTGCACTATATTATGGGATACTTTTGTTTTCTTTGGCAGCAGAAGGAAAAACTTTTCTCAAATCTAGGTAAGACCGTAGTGTACTTATATTTAACGACTAATTGAAGATACTAGGGAAAGCCATCCATCTGGTCAAGAGTATCAAGAACACAAAATACACTCTGAACGAATTCATACAGTTATAACTTCAGAAAGCGCACAAATTTACGAGAGGAAAACAAACTACAAGAAAGAAAATCAGAGAAGGACAAAACAAATTGAATTTTGCTTATTCTTTTAGGTCTCACACAGCTAAAAGAAATAATACAGTTAACACGAAGCTGGTATACAGATAAGTATCTGATATAACCAGTAAATGAACCAGGAGCGGTTCATAATAATAGGCTGTCGCCAGAGAACATCTACAAACCAGCCCAGAGAATCACATGAAGGCTGCAAAAGAAAACCGGGAGATTTGGTCCCATTGCATGCTAGATCTTTTAGTGGGTGCGGGTTCTACTGCTTTCAGCATTTCGTACAGGATAAAAATATGGATGAGCCTGCAATATATATCTCGATATTACAGTGGGCAACATTTCCAATAAACTTGAACCGACCACAAACTAAATAATCCACATCTTGTTGCTGGGCAGAAATCAAAGACGGAGAAAGTGGAAACTTTTATTACCAAATTTATACTTGATTGAATACCTTCAGTTTAGTACAGCAGAGCACTTCATTTATTTTGATAAGTTGAAACAAAAACTTTTCTTAGTCATATTTGCCCGATATACAAGTGACTAAACAAATTGGTAGAGAGGAAGGCAATGAATATTTTACCATTGCTTCTTTTGCAGTCGGTCTTTCCTGATGATTGTAACTGAGCAGTTTGTCAACAAAATCAACCGCCTAAAAAAATAAGCATTGCACATTTTTGGGTAAATAGGATTTCACCTTATTTTATTGTATAAGATCTAATGAGACTAGTTCTCTTACCTCAGGGACTGCGAGATGCTGGTTTTCAGCATTAATAAACTTCTGCCATGGTTTCCTGCTATGTCTGAATGAACAATGAAGTCTTTTTATTATTTTTCAGAAAATGGTCCATTCAGAAAAGATAGTTTTAGAGTTGACCATACTAACCGTCCAACAAGGGCTGCAAGATGAGGATCTAATTCCAATCTATACTTGTTTAGATAAGAGTTTAATTCATCGGTCCCCAGAACCTGATGACCATAACATTGGAATTTTAAAGGTGAGATGTTTACCCTGGTAATCTTATAAAAGCTTTGGTCAATTCTCCTTCCAAAACAATTAAGAATTCTTTTAACACCCAGTGCGGCAAGGATGATGAATAGTGAATAAGTAACAATAGGGACGTATGCGGAATTTTGTGCAAGTGGTGTCGGTATTTAAAAAGTAAACAAATAAATAAATCACTATAGAAAGAGCACCTTAATATAACACATTCAAATACATTAATACAATTGTCCTCGATAAGTTTTATTATTATTTTCAAATGCATAAATGATAGTCTAATATTTTCTTTCTTCAATTGAACACATTCTTGTATTGTTTGGTCATTTAGATGGTACACTTGAATTGCTAACCTTCTCCCCCACCTTCACCCCGCCAATCCTGCGCACCGCTCAAACTTTTAAAATCTTAATCAACCCCTTCCATGTTTGTCTTTCAAGAGAATCTATTTGTTTTGATTGATTGACTCTCTATTCCAAGCTAAGTGAACTTTGAGAGGTTAAATATGATTTCAATTCTAGTTAAATTACAAATTAACGTTTCAATTTTACATTCACACTCCATTCCATAGCATAGGCAAGCAAATTCATAGATTTTTAAGTCCTATAGCAGATTATAAACATTATTCTAAAAAAGTTTTGAATATAATATACTTAGAACTATTTCATTGGAAAAGAGAAGTTAAACTTTATTAATTACTCCTAGTTAAAGAAATATTGATGAAGGATAGCATGTGGCAGTAGTTGGAAGAGGGTGGATACCAGAGGCAGATCCAGAATTTGAAGTTTATGGGTTCGTACAACGATCTCTAATTAATATAGTCGATATACAATAACCACTGGGTTCCCAATGAAATATTTATAGTAGATATTTAGTTGATTTCTTAATATACATTCAAGGCCCATATAAAAGTTAATGGATTCCCCCTAGGTCCGTCACTGGAGGATAGAATGTCATTGAAATTGAAAATGTAAGTAACATTGAAAAATATGAGCAAAGAATATGAAATTTTCTTGAAAACAATATTACGCAAGAAATTTAAAATGATTTTTACTTTTTAAGACTTTTATCCTTGATGAAAAAGTTTTGAGTCATGATTTAATATGGTTTCTTTATCAGTTTTTTTTATTGGAATTTTTGCTGAATCTTTTCAGCTAGTTGCCTTTGCTCACAACGGTAGCTTGTCATTTTTGGGGGTTAGTGTCATTTCAGTTATTAAAAATTAAAAAGTTAAGAAATATCCCACATGTTTGGGAATCGATCCTGTGACCTCCTTTGTATTAAGATTTAAAGCGTCTCCGCGACCAGCTGTGCTGGAAACACTTCTGTGGCAAGTAGTGTCACCTAGTTCTACTTTACCGTTTATTACCTGTTTAGATATCAAGTACATGTATTTTTAGTGACTTTTATTGGGCAAGGTGGTATCGGATCATAAATCCGCCCCTGAGCAACAGCTGAACTAATAGTTGAGTTAAACTTCCATTTTGCAGGTAGATCACATCCTCACCATGGGGCTAGGTGAACCAAGGGTGGTTATTTTTATCAGAACTCCAACATGACAGCTCCAAATAAAAAAAGTGGGACTCCAATGCGCATAGATCAGTGTGAGCTCACAGATGAAACCACATGCGTCGCGAACCTACTTTTTATCTAACTTCTTTGGAAAGCAGACACTAGTCCTGAGTTCAAGAGCCACCCACCAACAAAATATTTCACTTGCTTAGCTAAGCATATGGTTAGACAAATTTAATGGTACACATCCAATAGAGGTATTAATCTGAGTACAAGTAGCCTTTTGCTAATTATTAAGAGCATTTTGAAATATCCCCACAGAACACTTATAACGATGTCACACCCATCCTTCAATGCAAATAAAAGAACCCTGGCCTGCACGTGATGTGATGTATTAAGCGCCCCCTCTAACATTTTAAGTTTTTAGATAAGGTAGTAGACATAATTCAGAATAAAATTGTTGACAGTATACACAGAGGAGAATTTGGAAATTCGGCAAGGGAGGAGCATAAAGATGGGCTGAAAACTAGACTAATCAAAGCAATCTTTCAGTGGCTTCTTTTTCATGTTCAATGCATTTTGGCCAAGCATAGGATGTAACTACAACAACATACCCAGTGTATTCCCCACAAATGTGGGTCCGGGGAGGGTAGAGTGTACGCAAACCTTACCCCTATCTTGTGGAGATAGAGAGGTTGTTCCCGAAAGACCCTCGGCTCAAGTATCGCATAACAAAGCAATTTGAAGAAAAAAAAGTACAGAGGTAAATAAGGCATAACAAATAATAGGGAGGGTTAGAATAGGCATACGATTTGTATATAGTATCCTACATAAAAAAGGATTGAGATGTAGTGTCTATAAATAGGGCTCAATGTAATAATGTAGATACACAATTCAATAATAATATTCTCGCATAGTATCAGAGCATTGGTGAGATAATTACCAATGTGCATCAATCCAGCAACGTCGAAGAAATTACACAAGTCACCGTGCAATTTTCCGGTGACCTGAGTGGCTGTCCACGTCAATCTTCAGATCTGACGGTGTTGCGCGAAAATCAACACCACCATCAGATCCAGAAGGCTCCCGCGACCAAATCCCAATGACCCCTTCTGACAGAAACCCCTACACGCGCCGACAAGACTACTGCCTTTTCCGGTGAGATCCAGTCACGCGCTGGTGCGTGAGAGGTCCTACCGGCCTTTTTCCGGCGACATTTTTCTTCCTTCTTGGTCACCTACTGTTTCTGACCATGTGGTTTTTTCGAGTGGAATTTATGGCGTCAACCCATCGGGTTTATCATTTTTCTAATTTCTTCTCTAGCCGAGTGTGAAAGATTACCTTTTGATTTACAGGAAGGAAAAGAATTAGTAGCAGGGTATCAAACCGAATATTCAAGTATCAAATTTGGTTTATTTACATTGCTTCATATATGAATCTACTAGTTTCTTCATTATTTGTAAACCCATAAAAAATTGCTCTGAAAATAGTTGCCAGAATAGTAATTTTTTCACCGGAACTGTGATTTTTTCGCCGGAACAGTACGATTCCAGCTTTGTTCTATATTTTCCGAACTGTCCCTCTTCAGTTCAGGTCGCCCAGCCTCCATAATCAGATCACCGAGCAGTCCTTACTAGTTTTTTTTTGCAGATTCAAAGACGCAACCAAATTCTTTTCCGGCGAAGTTCAAACCCTGTTTAAGGTAGAAGCTTGGTGTTTTCCTTTCTTATTTTTGGACATATACTTGAAGTCTTGAGCCATGTCACTCGGATTTGATGTTTCTAATTCCAAAAATATTGAAGTTGGAAATTTAAGACCTATGATTACTTTAGAACCCTTAACAGGGAGATTAGAAATTCGAACATCCCAGTCTACGAAGAATCGATGAAGAGGCCGCTTTGGAAGATCTCAACCTAAGTATAGTTATTTTCATAGGCTTGGACATACTCGTGAAGTATGCAAATCTCGACCTAAGTGTAGTTATTGTGATAGGTTTGGACACACTCATGAAGTATGTTATTCTCTACATGGTCGACCACCTAAGAATGCTCATGTTGCTCAGACTGCCACTACAGTAATCAACGGGTTTATTTATCAGAAAATGAATATAATGAGTACTTTCAATATCGAGCAAGTAGGCAGACATCTCTACAAGTAGCCTCAGTCGCACATTCTAATACCCTTGGATCGTGGGTTGTAGACTGGCCCTTCTGATCATATTTTCTGGTGATAAATCACTTTTGTCGGATATTAATTATTCACCGACTCTTCCCACTCTTACTTTAGCCAATGGGATCCAAACAAAAGCAAAAGGAGTTGGACAAGCTAAACACATATCCTCAGTCACTCTAAATTCTATTCTCTATGTCCCTATTGTCCTTTTAATCTTGCATCGGTGAGTCGTTTGACTCGTGCCTTAAATTGTGCAATACTATTTCTTGATGATTCTTTAATTATGCAGGACCACAGTACGAGACAGACGTTTGGTGTAGGATATGAATCACAAGGCATGTACTACCTTACCTCTACTTCTAATTTCTCCATAGCAGGTCTGGTTACAGATACTCCAGACTTAATCCATAAACGATTAGGATATCCAAGTCTGTTCAAGCTACAAAAGATGATGTCTAGTCTGTCCAAATTAGATTGTGAGTCGTGTCAACTTGAAAAACACACTCGCACTACCTTTTCACGTAGTACTGAGAGTCGTGCATAGTCTATTTGGTGTTTCTATTAGTACTTTTCATAGTGATAATGCTTAGAATACAAATCCTCCCAGTTTCAGCAGTTTATGACTCACCAAGGAATTATTCATCAAACATCTTGTTCCTACATCCATCAGCAGAATGGAGGAATCTACAGTTACTCCTACATCTCCAATCACAATGCCGCCACTTCTGACTTATCATCATCGACCGCATCCAACATCAGAGCTAACATCAAGTCCAGATGATTCATGTCCCGCGTCAGACCCTGCACCTTTTGCGGACTTGCCTCCTCCTGATCAGCCGATTGCACTTCGGAAAGGTAAACGGTCCACTCGTAATACTAACCCACATTATACCCTTTTAAGTTATCATCGTTTATCATCATCTCATTATGCCTTTGTATCATCATTGTCTGTTGTCCCCATTCCTAAGTCTACAGGTGAAGTCTTTTCTCATCCCGGATGACGACTAGAAAGTTTATATGGAGCAACCGCCTGATTTTGTTGCTCATGGGGAGTCTAATCTAGTGTGTCGATTGAGTCGATCACATTATGGTCTGAAACAATCTCCTCGAGCCTAGTTTGGTAAATTCAGCACATTAATTTAGGAGTTTGGCATGACTCGTAGTGAAGCAGATCGTTCTGTATTTTATCAACATTCTGCTCCAAATATGAGTATTTATTTGGTGGTTTATGTTGACGATATCGTTATAACTGACAATGATCAGATTGTATCACTAGTTTAAAGCAACATCTTTTTCAGCATTTCCAGACTAAAGATCTTGGCAGACTAAATTATTTTCTAGGTATTGAGGTTGCCCAATCCACGTCAGGTATTGTTATTTCGTAACGCAAGTATGCCTTAGACATTCTTGAGAAGACATGAATGATGGAATGTAGACCTATTGACACTCCTATGGATCTGAATGCTAAACTCCTGCCAGGACAGGGGGAGCCACTCAATGATCTTGGAAGATATAGGTGGCTGGTTGGTAAGTTGAATTATCTCACAGTGACTAGACCTGACATTTCGTTTCCTGAGAGTGCTGTAAGTTTATGGATTCTCCCTGTGATAGTCATGGATGCAGTTATCCGCATTCTGCGATATATTAAGTCAGCTCCAGGTAAAGGATTGTTTTTTGAAGATCGAGGTCATGAGCAGATCGCTGGATATACAGACGATTATGCAAGATCACCCTCTGATAGACGTTCTACGTCCGGATATTGTGTGTTAATAGGAGGTAATTTGGTGTCCTGAAAGAGTAAGAAAACACTCTGGATCTAGTGCTGAATCAAAATATCGAGCAATGGTTGTAGCAACTTGTGAGCTAGTTTGGATTAAGCAGTTGCTCAGAGAACTAAAATTTGGAGAAATCAGTCAAATGGAACTTATATGTGATAACAAAGTGGCCCTTCATATCGCGTCAAATCTGGTATTTTACGAGGACTAAGCACATTCAGATTGACTATCACTTTGTCAAGGGAAAGATACTTTACGGAGATATTGTTACTAAATTTGTGAAGTCGAGTGATCAGCTTGCGGATATTTTCACCAAGTCACTCAGTGGTCCTCGTATTAGATACATCTTTAACAAGTTCGATACATATGACTTGTATGCACCAGCTTGAGGGGAGTGTTAGAATAGGAATAGGAATAGGAATAGAATTTGTATATAGTATCCTACATGGAAAAGTATTGGGATGTAGTGTCCATAAATAAGGCCCAATGTAATAATGTAGATACACAATTCAATAATAATATTTTCTCCCATATTCTCACAAGAAGAGCTCAACATAGTAAATATACTAAACTAAAGTAATAAGCGAAGCACAAGAAACAACGAATATTACCGGATATCGACGAACAAGAAACTATGAAAAAATTCTAATTCTAACTACCTACCAAGTCTATCCAACGCTCAACTACATTCTAACATTCTATCTTCATCCGCGACCACCATAGCTTCCTATCTACGGTCATGTCCTCGGTAAGCTGAAGATGCACCATATCATGTCTAATCACCTCTTCTCAATACTTCTTCGGCCTACCCCTACCACTCCTCCAACCCAACACTACCAACCTCTCATACTTCCTCACCAGGGCATCGGCACATCTCCTCTTCACATGCCCGCACCATCTCAGCCTTGCTTCCCTCATCTAGTCCACCACAGAGGTCACTCACACCTTGTCCCGAATATCTTCATTTCTAACCTTATCTCTCCTAGTATGCCCACACATCCACCTCAGCATCCTCATTTCCGCAATCTACTGGACATGAGAGTTTTTAACTGGCCAAGCATAGGATGTAACTATTTTCTAAAAATGATTAAGTCCCTGAAAGAATGGATTGTTCCAGTATTGCCTCCACCCCCTCATCCCCACAAAAAAAGAACAATTCAAGAAACGAACGAAGAGAAGATAGGAAATGGATATTAAGTGTCTTCATGTGCACATAGGATTGCAACCCCTCAGCCTTCTATCAAAAAAAGTTCACTTTTAGAGAGGGAAAAATAAATGAAAAACTTCCAATTTTCCTGTTCAACTCAATATTCCCAAGCTTCGTGGTCATTAAATGAAAGAAGAAATACTCTTGACAGTTATAGGTCCTTTTTATCCAAAAAATCATTGATGAAATCCTTTTACTAGGCCAGGATGGGCATATCATATTTACTTAATATGGTGCACTTTCTCAAGTATGCAACAATTATCAAGAGGTTTTGTTGCACTAGAAAAGGTTAACAATCTTTTCAGTAAGCACCATGCAAAAAGGAATGCAAGAACAAGTGTAGGCTCTCGTGGAAATTGTGGTTGTACTGAGATGCCTGAGCATGGATGGAGCGTGAGATTCAGAAGGGATAGTGTATCGAGTAAGCTTAATTAGATATATATGAATTGATTCTTCCGGACTTAGCTTCGCATGTGTCTTAGTTCCCAATTGCCAAAAAATAAATAAAACAAGTGACTTGATTCCCAAAGCATGCATTTACTAAATATTAAAAACAACTGTAGGCTTATGAATGTCCGAACATCAAAAGGCTACAAGGATAAACTTCATGGCGGATATTCTACATACCTTCCCGATCTTCACAAGTTGATCATAATTGTCATGTCCATAGAAGAAAGGCTCCTTCCGGAATATCTATACAACACAATTCCTTAGAAGTAAGCATCAAAGTGAGAGGATACCTTAACACACAAGTAAGTTCTGACTTGTGGACCTCAGTATCTGCCATTCATGCATGATTTACCAGAAGACAAACAGCCATGAATGGCTTTTTGTAAGTACCAAGTCATGGACCAAGATTAAAAAAGGTAGAAAGCATAACCCATGCAAGATAAAGTCTCACGTGTGCATATTTATGATATCGCAAGTGAGCCAAAAAAAGGGTGCAAAAAGATAGTTGCTCACCATTCCTGCAAACATACAACCAAGACTCCACAAGTCCAACGAGTAGTCATAGTCTTGCAAATCAACAAGTAGTTCAGGACTTTTAAAATATCTGCAACCATAAAGAGATGAGGCAAGTCTGTTTACAACGTACAAAGCGAAAGCAAATAAGCCCTCCCTAAATATTTAAATTAGATACATGAGAATTAGAACTAGTTTTTGGTTTTGAGAAGAAAAAACGCAAAAGGCATATGCAAAACCACATCAATAAAGTAAAAAATGTCCATGCAACAATCCAGAGCCGTATCATGACAAAAGCAGGCAAAAGCCTAAAATTCTATAATCACTTAAGTGATGTGGCACTTAATAATAGAATCTCATGCACGTGTAATATCAGAGGATGAGGAAATGCTCAGAACTATAACAGAAGTAGTACCCATTGAATAAGATTCATAAATAGCTGATGGACAAAACCCTATATGCTCCGATTCTTCAAAGCTCAAAACCTCTCTTCTCTTCCTAACACTACCAAACCCAAATCCTTACCCCAGCTGGGTTCCTGATCCACAAAACTGACAAGGAAATGCACTGTAAAATCCATTTCCTGATTATTCTTATCTCTGTCCCTCAATATTCCATTCCATTCCTATAAAAATGAACTCTTACTCTTAGACTGCTATCTGAGTATAAATCCAGCACATAAGTTTTTGAGTCAACAATTAGCCAAACTATGGAAGAACTGGAAGTACAATTTTATAAATATGCAGTTTTTTGAGTAAGTAGTTTTCTTACTATACATTCCCAGTTCCCAACATGTTATCCTCTTAGATTCTACAGCACAATGATGCTATAGGTACATAGATTGCCTCCTAGGAGCTCTAAGCATAATCTTTCATGTGTTATCATCCAAAAAATGCAGCAAACTATTAAAAAAACATAAATATTTCTTAACTCTCAGCCATATGAATCCTCCTCAATATCAATTTCATTCCATAAACCAGTGTCATTTCAAATTGAATTAAGATATATATTAGCTTCTCAGTCTATCCAAAAAAATAAAAAGATGTGCATTCTCCACCACCAGAGGGATCTTTTGCTTTGTTCATCGCTAAGTGCAGAAGGATTCCGAGAGAATGGTATTCAGTTGGTGATGCCAAAGGCAGTGACAAGGGGTGCTGGCAAGGACAGGGGATGAGGAAACCACAAAAAAAACTATTTAAAACAATATCCCTTTATTATGCATGCTTTAGGATGTATGCAAGGACATAATCTCAGGTGTTCTAAAGTAATATTTAAGTTTGACGCAGTACACAATTCGAGATATGTTTACAAGTTTTGATACTTTGGTGTAGGATGTCCAATATAAATGATTTTGACACTTGATGGAGTTCAGAGATTCCTTAAATAGCTAGGAAATACAGTCCTCTTGTCTAGATCCATGCACCCCGTGGGTGCTTTAATATGCAGAAATTTCTGTTACTTACCCCCAAAATGAAATACTAATGGCTACAAGAAAATTGAGGTTGCTGCGCCACTCAATTCATAAAACCAATGAAACAAGTGGAATCCATTTTAGCATTCAAATGTTTATTTGATATGAATTTAAATGTCAGAAGACATGATACAAACAGCAGAGAAAAAGCGAACCTAGAAGCCACACGAACATTATATTCCTTCCCAGGATGATAAAATTCTGCAAGTCCCCAATCTATTAGACGAAGTTTACGCTGCTCATGATCAATCATTACATTATGGGGCTTCACATCACGGTGCATAATACCTTGAGAATGGCAATAATCTAATGCCTGCAGCGGGTACAGTAATACTTGAATTTTCTGACGCCTCAAGAAAATGTTAATTGCAAGGCATATTATGGAAACATGCATCATGTCGAAAATGAGTAGAAATATGATATCAATTTGGCCATGACAGATGAAGCAAGTAATAAGCAGCTTAACAAAGAAGAGATCTAAGATTTTAATGGTCGAGTCTGTAACAACAGCAGCAGCCCCACAAACAACTATGTCACAATCCCAGACTAGCAATACACATTCTGCTCCATTATAACGCGTTTCGTTCTTATGCCCAATAATTTGTCTTTCAAGTCTGTAACATGTTATTTATTTTCTTGTACTCGATAAATCTCATCAACCAAGTAGAACAAAATAATATGAACCTCAGATGTATACAGTTACCTATCTTTAAAACCCAAATCTCACCAGTCAGCAGAATTCAAAAGAATATGTCCTATCCACTCATAACAGAAAGGATCTTTAATATGAACACTCCCTCCATCTCAAGATACTTGGTCTACTTTGACTTGCATGGAGATTGAAAATAGAATATGTCTTTACAGCTTCTTCATTTTGATAATTTGCTAAATCATATTTAGATACTTTTTTTTTCTCCATAACAGAGGTATCCAGGTCAATTTGCACGCACCCATGTCTAGATACATTATTATACTGAATATAAAAGACATATTTCAAACAATAGTTTCAAATGTGAAGAACAGAGAGTTTAGTTAAGTAGAATAGATCAAAATGTCGGAGGATTAGTTTTCCCCACCCAAGGAAAGAAGCCATACTATTGGATGGGGTAAAAACGGAAATAGATCAAGCATTGTGCATTCAATCATTCTGTGAAATTTGTTCAAAAAGAGTAGTGGAATTTCTAATTAAAACTAAGATTATTATCTCAAGGGAATTTATACATATAATCTTCAGCTTATATCAGAAAAGAATATTCAAAGGGAGCATCCTGTAGAGCAATAATTTAATACTCCCTCTGTCCCAATTTATATGATGTAGTTTGACTGGTCACGGAGTTTAAGAAATAAAGAAAGACTTTTAAATCTTGTGGTCTAAAACAAGCCAAAAATATTTGTGTTGTTATAAATCATCTCGTTAGGCATAAAAGGTAAAGTTTTTAAATTAATTTGTTGCCAAAAAAGGAAATGTGTCATTCTTTTTGGGACTGACTAAAAAGGAGAGTATGTCGTATAAATTGGGACAAAGGGAGTATTATTGTAATCTATTCCAACCGTCCATAACCAATCAGAGAAATACTATAGATAAACGAAAACCATATATTTGAGAGGCACTAAAATCCACATCAACAGCAAACTTGCCTTCAACAGCTCATAGATGTAATATCTAACGTCAAAGTCGGAAAGAGTTGGATAAAGCACTTTAAAATCTGTGTTATTCACATATTCAAATATAAGACTTGGGGTCTTCGATTGCTGATCTCTGACAATATCAAGTAACTTCACAATATTAGGTCCACCGCAAAGATTCTGCAGTATCTTAATCTCACGCTTGATCTGCAGTTAGTGACAATAACAGATAAGTAATTGTGCAAAATAAAGGTGCAAAGATTTGTTGTAATTAACAAACGAGCATGATTCAAAGAGCCCACAAAAAGACAAATGCACAGTTAACTTGCAGATAGATGATAGTCCAGCACTTATAGTAATCAAGAGTTACTACAGTAACAACAACAACATACCCAGTGAAATCCCACCACGTGGGGTCTGGGGAGGGTAGAGTGTACGCAGACCTTACCTCTAACTTGGTAGGTAGAGCGGTTGTTTCCGAAAGACCCTTGGCTCAAGACAAAGCATAGGCACAAGCAAAGCAAGAGAAACGGTCGGACCCGGACACGAAATTTAAAGCAGTATGAAAATGAGGGTAACAAAAGCGAATAAGTCATGATAGCGCGTTCTGAAAAAGAAAGCAGTAACTAACGCATGTAAATAAGATAAACAAAGTACACTAAAGAACTCATAGCAGCAGAAATCAGGCGACAGGAGATTATAAAGTAATATTGCACCTACTAGTATGATAGGCTAGGCAGACCTACAATAATAACACTACAACTACTAGTTACCAGTTTGTAAGTGTAAGTAGGACTACGTTCAACTACCTACTACTCTTCTACCCTAATCCGTGTACTCCACAACCTCCTATCTAAGGTCGATGTCCTTATTAAGTTGCACCTGCAACATATCCCGTCTAATCACCTCTCCCCAATACTTCTTCGGCCTACATCTACCCCTCATGAACCCGTCCATAGCAAACCTCTCACACCTCCGCAGTGGAGTATTTGTGTGTCTCCTTAATACATGCTCGAACCATCTCAACATCGCTTCACGCATCTTATCCTCCACCGATGTCACTCTCACTCTGTCCCGGATATCATCATTTCTAATCTTATCCCTCGTATGCCCACACATCCATCTCAGCATTCTCATCTCCGCAACTTTCATCTTTTAGATGTGCGAAGTCTTGAATGGCCAACACTCCGCCCCATACAACATAGCCGGTCTAACCACCGCCCTATAGAACTTGCCTTTAAGTTTTTGTGACACATTTTTGTCGCATACGACTCCAGATGCGAGCCTCCATTTCATCCACCCTGCCTCAATACGATGTGTGACATCATCATCAATCTCACTATCCTCTTGGATAATAGACCCGAGGTACTTAAAGCTTCCTTTCTTTGGAATGACCCGAGTACCAAGCCTCACTTCCACGCCTGTCTCAAGGTTGCTCCCATTACTGAACTTGCACTCCAAGTATTCTATCTTGATCCTACTCCGCCTGAACCCTTTAGACTCCAGAGTCTGTCTCCAAACCTCCAGCTTAGCATTCACTCCGATGCGAGTCTCATCAATCATGACTATGTCATCTGCGAATAACATACACCATGGCACCTCCCCTTGGATTTGTCGCGTCAGTCCATCCATTACCAAGGCAAATAAAAATGGGCTAAGAGTTGATCCCTGGTGCAGCCTCATCATCACTGGGAAGTGCTCCGAGTCTCCTCCTATTGTCCGTATACAAGTCTTGGCTCCATCATGCATATCCTTGATCGCCCTAGTGTACGCCACAGGTACACCTCTAACCTCCAAATATTTCTATAGAACCTCCCTAGGGACTTTGTTATATGCCTTCTCGAGGTCAATGAAAACCATATGTAAGTCTCTCTTCCTTTCCCTATACTGCTCCATCAACCTCTAATAAGATGAATGACTTCTATAGTCGAACGCCCCGGCATGAATCCAAACTGGTTCTCAGAGGTTTGGAGAAATCTGATGAGCTTAAAGAATAGCAATAATATATTACGTAGAGATATACGCAATTGAAAAGAACTCATTTGGCTAAAAATGAAAGATAAAGAAAGTTAAAATCTAGAGAAAAATCTGATGAGCTTAAAGAATAGCAATAATATATTACTTAGCTCAGCAACACAGGACTACAAAATCATTAACCCTTTTAAAGACTTGAACATTCTAAGAAACTGGTTCAACTCAGGATCATAGACACGAAGACTTTCCAATTTGAAGAACATAGTTTACAAGTCTACAATTAACAAGCTTGGTGGAAAAAAATCTATATATATAGGCTGAATACATATGCAGCCCTTAAACATGTCCGAATTTTTCATTTAGACACCTAAACTCGTGATTGTTCCTATTGAACACTTAACCACAAGCCAAACTGTACCTATTTGACAAAAAGTATTGAAACAATCAAGAAAATACCGTGCATGTAGTTCACACGTTAATGACATGGCAAAGATACCAATGACAGAAAGACATGTGGCTCTTAATACCAATACTTCCAACTCCTCACTCGTTTGTCTTCTTCTTCAACAATAACTACTGCTCGTCTCTTTTCACCATTGAAATCAGGACAACACTCAAGAACGTAACTAACATAGAGCACTCACCCTTCTTCTTCTATCCATCTTCTCCTATGGCTTTTATCTTTCGTCTCTCACTGTAGAAGGCCAACCAGATTTAAAGGTCAAAACTCCGGCAAAATACATTCCACCATTCTCTCCATCATTTTTCCGAACTCCAACAGACCAATTCTTTTGCTTTGAAATGTAAGTGATGCTTTGTTCTTCCAATTAAAGCACAAAGGTGTTTCTCAACAACCAGTATAATTTAATAAGCCACTGTTTTTCATGATTTCATCCTTAACAAGTGGAAAGTATTGCTCTTTATAATTGAAGTATTTAAGGTACAAAATCTAAATAATTTATATTTCACAGATGGCAGGTGTCAATTCTCTTGCTCCAAATCTAAGATCAACAAATTCTATTTCACATCTATAAATCCTTAGAAATTTAGCTGTATTTTCTTTTTAGAAAAACACTGCTTTAGATTTTGGAAAAGGTAAAAATTAAGAAGGTTTCCCATAGAATGATGACGTTGAGAGAAATGCAAGAAAGAAATGCGATTGTTTTGGTGAGTTGCTTCGTACAGGAGATGGGTCTTGTCTTCTTGAAGGATTTAGAGAGATGAAAAAGGGAATTAGAAGACTTTAAGGAAAGAGAAAAATCCACGTCAACTCATTTTTAAAATGTTCATACACTAATGAGAAAGTGAGACTCACATCTTGTGCCATGTAAGTGTATCATGTCTAATAGGTACGGTTTGGCTTTAGTTCAAGTGTTCAATAGATACAATCATTAGTTCAAGTGTCTAAATGAAAATTTCAGACAAGTTCAAGGGGCTGCACATGTATTCAGCCATATATATATATATATATGCATGTAGTGATAATATGACGTTAGGGATACTGCAACATTATTGCAGAATGTGGTACAACAAGGCTCCAGAAGGTGCAAGTAGGTAGCACACATCGAGGATAAAATGAGAGGTTGCTAGATATGGTTTGGTCATGTCATGCGTCGACCTCAAAACGTACCGATCCCTAGGTGTGAAATCATGGGGAGTGGAGGGCAGAAAAAGAGCGGAGATAAACCTAAAATCACATTGAAGGAAGTTCTCTTGAAAGATTTATAAGCTCTTGAAATTCATATAGTCGACCCCAACTTGCTCGGATTGAGGCATAGTTGATGTGTTGTGATAAATTAATGTCCAATAGATTACCATCAACTAATATTGTTGTTAGTTCTAGTTTTGTTCATCTTAAGAATGAGGTTTTACAAGTGTCTATTAAGATCTTTGATCTTTTCGCTAATTTCAATTGGATATATTTCTTCTTTCTTTCTTTTTTTTTTAATAACCGTGGTGTCCGACTAGCTTGCGCGCACCCGGACTAATTCCGCCCAGCATAGATACATGGTAACGAAGAAAATAAAATTGTTATCTCCGACACTCTTTATTAAACCAAACTTACTTCACACATGGAACAAACAGAAACTTAAGCATGTAAACCAAAACACAACAAGATAAGAGATTCTTCCTTTGACTACCTAAATTCGACATCTCTTACCACGTGAAAAAAAAGGTACCTTTCCAAAGCTTTGTAGAAACTCGTACCTTAGCAATGATCATACTTCTAGATGTAAGTAGTGAGTGATGTTAATCATATGAGGTGGAGTGATTGGGCGGAACTGAAGGCACAGGGCAGCAGTGGTGGTATCCTGGTGTATTGGGACAAAAGAAGATGGAGTTGCTTAGACAAATATATTGGGCAACACTCAATTACTGTTTTCCTGGTGGAAGAAAAATACTGGCTTTCAATGTGCTTTCACATGGGTTTATGGTCCTTGTGATAGAAAGCAAGAAGGGTGGTGTAGGAAGAGATGAGAATAGTTTATGGGATAATATCTCAACCTTGGGTGATAGGAAGTAATTTTAATGTTGTTAGATATGAAGTACAAGAGCAATGCGAGATTTCTCCAAAACAATACAAGATTTGGCTCTACAGGATCTACCACTTCATTGAGGTCAATTTACTTGATTCAGAGGTGATGTGCTTCAAGATTAGACAGATTTCTAATTTCAGAAAGCTGGGATATGCAATTCAAGTTCATCAAACAGAGAGTTCTACCAAGGATGACATCAGACCTTTGTCCTATTATTTTGGAATGTGGAGATTGGAGTAAGGAAAAGGGTTATTTCAAATTTGAAAATATGTGGTGTGAGCACAAGAATTTCTATGAAATGGTGACAAATCGTTGGAATTCATATTGCATTCAGGGTAGTCCTGATGAGGTTTTAGCAAAGAAATTGAAGATGTTGAAGACTGACTTAAAGAAGTGAAATAAGGAGGTGTCCGGTAATTTGGAGGAGAGGAAAGCCAAGGCTATGGAAGAGTTGGAGAGAATGGATCATGATAGTGTACAATTTCAGAATAATGATCACAATGAATTTGATAGTCTCTGTTACAAAAGAGCTGGAGGATATTGCTATTTTAGAGGAAATTTATTGGAGACAAAAATCTAGATGTTTATGGATGAAGCAGGGTGACAAAAATACTAAATTTTTTCACAGACAGGCAAAAGCTCACAAAAGATTTAATACCATTGATAAAATGTTGATAGATGGAGAGTTGGTGGATGATGAAAATCTTATCAGAGACCACATTTTAAGCTTCTATGGCAAGCTATTTTCAGAATCTAAAAACTGAATGGGAGGATGAAAGAATTGGAAAAATAACAGATGAGGAAAAGGATTGGATTCAGAGACCATTTTCCCTGGAGGAGGTGGAAAGGGTTATTAATTTACTCAAAGGAGATAAAGCACCTAGGCCAGATGGTTTCAACATGTTCTTTTTGCAGAAATGTTGGAACATAATCAGAGAGGACGTATGGAGAACAATGGATTGGTTCTATCACAGGGGTGTCTTCATTAGAAGTCTAAACTCAACTTTTATTGCTCTCATTCCTAAAAAGAAAGAGGCAGTGGAAGTAAAAGATTTCAGGCCAATTAGCTTGCTGGGGAGTGTATATTAGATAATTGCAAAACTATTGGCTGAAAGACTAAAAACGGTGATTGAGAACTTGATCTCCGATAGTCAAAATATTTTTGTAAAGGGTAGGCAAGTCGTTGATGCTGCTATGGTAGCTAATGATTGTTTGGAGTTTATGTTCAAAAGGAAGATTAAGGGAGTGGCTTGCAAGCTAGATCTGGAAAAGGCTTATGACCACGTTAATTGGTCATGCCTATTAAACATCATGAAACAAATGAATTTTGGTGATAGATGGATTGGTTGGATAAAGGACTGCATATCCAGAGTCAATTTTTCAGTTTTGATCAATGGGAGCCCACAAAGATATTTTAATCCATCCTGAGGTTTAAGACAATAAGACTCATTGTCTCCTTATTTGTTCTTGTTGGTGATGGAAATTTTAAGTACAATGCTAAAAAAACAGAGTTTTTAGGGTGGATAAAAGGGCTGAAATATGTTACGAATGGGGGAGATGATTTAACAGTATCACATATTCTCTATGCGGATGATACTTTGATTTTATGTGAAGCTGAAAAAGAACAATTACTGCATCTCAGAGGAGTCTTACTAGCCTTTGAAGTTGTATCGGATTTGAAAGTGATCTGGCAAAGAGTAGGGTGTTTAGTATTAATGCTGAGCACTCCATTGAGGAGTTGGCAGGAGTTATGGGCTGTAAAGTGGAGCAGCTACCAACTACCTACTTAGGATTGCCTTTGGGTGCTAATAAGAATGACAAAAAGATATGGCAAGGTGTCTTGAACAAGTGCAGCAATAAATTGGTTCCATGGAAAAGACAATATTTGTCGACTTACACGGGTTAACAGTGTTTTGGATGGTATTCCAACTTATCTGATGTCTCTCCTCAGAATGCCAGCAACGATTGAGAAGAAACTAAATTCAATGAGGAACAAGTTTTTATGGGAAGGAAATACTGAAAAGAGGAAGTTCCATTTAGTCAAATGGCAGGAAGTGGTTAAAGAAAAAAATGGGGGCCTTGGGGTGAAAAACCTGAAGCTGCACAATAAAAGTTTATTGTTTAAGTGGCTTTGGAGATACAATGATGGCATTGAAAGCTTATGGAAACAGGTTATAGATGTAAAATATGGTAAGAAAGATAGTTGGGCTCCTTGTTTAGTCCGATCTTCTTCTAAAGGGGGAGTTTCGAGTAATATTAGTAATCTATGGGGTGAGTATAGGCAGTATGTTAGATTGAAATTGGGGTATGGTACTAAAATCTTGTTCTGGTCTGATATATAGTTGGGAATTGAAAGTTTAAAAGAAAGTTTCCACAAACAAAAATGGAAAGGTTGCTGATTTCTATTCTAGTAGTGGTTGGGAGTTGATTCTCAGAAGAAACCTAGATGACTGGAAGATGGATGATTTTGTCCAATTAATGAAACTACTGAACAATGTCAGTTTGGAATATAGCAGAAGTGATTCATTGATCTGGGCAGAGTGTGGTGATGGAAAGTTCACAGTCAAAAGATGTTACAGCCTACTAATGAAACAACAAGGACTAGATGGAATAAGATGGTCATGAAAAGCAATTTAGAGAACTAAGGCACCTGTTAAAGTGGCTTGTTTTGGTTAGGTTGCAGCAAAGGAAATTTGTCTTACTCAGGAGAAAAAGAGGAATTGCTTTAAGCAATAGGTGTTATATGTGTGAAGAAGAAATAGAAACAGTCAATCATCTCCTCATTCACTGCAAAGTGGCAAGACAATGCTGGGAGTTCTTAAATAAGTATGGTATTAAATGGGTAATGCCTCCCAATATTAGGAGCTTGCTGGAGACTTGGCATTACAAAAAAATGGCAAAAAGTAAACAAGCAGCATGGAGAACAATTCCCCTTTGCATTTTATGGACAATTTGGTTGGAGAGGAATAAGGTCTGCTTTGAAGAGAAAAGGCAACATACATCCAGGATTAAAAATAGTTATCTTTTAAATTTGTATTTCTGGTGTAAAAGCAGTGTCATGGAAAATATGGAGCAATATATGAACTTTCTAGACGAGATAGGAGAGTTGTAGTTTTGTTGTGTTAGTGGTGGTAGCTGGACTTTTGTATCCTGTACCATCTTGGTACTTTTTTTAATTCCTTAATAAAATATTACCTTATAAAAAAAATATGTTAATCATATCGAGTAAAAGAGGATGTCTTTAAGAAGATATTACCGTAGTTCGATGCAATTTCAAAGAAAAAAAGTTAAGTTGGTTATAAGTCCACCGAAGCTAACTTAGGGAAAGGACTGCAGATTCAAGAAGCCACTAAAAGGATTTACCCCAAACGCAGAAAAAGAACCTTCAATATTTTGTTCTAATCACCCCCATTTCACCTTCTTTTCGACCGAATCTTTCAAAACTCAAGCATGTCTTCCTTTCACATATATCAAGCTGATTCCAACAACTTAATTTCATTACTTATCAAGAAAATGACCCTACTCTAGTTTATACTCATATAACGAACTAGCAAACAGAACGCTCTCATCCCTCAAGCTGCAATAGAAGTCGTGCAACAACAGAAATTCGGCAAAAATATTTGAATTTCTGAAAAGCAAGCTTATAAACTAACATTAAATGCGGATATATATAAAGAAGGAAAAAGACCAAACCTTTTTCTTCTTCACTGGCTTAAGGATTTTAATGATACATTTTTCATTATTAGTAGAGTGAATTCCTTCAAACACCTCGCTGTACTTTCCTCTCCCAACTTTCCTTACCACCTCATAATCATCCTGCTCTCTATACAAACCAATCAAACAAACACACACAAAAAAACATTAAATTTGATCTAAAGCACAGCACCTATAATAAATCAACAAAAAATTACCCCCATTGAACAGTAAGGGATTCATAATCCCAATACTCTTTGGGCCGGATCACATTGATATCCGTATAAACCCGGGCCTTTGAAGGCGCACCGGGACGGCGAATAGATTTTCCTATTTTCTGCGCCAGGGCTTCGGATAACGTTGCCGACGGTCGGCGAATAGAAGAATAAGATGACGGTGACGGTGACGGTGACGGTGACGGTGACGGTGACGGAGTATTGGAGGAAAAGGGACGGAAGAGGAGGCGGCGGTGGAGGTGGAAAGATGAAAGAAAGAAGTGAGAAGGCCGTACGGCCATCAAAGGGGGGGGGGGGTTGGGTTATTATAATAGAGTTGTAACTAAGTAATGGATTATGCTTGAAAGGGAACCCTCTCTTTCTTTTCCTTCTCATTCGTTTGCTTTTCTTTGTCTTTGCATCTCATGCGTGCGTTTGTCTAAATCTAGTTCAATCCAACGGCGTCGTACACCTTGTGTCTGAATGTCTCGAGCTATATATATACATACTCTTTTCTCAAATTAGTACACAGTGCTTATTAAAAATAGTTATCTTAAATTATTTATTATTTTAAAATTTTAATATATAATTAATTTTTTTATTTTATTTTATCTTTAGTAGAATTTTTTCATTAATAAAGATGACAGATATATAGACTAAATATTTAATGTAGAGAAATTATAATTTAGACATAAATAAGAATGAAATAGTCAAATATTTCTCTTAATTAATATTTTCTTAAGGAGTGTGTAAAGTAAACAAACAAGAAATAATTTGAGATGGAGTGAGTATAATTAAATTTTTTTAATTTAATTAGCAGGTTCAGAATCTTGCCTTTAGTATGAAATTAAATTTGGTAGAATTTTTTTTACCTTTCAACATAATTTTTTTGACAAAAATTTAAATTGTTCGGACTATAAAATGAATAATGATCGAGTGGGAGTAAAAAAGAAGAGGAAAGTTAAACTTTTCATTTATTTATGTAGTATCAAAAACACATCATTTGTTTGCGAAAAGAAGTCATTGGTGCGAGGATTATACTTTACTTACTATAATTCATTACGACTTTATATTTGAACTATGTCAAGCAATTATACGTTCGTTGTCAAAGTATATGTTTTCTTTTTCCCCTTTTAAATATTGCATATGAAGATAAATTAAGACCTATGGTTCTCTTGACCGTCAAACTCTTGCACCAACATGCTCCATTATATATGCCAAGGATAAAAAGAGGGAAAATAACATGAATGGTCCTTTATGTTTGGGATAAGTCTAAAATATTGTAGTTATTTAAATATTCTTGATCACTTCTAGTTTTTTAGCTTTATCTAAAGTAAGCACATTTAACATCAACAAATAGTTAACATAATCTGATTGTTATATTTGTTGAAAATTTACTAAATGTGAAATTAAGTATATTCCATTAATTTATGATTCAAACAAATTGGGCCCGCACGTCGGAAAAGTCGTTTTCATACACGTGCACATGTAGTGCTAAGTATCGCAAATTTCATTAGTGAAAGAGATATTGATACGTATGTAATACGTTTGAGACATGGAATTATGGACGGTTATTGGCCAAATGACAAAGTATTCCATGTTGGTAAAAAAGAAGGAAGAAGTGTAAGATGAAACGTGTCGAAAATCGCCGCGGCGCTAATTCACAGAGTCGCGGCGCTTCGGAGGCAGAAAACTGCGACGGAAAGTTGGAAAAACCTGACCTTTGGGCTGGTTATGGAGCATTGATTCTCCATTACTTGGCACATGAATTCAACCATTATTTGGTTGAATGTAACCCCTCAATCAAGTGTCATTACATGGCTATTGAAGGCCATTAGTTGGCTAGTTGAGGGGTCTTCTACTTACACTATAAATTGAGGTTTTTCGCTCAATTGAAAAGAAAAAACACTCAACACTTAGAAAATACTTCAGATTTTCTGAATTCATCTTCTTCCTCTCTAGCAAAGTTATTATACTCAAAGTTCTTCAAGAGTAACACTTGAATTTCCTTTGCTCAATTGTTAAGTTGTTGTTGTATCTTGGGAGACTATTAGGGGTGAGCGGGTCCGGGTACCCTAACATTTTTGAACTACCCGGACCCTACCCGGTAAAAGATCGGTTCCTAAATTTACTATCCGGAACCTACAGGACCTGAGGTCAGATAGGTTCCTGCACTCTGTAAATAAAAAATACAAATTAAGCAATAATTTTTAAGCCTATGAGAATAAAAAAGAGTTCTAAAATAATCTCATCAAGTAGTTTTTTAGCATGCAATCGGAGTTTTTAGTACCCTTATAAGAAGTTTTAGAAAACTTATTCATTGTAGAAAAGCTAATTCTGTAACCAAAACCTAAAATTGCAAGCCAAATTTGACACTCAATTAATTGAACGTGTTGATTTCAAAATAAATTTGAAAATATCTGAATTAAACTTATTTTCGTGTTCATAAGCTCTTCGATACAAAAGAAAAGCTTTATTATACTAGTAAATCCCTAAATTTCATCTTCACAACTACAAAAATATACACAAATTTTAAAAATAGATTTACATTTCAAATAAAAAAGTAATACAAATTGAAGATGAGTATCGCCTGAAATAGAACAGAAGCATATGATATTAAAAAGAAATTGAAGAGTTAGATATGAACCCATATGCATTTTTAGGAATGACGTGAACACGACCAAGGGAGAGAAAGAGGCAAAGGTGAAGCTTCAATGACGACAACGATGAAAGTACCTGAGAGAAAGCTTCAACAACGACGACGATGAAGCTCGGTGGTGTAGCTAAAATGCCATTGTTATTGAGAAAGTTTTGGGTGTTTTCTCTTAGGGCACAAAGAGCATTCTAGAATAAAAGGGTGAAAAAACTAAAATATTTACGCCTTGGGGTGGGGAAAATCAATGTGCAGGCGTGCAACAAACAATTTTGGAGAAAGTTAAAAGTGATCCAAATGTTTCTAAAAAAAATAAAAATATTTAATATTTTACCGGTTCCGGGTACCGGTTTCGGGTATCGGTTCCAGGTCCGGGTACCTTGTCTCTATTTGCCGGAACCAGAACCAGACCCGACATTGATCGGTTCCTAATTTTACTACCCGGACCCTACCCGTTATTATAATATATCTACCCAGAACTTACCCGTTAGTGTCGGTTCCGGTCGGGTATCTGGGTACCCTGTACCCGTGCTCACCCCTAGAGACTATTGCCTGATAACGTAAAAGGAGATATACGGGGCAATTTTGTCTTAAAGAAAGAGTGACATCACTCGACTCAGCAAATCACACAAGCAATCGGTTAAGTTCTTGATTTCTAGTTTATTGTAATATTTAGTTTATCCTTTCTTGCTATTGTAATAGTTACTTACTTCCCGTTCCCTACAACAATTGTATCCCAATAACTTTAAGACAAGATTCGTTGTAAGTACGTTAGAAAGATGACTGGAATAGAACAAATTGCTTCGGATTCTGCTGCTGCTACTTAAGGCAATCCCTCTACCTTCCCTACTGCTCGAGGCACACCTAATGCCTTTCCGGTTGCTCAAGGCTCATCCAACGCCTTTACCGCTGCTCAAGGGAACGTTGTCATTCCTCCCCCGCTGGATTCCACACATGAACGCCCTGAAAGTTCATGGGGTCAAACTTCAAGAGATGGCAACAGAAGATGATATTTTATCTGACTGTTATGGGAATGACACGTTTCCTAACAGAAGATCCTCCACAAGCTAGAGATGAAATGGACCCTTCGCCTTCTGAAACGGCTGAATGGGGCCTAGGTATCCATGTCATTAATGGCATAAAGATGGTTCTTGATATATGGAGTCATAGTGATTTCATGTGTAAGAATTACATATTGAACTACTTGTCAGACCCTCTATACACGGTGTATTGCACCATTGGCACCACCAAAGAGTTGTGGGAGAAGCTGCAAAAGAAGTACAACGCACAAGATGTAGGTACTAAGAAATTCATCTTTGGGAAATTTCTGAAATTTCAAATGGTGGATAGTAAGACAGTGATGTCCCAAGTCTAGGAATTCCAAATGATTCTACATCACCTGGATTTGGAAGGTATGAAGCCAAATGAGCAGTTTTTTGTTGCATCACTGATTGAAAAGTTACCTCATTCGTGGAATGAGTTTATGAGTTACTTAAAACTCAAGACAAAGGAGATGACCTTTGAAGAACTTATTATCAAACTCCAAATTCAGGAAGATAATAAGAAGGCCTTGCCTAGGGGTAAACAACCTGTTGAGGCAAAGACAAATCTGGTTGAGGCCAAAGGGAACCAAAGCAAGAAGCGCAAGTTTCAGAAAGATGGAAAGACCCAAGCAGCGGAGAAGTTCAAAGGAAACTGTCACCACTGTGGGAAACCTGGTCACATGATCAAGGATTGCCGCAAGCTCAAGACTGAGCAACAAGAGAAGGCCAAAGCTAAGGGCAAGGCACAGGTTAACGTCGGCAAAGACCAGTTTATGGATGACATGATTGAGGAGTTCTCAGCGGTAGTGCTAGAAGCAAACCTTATTGAGAATCCCATGTAATGATTGATGGACACATGTGCTACAAGACACATATATTCCAATAGAGATGTCTTCTCCACTTATACACCGGTTATAAATAAGAAGTTGTTCATGGGCAACAACGCTTCCTCTGACGTGCTGGGGTAGGAAAGGTAGTCTTGAAGATGACCTCTGGAAATGAGTTCACTCTGAAGGAGGTGATGCATGTTCCTGAGATTAGAAGAAATTTAATTTCAGGTCATTTTTTGGTTAATGCTGGTTTTAGGCTAGTGTTTGAGTCCAATAAATTTGCAGTCGCTAAGAATGGAATATTTGTTGGAAGAGGAATCGTCTGTGAAGGCCTATTCAAAGTTAACGTCATATCTGTATTACGTACAAGTAATAATATTGAAGCCTCTTCTTCTTACTTGTTTTATTCCTCTAATTTATGGCATCATAGATTAGGACATGTCAACTACAAGTCCATCCAAAGGTTGGTAAAGTTGGAGTTATTGTCGTCTATCGACATAAACCCTCAACATAAGTGTGAGGTGTGCGTAGAGGCAAAACTCACAAAGATTCATTTTTGATCCGTTGAAAGAAATACCGCTCCTCTAGAACTTATTCACATATATATATGTGATTTGAAGTTTGCACAAACTAGAGGGGGGGACAAGTACTTTGTGATATTCATTGATGATAGCACAAGGTATTGTTACATTTACTTGTTGAAAAGTAATGATGAAGCCTTTGAAGCGTTCTGACGTTACAAAGCAGAAGTTGAGAACCAACTAAGCATGCGAATTAAATCTATTCGTAGCGATAAAGGGGGAGAATATGTAGCATTATTTGAGGAATATTTTGCCCAATCAGGCATTGTTCATCAAACGATGGCTCTATACTCACCTTAATCAAACGGTGTAGCGGAACGTAAGAACCGCACATTGAAGAAAATGATGAATGTCTTGCTCATCAATTCTGGTCTTCCCCAAAACATGTGGGGAGAAGTTGTCCTTACCGATAATACGATTCTTAACAGAGTCCCACATAAGGGTAAGGACAAGACTCCATATGAATCATGGAAAGGAAAGAAACCCACCTATAAATATTTAAAGGTGTGGAGTTGTCTGGAAAATGTTGAAGTACCTAAGTCAAAGCAAGTCAAGATTGGGCCTAAGACTGTAGATTGCATATTCATCGGATATGCAAATAACAGTAGTGCTTATCGCTTCTTAGTGCATAAGTCAGATATTCTAGATATCCACGAGGGTACAATCATGGAATCAAGGAATGCTCAATTCTTTGAAGGTATCTTTCCTAGAAAGGAAAAAGACATAAACTCTCACAAATGAAGTTACGAACAAAGCTCTCAGGAACCGGGAGTCGTTGACGGTCCGGATCTAGATGGTTCAGATCTAGTGGATCTCGAAGTGGCTGAATATCCGAAATCTAGTGTTCCAGATTCTCAAAACTTGGAGACTCTAGAGATGGAACTAAGGCAAAGTAAAAGGGCCAGAAAGGAAAAATCCTTCGGTCATGACTTTGTAGCTTATATGGTTGATGATGAACCAAGGACAATTGTTGAAGCATTGTCAACTCCAGAGGCACCGCTCTAGAAAGAAGTTATAGAAAGTGAAATAGGCTCCATTCTGCATAACCATACTTGAGAGTTGGTTGATCTTCCTCCGAGAAATAAACCATTGGTTTGTAAGTGGATACTCAAACGGAAGTATGAAACAGATAGGTCTATAGATAAGTACAAGGCCAGGTTGGTAGTCAGGGGCTATCAGCAAAAGGAAGGCCTTGACTACTTTGACACGTACTCCCCGGTGTCTAGGATGATGTTCATACGAGTATTCATTGCGATCGCAGCGTTGCGTGACCTTGAGATACATCAAATGGATGTCAAGACAGTCTTCCTAAATGGTGATTTGAAAGAAGAAATTTATATAGACCAACCCGAGGGGTATGTAGTTCCAGGGCAAGAGAAGAAAGTATGTCGGCTTGTCAAATCTCTGTACGGGCTGAAATAAGCCTCGAAGCAATGGCACAAAAAATTTGATAGTACTATACTATCGAAGGATTTCACCATTAATGAGTGTGATAAATGTGTCTACATGAAAGGTAACTCTGATTCGTTCGTTATGATATGTCTGTATATAGACGACATGTTGATCACATGGAGCAGTCCTAACATAATTCTACAGACTAAGAACATGTTGAAACAATGCTTCGACATGAAGGATATGGGTATCGCAGATGTCATCTTAGGGATAAAAATCTCTAAGACATCTGACAGACTGGTCTTATCTCAGTCTCACTACATCGAGAATGTTTTGAGAAAGTTTGAGATGTTTGACAGTTCGCCTATAAAGTCACCAATGGATAGAAATCAAAAACTTGATAAAAATCGTGGTGCACCCATATGCCAGGAGCAATATGCACAGGTGATTGGTAGTTTGATGTACATAACAAACTGCACACAACTTGTTATTGCTTATGCAGTCAACAAGTTGGTTAGGTTTACCCGTAATCCAAGTAATGATCACTAGAAGGCGTTGAATTGGTACTACAATACGTGAAATACATGCTAACTTACGGGTTGCATTATTCAAGATATCCAGCTGTACTAGAGGGGTACAGTGATGCAAACTGGATATCTGACATAGAGAACACCAAATCCACCAGTGGGTATGTATTTACAATTGGTGGGGGGGCTGTGTCTTGGAAATCCTCTAAGCAAACTTGCATCGCCCGATCCATGATGGAATCGGAGTTTATTGCTTTAGACAAAGCAGGAGAAGAAGCTGAGTGGCTTCACGACTTCTTAGAGGATGTTCCTTGCTGAAACAAACCCGTACCTTCTGTAATGATCCACAACGACAACTAGTTGGCTCTAGGAAGGGCACGAAATGCTATGTACAATGGCAAGTCTCATCATATTTGACGAGACATAAGACCGTTAGGCAGCTGATCACCACGGGTATAATATCCATTGATTACATAAAGTCAAAGGATAACATAGCAGACCCGCTGACAAAGGGCTTACCCAAAGATCAGATGTTCTGCATGTCTAGGGGAATGTGCTTAAAACCTAAGGTATAAGGACCAATACGGTGGTAACCCAACCTTACTGACTGGAGATCCCAGAAATTAGGTTCAGTGAGAAAACTAAGCTGTAAAGGTTCAGTTGATCGATTCGATGGAAGCATGGGCACTTCGGATAGTGATTTCTGTAAAGAAACATCAAATCCAAAGCCATTCCCGCGATAGACTATAAGTGCTATCTGCAGTGTGGGTGAAGGTTAAGTTTCCAAAACCTTTAATGATCCTCACCGGTTAGGTTTGGGGAAATTTTTAATGGTTTCTAACACTTGTAAAGTGGGGTATAGCATGATACCTTATAGGAGATCACCTATTTAAGTGCGAGGACATGCTGCCTCAAATTAAACGCACTTAAGAATCCAAGAAGTGTCCACGACCACAACAGATAAAACATTACGAAGAACTGAGTAGAGGAAGTTATTGTGTTGATATCGTTGACTTGGCTTACACTAAACACTGACGGTTCAAGACATCACGTTCACCGCGCAGTAAGCAAGTCCGATGGTATTCAACTATGGAAGGTTCAAAGCGTATGCTACCTATCCAGATGCAACATCGGTCCGCTAAAAGATTGCTGGAAAAAGGCACCAAGTGTGCGCACCAAAATCTCTTTCAAGAGGGGATTGTTGGAAATTTACTAAATGTGAAATTAAGTATATCCCATTAATTTATGACTCAAACAAATTGGGCCCGCACGTCGGAAACGTCGTTTCCACACACGTGCACACGTAGTGCCAAGTATCGCAAATTTTATTAGTGAAAGAGATAGTGGTACGTATGTAATACGTTTGAGACATGGAATTATGGACGGTTATTGGCCAAATGACAAAGTATTCCACGTTGGTAAAAGAAGGAAGAAGTGTAAGATGAAACGTGTCGGAAATTGCCGCGGAGCTGCGAAGGGCCGCGGCGCTTTAGAGGCGGAAAGCTGCGACAGGAAGTTGGAAAATCTGACCTTTGGGCTGGTTTTGGAGCATTGATTCGCCATTACTTGCCACATGAATTCATCCATTATTTGGCTGAATGTAACCCTCAATCAAGTGCCATTACATGGCTATTGAAGGCCATTAGTTGGCTAGTTGAGAGGTCTTCTACTTACACTATAAATTGAGAAATTTGTCTCAATTGAAAAGAAAAAACACTCAACACTTAGAAAATACTCCAGATTTTCTGAATTCATCTTTTTCCTCTCTAGCAAAGTTACTATACTCAAAGTTCTTGAAGAGTAACACTTGAGTTTTCTTTGCTCAATTGTTAAGTTGATGTTGTATCTTGGGAGACTATTGCCTGATAACGTAAAAGGAGATATACGGGACAATCTTGTCTTAAAAAAAGAGTGTCATCACTCGACTCAGCAAATCACACAAGCAATCGGTTAAGTTCTTGATTTCTAGTTTATTGTAATATTTAGTTTATCCTTTCTTGCTATTGTAATAGTTATTTACTTCCCGTTCCCTACAACAATTGTATCCCAACAATATTTAATGGAAACTGTGAAACAAATATTTAATGTGAACTCACATTTACATGCGTAGGTTTACAATTTCGGCTAGTTTTATCTAAAAAAAAATTGTGTGTAGTATAATTTGTTTGAGCTGCAGTTTCTGCTATTTTTTTCTATTCTTGTGATTGGTGCTATTTTAAGTGTTGCAATTTTTAGGGATTTAATGCAATTTTTTGGTGTTTTTGGTTTAAACAAAAATCATGATTCTCCTAACGGCTAGAGTTTGTTAAATTTTGATGTAAATAAAAAGTGTTTAATTTTGATAAATTAAAGGATCAATACTGCTCGACAATTTATTTATAAGACTGTTATATAAACCTGCCCCAAATATAAGTATGATCATTTTTTTCATATTCACAAGTGCCAAAACATTTTTGAGGTTTGAGGAAACAAAATAAGGGCATGGAATAGAAGAGGAAACAAAATAAGGGCATGGAATAGAAGAGGAAACAAAATAAGGTCATGGAATAGAAACCGAAAGGCTTTTTAAAAGTGTCGCCGATATAGTGAATTTCCAATTAGTTCTTGTGTACTGTTATTACGGTAACATTGCGCCTTGTAAAGTTAACTTGAGCTGTGAGTTGCTCAATCACGGGGCAATTCCAATGGCTAGGAATAGGGTGCAAAGAATTCCCCAAGGAAAAAGGATATCTATGAGAAAAATATTTGTAATTTTAAAATGACCCAGCCAACTCATAACTTAGTTGTGAAAGAAATAATTCATTCTTTATTTTCATTAATTGAAAGAGTATATATATACAATTTACAGTTTTCATAATAGAAAAATCTTATTCCTATTCTAATCTCAAAATCATATTCTAGTAGTACAAGAATCTTATATTTATGGTAAGTATACAATACTAATTTAATACAATAATATTACACTAAATATGGCACAAAACCTTACACTGAAAATGGCACAAAACCGTGACACACTTGGTATGTATACTGTGTATGTCACGGTTTCACACTAGGTAAATTGCCTTGTAAAATTGTGATATACATGGTATACAAACCTATGTATATCACGGGTTTTATCACACCCCCGCAGTCATAGCGGGCGGTCTTCATACACTGAGAATGTCCCTAAAATCTTCAAATAGAATCGATGGAAGACCCTTGGTAAAAATGTCTGCAACTTGATATCTGGAAGGGACATGCAAGACGCGTACTTGTCCACGAGCTGCCTTTTCGCGAACAAAATGTATATCCATTTCAATATGTTTAGTGCGCTGATGTTGAACCGGATTTCCAGAAAGGTATATCGCACTGACATTATCACAATAAACCAAGATAGCTTTATGAATTGGAAAGTGAAGCTCTAAGAGAAGATTACGGAGCCAACATGATTCAGAAACCACATTGGCCACCCCTCGATACTCGGCCTCTGCACTAGAGTCGGATAAGGTAGTTTGTCATTTGGCAGACCAAGAGACCAAGTTATCACCAAGAAACACACAATAACCAGACGTGGAGCATCTGGTATCTGGACAGCTACCCCAATCAGGATATGTATACGAGACAAGTGTAGACATCGACGACAGATATAAATGTAAGACATTGTCAAGTGTCCCTTGAATGTATCGAATAATACGTTTGAGCGCATTCATGTGCTCAATCCTGGGATCATGCATAAACAAACACATCTGATGTACAACATATGTAATATATGGTCTCGTGAAAGTAAGATACTGAAGAGCCCCTGCAAGACTGCGATAGTGGGTCGGATCCTTGTAAGGTGAGCCAGCCGCAACACGCAGCTTGAGTTTAGTATCAATGGGAGTGAAAGTAAACTTGCACGAGGACATGCCAGCGCGCTCAATAATCTCAGCGACATACTTCCATTGTGATAAGAACAACCCACCTGTATGACGAGAAACAACAATCCCCAAAAAGTAACTCAAGGGCCTCAAGTCTTTCATAAAAAACTCAAAACTGAGCATGATCATGATAGACATACGCAAAGAATCAGTAGAGGCAGTGAAGATAATATCATCCATATATAATAGAATATAAGCCAGGGAAGAACCACGACGATATGAACAATGAATTATCAGACCTGCTGTGCGAAAACCCAATAAATGTAATATAGTCTGCAAATCTCTTATACCAAGCCTGTGGGGCATGCTTAAGCCCATACAAAGACTTCCTCAATAAACAGACATGATGATGATATTTGGGGTCTTGAAAACCCAAGGGCTGAAGCATATAAATAGTCTCTTTAAGATCACCATGTAAGAAAATATTCTTCACATCTAATTGATGAATGGGTCATGCTTTGGAAAGAGCCAAACTGAGAACCGTGCTAATGGTAGCCGGTAAGACCACTGGACTAAACGTCTCACCACAATCCACGCCAACCCCCTGAGTCTTACCATCACCTACAAGACGAGCCTTATGCCTCGCAAAAAAACTACCAGAATAATATTAACACTAGAAGGACGGGGTACCAACTCCCGCGTCTTATTGACAAGAAGAGCATCATATTCATCGGTCAAAGCCAATTTCCAATTCGGGTCATTTAATGCAGACACATGATTACAGGGTAGAGGGGATTTAAGAACATTAGAATTTAGATTAAAATGTATTTTTGGTGTAAAAATACCCCGTTGACTACGAGTGACCAGTCTGTGACTCGGGCGATAATTGGGTGAATTTTGGGTCAAAGGTGGAAGGGTGACGGACGAGCCAGCAGGCAGAGAGCCTGCTGGCCCAACAAGAGAAACTGAAATAGGGACTGAACCCGAGAGTGGAGAGGTAGAACTGGGTTGAATATTTGGCCCAGTTTCTGAACCCGAAACAGTGGCAGGATGTCCAGCGGGTTGTAGGCCCGCTGGCGGAATTTGGGTCAGGGGTAAGTTCGAAAAATACTGGATAATATACGGGGAGACGGTGTCATCCAAAAAATTATACGAACTAGGCACGAGACTACTCACATTAGCAAAAGGAAATTGGATTTCGTAAAAAACAACATGACGACTAATGATGATTTTATTAGATGATAAATCAAAACATTTGTAACCACGATGATTAGACGGATAACCCAAAAACACATAAAGGGTAGAATGAGCCTGAAGTTTGTTAATTGTGGTGGATGAAAATAGTGGATAACACAAGCACCCAAAGACCCTAAGATGGGAATACGAAGGAGTCTTATTATATAAGATCTGAAGAGGGGATGAATATGCAAAGCCTTTGGCATGAAGTATGTTAAGAAGATATGTAGCAATTTGTAGAGCATGATGCCAAAACGAAGGGGGTACGGAAGCATGGACCAATAACGTTTGGACAATATTATTAATGGTACGAATTTTGCGTTTGGCTTTCCCATTTTGTGAGGACGTATGAGGACAAGAGAAACGAAAATTTATGCCATTATTACCACAAAACTACCGAAATAATCCATTATCATCTGCTTTGTCATTATCACATTGAATATTTTTTATTTTTCATTCGAACTGGGTATGGATGAATGCTCTAAATTTTTAAAAAGTAGAAAACACGTGAGATTTTTCGCTAACGGAAAAGTCCATAAAAAATTAGAATAATCATCCAAAAATAGAACATAATAACGATGACCCAAATAACTGAGAACATGAGATGTCCATAAATCGCTATGAATAATATCAAATGATATTAAAGTACGAGAATTAGAGTCTACAAAAGGTAATCAAACAAATTTTCCTAGAGAACAAGATTGACAAATTAGAGTATTACGCGTACCCTTACAAGAAATAAAATTATTTTTATGTAAGGATGAAATAATAGACGACTCAGGGTGATCCAAACGTGCATGCCATAAGTAAGGAGCGAGAGCTACAAAAGTAGATGGCAAGGCTTGGCTTGAGAGACCGGATGTGGGTGTGATAGGATAAAGATCTTTCATACTATCACATCTCATGAGAGGAATCCCGTCTTGAAATGCTTCACAGAAAATCCGAAAGGATCAAAATCAACAGAAATCCAATTATCAGTGGTGAATTTACAGACATACACCAAATTTTTAATTAAGTTAGGGGCATGCATGGCATTTTTCAAGACAAGATGTGGTTATGGGGGGGGGGGGGGAGGAGACAACGTTTTATGACCATAACCACGAATCGGAATTGAATTGACATTACCAATAATTATGCCACGACTGTTACTCAAATTGGAACAAGACGAGAGAGTACCTTGGTCGGATGTCATCCGGGGGATTTAATCCAAGTGTGTGCATCGCGACTTCAATGTTTGTAGGAGTGGGGCCTGCTGCATGGTAGGCCTGGTGGGCCGAGGCCCAAGCACGCCGGTTGGCTGCCCCGGCCCAGAATTGCCTCTCGAGTTCCACTGTGGGTCGGAATAATTGGGCCTGCTTGGCTGCTGAAACTGGGGCCAGTTCGGGTGGGCAGTGTATGATGGAAAATAGGGGATGTTGGACCCACTAGCCCAGTTCCACTGCATTAGGTCCCAGGGTTGTGGCCAGTTGGCTTGCGGCCCACTGCCCCGAGGCCCATTGCCACCCCCGTTATCGCCACCTCAGTTTCCGCCATAGTTTTGCCATTATTTTTGCGATTCTGACCCTTTTTGCCACCACCGTTGTTGCAATTTTGGCCGGAATTATTGGAGACAGATGGACAAAAGGTGGACTCGGTCACCATGACGACAGAAGGGCCCCAATGACCGCTTTTTTAGCCAAGCCGGCTTCTTCGAGCATGAGCATGGAACGGGCCTGATAAAACTGCGGAAGAGGACTGCTCTGACGAAGAAGCGTACCGACGCCACTATAGGCCTCAGAAAGGCCTGCAACCATCTGAAGAACAAGACGATCGTTGGTAACGGGCGCACCAACGTTGCGGAGTTGATCCACCAATTCTTTCAACCTTCTGCAATATACTGAAACATTGGAGAAATCTTTCATATTGACGTGAGATAATTCCTGCTGAAGGGTAACATCACGAGAATTTTGATTATCTTGAAATAAATCACGCACTCTATTCCAAGCATCCATCGCGTAGAGTCTGGTTCGATAATCGTTTGCAACATGTCAGTAGATATAGTGGAGTAAATCCATTGAAGAACGGTAACATCAAGAGTCTTCCATAATTGAGGATCATCCTCGGGTTTAGGGACCCCCGTATCCGCAGGAGCCGCGGGGATAATGTGATGGAGGACTTGATGCGAGCGTGTGCGAACTTTGAACAGTTCGGCCCACATCGCGTATTAGACGTTTTCTATTTCAAGAATGATATGGATGTGATTCTTGATGTTAGAAACAGTAAGGGCATGGTGAAACGTGTTCTTAGCCATCACAACAATGAACGACGTGATGAAGGGATTTGGAAGAAAATTTGGGAAGAGAAAAGGCAATACCGGGCATGGAAAATCGAGAAGAAGGGCTCGGAAATCGATGTCGGACGGACGAAAGTTTGGATAGAAAATATAAAACCTAGACTTCTGATACCATGAAAGAAATAATCTCTTCCTTATTTTCATTAATTGAAAGAGTATATATATACAATTTACAGTTTTCCATAATAGGAAAATCTTATTCCTATTCTAATCCCAAAACCCTATTTTAGTAGTACAAGAATCATATACTTATGGTAAGTGTACAATACTAATTTAATACAATAATGTTACACTAAATATGACACAAAATCTTACACTAAATATGGCACAAAACCGTGACATACACTTGGTATGTATACCGTGTTTATCACGGTTTCACACTAGCTAAATTGCCTTGTGAAACCGTGATATACATGGTATACAAACCTATGTATATCACGGGTTTTATCAAGTTGAAGCATATTATACACTCCTTACAAGCATGAAAACTATAGACCATGGGATTCTCATGATTAATTATTAATCTAACCATCATAATTATGTCAGTTAAATTATACAGTATCAACAAAATTTTAAGCACGCTGATAACAAGTTGAAGTTTTGTTTGTACAAAAAATTGATTTTGATCATCCGAACCAAAATTGACAGAAGAGACATAGCGTAAACATAAAGGATTTTTTGAGAAAAGTATATGAACCCTGTCCTCCTAAGTATAACTGCTAGAATTATAGTGTTCATGCAGTTTAGATATCATATATTGGTTACAAATTATTATTGCAGCAAATAATTAATACAACTAGGGGTAAAATTCAGATGTGACTCTTGAAGCAGTTGTTACTGTTAGCAACTCTAGGTGTGTTTGTATGGAGAAAAATATTTTACTATTTTCTCATGTTCAATCGGTCAAAGATTTTGAAATATATTTTTTTAAAAAAATAAATTTCTTAAAAATGAGAAAAATAAATTTTTTAATGAAAAGAGAAAAAACAAATTTAACCAGTAACATTCATATCGATTGTGTCCTTTCCACCCATCAACTCATCTCACCTCATGTGTAGATAAAAAAAATTGTCAGGCGAAATAAAATTTTAAATTAAATTATTTTTAAATCCATAAAGTTATCACCTATATTTAAAACGAACAAAAAAGAAAGATTACCACGTAAACTAGAAAGGATTGAGTAGAAAAAAATCTTAGAAATAATGAGCCGCACAATTAGTGGGCCACCCCGATGACTAAAAAGAATCACATAAACTAGAATGACGAAGTAAAAGAATCTTAGAAGAAATGAGTCACAAAATTACTAGGCTTCCTGATAATCAGAGAGGAAAACTGCCACATAAAACTAGAATTGGATAGAGTAAACAAATATAGAGAAAATGAGGTGATTTCCCATGGAATTTCTCCTAATGCCTAGTGGTTGTTAGGTATGGTAGAGTTATAATTCTACATTCCTAAGGTAACTTTGGCTTCTTGCAGCAGCCACATAAGAGGTTGTTGGAAATTTATCTTTGATGGGGTTCCGTCTACTCATCTTTAATGACTTAAATATTCGGGTTTCGCATGTTGGAGTCTTTGGTTTTTCATACGTGCATAATCTACTAAGTGAGTAGATGACCGTAGGGCCTAGGATCATCAAATTTCATTAAGAAATGAAAGAGATATTGGTCCACAAAGTAAGGTGTTTGTGACATGAAAATACGGTGAGGGACAAATCTCCCACATCGGTGGGAAAATGAAGAATTGTTCATTTTATAAGCCTAAAAAATGGATAAGAGTTTGGGACTCCAAGGGGTAACCCATGTGTTTGAAGGAGGGAGGACCTAGGTGTGCTTGAGTTCAAGGCTAGGCCCACACGCGCGCCACCACCCGCCCGGTCCGGGTCGGGCGGTGGCGTAGTCTTGAGAACAAGAGCAGTCCAGAAACAAAAGTTCTTCTTTTCCCTCTGAATTTCCACTCTTCAACAGTCGTTTCATGTTTGTTTTCGTCGTCAGAATCAAGCTATTTTCTTTGTAATGTTGATTAGTTGTTGTTATCTTGAGAGACTATTGTCCGCTAACGTAAAAGCATATATACGAGGCAATCTTGTCTTAAAGACAGAGAGTCATCTCTCGACTCAGCCGGTGGTGTTGTGATTCTCTAATTTGTTGATGAGTGTTTCAGGTTGGATCTTTCTTCCAAAGAACTTTAACCAAGTCAGATTCTCAAGCGGACATACAAGCCACAGTTGCAGCAGTTACTGCTCTTGTATTTCTGAATACAAGATCCATAATTGGAGTTCTAGTTCAAGATCGACAGAGATTGAAAACTCATTGTTGTAATCTTTGAAGTCTATCCTTTCGATCACTGTAATAGTTATTTAATATTCCCGTACGACATTTTGCTAATAGAGGTTGGATACTTAGGTAGTCTAGAACAGCTTATGTGACAATACTCATTACTGGTTAGTACTTAATTTGACTGCCTAAGTACCAAATCCTCACTTGCAGACACATAGTTACATTTGCCTTTACTAATACTTCTTATGATTTTCGCACTTTATTCTCATCGAACAAGCTCACTGGAAAAACGCATGGTGAGATATATGTTCCCATTAAAACACTGAAGGTTTTTCTAATTTTTCATGTGAAACCACTATTATTTAGATTTTTTCCATCAACATATAGTGGGAAATAGTTATTAAACATTTTTCAGTATAGGAAAATAGAATTTTTTTAGTAGTGCAAATTAACTTCTTTAATTTATACTCCATATAGGTCACTGTGCTTTGATATGTGACTGCATGCATGCCAGCATTTGGAGTACTACAATTGGTTTGGTAAGAGAATAGCACGCCAAGGAAATTGGAATTTTGTACCGCTTGATGATCTGTTTCCAATGGCCGGTCGTTCACGTTTCATGATTCCTGTGGAAATACAAGAATAACCACCACACTTTTGTCCAAATTAGTTGGGACTTGGGATTACTTATATATGCAGGGGCGGATCCAGCTCTTCAGGTACGGGTTCTCGGAAATTCAATAGCTTTTGCTCATATCAAGTATATGTATTGAAAATTTCATTAAAATTTTATAAAGATTTGATAACCCAGTTATCATTATAAAATAATTTGAAATTACTCTAATTTGAGTGACACAAGTCTTGAGAACAAGAGCAATCCAGAAACAAAAATTCTTTTTCCCCCTCTGAATTTCTACTCTTCAGCAGTCGTTTCATGTTTGTTTTCTTCGTCAGAATCAACCTATTTGCTTTGTAGTATTGATTAGTTGTTGTTTTATCTTGGGAGACTATTGCCCACTAACGTAAAAGCATATATACGGGGCAATCTTGTCTTAAAGACAGAGAGACATCTCTCGACTCAACCGGTGGTGTTGTGATTCTCTAATTTGTTGCTGAGTGTTTCAGGTTGGATCTTGCTATCAAAGAACTTTAACCAAGTCAGATTCTCAAGCGGACATATAAGCCACAGTTGCAACAGTTCATGCTCTTGTATTTCTGAATACAAGATCCAGAATTGGAGTTCTAGTTCAAGATCGACGGAGATTGAAAACTCATTGTTGTAATCTTTGAAGTTTATCCTTTCGATCACTGTAATAATTATTTACTATTTCCATACGGCATTTGGCTAACAATTTTAAGACAAGATTGCATTAGTGCTCGAAAGATGTCGGTCAATAATTGTGTGACCAAATCTGGTTATGGTTGTGGTTTTCTGGTTGAAGACAATTTCATTGACAGTTCTGTTGACAGGAACTCTATTTGTGTCAAACTAGACTATAGTTCTAATGCTGAGGTTCAGAGCGCCTATGTTGGTCATGTTGTTGACGGTCAAGGTGCTGATGGTGTCACCGCTCCCAAAAGTGATGGAAGCAAGCACCCACGAGAGGTTGAGGATGTCAACTAGGACAAGAGTAGAAGGTTGAAGATGTTATTCTATCTTGTAGTAGAAAGCCTTTATTTGTCCCAGACAAATGATCCGAATTATGGTAAGGAGGAAATTGACACCCAGTCTGACTGAAGTGGGCCAGAATCCAAAAGGTCTAAGTTAATTATCATTCCTTGTCTATAATGTGTTTAGATAATATCTGAATAAAAGTGTGTAAAGCAAGGCTAGTAATATGAAAGTGTTTTCATTAAAAACTTATATTCCCTACACTTTAAAATCAGAAATTGAATCTCCCTCCTTCCCGGTTAAAGATTGGTATTGAAAAACAAAACTTAAAAGATCCATTCTTTTGGGTATAATTATTAAAAGTGTGTAAAGTATGTTCTCACATACGAAGGAGAGAGATCCACTGCCTGTGTGAAAATTGTTACCACTCTTAAGCAAGCGCCAGGAATTAACTGGACACCAATCTCAAGGGAAGAAGACTATAAGATAATGGATTATCTTAAGATGTTGAACATGTCACACTATCTGACAGAAGATTCTTCACTTGATAGGATGGTATTGGACACTCAGTCGTACAAAGACTACATGCGATTGGAGCGGACCATAGTTTCTAGGTCTTAAATGATCTGAAGGCCAAAAGAAAGGCAGAAAAGAAATTGGACACTCAGTCTGCCAAAGCAACTGGAGTGGGCCAGAGTATCCAGATTACATATGATTCGGTTACGCCCTAAACACAGGCAAGTGGTTGTTCATGTGAAGTAACGCCACCTCTAAAGTAGAAGGGGTTGAAGATGTTGTCCTTAAAAAGACTTCAGGGAATGAGATCACTCTAAAAAGAGGTGATACATGTCCCAAACTTGGTTTCAGGGACACTGTTGGTCAAACTGGTTTGAGACTAGTCCAACAGGTCTGTAATAACTAAGAATGGTACAATATGTCTGTAGCCAAATGAATGATATATTTGTAATTCGTGCATTTATGTCATCATAGATTAAGACACGTTAAATAGAAAGTCATTCAAAAGCTAACTAAGTTGAGATTGTTGCCTTCTGTCGACATAAACCCTCAAAATGAATGTGATATGGGCGAAGAGGCAAAATCACCTTTCCATTCCATCAAAGGAATAACGAAAGAAGCACCGCTCCTCTAGAACTTAGTCACAAATACATGGGTGATTTGAAGTTTGTACAAAATAAAAGGGGGAGACAAGTACTTTATGACCTTTATTGAAGATGGTACAACGTATTGCATCATTTATCTGTTGAAAAGCAAAGATGAAGCTGTTGAAGTGCTACAAAGCAGAAGTCAAAAATCAACTAAGCCTACGGATTGAGGAATTCGTAGTGATAGAAGGGGAGAATGTGAAGCATTGTTCATCAAACGACTTCTCCTTACTCACATCAGTCTAACGGTGTTAGCCAAACGCATAGTCGTAGGCCCAAAATATTTGGGGCAAGGCGATCCTTACCGCTAATGCGATTCTCAACAGAACTCTGCATAAGGATAAGGATAACCCTCCATGTGAAACATGAAAATGATCCCACCTACAAATGTAGTGATGTGGGATGGCTTGGTGGAGGTTGGAATGTCGAAACAGGTCAAGGCTGTAGATTGCATATCCATTGGATTTACAAATAACAGTAGTGTTTATCGCCTCTTGGTGTCAAAAAATGTTGAATTCTTTGAAGATAACTTCCTTTGAGAAGGAAAAAGAAGTAATTGCTCGAGGTTAATAAGAACTCGCGAGTGCCTGATTGTCAGAAACTAGACTTCCAGATCTACAGGACTCAGAAGTTACTGACTATCCAGAATATAATGTTCCAGATCTACAGAACTCAGGGACTCTAGATGCTGAACCGAGACGGAGCAAAGAGGGGACAGAGACTTATTCCAGGCCTTCTAGCTTGTATGGTTGAGAATGAACCATGGACAATTAACAAAGAATTGTCATATCCAAAAGCACTGCTTTGGAAAGAAGCTATAGAGAGAGAAATAGATTCCATCAGATAGAACCATACTTGTGTAATGGTTGACATTCCTCCGAAAAAAGAACCTTTGGGTTATAAAAGTGGATACTCAAATTGAGTACAAAGTAGATGGATCTATTGACGAGTATAAGGCCTCAGCTACTTGGACATGGGCTCCCCTAGGAATAGCTTAACATCTAGGGCCATTGCAGTATTGCATGACATAGATGTTGAGACAACCTTCCTAACCGGAGAGTTGGAAGGGGAGGATCATAGTTGGTTTGTTGGACTATTGGGCTTCTTCTTGAACTTTCCTTTTTGTCCTTGAAATATTTAAATTTTGGTCCTGGAAGGTTCAGACGAAACATAAACAATGAATCTGACAACAGAAACATTGACTCTGAAGTTAGAAAGCCAACAGTTGGAAAACCAACAGTCTGAAAGTGGAAGTCTATAACATCCCGTACTTTCGGATCACGATTTGAATCGCTAAGCGTATATAAAATCGCTAGGCGTGTGTAAATAGACCAGAGTGTTGGAAAAATTTATGTTATATTACGTATGCTAATAAAGAGATTAGTATTTAAAAGGATTAAATTCCGAAATAATTTTGGACGTAACAAGTGTGACGACGGGGAGCGAAAATAAATTTAGTGCGTGCACAAAGAGGCTATGGACTAGTGTCGTACTACAAAATTATGACATTGAGTATATGAATGTCTTATAAGTTATTAAGATTTAAGTGAATTGGGATCACGAAATTAATTATGTGTATAATTGATTAATCGTGGAATTAATTAATTATGTGAAATGACAAGAGTTAGTGGGATTTTTTGTACGTGTAGTCAATCGAGTTAGTACCTAAGTGACTAGTTAATAAAGTTAATTAGGGTCATTGGGTAGCATTAAATAAGTCTGAAGAGGACATGTATTAGGGGAAATATTATCTTGTCTCCTAACATAAATTAGGATGAAGTTATTTGCTGGCAAACAAACTCCTATACTAGAACGTTAGCTAATGTCCCTCTGTTTCAAATAAGTTAGAACGAATTGTTCCAGGAAGCATCAAACTCCATTTCACTAAAGCAAATCGTGGTTCATTGTTTTTTTGTACGAAAATGAGACCCAACATGTCACTTTCAACTTTGCTTTGATTTGGGAAATGAGAGAGTACAAAAAGCAGTAGTTAAAACATTCCCCATTTCATTTCACTTTGAAAGATAAACTTTGCTCCTTTTCTTTTCTGTGGTTCCGTGATTACTCGGCCAAAAATTCCTAGTTTGGTTAAAGGTTTTCTCCACATATTCGAGGTATGTTAAGGTAAATTATTTCTTTCTTTTGGCATGTTCCATGTAACGAAATATAACTGTGATATTGCTCCATAATTTATTCTACTTCTAGTAGTTACGAATTTTCATGTTATTAATTCTATGCTAAAAGCATGTCTAAATATGCTCCTAAGTCCTTATTGAGGCATATGAAAAATGTGTTGATATTCACAGTGTTAGCAAAAGGGGCAAGGATATCATGTCATCCGATAAGTTCGGAATGTTGTATCATCGTTCATGCATTTGCATTACATTCATGTTTTACCCTGGACCACATATTGGGGATGGGGAAACAGGTTACGCAGACCACCTGATCATCTGGGATATGAAAATGAAATGATGCCCACAGAGGTCAGAATGAAAAGGAAGCGCCCGACATCATATCATATAATGGTTAATGAATGTATGCATGATGCAAATGCGGCATACATATAAGTATTGGCCTTTATGGTATGATGCCCACAGAGGCTGTTATGGTAAGGAAGATGTCCGAAGAGGCTGAGGTATATATATACTGCATTGTGCATAACATTTAGGCATATGTATTAGGGCCCTCAGAGGCATTTACTGTTGGTCAGATATTTCTGTTTCAGTTGTTGTCATATCTATGTTATACTATTGTTCATGTTTAACATACTCAGTACATCAGTTGTACTGACGTTCCTTTTGTCGGGGAACACTGCGTTTCATGCCCGCAGGTTCAGTTAAAGAGGGTGACAATTCACGCTAGCAGGTTGCTGCCTTGCTGGTTCAGCGGATGTTGGAGCACTCTATTTGTTTCAGAGTTGCAATCTGATCGTGGTACATTATTTTTGCATACGCATATGGGTATGGAGAGGTCCTGTCCCGTAGCTATGTGATGTCATGTATTCTTTAGAGGCTTGTAGACATGTGTCTTGTGTATAGTAGACTTGTATGGTCTTGTCGGCATGGGTATGGGTATGTATATATATAAGTTGGTTTTCTGGATAAAGATTTCACCTACTGGTCTTTCGGCTTAGTCCATGTTTGATTATGATTAAGTGTTGATGGAGCGATTAGCGGTACCCGACGGGTGGAATTTGAGTGCCCGTCGCGGCCCTACGGTTTGGGTCATGACAAAGTCATATTGAAATAAAGTCTCGATATGAAAGATATGTGTGTCGCAGATGACATCGTAGGAATTAGGGTTTCTAAGACATCTAACGAACTGGTCAAATTCCAAACTCATTTGTGAGATAGTTGACAGTCTCGTTGAAGCCACCAATGGATATGAATCATATAATTGATTGGAATCATGGTGCACCCATATCCCAGGAGCGATATGTGCAGGTCACATGTAGTTCAATGTATTTTGCACACTACAACTGTCCTAGTATCGACTTACAAAGTAGATCAGTTGAACTAAGGTTCACTCGTGATTCTAGAAATGATCAATAGAAGGCGTTAAAATGGATATGACGATATCTGAAATATTCTCTTATCTACGGATTATGGTATTCTGGATGTCCAGCGGTTCTGGGAGAACACAGTGATGCAAACTGGACATCGGATATGAATAACACCAAAGCCACAAGTAAATATGTATGGTGTGTCTTGGAAAATCCTCTAAGCAAACTTGCATCGGCCGATTCATGATGGAGTAAAAGTTTATCGCATTAAACAAAGCATGAGAAAAAGTTGAGTAACTTTACGACTCCTTCGAGGACGTCCCCTTTTTAGAGAAATCCATGCCTACGACAGTTATATACTGTGGCTAGCCGGTAGACTTTAGGAATGACACAGATGACGGCGTCTGGACATATCTGTCGGAGACATAAGACCGTATGGCAGTTGATCACCACGGGTGTCATTCTCGTTGATTACATCAAAGGATAATATAGCAGACCCTTTAACTAAGGGACTACCCGAAGATCAAGAATTCTGTCTGTCTAGGGGAATGGGCTTAAAACCCTAACAATACGAACCTTTGTGGTGGTAACCCAACCGTACTGACTGAAGATCCCAAGAACTTGGTTCAATGGGAAAACTAAGCTGCAAAAGGTTCAGTTGAGCGCTTCGGTGGAAGCAAGAGTACTTCAGATTGATGATTTCTATAAAGAAACATGAATCCAAAGTCGTTCCCGCGATAGACATTAAAGTGCTACCTGCATGGTGGGTAAATGTTAAGCTTCAAAACCTTTAACGATCCTCAAACGGTTGAGGTTAAGGTTGGGGAAACCTTTAATGATTTCTAACACTTGTGAAGTGGGGTATAGCAGGATACCTTGTAGGAGATCACCTATTTAAGTGCGAGGACATGCCGCCTCAAATGAACGCACTTAAGAATTCAAGTGTGTCCACGGCCACAATGGACAGAACAATAATAATGAAAATGAATAAGGGGAGTTATTGTGTTGGTATCATTGTCCTGGCTTACACTAAACACTGACGGTTCTAGACATCACATTCACCGAGCAGTAAGTAAGTCCAATGGTATTCAACTATGAAAGGTTCAAAACGGAAGCTACCTCTCCTGATTCAATATCGTTTCGCTGAAAGATTGCTGAAGTTTGGCACCATGTGTGTAGGGCTGGCAATGGATCGGAGGTGGATCGGGTGGAACTCAATCTGCCTCCACCCGCCATCCATCCATCCACCACCCGACCCATCCATCACCCTATTTTTTCTTCATCCACATCCGATCCACGGGTGAATCAGGTGGATCGGGTGATTCGCTGATGAAAATTATAGCACAATCAGTTTGTTACTTTTGGTTTATTTTCCAATTTTCATACTATCTTGATTTTCATACTATCTTGCTTTACCATTATAATTTGATCTTGATACCATTGTAATATTCCTCAACCTATTATATTGCTAACAGTTATAGTCTTATATAGAGTGATGTTCAACATAGAAAATGTCAATTATGTATAACGTATTACAAAAATAACATTTTTGATACTAGGAATCATCGTTATTGTCATGTTGAAATTGAAAAAGAATTTTCATTCACTTTAGAAAAATAAAGACAACTATTGAAAATAAAACCAAGTACTAGTAACGACATGAGTTAGGGGTATGTTATCACTGAACTATACAAAAAATAACTAATTTATAAACGGGTGGATGGATGGGTCGGGTGGTGGATTGGGTGGTGGGTTGGATGTATTTCCATCCGAATCTGACCTGATCCATCACCCGATTAAAATCCATGTTTTGTCAGTTTTTCATCCATTTAATCGGGTCGGGTGGATCGAATATCCATCGGGTTAGGGTGAAATTGCCAGCCCTATCTGTGTGCACCAATTCTCTTTCAAGAAGGGATTGTTGGAAATTTTCCTTTGATGGGGGTTGCGTCCACCCATCTTTAATGACTTAAACACTCGGATTCCACATGTTGAAGTCTTTGGTTCTTCACACGTGCATAATCTACTAAGTGAGTAGATGACCGTAGGACCTAGAAGGGTCAACGTTTTTGCTGTTACAGAATCCCGTGCTACGTCAAATTTCGTTAAGAAATGAAATAGATATTAGTCCACAAAGTAAGGTGTTTGAGGCATGAAAATATGGTGTGGGACAAATCTCCCACATCGGTAGCAAAAGGAAGAATTGTTCATTTTATAAGCCTACAAAATGGATAAGGGTTTGGGACCTCAAGTGGTAACCCATGTGTTTGAAGGAGGGAAGACCTAGGTGTGCTTGGGTTTAAGGCTAGGCCCACACGCATGCCGCCACCACCACCCGTCCGGTCAAAGGTCGGGCTACGGGCTGTTGGGCTGCTTCTGATATTATCTTTTTGACCTCAAACTGCTTACTATTTACATTTTGGTCCCTGTAGTTTCAGGAAAGACTGCCAGCAACCGGAAAGTCAACAGTTTGGATGGCTTTAACCATCTATAATGTTTTGTACTAATTACAAAATGCTCATGGCCTTGATTGTACCTCTTAATTAGCCTCTTAACACCTCTCCTCATCCTGAACACTATAAAATGAGAACCTTACTCTAATTTGAGTGACACAAGTCTTGAGAACAAGAGCAGTCCATAAACAAAAGTTCTTATTTTCTCTCTGATTTTCCACTCTTCAGCAGTCATTTCATATTTGTTTTCTTCATCAGAATCAACCTATTTACTTTGTAGTGTTGATTAGTTGTTGTTTTATCTTGGGAGACTATTGTCCGCTAACGTAAAAGCATATATACGGGGCAATCTTATCTTAAAGACAGAGAGTCATCTCTCGACTCAGCCGGTGGTGTTGTGATTCTCTAATTTGTTGCAGAGTGTTTCAGGTTGGATCTTTCTATCAAAGAACTTTAACCAAGTCAAATTCTCAAGCGGACATACAAGCCACAGTTGCAGCAGTTCATGCTCTTGTATTTCTGAATACAAGATCCAAAATTAGAGTTCTAGTTCAAGATCGACAAAGATTGAAAACTCATTGTTGTAATCTTTGAAGTCTATCCTTTCGATCACTGTAATAGTTATTTACTATTCTCGTACGATATTTTTCTAACAGAGGTTGGATACTTAGGTAGTCTAGCACAGCTTATGTGACAATACTGATTATTGGTTCGTACTTAATTTGACTGCCTAAGTACCAAATCCTCACTTGCAACTACATTTGCCTTTACTAAGACTTCTTATGATTTTCGCACCTTATTCCTATCGAACTAGCTCACTGGAAAAACGCATGGTGGAAAACATGTTTCCATTAAAAAGCTGAAGTTTTTTCTATTTTTTCGTGTGAAACCACTACTGTTTAGATTTTTCCCATCAACATATAGTGGAAAATAGTTATTAAACATTTTAGGAAAATAGAATTTTTTTTAGTAGTGCAAATTAACTTCTTTAATTTATACTCCATATAGGTCACTGTGCTTTGATATGTGACTGCATGCATGCCGGCATTTGGAGTACTACAATTGGTTTGGTAAGAGAATAGCACGCCAAGGAAATTGGAATTTTGTACCGCTTGATGATCTGGAATGTTTCCAATGGACAGTCGTACACGTTTCACGATTCCTGTGGAAATACAAGATTAACCACCACACTTTTGTCCAAATTAGTTGGGACTTGGGATTAGTTATATATGCAGGGGCGGATCCAGCTCTTCAGGTACGGGTTCTCGAAAATTCAATAGCTTTTGATCATACCAAGTATATGTATTGAAAATTTCATTAAAATTTTATAAAGATTTGATAACCCAGTTATCGTTATAAAATAATTTGAAATTACTATTGGAACCCATAAGAAGGGGAGCCTTGGAGTAACTCGTAAAGTTGATGTCATGTGACCAGGAGGTCACAGGCTCAAGCCGTGGAAATAGTTTCTTTCAAAAATGCAGGGTAAGACTTCATACAATATACCCTTGTGGTCTGGCCCTTCTTCGGGCCCCGCGCATAGTGGTATCTTAGTGCACCAAGCTTCCCTTTTATAGGAACCCATAAACTTAAAATTCTGGATCCGCCTATGTATATGTAAATAGAAACACATCTATGACTTAAACTTTATGGGCTTGAATGCCACTGAACCCCCTAATCATTTGAATTACCGGGCTTAAAATTTAATATGCGTATATGCTTAGTAGATTTCTTAATTGAGTCGTCGAAGCAGCCACTAATGCTTGCATTATGGTAGGTTGTCTACATCATATCTCTTTGGGTCCGGCTCTTCTCTGGACCCTATTAACCCGGAATGTTTTGTGCACCGGGTTGTCTTTTCTTTTTATTTAGTAGATTTTTTAATACATATATAGAAAATGTGTTCATTTGAGTTACTAGGTTCGAAATCGAATGCTTATACATTTTTAATAGATTTCTTAACTTATATAGTAATACAAAATATGTGTCAAAATAATTGGGTTCGGCTGAACTCAAAATTGATACTACATATTGTACATCCGCGCGCACTGTATATAAATGGAAGTGTGACCCATTATTAATAGTTGAAACACATTCTGGGAGATGTTTCGTATATATTGTCTTTAGCTGCCTGATGCAGTTTCATTGGTTAATTAAGAAAGAAACTTTACTTCTTGTTGCATGTAATTGACTAAGAGAGTGCAGATGTTGTTGTGCTACTTACCGAGAATGTCCACTTGCTTTCTGTAAAATAAATAAGGAACTTTATGAGAGAGCTTTGTTTGTACTCCTTAATTATCTACCAAAGGAAGGGAGTGATATTAAGGAAATACAGAGGCTGTGGAAGTATTTTTCTATTAATGAAATTGGCATAGAATAGTAGAATGTGGGACATAAACAAGTATATATGCAAACAATGACTTATGTGATCTTATTCTTCTTTTGTTTGTTCCTATATATATATGGTACTAATTGTAATTTTTTCCATTGTTTGCTGATTAAAAGTTATGTGCTCCTTGATTTACTTCAGATATATATAGATATAGCTGAAAAATAGTAGCAGAAACTTCTTTCAATCTGTTCCTCTCCACTTATCTTGTAACTGAAATAAATTGGTGATTGTAATATTTACACATCTGTTCGTGCATTTTGCAGTGTCCTATCCGGTGCTTTATTTACTTGGAGGTTTTCCAGATGTTGAAGTTTTAGTTTTAAAATATTGATACGATGACAAATAGAATTCCCCGCTGATGACAATTTAAGATAGACTATATATGTAATATGTGGTTTGCCTACCATAGCTTATTCATGCAAAGAGACAGATAAATTAAGCAATTTGTGCAACAGAGTGGTGCTTATGGAGAAGTTCTATCGTGTGGCAATAAGAAGTTAATAGGTCAGCATATACTTTCTAGTTAATGTTTATACTGAGTACTAAGATGCTAAGGAGTGAACTTTTTCAGTTGTTTCATATAGTCTTTGATCCTTATTGAGACTAGTTTTTTCATGTCCATGTAAAAGCTTGACTCGGTATATACTTATGTTATGTTATGACTCACTGGCTCTTGCTTGGAAAGGGACTAACTAGAGTGAGATCTTTTTTTCACTATATTTATGAGAGTGAAGAAAATTGAAAACATCATGCTGATGTGCATGTCCTTGGAGTGAAATCTATATTGAAAACATCTTCTCTTCACTTTGGAAAGCTACCTCACATAGAGAAAAATGCATATCCTTGATATACTGAGATTTGCTCCTTATACACATACTAGAAGTAATTAGTACATTTTTAACCTCTACTTAGATTTTTGATGTCGCGATTTCCTCCATTTTCACGACCAACAAATGATTTGTCTTCTATAAATCGTTTGTAGTTGATAACTATGAAATAGTTTTACCAGGAAATCTAGTGGCCAGAAATAGAAGTAAATAGGACTTGATACTTGTATATATTTCTCCACGGTATAGGATGAAGGTGCCAATTAGTTTTACCTGGAATCTTCGATGCTAGTAGGCATAGATTCTTATGAATTACTCAAATAGTTTTAGTTGCATAAGGCAAATAATCTGTTTAAAATCCCCCTGCCATATCGGATGCATATATATATATATTTCAATAGCAAGAATATCATATCAGCCCGTTACGTTTTGTTTTGCTTAGCTGAGAAAATAGGCATGCATATATATTCGGGGAAAGATACAACTTAATAATTAGTCTGAAGTGATTTCAACTACGTTTAATTAGTTTTCAGCTGACTCATCTTTAAGTATATGGAAAATGCCAGCCTTGGAGTTGGAGGAGCTGCCATGGATGAGAGATAGTGTTCACATGTAACTCTGAGGATGTTTACTGTTAAACAAAGCAATATACATGTGATATACACTGAATATACAGCAGTGTATATCACATATATACAAAGCAGTGGGTAGGCGATGGGTGGCGGCAGCGAAGCAGTGGGCCGCTTGGGCCTCGGCGGTGGGCCTTACGCGGCAAAGAACAACAAAGCGGAGGGTCGCTTGGGCCTCGGCGGTGGGCCTTCGGCGGCCGGCCAAGATCGGCAAAACAGAGGCTCTCTTAGGGCCTCGGAAGTGGGCCTCTCAGCCCATCTCGGCCAAAATAAGTACAAAACAATATTGTATATATGGTATATATATTTGTAGTATATTGTAAGGAAAAGGATATCTTAATTAGTGTTATACACTTACCATAATTGTATAGTTAGAATTATGGTAGAATAAGGATTTAGAAATAGAATAGGAAAAGGATTTCCCTATTATGGAAATATGTAACTTGTATATATAACCTTTCAATTAATGAAAATAATCAAGGGGATTATTTCTTTCATGGTATCAAGAGACTAGGTCTAAACAAAAGTTTTCTTCTCTCAAACTTTTGCCTCTTTGGCCGAGAACCCCCCCTCCCTCGGGTTTTCTCTCCAAATATCTCGTCTTCCGCTCTCAAAAACCTCTCTTAAATTTAACCTCCTTCCTTGTTCTTTCAAATATGTCTAAGAACAATTTTCACCCTGCCCTCACGGTTTCCAATATCAAGCTCAGTGTCCCTATTGTCCTTGAGATGGAAAACGTTCAATATGCAACGTGGGCGGAGTTGTTTAAAATTCACGCTATCTCTTATCAAGTTCTTCATCACATCATTCCTCCCGCTAGACCCCTTCCTGCGGAGGATCCTGAGGTATGGATTACACTTGATGCTACCGTTCTTCGGTGGATATACGCCACTATTTCAGTGGACATTCTACAGACGATTATGGAGCCCGATACCACGGCTATGGCTGCATGGAATAGATGGCGTGACATATTCCAAGACAACCAACATTCCCGTATCGTCACACTCGAGCAGGAATTCTCTCTCGTTCGAATGGACGTATTTCCGAACGTTTCTGCATATTGCAAGAAACTAAAGGAATTGGCGGATCAACTTCGTAATGTTGGCGCACCAGTAACAAATAATCGTCTAGTTCTACAGTTGGTTCAGGGCTTTGAGGCCTATAATGGTGTTGGAACTCTCCTTCGCCAAAGCAACCCTCTTCCCGACTTTCATCAAGCCCGCTCCATGCTGACGTTGGAAGAAGCCGGTTTGGCTAAAAAGGCGGCTACCGGAGCAAGCCCAGTTGTCATGGTGGCATCCTCTCCTAGTTCTTCGGGTTTTGTTAATAATTCGGGCCAAAACTATAATAATGGTGGCGGCAAGAATAATCGCAAAAGTAACAAAAACCGCGGGGGCAAACGAGGCGGCTCTGGTGGCGATTCCGGTGAGCAACAAGCAGGCGGTGGGTCCCATCCAGGGTACAGTGGGCCGCCACCACTGTGGGCCCAAAGAATGGGCGATGGCGCGGCACCCGCACCCTCCAAAGCCAGCCGCTGCCAGCCGCTGGTCAAGCACCCAGGCCCAATACCCAGCATTGGCGCCCCACTGGCCAGTGGCCCAGCAACGGCCGCCACAGCGGTAATAGCCCGCCCAAAGACGACCAGGAGTCCTCGCCCGCACTCCGCAAACCCATCATACAAAGCAGCCCAACTCGCATCGATATCAAGGCGCGATGCACACGTTGGGATTGACTCAACCAGACTCCAAATTGGTACATGGACACCGGGCCACTACTCACATGACTTCGAATCGTGTACTCTCTCATCTTATTACAATTTGAGCACCCTCGAGAATAATTGTGGGTAATGGCGATTCTATTCCAATTCTAGGGTATGGTCAGAAAACGTTATCTCCTCCCAATCGACCTCTCCTCTTGAAAAATACTTTACATGCTCATAAATTGATTAAAAATTTAGTGTCCGTCCGAAAGTTCACAAATGACAATTACATTTCTGTTGAATTTGATCCTTTCGGTTTCTCAGTGAATGATTTCAAGACGTGGAGTCATCTCATCAGGAGTGAGAGTAGGGGGGATCTATATCCTATCATGCCCGGTTTGATCCATCGAGTCGGCCTTGCCATCGCCTTTGCGACCATCTCACCATCCATGTGGCATGCTAAATGCAGGTCATCCTGATCTTCTATTTTATCGACCTTAGATAAAAATAGCTTTATTTCTTGTAAAGTGCGAATTCGTACTCCAATTTGTCAGTCTTGTTCATTAGGAAAAATTGTTAAGTTGCCATTTGTAGACTCCAATTCTCATACTTCTATGCCATTTGACATTATTCATAGCGACTTATGGACATCTCCTGTTCTTAGTTCAATGGGTCATCGATATTATGTTCTCTTTTTAGATGATTATTCTAGATTTTTATGGACGTTTCCAATTGCGAACAAATCACAAGTGTTTTCCGTCTTCATAAAATTTCGAGCGTTCATTCGTACTCAATTCGAAAGAGAAATAAAAAATATTCAATGTGATAATGGGAAATAGTATGACAATAGGGAGTTTCAAGAATTTTGTGCTACTCATGGGATAAATTTTCATTTTTCATGTCCTCATACATCTTCACAAAATGGGAAAGCCGAACGCAAAATTCGTTCCATAAATAACATTGTCCGAACTCTCCTAATCCATGCCTCCATACCTCCATATTTTTGGCATCATGCTCTACAAATGGCCACTTACCTTCTTAACATAATTACGTATAAAGGTCTGACATATTCTTCCCCTCTCAAAATCTTATATAATAAGAACCCGTCTTATTCTCACCTTCGGATTTTTGGGTGCTTGTGTTATCCGCTATTCCCATCCACCACAATTAACAAACTTCAGGCTCGGTCTACCCCGTGTGTGTTTTTGGGTTATCCGTCAAATCATCGTGGTTATAAGTGTTTTGATTTATCCTCCAAAAAAATCATAATCAATCGCCATGTCATTTTTGATGAAACTCAATTCCCATTTACGAAAGTTCATACTCCCGAACCTAAGTCGTATAATTTTTTGGATGACCAAATATCCCCGTATATTATTTGGAATTTTTCGGACATCTCCCGTACCCAAAATCCTCCAATGCCCATCGCCTACCGCCCCACAAGATCTGCCACGCCCAGAAAATACAGCCACTGGAACAATTCCAGCTATTGGGCCAGTCCACCCCAATTCTGGTACTGGTCCAGAAGCCGAATCCAGCAATTACCGATTTGGGCCAGCCAGACCCACCGCTTCTTTGGCGATCGATCGAGCCCAGAAAATTCCCAAAATTTCCTTAATTCTTCCTCGAGTCATAGACCGGTCACTCGTAATCAGCGGGGTATTTTTACACCTAAAAGACATTTTAATTTACATTCTGATGTCTCTAAATCTCCCTTGCCCCGCAATCACGTGTCCTCATTAAATGACCCTAATTGGAAAATTGCTATGAGTGATGAATATAATGCTCTTATTGATAATAAGACGTGGGAGTTGGTGCCCCGGCCATATGGTATTAATATTATCAGGTCTATGTGGATTTTTGCTCATAAGGAGAATTCAGATGGGTCCTTTGCTCGGCATAAGGCGCGACTTGTTGGTGATGGTAAGACTCAGCAGGTTGGTATTGATTGTGGTGAGACGTTTAGTCCGGTGGTCAAACCGGCTACCATTCGCCGACCGCTCACCTTTGCCTCTTTCAAAGACTTGGCCGATTCATCGGTTAGATGTCAAGAATGCTTTTCTACATGGAGATCTCAAGGAAGCTTGATCTATATGCATCAGCCGTTGAGTTTCAGGGATCCCAACCGCCCTCATCATGTCTGTTTGTTGAAGAAGTCATTATATGGGCTTAAGCAGTCTCCACGTGCCTGGTATACACGATTTGCTGATTTTGTTTCGACTATTGGGTTCACACACAGCAGGTCAGATAATTCTTTGTTCATCTACCGCCGTGGTTCGTCATTGGCCTATATTCTGTTATATGTGGATGATATCATCTTGACTGCCTCCTCCGATGCTTTGCGTCAGTCTATCATGACCATGCTCAGTTCTGAATTTGCTATGAAGGACTTAGGGCCGTTGAGTTATTTTTTGGGGATTGCCGTCAAACGTCATTCAGGTGGCTTGTTTCTGTCTCAACGGAAGTATGCTGCTGAGATCATCGAGAGGGCTGGGATGTCATCCTGTAAGTCCACTTCCACGCCAGTTGATGCAAACCCAAAGCTAAGTGCCACAACAGGTGCACCATACGAGGACCCGACTCGCTATCGCAGTCTGGCAGGGGCCCTCCAGTATCTTACCTTTACCATATCGGATATTACATATGCGGTTCAGCATGTGTGTTTATTCATGCATGATCCCAGAGTTGAGCACATGAATGCAATCAAACGCATCATTCGGTATATACAGGGGACACTGGACTATGGGTTGCACTTGTATCCTTCATCTACATCCACACTTGTCTCTTACACGGATGCTGATTGGGGTGGTTGACCCGACACCAGACGGTCGACTGCTCTTGTATGTTCCTTGGCAACAACTTGGTCTCATGGTCGGCAAAGCGTCAAGCAACTCGCCACGCTCCGGTCAGAGGCGTAATATCGAGGGTAGCGAATGTGGTCTCCGAGTCATGTTGGCTACGTAATTTGCTTTTGGAGCTTCATTGTCCCATTCGTAAGGCAACCTTGCTATATTGCGATAACATTAGTGCCATCTACCTTCAGGTAACCCACCCAACACCAGCGCACCAAGCATATCGAAATGAACATTCACTTTGTCCGTGAAAAGGTTGCAAAGGTCAAGTTCGCGTATGCCATGTCCGTCTCGTCATCAAATTGCGAACATCTTTACAAAGGGTCTACCATCGGTTCTCTTTGAAGATTTTAGGGCGATCTCGGCGTTCAAAACCGCTCGCTATGATCATGCGGGTGTGTTAAACAAAGCAATATACATGTGATATACATGAATATACAGCAGTTGTATATCACATATATACAAAGCGATGGGTAGGCGATGGGTGGCGGCGGCGAACGATGGGCGCTTGGGCCTCGGCGATGGGCCTTGACGTGACGGCAGCGGCAAAGCGGAGGGTCGCTTGGGCCTTGGCGATGGGCCTTGACGGCCAAGAAAGCAGAGGCTCTCTTAGGGCCTCGGAAGTGGGCCTCTCAGCCCATCTCGGCCAAAATAAGTACAAAACAATATTGTATATATGGTATATATATTTGTAGTATATTGTAAGAAAAATGATACCTTAATTAGTGTTATACACTTACCATAATTGTATAGTTAGAATTATGGTAGAATAAGGATTTAGAAGTAGAATAGGAAAAGGATTTCCCTATTATGGAAATATGTAACTTGTATATATAGCCTTTCAATTAATGAAAATAATCAAGGGGATTATTTCTTTCATTTACTTTCATGATATTGCACCATAATAAGGTTGCTAGCTGACAAATTGGAGTCACAATCTCTATTATGATCTTCGTCTGCCTTCTTGAAAATTATGAAAAAGACTTTGGACACATAACTATACGGTAAGGACATAAATAAATCATTAATTGGGTCGAACTCTTTTTTGGTGTCAAGATAATGGCTATAAATAGTCATCGACTTCCGGAAAAGAGTAGAAGAATGAGACTTATTATGGGACATACAATGCATCACAAACGTATCGAGTCTCCTACTTTGTTGAAGCAAATATCTTGCAAGATTGGATAATGTAAGAATATTCTACATTGGTGGATCATGAGTTATCGTCACCTTATATAATTTTAAACAATTTTCATCTCATGAGCTAACTTCGAAGTTGAGTTAAGTGATGTGTTGAGTCTCCATTTGTCTGTTTGCCATACTTAGATTAAAGCTAATATTACATGGAGATGCTCTAGTCAGGGGCGGAGCCAGTAGCCCGGCTACGGGTTCGGACAAACCCAGTAGCTTTTGCTCTAATGTATCTGTGTTAACAAATTTATTAAATTTAGAACCAAGTTATTAACATTTGAAGTCACTGTTCTAAATTCCAGAACTCATAAGATTAGAAATTCTGGATTCGCCTCTCTAGTTTAGACCCTACGCTTTCTCATATATATTACCTCTTTGAATTGTAGAGATGTCATTTAGAATATATCCTGTATGGTTTTTGTTATATGGGCTTATTTTTAAAGTCTACATGCAGCTACAGACCAATTTGAAATTTCAAATCAATAAATGCTACTTAACCGATGACTTCAATCCTTTATCATGATCAATTTCCGCTAACAGACACTGAATTGGTTTACCCTGCATAAGTTTTACTACTAGTTTACTAGGATATTTTTTATTCTCTGAATTGTTCAAATAATTGGTATGTACCTCTACTAGTCACTACTCACTAGTTATTAAACCGGAACAAAATATATATATATATCCATTCAATAGACCATGAACTAAATGATCGACCTGAATCCATGGTCTTTTTACAAAATTAGGTACCTACATGTTTAATAGTGAACTTGATTGAAAGCTTAGTTATTTACCTAGAGGAACAAAAATCAATTTCTATTTAAATGCATTTTTTCTCTTTTCTTTACTAGTGCGTTCATGTTTTAGAAATCTTAGATCCACCTCTGGGGACCATCCCACACGTCCCACAAGGTATATCTAGCGCCAGTAACATTACTAACTAAGTACTCTATTTGTCCCAATTTATTTGACATCATTTTCTTTTTAATTTGTCCTTAAAAGAATGTCAGTTTTCTATAATTAAAAAAAATTTAACTTTTACCCTTAATGAAATAATTTATAACCACACAATTGTCTAAGATTTATTTTAGATCACACATTTCAAAAGTCAACATTTATTTTTTAAATTTTATGTCAAGTCAAACAGTATCACATAAATTGGAACGTGAATTAGTTATTGGCAGAGTAAAGTATATATTTATTCCTCCATGAAACAAAGAGAAGAAAGACACTCATCTCTATCATGACGATATTAAGGAAAAAAATTAATGCTAGAAAGCTAATTAATCCCACTTGCACTTTGGAGAAGACCCCGCAAATCCAAATCTTTAGGGATTTTGCCTAGATATGATCCCTGCAGCAATTGGTTTGCATCTGCTCAAACAGTTGACATATATAGATGGTCCCTCGACGGCAGAACGTAGTCTTTTTAACTGGATGGCATCAATAGGAAAAGAAAATTGACTGCGCCGTAATATATTCTTGATTTAGGTTATTACTGATGAATGTATACCTGGACATTGGGACACTTCAAGTCTCAAAATTAGGCATATATGTAATATTTCAATCCATTGCACTTTATTTATCATAGTTTAATAATAAAAGAAAACTTGAAACTTGTGATAAGAAAATACTGCAAAATTTTAGCCTAGTACTGTCTTTGCCAATTCATTTTTTATGTTTTTTTTTCTTCTAAGGATCGAGCAGCGGGGACTTGATACTAGTTGGACTGACATTAGATGAGCGCCCCTTCAAAATGCCACGGCAGACGCCTACTTAGGTAATGGACTTTCTTGACGTCCATCAAGAATTATACTTTTATGAAAATAAGGTAGGGGCTTGGACAATTTTTTGTTTTTGTTGAAGTAAATAGTGTAGCTTAAGTTGAAAAAATGTATCTGAAAATAAAGTTGTGTTTGAATGAACATAACTTCACGTGAAAAAAAGAAGCTAAAGGTTTGTAAATGGATCAAATTTCACTTTGTATTGGGCAGAAACGCCTTCAGGTACATTAGCGTATTCGAGAAGTTTAAATGGTTCCTAAGCTTCATACAACTGTCTTCCACTCCCAACAACCGCGTCACATCAGTTGTCCTAGATCAGAGCGCCGCGGTACGCGTGGGCACAATGACATCAGCATGCTCACGTCGTCATAACTTTAGGGGGCATTATAGTCTAATTTTGTATTATATATTTAAGACTTAGAAGGGAAGGAACCACACATAGTATTCTCTCTAAGCTTACACTTGTAACCCAGATCTCTCTAAGAAATATACAAAACGGAGCATTTGTCCATTATTTCCCACTGTTTACTCCAAAGCTAACTCATTTTTACTGATCTTGCTTGTTTATTTCTATACTAACTTATCTTTTTACGCGATACACCTGTAACCTAGCTAGTGACACCGGACTCAACGAGGAGGTCTCCTGATAGAATACAACCTACTTGTCTTTAAATCCTAAAATATAAATCTCTAACTGTATTTTTGGTTAGAACCATTTTCACCGGAAAACAGTTTGGCGTCGTCTGTGGGGATAGATAGTTGTGGTGTTGTCTCGATCTGTAACTAATCTCCTTGAAAAAACTGAACGGAGTCACTACACTCGGAAGAAAAAGAGAGAAACATGTCAGGTCAAAACAGTAGTGCTCACGGATCGCAGGAACTCAGGGAGGAACAAGTACCCATCGAACATCAGGACCTGACGGGATGTTCGAAAACACTGCGAAGCCATTCAGCGAAAATAGCCCCTAACAAACCCTTAGACGATGAAGACGTTTGAAGCTATTCGACGGAGAGCACGAAAGTACGACCCGAAGAGCGGTACCCCGGGGAAAAAAAGACGCCTTCACTCCAAGGTAGAGGGGATGTTCAGAGGAGAAGGTAACCCCTCGGAGGCGGACCTAGCCGCAGTCTTAGCATCAAACAATGCCATAATAGAGTGCATGGAAAAATTCTTGACCTCATTATCCAAAGTAGGGTCGGGTAGCCCCCCGCTAGAAAACGTAGAAGCTACGGGAGTGCTTGGGGCTTCCTCAGCAAACACGGAGAAGGCAGAGCCTGCAGCGACAGAGGCACACCGGGCGAAACTCACTGCACTAGAAAAGGAGCACCATGAGCAGATGAGTCAGATACCAGGGGCCCTATTTGTTAAAAGTAGTCGGGGCAAGAAAATACGGGAAAATACCTTATAGGGAAGAAGCAGGTCCGAAATCCATCCCAAAGAAATTCAAGATGCCCAATATACCCAAATTTGATGGCACCACAGACCCAGACGAACACATCGTGACCTTTAAGGTTGTAGTGATCGGGCATGACTTGCAGCAGCACTGGATAAATCCGTCATGCTGAAGAAATTCAGCCAAACGCTCACAAAGGGAGCACTTTCTTGGTATACTCTCTTACATGAAAATTTCATTGATTCATTTGATGCTCTTGCAAATGCATTCATAAAAGCTCATGTTGGGACGCGGAGGGTCGAAACTCACAAAGAGGACATCTTCAATGTGAAGTAGATGAAGGACGAGTTTCTCCGCAACTTTATAGAATGTTTTAAACGGGAGAGAATGTTGTTACCAGCAATTCCTGAGGATTGGGCTACCGCAACATTTACCGATAGTCTGAATGCTAATAGTTCGGATGCATCAAGGAAGTTAAAGAAAAGTTTAAAGGAGTTCCCGGCTAAGTCCTGGAATGAAGTGAATAATAGATATACTGCCAAGATGAGGATAGAAGATGATCATAGGGCCAACGCCGGGACGAAAGTTGGAGGAGGACAATATAGGAGATCTCAGAATGCTCCCCTACATAGACAAAGGGGCCCGAGAGGTTGGTATGAACCTTATTCAACTAGACTGCCACCTAGACATAAAGGACAACCGAATAAGCCAAGGTATGATCATGGTCAGCCTAGGAGATAAAAAGATATGCTGCAGAAAAAGTCCAAAAGCGACTCAGGGCCACCAAGCGTGGCCTCCTAAATTTTTAACATAGATGTCGTGGACCTGGTCATGATGATGAAAGGAATGAAGAAAACCCGATTCCCGATGGAAATTCGGTCCAACACAAACAAGCACGGTGCAGACATAGAGCTCTGGTGCGAGTTCCATTGGATCTCGGGTCATTCAACAGAAGACTACAAACACTTAGATATGAGGTGGTACACCTACTGAGAAGGGGACATCTGAAGGAATTTTTAGCAATCGGTCTAAGTACGCCAGAGAGAATAGGACTAGGACTTCACGAGAACGCCAGTGCAGCATGGAGCGATTAACATAATCGCTTAAGGAAAAATAATTAGGGCAGTGTCTCAAATACACCAATGCGATGGGTCACCTCCTTCCGGAAAAAGGACGAGGATGAGCCCGAAGACCCCATCACATTCAGCAGAGTGGAAATAAAAGGCATAGAGAACCATATATCGATACCCTGGTAATCTCTATCCAAATATTTCAATTTAACATTAAACGTGCGCTTATTGAACCAAGTAGTGAACGTTATAAAACTTCACATAATCAAGGAGATACAACTAATTGGGCAGATGGTCCCGGTAATAAAGGTCTTGACTAGTTTCAAACTATCCAGTGAAATGACCTGAGTGCAGATTGAGTTGGTCACTCACGTGAAATGAGTCTCGTTGAAGGCCCTGTTCGACGTCCTCAATGGGGGAATGCCTTATAACCTAGTAATCGGAAGGCCTTGGCTACACGCCATGAAGACGGTCACATCTACCTTTCATCAGGTCATGAAATTTCCGATGACTAACAGCCAAAATACAAGACGACGCAGAACCCGATCAAGCAAAAATTACCTTGGTCACTAAGAAAGAAAAGCCAGTTAGAAATGCACAAATGCTCGATTTCGGGTTTAATCCAGAAATCAAGCAGAAAAAAGGATTGATAGGAGACCTCTGTCCAAAGTATCATAGGGATCGGGTACCACATGAATTTGTCGCGCCAGAATAGTCAGACGCAGAGATATCCACAGCAGAAGACCTTGAGCTGACTATCTATCATCCAAGCTGACCCAAGGAGCAGGTATACCTAGGCTCAGGTTTAAGCCCCGAGTTCGGGAAGAATCTTGTTAAATTTTTAAGTAATAACATAAAAAGCTTCACTTGGTTGGGAACAGATATTACAGGTGTACCCTCAGAACTGGCCATGAACAAGCTGAGTGTCAATCTAGAATGTCAGCTCATTAAATAAAAGAGACATTCAGTGTCAGTAGAACACATCCAATTTGTCAAAAGGGTGGTATCCATAATCATCAAGGCAGGAGTGGTCCGATAGGAAAAGTATCTTGACTGGCTAGCAAACGTAGTGGTACTTTCTAAGAAATCTGATACTTTCCAAATGTTTTTAAATTTAAAAGATTTAAATAAAGCGTTCTTATGGAGCTACCACATGCCCTGCCTGGACCATGTTGTCGACGCAATGGCTAGATACGAGTTGCTCAGTTTCCTAGATGTCTCTACAGGGTTTGACCAGATATGGTTAGACCCATCAGACCAGAAAAATACTTCATTCATAACGGAGCACGGGACTTACTGTTATAATGTCTTGTCATTCAGCTTGAAAAATACAGGGACCACTTTCCACCAGTTGACCTAGCGGATGTTTCAACATCAGTTGGGTCGAAGCGTGGAGGTTTACTTAGATGACATAATCGTTAAGTCCCTGGAAACAGAGGAACACATTAGACATTTTCAAGAAGTATTTGAGATCCTCCACGAATATAACCTCAAGCTAAATCCGGAGAAGTGCACTTTCGAAGTCGGATCAGGAAAGTTCCTAGGATTCATAATATCAAACATGGGCATTGAGGCCAACCTGGATCATATCTGGGCAATCGAGCAAATATCAGATGTGCTCACCAATGCTCGAGAAGTGCAATGATTAACTAGGAGAATAACTGTACTTGGGAGATTCATATTGAGGTCGTCAGAGAAGTGTCAGAAATTCTTTAGCCTGCTGAAGGAAAAGAAAGACTTCCAATGGACTTTGTAATGCCAACAGACGTTGAAGGATTTGAAAAGATACTTGACCAACCCACATCTACTCGCAAAACCGGATGAAGGAGAACTCTTGTAGATTTATCTCGCCGTACCTGAAACTGTTGTAAGTGTTGTGCTTGTTTGGGAGGAAAATGTACACAATATCCTATTTATTATATTAGTAAGGCTTTAACCGAGGTCAAAACCCGATACCCTCATCTTAAGAATTTTGCTTTGGCCCTGATAGTCGCGTCACTTTGAAAAAGGTATGTAGTCTTCTGTTTATTATATTTTCGATGTCACCCCATATGTGTAGTCACCACTTTTCCTCTAAAGAATATCTTGCACAAACCCATACTCTCGGGCAGGCTAGGAAGCTGCTTAATCAAAATTTACGGGTATGATATCACTTATCAACCCCGGACTGCTATCATGGCTCAAAGCCCTGGCCGACTTTATGGCTGACAAAAATCTGAGCATGATGCCCTCATACATAGGCAGTTCGGGAAACCGAAATAGCCTTTAGAGAATGGGTCATGTATACGGATGAAACAACAAGTATTAAGAGTACCGGGATGGAGATTGTCCTAATTGCTCCATCAGAGGATACAACCAGGCAAGTCATTAAATGTATTTCTTTGAATAACAATGAGGCCGAGTATGAGACCGCAATTGCAAGTTTAGAGTTGGCTTGAGGGCTAAGGGCCCAAAATATCGAGCTCAAAAGTGACTCGCATCTGATTGTTAATCAAATACTACTCAAGTACAAGGCCAAACACAATCGAATACAAGAATACATAAGCAAAGCCACCACTTTGCTGACTCGATTTAGGAAGTGGAAGGTGGTGTAGATTCCTTGAGAAATAAACTTTGAAGCCGATGCCTTGGCCAACCTAGGCTCTTCGACCAGGGCAATTAAAAAGGAGTCAAAATCTATAGTCCATCTCTTGTATTCCGTCCTAGATCCTGGCATGCACTAGGTAAACTCCATCAGCCTAACATGGGACTAGCAGAATGACATCATTAATTATTTACAAACCGGGACTCTCCCGGAAGACAGTAAGGAGGCTCGGACTTTAAGAATTAAGGCGGCCAGATATTGCATGCACATAGGAGAGTTGTATAGATTATCCTACCTCGGGCCCTTAGCTAAATGCTTAGGACCAACGGAGGTTGAGTACGTGATGAAGTAGATACACGAGGGACATTGCGAAAATCATTCCGGATATGACTCATTGGTAAAAAAGATAATAAGGGTTAGATATTACTGGTCTCGGATGAAAGATGATTCCAAGGCCTATGTTCGAAAGTGCGAAAAGTGCCAACAACACTCTCCTATGATACATCAACCCGCCGAACCATTCCACTTGGTGGTGGTATCGTGGCCATTCATGAAATGGGAGATGGATATCGTAGGGCCATTACCAGGAGCTATGGGAACGGTAAGGTTTTTGCTGATCCTGACAAACTATTTCTCAAAATGAGTGGAAGCTAAAGCGTACAAAGAGGTCCGAGAAGCAGGTTATAGACTTCATCTGGGACCACATTGTTTGCCAGTTCGGAATACCAAAGGAGATTGCTTGCGATAATGGTCGACAGTTCGTGGGTAAGAAAGTAACCAAATTCTTGGAGGGGTTGAAAATCAACAGAGTCACATCGTCACCTTATCACCCGTGCGCTAATGGACAAGCAGAGTCGACTAATAAGACTATTATCCAAAGCATCAAGAAGAGGTTGGAAAGTTTGAAAGGAAAGTGACAAGAAGAGCTATCTTGGGTGTTGTGGGCTTACATGACCATGACCAAGACAAGCACCGGCGAAACCCCTTTCTACCTAGTTACGGAGCAGAGGCCTTGATAGCCGTAGAAGTTGGAGAACCTAGCTTTCGGTATATCCAGGCCACCAAAGAATCTAACAAAGAAGCTTTGGCGGTAGGACTGGAGTTATTAGAGGAACGCAGAGAATTGGATTTTGTATGTTTGGTTGCACAAAAGCAAAGAGTATAGAGGTACTTTAACAAGAAGACAAATTTAAGGCATTTAAAATCGAGGACTACGTCCTCTGAAAAGTCACTCTTGCAACAAGGGATCCGAACTCGAATAAACTACAAGCAAACTGGGAAGGACCGTATCAAATAACATGAGTTGCAGGAAAAGGATCTGTTGACACCCAATTTTGTCCCGTCTTTTCTAATCTAGTTGTAATTTTAAATATTTTTTTAACGCCTCAAAAATAATTTTAATCTATATACATACATGCGTATATATATATATATATATATATATATATATTTATTATTCTCTTATTATTATTATTATTCACATTTTTTACTATCATTTGCATCTTTATCATAATCATAAGTTTTATCCGAAAATTCTATGTTATTTTATTCTCGCAAAATTGCATCGCATTTCCATTTTTTATTAAGCATTAAACATTTCACAAATATTATATTTTTATTATTATCACATCGTTATGTTATTTTAAATAATTCACATCTTTTACAAAAAATAAAAAATAATATTTTTAATGTTAAACCCCTTTTATATTTATAAATCCATAACCCATTTTATTTCCTAACCCAAAACAATTTTCACCCATCACCAAAACTAATTGGCCCAAATTTAACACCCCAAACCCGTTTACCACTCTACTGCCCAACACCACTTTTCCCAACCCAAAACAATTTCTACCCAAAACAATTAACCCCAAAACCTCATTCTCAAACCTTCCCGCAGCCCAACCCGTCGGCCCCGAAACCCAAACCGGCCCACCCGCAGCCCGACCCATCACCGACCCATTCCCCTACCCCTTTTAATTCCCCAAAACCCAAAAATAAAAATAAAACCCCAAAATCATAAAAACCTAAACCCCTAACCCTCCCAATCGCCGCCACCCTACCCCTACGCCCCCGACCCTACGTCGCCGCACCCTACACCTGACACCACCACTGGCCAACACCGCCGCCTGACACCACCAACCCATCCCCTCTCACCGCTAGGGGTGAGCACGGGTACAGGGTACCCAGATACCCGATCGGAACCGACACTAACGGGTAGGTTCCGGATAGATATATTATAATAACGGGTAGGGTCCGGGTAGTAAAATTAGGAACCGATCAATGTCGGGTCCGGTTCCGGTTCCGGAAAATAGAGACAGGGTACCCGGATCCGGAACCGATACCCGGAACCTATAAAATATTAAATATTTTTTTTTAAACATTTGGACCACTTTTAACTTTCTCCAAAATTATTTGTTGCACGCCTGCACATTGATTTTCCCCACCCCAAAACTCTCTCAATAACAATGACGTTTTAGCTACACCACCGAGCTTCATCGTCGCCGTTGTCAAGCTTTCTCACAGGTACTTTCATCGTTGTCATCATTGAAGCTTCACCTTTGCCTCTTTCTCTCCTTTGGTTGTGTTCACGTCATTCCTAAAATGCATATGAGTTCATATCTAACTCTTCAATTTCTTTTTAATATCATATGCTTATGTTCTATTTCAGGCGATACTCATCTTCAATTTGTATTATTTTTTTATTTGAAATGTAAATCTATTTTTAAAATTTGTGTATATTTTTATAGTTGTGAAGATGAAATTTAGGGATTTCCTAGTATAATAAAGCTTTTCTTTTGTATCGAAGAGCTTATGAACACGAAAATAAGTTTAATTCAGATATTTTCAAATTTATTTTGAAATCAACACGTTCAATTAATTGAGTGTCAAATTTGACTTGCAATTTTAGGTTTTGCAATGTAATTAGCTTTTCTACAATGAATAAGTTTTCTAAAACTTCTTATAAGGGTACTAAAAACTCCGATTGCAGGCTAAAAAACTACTTGATGAAATTATTTTAGAACTCTTTTTTATTCTCATAGGCTTAAAAATTGTTGCTTAATTTGTGTTTTTTATTTACAGAGTGCAGGAACCTACCGGACCACAGGTCCTGTAGGTTCCGGGTAATGATTGCTACGGGTAGGTTCCGGGTAGTAAATTTAGGAACCGATCTTTTACCGGGTAGGGTCCGGGTAGTTAAAAAATGTTAGGGTACCCGGACCCGCTCACCCCTACTCACCGCGACCCATACCCCCTAAAAACCCGTTCCAAAATCATTATATTTTGCCCATTTATTTTGAATTTAAGCTCGGTTTTAGGGGGAAATCCACCTATAAATACCCCATGTTGTTCTTCATTTTAGGGGGGGGGGGATTGGACAGATTTTTGGGAGAGAAAATCAAAAGATTTTTCGGAGGTCCGATTGGATATAAATATTTTTGGTTGTGTTCTTGGTTTCAAACATTTTTTCCTCCCTTGTTGTTCAAGAATTGAGTCCGAAAAGGTTTGTTCTCCACTTTTGATTCTCGGATTTTTTGACACTGATTCGTCGAAGTCAACGACCGGTCAGTCGACGATTCGGGTATTATTTCCGCAATTCTTGCATTTCATATTTACGTATGTTGGTTATCTGAATTTGCGTAATATTTGATTTGGATTTTGGATCACTGATTGGTCGGTCAACGACCGGTCAGTCGACGATTGGGTATTATTTCGCAATTCTTGCATTTCATATTTATGTATGTTGGTTATCCGAATTTGCGAATATTTGATTTGATTTTGGATCAGCGATTCGGTTTGCTTCAACGACCGGACCGTCGACGATTCTTATTATTTTCGAAATTCTTGCATTTCATATTTCGTATGTTGGTTATCTGAATTTGGGTGAATACTTGATTTCAAATTTTGGATCACCGATTCGGTCAGATCATCGACGGTCAGTCGACGATTTGGGTATTATTTCCAGAATTCTTGCATTTCATATTTCTGTATGTTGGTTATCTGAATTTGGTGAACTTTTTGATTCTCTGATTTTGACATCTGATTCGGGTTGGGTCACTGATCCGGGTCGGGTCGACCCGGTTCGGACAATATTTTCAGAATTCTTGCATCTCATATTTCTATATGTTGGTTATCTGAAATTGGTGAAATTATTCGATTTCGTGTTGCATCACTGATCCGGGTCGGTCGACCCGGTTCGGGTATTATTTCCAGAATTCTTCCATTTCATATTTTTGTATGTTGGTTATCTGAATTTGCAGAATATTTGATTTCAGATTTTGGATCACTGACCCGGGTCGGGTCGACCCGGTTCGGGTCGACCCGGTTCGGGTATTATTTTCAGAATTCTTGCATTTCATGTTTCTGTATGTTGGTTATCTGAATTTGGTGAATATTTGATTTTGGATTTTTGACACCTGATTCGGGTCAGTCATCGACCGGGTCAGATCGACCGATTGGATATTTTTAGAATTCTCGCATTTCATTTCTTGTTCTTGGTTATCTGAAATTGGTCTTTGAAATCGATTTCGAGTTTGAATCATCGATCCGTCGGGTCAACCCGATTTGAATATTTCGCACTTTGAACTCGGGCCGGATACTTTAACTGCTCACTGCTCGTTGCTTTTACTGTTTTATTGTTTTATTAATATTGCATTAAGGCCGACGAAATTGAATTCGAGGCCGCGCTTTTCTTTCGTTTCATTTCACTGTTTTTTTTCAGTTACTGTTTTTAAACATCCGTGCAACAGATATCTTACTATCTTACCGTTTTTACTGTTTTAAACAAATACCGCGTCTGTTCTGGCATGGTTTTTCTGTTTCAGTTTGCTGCTCGTTTTCAGGTTACTGTTCTACTGTTTTAAACTAAACACCGCATCATTTTCGGAAATTGTTTTTCTGCCTCTGTTTTTCTGCTTCGCCATCGCTTCATCACGCTTCAAGCATCGCTTTGATTTAATTTTACTGATTTGAACACGATACTACACTGGCCGATGAAAAATATCCGTCGATTTTGAGGCCTCCACAGTTGCAAAGACGGAAATATAACTTCTGGGCAAGGATGAGGCTTAAACCTTTATTTCATCCGAGATCAACATGTTTAGTAGGCGAGGTGACTAAAATAACCAACAAGTTATATATTCGCAGCCACGCCGTGATTATAGTGATCTTTTCTTTTCATCCGAGAGACCAACACGTTTAGTAGGCGAGGCAATCAAAATAACCACATTAGTCATATGTTTGCAGCCACGACGTGATTGAAATGGTCTTTTCAAAATTTAAGTCTGAGCCCTCCGTGATCAAAACATTTACTGTTTTGGACACGGATTCGAAGTTATTTGTATTTAATTATTTCTAACTGTTTATTCTTGACAGCTTGCAGGGAATAAAGTAAATAAAGGCAGATATTCTACGGTGTTTATTTATTTTATTTATTTTTCTTTAATTCAGCTTTTATCCCGTTTTGTATTGTAATATTATTTATCGCACTTATGTAACTATTGAAATGCTTAGAATAGGCAAAACTTAGGATTAATTCATAGGGTAGTTTAAGATTTGAAATCCGTCGCTAGCTTATTTATTTGTAGGCTCGATTAAATTCAAACTTAGAAACCCTCCGCTAGTTATTTATTTTAGGCTCGTCACGCGTATTCAAGATTTTCAAAATAACTTTTGTCATCTTTTATTTGCTTTATTAATCATTCCGAATAAGTTTATCTTTTGTCAATTTACAATTCAATGATTTCCAAAATTTTACTTCTTTGGCATTATAAATAATTTATTGTCACAAATGCATATTTTTCAAAACTTTACATGTATCTTTCTTTTTATGTCATTCGAATGCATACATGTACAAAATGCATCTCTTTCATTAATTATTTGCAAACATCTTTAACTTCATACTTCAAACATGCATTTTTTCTAGTAATAATTAACCTGAGTTTGACCGGATAATCGCAAGTTAGCGGATCTTAAAGGATGCCTAACCCCTTCCCTTTAGGATAATAAAGAACCCTTACCTAGAATCTCTCAGTTTCGCAGACCTTAAAATTGGAGTTACATTGCAGCATTTAGTTTAAATATTTAGGTGTCCTAATTCACCGTAAAAATAATTAGGTGGCGACTCCTCAACCCTTTTACCCAGGAATCACCGAACCCGTCCGTGCTCCGCTTTTTGACCCGAGCGGGTCGAAATTGGGGCGCGACAGCATGGCGACTCCGCTGGGGAAATTCAGGTTCTTAACCATAACAAGTTCAGATTAATCATTATTGTGCTTTATATTGCTCCTTATTTGATCTATTATTTTTAATTATTTTCTGTTGAAATTTTGTATGCATAACTGCTTTAATTACAATATTCTCTTACTGCTTTCCTTAAATTGGCATTTCGCTCATATTTCTTCCACTCTGGAAAATTGACACTATCACACATTACACGCGAGATGTGTTTTGCGCACCCGCAAACTTCTTTCAAATTTCCAAATTTTTTAGGAGAGTTGGTATATGCGCGGAGCGTCCGGACCATCCGGTTGGCCGCGTAGCCTTCTCACTCGAGCAGTCCGCTCGGGAATCTTAAGTCTAGTCAGCCAAATCTTAGAAAATTTAGGATAGAGCTATACCACCCTTTATTTTTAAGTCATGCATGCATACACCTTAGGTGGGTCGATCCTTGGTATCGACTTCACAATTAAGAAACCCACCAAAATTGTCGACGGGTCTCGCTCCCCAACGACCATCAAGATATTATGTGTAGCGTGATAATGATAGACTAATCCAAGCCTAATCATGACATGCTGATATTGAAAAGTGTACATACGTTGTCTTCATTTCCAACAACAGCATTGCAGTTTGACAGCTTGGATTATTCTGTCATAATCTCTCATATCTGGCGTTTAGGCTCACCTCTGGCATAAGAGAGGCCCCCATGCATATTAGGATGCGCATTTAATTGCCATACAATCATTTTGTTGTTTTCTCCTGCTTTTTCACTCTGTGCATATTATTTGAAGCAATAATTACTCGCTCTATACTAACTTGACTTTCTTCATTTTTAGAAGGTTTATTTTGCCTAGGTTATTTTTCTCAAAGGTTGATTCGTGTTGACTAAAACTGGCGGAACATCCCTACTTCACGAGATCAAAGGCCCGATCATTCAGCAAAATGACTGATTCAGATGCATCCGAACAGACTGGCCTGGAACTTATTGCTCTTTCGACTGATGAACCAGAAGCTTCGGAAAATAGAAATGCTTCCGTCCAAGAAAAATACATCGCCCGACTCTTACAACAAATGGTAGCCATGCAGACTGAGATAGAGCGGCTCCAAAATCTCACCAACTTGTCCATTATTGCCAATATCCCACTCCCTGAACAAGGGACGAATGCAACTGCACCGCGAACTTTTTCATCTCCTGAATAGCCATTTCCCCAAAATCTCCACGAAAATTCGCCACTAAACAAAACCAATCCACAACACACTAAATCACAAGCTAGTCCACAACAAAGCCCGCCACAAAATGATCCGGCATCCTTCACAACTCCACATACTCAAATTACCCCACTCATCCAAAACACCTCTTCCACGCAAAATCACCAGACAGCCCAACACATATTGATGGCACACGTCGCTGATCCCAACGAGCAGCATGTGCCACCAAAGATATGCAACGGAAGCTCAACCTTTTACTACCACAAGACCAAACATGGCTTTTCAGAAATCAATGAGTGTGAAGAAATGGACAGCGGTGTAATGATCAGAACCAATGAAAGTGTGGCGAAAGATATTCATAGCCTAAAAGAAGCATTCAAGAATATCCAAACCATCAAGGGGCATGAAGGACTCGAGTACGAAGATTTGTGCATGCATCCCGACATTGAATTGCCTGTAGGATATAAGGTGCCAAAATTTGGTTTGTTTGATGGGAAAGGAAATCCTCACGCTCATTTAAGATCATACTGTGACAAACTGATTGGGGTAGGTAAAGACCAGGCCATCATAATGAAGTTGTTCGTAAGGAGTTTAACAGGAGAAGCACTCGACTGGTACACGAGCCAAAACCCGCGAAAATGGCGTAATTGGGGCACGATGGCACAAGATTTCGTGGACAGATTTAAATTCAACACCGACACGCCTTGGACCGATTTTATCTGATGAAGTTGGAAAAGAAGTCCACAGAGACCTTCAGAGAATATGCCATGAAGTGGAGGGCAGAAGCAGCGAAAGTTCAACCCCCGATAGAAGAAAGTGAGATGACCACTCTTTTTGTACAATCTTTGAAAGATGCAACATACTATGAGAGAATGATAAGCGTCATAGGACAAAGTTTCTCTGAAGTTATAAGGATGGGAGATTTCATAGAAGAGGGAATCAGAACATGAAGAATTACAAACTTTATAGCATTGCAAGCAACGAGTGAGACAATCCAGTCGGACTCATTTGAGGGAGCAGTAAAGAGGAAGAGAGACGGAGTGTCCTCTGTGGTGACAGTTCAGAAACATAGGCCAAATCAAATGTCAACCTACCAAATGCCATCACCCCAGCCTCCCTACTACAATCAAAACAACCAAAGTCCTCAGCCTTCCTATTATTGCCCATACGCCCAAAGTCCTCAACCTTACTATCAATACCCACCTGGTCCCTACCCTGTCTACCATACCCAGCCAATATATAGCCTGCCTCGAGCACCAGTCTATCCGAATCCCCCACAATATCCGCCCGCATACTTACATCAGCCACGAGTCCATCTACCAAACGCACCTGCACCGCGCCAAAACACGAAAGAAAGCCGGCTAAAACCTATACACCTTTAGCCGAACCTCGAGCCCAGCTTGTATGAACGATCGAGAACCTCGTGAATACTCCACCTATCCAAGGAAATGTCCCCAATCCTGTTCCAAAATGGCACGATGAGACTAAGCATTGTGCGTACCACTCGGGAATCCCTGGACACGACATCGAAAATTGCTATGCCCTCGTAAACAAAATTGAGACATTGATCAAAGAAGGAGTTATCCAACCGAAAGGACCTTCCTTTAATGTAAATAATAACCCTTTGCCAAATCATGACGATGCCAACGTAAATATGATTATCGCTGATGAAGAACACAACTTGGAAGGAACCATTGTGCGATCGAGAGAGGAAAATGTTGAATCATCGGCCTTTATCACCCCTGTGATTACAGTCCAAGTGAGGGCACCGTTTGGAGTAGAAGTACTTCCTCCAAAGCCGCGGGCCATGGCACCATCTTTTCTTGGAAAAGTCTTATCAACCAATCTCCGAAGAAAGAGAGATGTTCCTTTACCAAAGCCTGTTTCACCTCTGAGTCAGACATTCGTCAGAGCATGCGTCACTCAGGAATCAAAGGAGGACAATGCAGCCAACCTCGTTGAGGGATTCAAAAGTCTTTTCATTACTGAAGAAGAAGCAGGATGCAGTGTGATTTTCGAGGATTACGCTAAAGACTCAACCATTTGGGATGCAGAGCAAGAAGATGATTCGGGAAATTGGACCTGTGCCCCGACCTTGTTTCTCCCAGAAACTAGTTAATTTCGTTAATGTTTAATGAAATAATGCGATTCAGATTGAGGCCTGAATCACATATATGCATTTAATGGGTTTTGCCTCTACTTTTTGAAAGCTTAAAAAGACAAATCTGCATTGCTTTTGCTATTTTAAAATATGTTTTGTTTAATAATCTTCTTTTCTTTTTCATCATGCAAACTAATCTGTCGATAATGTGTGACACATTTGAAACAAGCAAGCAAGACTTCGAAGAATATAAGGAAGGCTCACAACCGGAAGAATTGAGGCATTTTTGGAATAAGTCAAAGCCAGATTTGGATGAAACATCAAGATGGTTGATAGTTACAAGCATTGGCACGGACGTTTGCCATTTGTACTCTTGGGCTACCATACTACGATCAGGACTTCTACTGGGGCAATGCTATATCTTTCGCAGTCAAGTGGACACAGAATCATATACTAAGAGACTGATTGATGAAAATCAGATGAACGCAGTTGTCCGGGGCAACCTTATCAGAATAGAATGGCCAAAAACCATCTATGCAGATGCAGTGAATAGATACCATATCTAAGATTAGTTATTCTTTATGTAATACTTTTTCTATGTTGTAAAAGTTGCGCTCCCTCGGCGGGATACACATTGAACCCACGTAGGGTTCTGTTTCTTTAGATCAAAAATTTCCCCAAGTTCCTTTTTACTTGTAACCTGAACTACGTTATGACCTGATTCCCTCGGCGGGATACGTAGGCGGCCACATCGGCTTCGGTCCCATTTTAGAAAAAAAAAAAAACCCCTTACAAATCTCCTTTGCTTGTAATGAACTACGTCATGACCTGATTCCCTCATGGGGATACATAGGCGGCTTAAATCGGCTTCGGTCCCACCATTAGGAAATATTTTCTCCTTTATATCACATATGACAAAATGCACCCATCTGATCACCCTGATAGGACAGGCAAGCAATCTACACAAGACTCGATTGTCCGTTCAAAAGATCGGCATTCTCACATATCGGAAACTGGGGCATTTTTAAGGGATCACTGCCGGAGGACGCCGATAAACATGGAAAGGCATCGGCAAACTAAGTCTTCAGCCTAAGAGGATTTTGGATAAGATGTTTGCTTTGTTTCACCGCATGTCGCTGCTCGACAGACATTTACATATATGCATACTTTCTTATAAGCAATTTATTTTCAACAAATACTTTCATTAGAGTTTGACAAGATTTTTATTACTAATATGCATACTTTCTTATAAGCAATTTATTTTCAACAAATACTTTCATTAGAGTTTGACAAGATTTTTTTACTAATATGCATACTTTCTTATAAGCAAATCATTTTCAACAAATATTTTCATTAGCAGTTCGACAAGAACTTTTTAATGATAAGCATACTTTCTTATAAACAAATTATTTTCAACAAATGTTTTCATTAACGGTTGGCCAAGGCGGGAACCAGGCAGGGCTACAGTCCGAATCGGCGGGACATGCAATATCAAGAGCCAAAGCTACCAAGTCAACGCGAATCAACCGCCCCTCCCAAACTCACAAATTTTCTTTGAGTACGTGTTCTTGAGGTTGAAAAAGCAGAAGCCACATCGCTTATGATCAATTCCCCAAAGAATTTCGGCACCACAACTCACTACAAGGATTACGTTCCTATTTTGCATCTATACGAAGACATCATCTTGACCTCTGTGGTCCCGACTATTATGTCTGCACAAAGATGTTATTTCAATCACAAAGAACGACAACAAGGCAAACCCGACGGCAAAGACGTCGCGATCACATTTTCGCCGTGCCAGACGACATTTCAATTCACATGAGATTGGATCGGCGGAAGATTCGACAACGTGGAACCCTATTACAAAGAACCGACGGCAAGGGCGCTACTTACATCTCTTACAACAGGACAACATTACAATATCGTCATCGACTTCATGGCAGCACGACAATCATTTTCTGACTTTACAACGACGTCAACAGCATTACAATGACGTCTTCAACGCAGCAACTATCTTTTACCGCATCTCAACGACGTCAACAGCATTACAATGACGTCTTCAAAACAACAGCTATCTTTTACGGCAACACAACAACTATCTTCTACAGCATCTCAACGACGTCAACAGCATTACAATGACGTCTTCAAAACAGCAGCTATCTTTTACGGCAATGCAACAACTATCTTTTACAGCATCTCAACGACGTCAACAGCATTACAATGACGTCTTCAAAACAACAGCTATCTTTTACGGCAACACAACAACTATCTTCTACAGCATCTCAACGACGTCAACAGCATTACAATGACGTCTTCAAAACAGCAGCTATCTTTTACGGCAATGCAGCAACTATCTTTTACCGCATCTCAACGACGTCAACAGCATTACAATGACGTCTTCAACGCAGCAGCTATCTTTTACGGCATTACAACAACGTCATTGACGTTACTGCAGCACAACAAATATCTTTTACCGCATCTCAACGACGTCAACATCATTACAATGACGTCTTCAACGCAACAGCTATCTTTTACGGCAACACAACAACTATCTTCTACAGCATCTCAACGACGTCAACAGCATTACAATGACGTCTTCAAAACAGCAGCTATCTTTTACCGCATCTCAACGACGTCAACAGCATTACAATGACGTCATCAACGCAACAACTATCTTTTACGGCATTACAACAACGCTATTGGCGTTCTTCGCAAAGACAACAAATATCTTTTACCGCATCTCAACGACGTCAACAGCATTACAATGACGTCTTCAACGCAACAACTATCTTTTACAACATTACAACAACGTCATTGAGGTTACTGCAGCACATCAACTATCTTCAACCGCATTACAACGACGCCTTCAAAGACAACAAATTTATCCGCAATAAAGAAACATCATTACAACAACGTCATCGACGTTACTGCAACACAACAAATATCTTTTACAGCATTACAACGACGTCAACAGCATTACAACGACGTCTTCAGCACATCAACTATCTTCAACAGCATTACAACAACGTCCACGACGTTACGGTAGCACGACAACTATTTTTTACAACAACAACGACATCAGCAAAGTCTATACAACGACGACATCATCAACGTCTATACAACGACGACATCAGCAAAGTCTATACAACAACGACGTCAACAACATTACAATACCGTCTTCAACACAACACGTCGATCCAACGACGTCATTTCAGGCGCCCACCTTATAATGAGGGTATTTTAATTTCAGTCAGGCGCCCACCTTATAATGAGGGTATTTTAATTTCAACAGCGCCCACCTCCTAACGCGGGTATTTCTAAGTTATTTTCTCTATAATTTTTCTCGTGATTATACACTAATTATATCTTAAGCTTAGGTTTGCGGGAGTTTTTAATTTGCAGAATTTCATCATAGCGTGGAACTATCTCTTACGGCCGAACCATGGCAAATTGGTCAACGACCTACTTCGAATATCGTTCGCTCTTCCCCATTAAGTTTTCACATCCGCAACGTGTCATCATTAACTCGACACTGGGGCATTATTTCTGGATTCTGCACCATCTTTTACAACTTCTCTCTCCCTTGAAATTCTGTTTCTACCATGCATACCTAATCTTCCTTCAGAGCCCGAGGGTCAGGACAAAATTGGCTACTGGGTCAACTTCTTTGTCCGAAAATTCTTTCATCGTCTCCGGCCAAAGAGGGGCATCTGTTGACACCCAATTTTGTCCCATCTTTTCTAATCTATTTGCAATTTAAATATTTTTTTAAAGCCTCAAAAACAATTTTAATCTATATACATACATGCGTATATATATATATATATATATATATATATATCTTATTATTCTCTTATTATTATTATTATTCGCATTTTTTACTATCATTTGCATCTTTATCATAATCATAAGTTTTATCCGAAAATTCTATGTTATTTTATTCTCGCAAAATTGCATCGCATTTCCATTTTTTATTAAGCATTAAACATTTCACAAATATTATATTTTTATTATTATCACATCGTTATTTTATTTTAAATAATTCACATCTTTTACAAAAAATAAAAAATAATATTTTAATGTTAAACCCCTTTTATATTTTTTAAATCCATAACCCATTTTATTTCCTAACCCAAAACAATTTTCACCCATCACCAAAACTAATTGGCCCAAATTTAACACCCCAAACCCGCTGCCCACTCCTACCGCCCAACACCACTTTTCCCAACCCAAAACAATTTCTACCCAAAACAATTAAACCCAAAACCCCATTCTCAAACCTTCCACCACCAACTCACCTTACCCAACCCGTCGGCCCCGAAACCCGACCCGGCCCACCCGCAGCCTGACCCATCACCCGACCCATTCCCCTACCCCTTTTAATTCCCCAAAAACCCAAAAAATAAAAAAAAACCCCAAAATCATAAAAACCTAAACCCCTAACCCTCCCAATCGCTGCCACCCTACCCCTACGCCCCCGACCCTACGTCGCCGCACCCTACACCTGACACCACCACTCGCCAACACCGCCGCCTGACACCACCAACCCATCCCCTCTCACCGCGACCCATACCCCCTAAAAACCCGTTCCAAAATCATTATTTTTTGCCCCTTTATTTTGAATTTAAGCTCGGTTTTAGGGGGAAATCCACCTATAAACACCCCATGATGTTCTTCCTTTTAAGGGATTGGACAGATTTTTGGGAGAGAAAATCGAAAGATTTTTCGGAGGTCCGATTGGATATAAATATTTTTGGTTGTGTTCTTGGTTTCAAACATTTTTTCCTCCCTTGTTGTTCAAGAATTGAGTCCGAAAAGGTTTGTTCTCCACTTTTGATTCTCGGATTTTTTGACACCTGATTCGGGTCGGTCAGCGACCGGTCAGTCGACCGATTCGGGTATTATTTCCGCAATTCTTACATTTCATATTTCGTATGTTGGTTATCCGAATTTGCGTAATATTTGATTTCGGATTTTGGATCACCGATTGGTCAAGTCACCGACTCAGTCAGGTCGACCGGATTCGTATTATTTCGCAATTCTTGCATTTCATATTTACGTATGTTGGTTATCTGAATTTGCGTAATATTTGATTTCGGATTTTGGATCACCGATTCGGTCGGGTCGACCGGTTGGTATTATTTTCGTAATTCTTGCATTTCATATTTACGTATGTTGGTTATCTGAATTTGGGTGAATACTTGATTTCGGATTTTGGATCATCGATTGATTCGGTCGACCGGTTTAGTATTATTTCCGCATTCTTGCATTTCATATTTCGTATGTTGGTTATCTCAATTTGGTAAACTTTTGATTCTCTCGATTTTGACATCTGATTCGGGTTGGGTCACCGATCCGAAGTCAGGTCGACCAGTTCGGACAATATTTTCGTAATTCTTGCATCTCATATTTCTATATGTTGGCTATCCAAATTGGTGAAATTATTCGATTTGGATTGCATCATCGATCCGGTCGGGTCGACCGGTCGGGTATTATTTCCGTAATTCTTGCATTTCATATTTCGTATGTTGGTTATCTGAATTTGCGAATATTTGATTTCGGATTTTGGATCACCGATTCGGGTCGGTCATCGACCGGTCAGGTCGACCTTGCCGTATTATTTCAATTCTTGCATTTCATGTTTCGTATGTTGGTTATCTGAATTTGGTGAATATTTGATTTTGGATTTTTGACACTGATTCGGTCAACATCGACGACCGGGTCGAATCGACCGATTTGGATATTTTTAGAATTCTCGCATTTCATTTCTTGTTCTTGGTTATCTGAAATTGGTCTTTGAAATCGATTTCGAGTTTGAATCATCGATCCGGTCGGGTCGACCCGATTTGAATATTTCCGCATTTCGTAACTCGGCCGATACTTTAATCGCCACCGCTCGTTGCTTTTACTGTTTTATTATTTTATTAATATTGCATTAAGGCCGACGAAATTGAATTCGAGGCCGCGCTTTTCTTTCGTTTCATTTCACTATTTTTTTTTTTCAGTTACTGTTTTTAAACATCCGTGCAACAAATATCTTACTATCTTACCGTTTTTACTGTTTTAAACAAATACCGCGTCTGTTCTGGCATGGTTTTTCTGTTTCAGTTTGTTGCTCGTTTTCAGGTTACTGTTCCCTTGTTTTAAACTAAACACCGCATCATTTTCGGAAATTGTTTTTCTGCCTCTGTTTTTACGCTTCGCCATCGCTATCGCCATCGCTTCAAGCATCGCTTTGATTTAATTTTACCGATTTGAACACGATACTACACCGCCGATGAAAAATATCCGTCGATTTTGAGGCCTCCACAGTTGCAAAGACGGAAATATAACTTCTGGGCAAGGATGAGGCTTAAACCTTTATTTCATCCGAGATCAACATGTTTAGTAGGCGAGGTGACTAAAATAACCAACAAGTTATATATTCGCAGCCACGACGTGATTATAGTGATCTTTTCTTTTCATCCGAGAGACCAACACGTTTAGTAGGCGAGGCAATCAAAATAACCACATTAGTCATATGTTTGCAGCCACGACGTGATTGAAATGGTCTTTTCAAAATTTAAGTCTGAGCCCTCCGTGATCAAAACATTTACTGTTTTGGACACGGATTCGAAGTTATTTGTATTTAATTATTTCTAACCGTTTATTCTTGACAGCTTGCAGGGAATAAAGTAAATAAAGGCAGATATTCTACGGTGTTTATTTATTTTATTTATTTTTCTTTAATTCAGCTTTTATCCCGTTTTGTATTGTAATATTATTTATCGCACTTATGTAACTATTGAAATGCTTAGAATAGGCAAAACTTAGGATTAATTCATAGGGTAGTTTAAGATTTGAAATCCGTCGCTAGCTTATTTATTTGTAGGCTCGATTAAATTCAAACTTAGAAACCCTCCGCTAGTTATTTATTTTAGGCTCGTCAGCCGTATTCAAGATTTTCAAAATAACTTTTGTCATCTTTTATTTGCTTTATTAATCATTCCGAATAAGTTTATCTTTTGTCAATTTACAATTCAATGATTTCCAAAATTTTACTTCTTTGGCATTATAAATAATTTATTGTCACAAATGCATATTTTTCAAAACTTTACATGTATCTTTCTTTTTATGTCATTCGAATGCATACATGTACAAAATGCATCTCTTTCATTAATTATTTGCAAACATCTTTAACTTCATACTTCAAACATGCATTTTTTCTAGTAATAATTAACCTGAGTTTGACCGGATAATCGCAAGTTAGCGGATCTTAAAGGATGCCTAAGCCCTTCCCTTTACGATAATAAAGAACCCTGACCTAGAATCTCTCGGGCCAAGACCTTAAAATTGGAGTTACATTGCAGCATTTAGTTTAAATATTTAGGTGTCCTAATTCACCGTAAAAATAATTAGGTGGCGACTCCTCAACCCTTTTACCCAGGAATCACCGAACCCGTCCGTGCTCCGCTTTTTGACCCGAGCGGGTCGAAATTGGGGCGCGACAGGATCCTACTGGATCAAAGATGAGTCCGGAAAAAAACTTAACAATAACTGGAACATTAGTCACTTGAAGAGATTCTACCTTTGAAGGGTGTCTTCAAAAAAATATATATTTTTGGTTAATTATTTCTTTCCTTAACAGGGACTGTTTATGAAACTGTAGTCTCCCCAGAGAGGACAGATACACATTGCACTATTTTCTTTGTCTGAGGTTTTATCCCAATCGGGTTTTCCCGGCAAGGTTTTTAATGAGGAAATAGCTCAAAGGCACATCAAGCTTGGTGTATCGCATCCCAAAACTCGACTCCTCAATACCTCGCACTTGAGTTCCGGGGGGGGGAGAGAGATTGGGTCTGTATGTTCAAACGGTGAAATCTCTTCAAGGACGAACTTGATCAAACTGGTAAACAGTCACTGCACTCGCCCGATTTCTTTTTTATAACTTTGTAAAAATCCAAAAGAGAGATCATGTATTTGCAGGACGAGTCATCCCTTGTAATCTTAAAAGAATGAAATGAAAAGGCCTTAACTGATTTTTTTGACTAAGTTGTACATTGAAAGAACGTTAGGGGAAAAACTGAACTCCAAAGCCATACGGCCCAGTAAAATCACTTCAAACAACACGACACGACCATAGAGCCTCCGCGCGTGGAGGTTCTTTTAACCTTTTGTGCCTTTATATGGGGTTGAGACGTCTTCCCTATCAGCACCAAAAATAAAGAATCTTCTTTTATTATGAAATTGGATGTTTTTCGTGGTAGCATTTTACATTCCCAGATTAGGTCAAGGCAAGACGACCTCAAATACAAAAAGCTAAAATTAGATAAGCGTGCATCAGTCGTCAAACCTTGGATTAAACAACAAACACTCAAATATTAGCATAGTTCCGGTAGAGGGCGCGCGGTCATGCCTCAACGGTTAAGTGTAAATTAAAAAGACAATAGGTCATTATATGATCGCAATTGTTGCAAAAAAACAAAGCGCATGTCAAAGCTTGAGAAAGAAAAATTGAAAGCGAACTACTGATTGTCATTAATACAAAAGGAGCGTGAAACGCTCATACATAAACATTTCTTTTTTAAGGAGCGTACGGGCCCCAAAGATCTAACAAAATAATAGTACAAAGGCTCAAAACTAAGACAACAATATGCATAGGGGCCCTAAAGTATCCACTGAACATTGTATGGCGCACATGACAAAATGGTAACAGAAAAAAACATCCACCATAGGGCACACAAACCCATCATAGAAACACTCATTAAAAGGGCAGACAAGTCTATCACGGATTCACTAGAGCTGAAAAACTAGCACCAGCCACCGGCATCACTACTGATCATTGCCGCAGGAACAGACCCTTGGAAGGCCTCCAAACCAATGACTAGAGGCTCAAGACATACAAAGCTAATTCGGGGGGAGGGAGCCCTCTCGCCACCAGAGGAGCTAGTAGAAGCATCGGATGAGGAAGGTGTCTCTTCACATAACTCAATCATGTCTTCCACAGCTGCTGCCAAATCAACCTCTGCATCTATAAGGGCCGAGGAGACATCAATCTTCTCTTTATCCATGCCTTGTAAGACCTCAAACCAGTTTTAGAGGACAAGCTAGTCCCAAAGCAAGGTGGCCCTTTGCCGATCAGTCTTCTAACGAAGTATAAGACGCTGATTCTGGGCTCGAAGCCGAGCACGAGAAGCCTTAAGCGCTTGCGCCCGTGCCCGAGCAGCATCACGATCAATCTCATTCCATGAGATCTCTATGCTCGGACCGGAGCTAGACAATCTCATCCCGGAGGCATCGATTTTCCTCTGTCATCTTCTCGTCCTGAGAAGATGAAGGCATGCTCTTGAAAAGCTCGATGGTAGAAGAGATGGCAGCATGCCCCTAAAAGAAGATCAAATGGAAAAAAACTTAGCTTATGTGCTCACCCTAAAACTAGATGGTACGAGGAAAAAAGACTAGGGTTACTTGAAGAAATATGCTCGAAAGATGGGCTAATGAGGCTTCCAAACCAAGATCAGAACCAACAGTAGGAGGGGAAGGACCCAAAGGGCCAGCTCCCTCATCTCCACCCTTTATGCTGCCGGGTTATCCTTCACTAACTCCCGACTTCCTGATGACTTCGGCTGAGAGGGCTCTCGTGTCCTCGAATTCTGCGGCTTCTCTTTCGTCATCTTCCACATGGACCACCAGCTGCATTTCCTCTCTCCAATACCCATTGAATCGGTGACGCATTCTGACATGCTAGCCAATTCTGGAGGAAGATACCCTAGTCTCATCTGGAAGCCTCTGCTTTCTGCTCTCCCTTACCTCTGCAACAACCCTAGAAATACGGGCTCGAGCCTCATCATGAGAAAGCATATTCTTAGTAGAACCTCCGTGGGTGGGGAAACCTGGAAGAAGGGAAAAGGGAAAATAAGGATGACATTTTAAAAACTTAATCAATAGAAGCTCAAAGACGGCGAGAAGGAACTTACCATGGCTTTTCCCTATCTATTTATCGACAGAAATAGCCCTCCAAGTTTGCTCGACCCCGTGAGAAGCACGGAGCAAGCCCATTACCCAGCCGAAGATGTCGGGCAAGGGTTCAGGCACTACCAGGACTATTGGAAAAGCAAATATGATATGGTTAGAAAATAAGTAAAAAGGAATACGAGAAGTTAATGCACGAATACTCACGAGCATTGTTCCACTGCTCCAGTAGAGGACCGAGATCAGCATCATGGAGGCGGTAGGTATAGATCAACAGGAATGGGTTACACCACCCCGATCATGGTCATCTTCAGTGTTGTTGATTAGGGACCGGGAGCCCCGATAAGCCAAGTTTATTATCCCTACACGAAGCACCCCGGGGGAGTAAAGATAGATCAGATGATCCAGAGTAAAAGGAAGGTGGGTTAGATCTGCCAAGTGCTGCAGGCAGCAGACTATTCTCCAAGTTGTGGGGACTTGCCTTAAGCACACACTGTAACGACGAAAGAATGCCTTTACGACCAGGTGAACTGGGAGGCCGAACCAAATAATAAAAGAGTAGGTGTAAATAAAAGACATCTCAGGGATGTGCAGAGTGATGATGGCATTATCCAGAGGAGGGAATAATTCCACATCTAAGCCCCACAGACAGTCAGTGCGGACCTGAGGAATGATAGAATGGTCGATCAGCGAAGTAATGCCCTCCACAGGCTAGTAGCGAAGGTTGACGCGGAAATTCCTCTCAAAATTAAAGTTAGAGGGGATGATTTCAGAGGCAAAAGAGCCCAGGTAATGCTGGGGGCGACGGTCGGCGATGAACGGAGGTCACGGTAGTAGCATCGAGCTCTTACCTCATTCTGGCGAGGGTAAGATCGCATGATAAACCAGAGGAAGATGAAGAAGTAAACATAGTGAGATTGGGGATTGAGGAAACAAGAAATTATGATTTCTTGAAAGGGGAAGATAAGAATGAGAGTGAGGAGAAGTGATCAGGATTATTGGATTATATAGCCAGTTGGGGTAATCATTACCCTTGGAAAATGAGCGGCGTGCATTGTTAGTAAGCGTCAATCGGTGTCTCCGAAAGGGCGCCATCAAATGAGTGACTGAACGCATTTAATAATCACTTGACGAAACGTTTGATAGAGGGAAAATATTGGACATTTCAGTTCCCGCGAAAAGGTTTTGAAAAGGCACACAAACTCTTCCACTTCCCGGGCTCATGAAATGGATCAAATTTCACTTTGTATTGGGTAGAAACGCCTTCGGGTGCGTTAGTGTATTCAAGACGCTTAAATGGTTCCGGAGCTTCATACATCTGTATTCCACTTCCAACAACTCCCGTCACATCAGTTGTCCTAGAACAGAGCGCCACAGCACGCGTGGGCACGATGACATCAGCACGCTCACGTCGTCATAACTTTAGGGGGACATTATAGTCTAGTTTTGTCTTATATATTTAAGACTTAGAACGGAAAGAAGCACACATTGTATTCTCTCTAAGCTCACACTTGTAACCCAGATCTCTCTTTAAGAAATATACTAAACGGAGCATTTGTCTATTTATTCGTATTGTTTACTCCAAATCTAACTCATTTTTACTTATCTTGCTTGTTTATCTCTATATTAACTTATCTTTTTACCCGATACACATGTAACCTAGCTAGTGACATCGGACTCACCGAGGGGGTTTCCAGATCGGATACAACCTACTTGTCTTTAAATCCTAAAATACAAATCTCTAACTGTATTTTTTGTTAGAATCATTTTCATCGGAAAACACACTTGATATACTCCTTAATATTTGCAAATGCTGAAATTCAATATTTTTAAATACTGAAATGTTATTTATGATTCAATGAGTTAAAAACTTATTTCAAAAGTATTTCAAGTGAATTATTAATGGGATTTCACTGAGTCTAATTCAACTTTTTATCCAAATGAAACTCATGTTTAATCACACAAATTTTATTAGTTCCACGTGCTCTTTTTCAGTTAATCTTACAGTAATTGTCAATGGTATGCTGGATGCAAGCCACATGTTTGTTATAATTATTATTTTTTTGTAAGTGAAATAAATTAACTATATATTGGCAATTTTCCTTCTTCAAATATGTCATTCTTTAATAATAAATATGTTTGCTAATCATTTTTGAATGAACACAAAGGGAAAAAATTCCATCCAAACCATCAAATTCTAAGAAGCCAAGTGGCTTTCATCCGGTAACCCATTGATAGGGCTGGTAATTTCACCCTGACCCGATGGATATCCGATCCACCCGATCCGATTATATGGACAAAAATCTGACAAAACACGAATTTTAATCGGTGACGGATAGGGTCGGATTCGGGTGTACATACATCCAACCCACCATTCGATCCATCCATCCATCCGTTTATAAATTAATAATTTTTTTAATGTACAACTAAATTCTAGCGTTTCATCATTTACCCTCTCTCGACTAAATTAGGCTCTACAAGTGAAGTCATTGATGTTAATCACATTTATTTCCTACGATAATGTTTGCTTTAATAATGTGGCAAGATGGAGAGGACATAGATATGTGATTTAGAAAATGAATGGATCTTAGAGGATGTGATATGAAGACGGAAGACCTGATGGATTTTAATGTTTTAGTCTATTAAGATTGTCGCTAATTAGAAACTCAATTATTAGTATTATTAGAAGTGACATGTAATTCGTCCTTTAAACTTTAGTTACTTCGGATTATTATTGGCTTTTGGCTCCTTTTCGGTTTTTTGGTTGCATGTTTAGAGCATAGACACGGCTTGTAAAAACAGTATGATGATATTTATTTGATGTACTTTTTTTTCGTTTTAACAAAGATTTTAGGTGATTCACTGATTGTGCTATAATTTTCATTCGCAAAACACCCGATCCACCCGTAGATGATGGGTGGATCGGATGTGGATGAAGAAAAAATAGGGTGATGAATGGGTCGGGTGGTGGATGCATGATTGGCGGGTGGAGGCGGATTGAGCTCCACCCGATCCACCTCCGATCCATTGCCAACCCTATCCATTGACACTTACTGGAGCAGATCTGCTCCCCAAATAGATATTGCCCAAATATACATGGTAAACTTGATAATTCTGATTTCTATGGCTCTTTCCTACTATTAAATCTGGGGGAAATGACAAAAATAGAGTTGGATCCAATTAGCTGAGTTCTTTTTAAGATATTCTGCTACTGTTCATTAAGCACGCATGTCAACCACTTGGATCACTTGAACTTGGAATCATCCCAAAAATAGTTCCTCCATTTCTTTCTAGCTAATCAGCATGCATGGAAACACTACCAAACAAATCTCTATTTTTCACCGAAAGATGTTCAGTGACTATTTTTTACTGAATATTATTGGGAAAAACCTAAAAATAGTGTTTGCACACGGAAAAATTAGAAAGTTTTTCACTATTTCAATGGGAACTTATTTTACATCATGTGTTTTTCCAGTGAACTGATTTGGTGCGAATGAGTTGAAAAAATCATATTTTATATTACAAAATTTTCACCGCATGTTGATGGAAAACCTCTATTTCTAGTAGTGAAACTTCCTTCCTGATGGCATGCACTGAAATTTTGGTCTTTCTGAGATGCTCGATGCACATCTCAACTTTCCTTTTACTTTTGCTGAGAAGGAAAAATGGAAAGAAACCAATTATGTTATGCGTTACAACAATTGTTTTCTTTACCAAAGCCAATAAACTGCACAGAGAACTTATAGGTAATCAATATTCTTATGCCTCCGCCCCATTTCTCATCTTAGCAAATCGTCTCTAACTCCTTGTATCCTGTTCAATATTTTATATTCATAACTTTGTCCCGATAATTTTGTAAGTTTCAATTGACTTTACTGAAAAGAGGTAAGTTGAGTTATTATGTTGAACACGTAATCTAATAATTAAAAGTGTGATATCTACCTAAAGCTTAAGCTTGTAGATGAAGTAATAACATATTTCGTCATTGTATTCGAATAGTGCATAGATTCTTAATATGACTCTCACTATCATCCGTTATAAAAAAGCACATGCTTGGGCCAAGAAAAGAATTAGATGTGCATATGAAGGGGCGTACTGAAGACATAATTAAGTAATTAAAAATAAAATTACTATAATAGCTTAAATTTTTAAATGAAATGATTAGACATTTCAACTCATCTTACATAATTTAGGTTAACCACAACCAACATCACGAGGATCGTATATAACCATGAAAAAGAAACTGAAAAATGACGAACAATAGACTTCGGCTGTCTGATTGAAATTGGCGAGTTGTGGGCGTGGGATCTCCTCAATTTTTTGTTTTTCCGAACAATTTTAGTGAAAAAGATTAAGAAACAATTTTGTTCTTGGATGTTTTTGTTAAGATTTGTATCTGCTTCTACTTGAAATGAAGTTAGAGTTTTTCTAACAAGACAATTGTTGATTTTGGAGAAGTTATGATGAGTCAGTTTTTGCCTTTAATCTTACATAAAATATAGTGAGATGAATCCACTAATATAAAAAGCGCGCTTGATTGAAGTAGGGAGTATGTTGTCTCTATTGGGTTGGCCCTTTCCCCATAAGGTCTCACCATAGGACATAAGCACGATCGTGATATCATCATATGATGCTTCACTTATATTACTATTAGAATCAAAGATTTTTTTCCCACGGAAATTCAGTGGAAAATTTATGTCACATAATATAATTTTTTATTTCATTTTTATCAAACCAACTCACTTGAAGAACACATGATGAAAACATGTTCTTATTGAAACACTGAATTTTTTTTTAATTGTTTCATGTGAAAATATTAATATTTTAGTTTTCCTACCAACTGTCAATGAAAATTTCGATGAAAAAATAGTGATTTTTAGAAATGTATTGGTACTTGCACTGTTGCACATAATGTAATAATTTTGTCGTGAATATATTCGATGTAGCATTTACATTCATATACCCTCTAAAATCAGAGGTAGTCAAGCCTGTCACATTTGTAGTATAAGGCGGTGAAACTAATAATGTAAAATATTTACCACTTAATTTATATATAATAAAAAGTCACACATAAATAAGGTGATGTGTCATCCCTCTATGACCAAAAATCCTATTTATCTTATTTTTCCTTTTTTGGCAATTTTCCCTTTATTATCTTCCTTCAACTTATGTTAAAAGGCTAAAAGACTATTATCTCTCCACTTTCTCCATAATTAATATTCATTAAGACGCATTGATGTTGCACGACTTGAAATTTTTTGGCAGAAACTCAATTCAATCATCTCTTCCCCTTTCCCAAAATTAATATTTTTTAATAGGTATTAATGTTGCTGTATTAATGTTGCACTTCTTCAAATTCTAACACTCAATAAAATGATTCAGGTTTAGACACAAGGCTCCAAAAGCTTCCTCACTAAATTTGGTGAAAAACTCCAATGTTACTTTCCGTCAGGTAATTCTAAATTTTATTGGATAGTTAAATTGACAAATTATCTTACATGAGTCAAAGTAATTTGATTTACTAGAGTAATTTGTGGTTATACATACTTCTAGAGGCTCCTATGATTTCTTATCAAAGTTTTCTTATGCATAGGACTATTGTTTTGCTTCTCTAATTAATTTTTTTGTCTTTGTTGACCTCTCTTAGCAAGTAATTGTTTAATAACTTTGTCTTCTTATTATTAAAAAAAATTATTTTCCTTTATTTTGGTTTCATGTCAGCTTAATTTTTACTTGCATTATGTATATACATTTTGATTCTAAAAAGATCCCTTTCAGTACCCTTTTGGAGAGTTGTTTGGTGAATAATTGCTAGCATAAAAAAAGACTTGAGCCGAGGCCTAAACTCAAAGGATAAAGATATCAATTAAATTTGTAAAAAAAAACTTCTGAAGATGCAAAGCACTGCTAAATTGTTAAATATACTAAATATACATAAGATATACATGGTATGCACGTGTATATCCTATGTATATTAGTCTCGGTTTTTGTCACATTGTACACGGTTTTGTATATTTGTAGTGTACCGAATTGGTACAAATTGTACCATAATTAGAATTGTATATTTACCATAATTATAGGATTCTTGTACAAGTAGAATACGGTTTTGGGAGTAGATTAAGAACAGGATTTTCCTACTATGCAAATTGTAAATTGTATATATATTCTTTCATTAATGAAAATAATCAAGGGATTATTTCTTTCATGGTATCAGAAGTCTAGGTTAATATTTTTCTTCCAACAATTTCCGTCCAAATAGTTCGCCAGAATCCGAGCTCCCTTATCTCGTTTTACATGCCCGGCGGTATCCTCCTCTTCCCAGATTTCTCTTCCAAATCCCTCAATCACGTATTGTTCTTTCATTATGTCTACGTCAAAGAACACGTTTCACCCTGTCCTTGTTGTTTCTAACATCAAGAATCATATCCCTATCATTCTTGAAATAGAAAACGTCCAATACGCGACGTGGGCCGAACTGTTCAAAGTTCATGCACACTCACATCACGTCCTCTGTCACATAATCCCCGCGGCTCCTGAGGATACGGAAGTGCCCAAACCCGAGGATGATCCTAAGTTATGGACGACTCTTGATGCTACCGTTCTTCAGTGGATTTACTCCACTATTTTTACAGACCTCTTGCAAACAATTATCGAACCAGACGATACGGCGATGGCGGCATGGAATAGAGTACGTGATATATTCCAAGATAATAAGAATTTCAGAGCTGTTACCTTTGAGCAGGAATTTTCCCACATCAACATGGAAAAATTCCCGAGTGTTTCAGCTTATCGTTGTCGTCGTTGAAGCTTCATCTTTGTCTCTTTCTCTCCCTTGGTTGTGTTCACGTCATTCATAAAATGCATCTGGGTTCATATCTAACTCTTCAATTTCTTTTTACTAACATATGCTTCTGTTCTATTTCATGTGATACTCATCTTCAATCTGTATTACTTTTTGATTTAAAATGTAAATCTATTTTTAAAATTTGTGTATATTTTTGTAGCTGTGAAAATGAAATTTAGGAATTTACTAGTATAATAAAGCTTTTCTTTTGTATCAAAGAGCTTATGAACACGAAAATAAGTTTAATTCAGATATTTCCAAATTTATTTTGAAATCAACACGTTCAATTAATTGAGTGTCAAATTTGGCTTGCAATTTTAGGTGTTGGTTACAAAATTAGCTTTTTTTTTTACAATGAATACGTTTTCTAAAACTTCTTATAAGGGTACTAAAAACTCCGATTGCAGGCTAAAAAACTACTGGATGAAATTATTTTAGAATTCTTTTTTATTCTCATAGGCTAAAAAATGTTGCTTAATCTGTGTTTTTCTTTACAGGGTACCCGGGAACCTATCCGGAACCGCAGGATCCGGGTAATGATTGCTACGGGTAGGTTCCGGATAGTAAATTTAGGAACTGATTTTTTACCGGGTAGGACCCGAGTAGTTAAAAAATGTTAGGGTACCCGGACCCGCTCACCCCTAGATGGCCTCTCCGAGGCCTATAGTGGCGTTGGGACTCTACTTCATCAAAGTAACCCTCTCCCACAGTTCTATCAAGCCCGCTCCATGCTTACTTTGGAAGAAGTCGGTTTGGCTAAGAAGGCAGCTATCGGGGCTAGTCCCGTAGTCATAATGACGTCGTCCATAAATTCTCCGGGTTTTGTTGATAATTTGGGGCCAAAACCGTGCTCACGGTGGCAGCAAGAAAACTAGGAAAAATAATGGAAAAAATTGCGGTGGCAAACGCGGTGGTAACGGCGGCAGTACCGGCGGCAGTGGGGGCGGCAGTGGATCCCACCCCAACAACAGTGGGCCACAACCCAACTGGTCCCAGCCTTGGGCCCCCTCCCCTGGCCGTAGGCCTGGGCCAGTGGGCAATGGCCCAACAACCCTTATTTTTGTGGAACTCCATATCACGGGTAGTGGGCTGGCCATCCTTTCATGCCCAATTCGCAGCGGCCCAGTTTTGTTTGATGCAGTGATGGGCAGGGGCAACAAGCTGGGTTTCTTAGGCCTAGGCCTCTACAGGCCCACCATGCAGCGGATCCCACATAAATCGACATTAAAACCACAAAGCACACACTTGGATTAATCCACCATACCCAAATTGGTACATGGACATCGGAGCCACCACCCACATGACATTCGATCAAGGTACGCTCTCATCTTATTCCAATTTGAGCAACACGAGGGGCCTAATTATTGGTAATGGTAATTCTATTCCGATTCGTGGTTATGGTCATAAAACTTTGTCTCCCCTCATCCACCCCTTATCTTGAAAAATAGCCTTCATGCCCCTAAATTGATTAAAATTTTGGTGTCTATCTATAAGTTCACCACTGATAATTCATTTTTTGTTGAATTTGATCCGTTTGAGTTTTCTGTGAATGATTTCAAGACGGGGAGTCCTCTCATGAGGTGTGATAGTAGGGGAGATCTTTATCCTATCACGCTAAGGTCCGGTTTCTCGAGTCAAGTCTTGCCATCAGCTTTGCAGCCCTTAGTCCTTCCTTGTGGCATGCTCGTCTTGGTCATCCGGGGTCGTCTATTTTATCTTTCATAGATAAAAATAATTTTATTTCATGTAAGGGTACACGTAGTAGTCTTAATTGTCAATCTTGTTCTTTAGGAAAAAATATTAGGTTGCCATTTATTGACTCTAATTCTCATACTTTAATGCCATTTGATATTATTCATAGCGATTTATGGACATCTCATGTTCTCAGTTCTTTGAGTCATCGGTATTATGTTCTATTTTTGGATGATTATTCTAAGTTTTTATGGACTTTTCCGATAGCGAAAAAATCTCAAGTTTTTTCCACCTTCTTAAAATTTAGAGCATTCATTAGAACCCAATTCAAACGGAAAATTAAAAATATTCAATGTCATAATGGAAAAGAATATGATAATGGGGTGTTTCGGGAGTTTTGTGCTACTAATGGGATCAATTTTTGTTTTTCTTGCCCTCATACGTCTTCACAAAATGGGAAAGCCGAACGCAAAATTCGTACCATTAATAACATTGTCCGAACTTTATTGATTCATGCTTCCGTACCCCCTTCTTTTTGGCATCATGCTCTACAAATTGCTACATATCTTCTTAACATTCTTCCTTCCAAAGGTTTGACATATTCGTCCTCTCTTCAAATTTTATATAATAAGACTCCTTCGTATTCACATATTAGGGTCTTTGGGTGCTTGTGTTATCCACTTTTTCCGTCCACCACAATTAACAAACTTCAGGCCCGGTTTACCCCATGTGTGTTTTTGGGTTATCCGTCAAATCATCGTGGTTACAAATGTTTTGATTTATCATCTAATAAAATCATCATTAGTTGCCATGTAATTTTTTATGAATCCTAATTTCCGTTTGCTAAGGTTAGTAATCCGTGCCTAGTTCGTATAATTTTTTGGATGATGGTATATCCCCGTTTATTATTCACCATTTTTTGGACGTATTCCGCACCCCAAATCCACCAACGGGCCCACTACCCGCTGGCCCCACTGTTTTGTCACCAGCTACAGTTCCCGCCAATGTGTCCAGTCCAGTTACTGGGCGAGTAACGGTAATTGGGCCAGTTACCCAGCCCATTACCGCCACTGTTCCAGTCCCTGTTTCTAGTTCCTATTACCGAGTTGGGCCAGCAGGCCCACTGCCTGCTGGTCCATCCGTCACGTGTCCCGATATTTCCCAAAATTCGCCCAATTCTCCCCCGAGTCAAAGATCGGTCACTCGTAGTCAACGGAATATTTTTAAACCAAAAAGATATTTTAATTTAAATTCTAATGTTCTTAAATCATCCTTACCCCGTAATCATGTGTCTGCTTTAAATGGCCCAAATTGGAAAATTGCTATGACCGACGAATATAATGCTCTTATTGATAATAAGACGTGGGAGTTGGTGCCCCATCCATCTGGTGTTAATATTATTCGGTCTATGTGGATTTTTGCTCATAAAGACAACTCTGGCGGTTCGTTTGCGAGGCGTAAGGCTCGTCTTGTAGGTGCTGGTATGACTCAACATGTTGGTGTAGATTGTGGTGAGACATTTAGTCAGGTGATCAAGATGGCTACCATTCGCACTGTGCTCAGCTTGGCTCTTTCGAAAGCATGGCCCATTCATCAGTTAGATGTGAAGAATGATTTCTTACATGGTGATCTCAAGGAGACAGTCTATATGCATCAGCCCTTGGGGTTTAGGGATCCAAAATATCCTCATCATATCTGTTTGCTGAAGAAGTCCTTGTATGGGCTTAAGCAGTCTCCACGGGCTTGGTATAAGAGGTCTGCAGACTATGTTTCGACTCTTGGGTTTTCTCACAGCAGGTCTAATAATTCATTGTTCATATATAGTCGTGGTTCTTCCTTGGCTTATATACTATTATATGTGAATAATATTATCTTGACTGCCTCTTTTGATGCATTACGCCAGTCTATCATGACAATGCTCAGTTCTGAGTTTGCTATGAAAGACTTGGGGCCCTTGAGTTACTTTTTGGGGATTGTTGTCACTCGTCATGCAGGTGGGTTGTTCTTATCCCAGAGGAAGTATGCAGCTGAGATCATTGAGAGGGCTGGGATGTCATCATGTCAGTCCAATTCCACTCCGGTTGATACTAAACCTAAGTTGGGTGCTGCGACTGGCTCACCTTATGAGGATCCGACCCGCTATAGCAGTCTTGCAGGGGCCCTTCAATATCTTATATTTACGAGACCATATATTATGTATGTCGTGCAACATGTGTGTTTTTTTATGCATGATCTCAGGGTTGAGCACATGAATGCGCTCAAATGCATTATTCGGTACATCCAGGGGACACTTGACTATGACTTACATTTATATCCTTCGTCGACGTCTACATTCGTCTCGTATACATATGCTGATTGGGGTGGTGGCTGTCCAGACACCAGACGGTCTACGTCTGGCTATTGTATGTTTCTTGGTAATAACTTGGTTTCCTGGTGTGCAAAGCGTCAATCGACTTTATCACGCTCTAGTGCAGAGGCCGAGTACCAAGGGGTAGCCAATATGGCCTCTGAATCCTGTTGGTTACGTAATCTTCTTTTAGAGCTTCATTGTCCTATTCAGAAAGCTACCTTGGTTTATTGTGATAATGTTAGCGTCATCTACCTTTCTGGTAATCCGGTTCAGCACCAGCGCACCAAACATATCGAGACAGACATTCACTTTGTTCGCGAAAAGGTAGCTCGTGGACAAGTACGCGTCGGCCATGTCCCTTCCAAGTATCAAATTGCAGACATCTTTACAAAGGGTCTTCCCTCGGTCCTTTTTGAAGATTTTATGGACAGTCTCAGCGTACGAAGACCGCCCACTATGACTGCGAGGGTGTGTTAAATATACTAAATATACATAATACGTGTATATCTTATGTATATTTAGTCTCGGTTTTTGTCACACGATTTTGTATATTTGTAGTGTACCGAATTGGTATAAATTATACCATAATTAAAATTGTATATTTACCATAATTATAGGATTCTTGTACTAGGGTTTTGAAAGTAGAATGGAAATATGATTTTCCTATTATGAAAATTGTAAACTGTATATATACTCTTTTATTAATGAAAATAATCAAGGGATTATTTCTTTCATAAATTAATGTCATATATTAAAAATGACTCTCTTTGGCTAAACATATTTATTTTTTAAAGTTTTTTGTGCATTTTCTTTTCATTTTTTCATTAGCTTTATTCTAAAAAGTCCAAAATATTTAATACTTTGATACTTTCCTCTTTCCAAATCCTTACATATTCGAAAGTGGTAATTGTCCTCCATTTTCTTTAATGTGCAGGTGATGATAAACAATTGAGTAGTGTGAATAACGTGAACAAGTCCAAGTAAAATTATCAGTTGAATACAATATATAAGGGAATTAACAACTTACTAGAACTACACAATAAAAATTTGTATAAAGGCTTAGTGTGGTGTTGTCACTCTCCTCCTTTGTTCGTGGGTTTGTTTTCTACTCCTATCATTTTATTATATATGACGATAACTCAACTTTTTGTAATTATAGTTAATAAATATTAATTTATTTTATGTTGTTGAAATAAATAGATTCTGAAATCTTAATGGGAAAGAAGCTGGTATTACACAAACAAAAAAGAAAAGTTTGACGCGTATATACTTTTCAACCACATCTTTGCTTAGAAATATCAATTTCTAATTGGAATGCATATTTTTAATTGAAAGAATTATTTCATAAACATAATGATAATGAATTTGTAATTTAATTTATTTATATAGTTATGTTTTGTATGCACATACGTGAACAAAAATTATTTCTTCTATTCAATAAAATATTCTTTCATAAATCGTCTGATATCTTTTAAGACTGCGCAAAATGCTGACAAATTTACTAGTGATATATTAATTAGGATGATTAATCAAAAGTTCAAAACCTATTCTCTGAATGACACTCTTAAAAGTGAGCGAAGTAATTCATAATATTAATTACTTTCTCAGTTTTTTTTACTTGTCATGATTTGGCCACACCTATTAAGGAGTCAAAAATAGAATAACAAATTTATATATAACCCCTCATTGTTACTAAGTCATCTAGTGATTGAAATTAATAAAACATCATTTAAAAGTTATGCAACCATTAAGAATCCTTGAATTTTTCAACTCAATATTAATTATAAAGGTAAAAAAGAAACAAAATGATAAATTATCTCTTTATTTTTCAAACTGGACAAGTAATAATAGATAACTATTTTTAATATACTTTCTCCGTTTTCTAATAAGTGATTTTTTGGTACTTTAGAATTTCAAGAATACTTTAGGTAGATTCTTCCAAAATTGCCCTTATTTAAATAATCAAGATTCATTAACTATCTTTTTTTTCTAGGCATTTAATTATGTAAACACAATTTGATTAAGGGTAAGTTAATAAAAATACTTATAAGTTTTTAGAAGTGAGCAATTTCTTAAGAGGTGTGCATGAGTTAAAACAATTACTTATTAAAAAATAGAGGGAGTACATGATAAGTAAAAATGGACGGAGGGAGTAATATATATATATATAGAGAGAGTGAGAGAGAGGGGGGCGAGGGGGCGAGGGGGCGAGGGGGAGGGGGGGGGGGAAGAAAACTATTAATAATAGAATGCAATGATTTCATGGAAAACTTTTCCACATCAAGCACATACATGGGTGTAGGTTGACAAGCCAATGTTGTGGGGGCATTAACCAATTAATTCAAATTTCAAAGCATATAAAATGCTTCAGCTGTAGCTGGGAGGATAAGGACGCCACATCCGCCCAGACAAGAAAGTGACGGTGACCTAATTTTATTTCATCGTCACCTTTTTTCTCTTTCCATTCCACATATAATGTCTGCTTTAATTTGATCATTGCACATTGGGTTTTCAATGACGTAGTATTTTTATTGCAATTCGTACTCGCTCAAACGAATGCAGAAACAACAAATATTCACAAAAATAGTAGTACTACTACTACTACGTAATAATATCACCTCAACTTCGTCTGAGAAAATTGCTTGAATTCTCTCTTTTTTTTTTCTTCTGTTCAAACAATTAGTGGCTTACACATGATTTCTTATAAGCGATATCGGTAAAATAGGCGAATAAATGAACAAATCAAAGATAAAATCTGATATTATTAATAAAACACAATTCAATTATATTATTAAAACAAATTTCTAGAAATGTATTCACAATAACATCATCAGAAATATAATTCTAAAGATATATTTTGATACCTTGCATATAATTGATTTATGTGCCAAATATTTTTTTTAACATATTTAACAAATTTCTAGAAATGTATTCACAATAACTTCATCTAAAATTGTCTTTTAATTACCACTGTCTGCAGCTTTGGCTGCATTGCTTTACTTCAAGTAGTCATACTCAATAACTCATAAATCATAAATCATAAATCATAAATCATAAATCATAAATCATATGGATGTCTTAATCATACATTCGCTGGAAACATATATCATCAAAATAATATCTTCCTAAGATATTCTTCTAGATGAGCCTAGTCAAATCATTTACTCAGCTGTGACACAACCTTTTCCATCCTCTCCATCCCAAAGGAAGTAAAAAAGTTCATAACATTTTTTTTTATATTTAATAATAATTTAATTTTATGAGATAATTTTTTATAGTCTCACAAATATTTAAAATTTATTTTAGATCACATATTTTAAAATTTTTTCTTACTTTTAAAAATTTTCATGTCAAGTCAAATGAAAATAATATTTTTGGGACAGGAGTATATTCTAGACGTCAGCTTTTGGTACTACTTCAGTAGTACTGTGTCTCTGCCTCCTTTGGTCAATTTAGTTCTCATCCACTTTGCCACTTGCTTCTTTATTGGATTTTTGCACTTACTCGGAATCCAACGGCTATCAAGATTTTGATAAGAGAGATAAAGAAGCTGAAAGGAGAATCCAACGGCTGAGGAGCAATCATCCGCGGTGACCCGGAGCCGCTTTCGCCCAATACTTGGGAATCTAATCCAACTAACAATCTCTCCAAACTCTTTACCCAACCCAAAACCCACTACGTCATCAATTTACCTTTTTTCTCGTTCTTTATTTTGTATTTAAAACTTAAAATTCACACTTAATTCGAATTCGAATTCATGTATAGTATATACTCTATTAATGTATAGTTTATTAATTCGAATTCATGTATCATATATAATCTATTAATGTATAGATAAGATATTCTTTATTAAAAATTATCCATGTCAATGTTTGAATCCTAAAACTCCATTAAAAATGCAAAGGTCTCATCTATCCTATCACATTTTTGTTTGTATAATAAAAAAAAATTATATCTTCCATAGCATAATGTAATTTTAACTATTAATTCATCCAAAAAGATATGTAAAAGCAATCGTACATAAAAGTTGGAATAAAAATATAAATAAGTTACATACTACTCCCAATAGATAAAAATTAGCCTGATAAGTAATTATAATTATGCTATGAAAATATTAGCACAACTAAACTGGGGCTTTTCGCTGAAGGCCATTTTGAACACTTTAATTGCAAAAAGGCCACAAGTCTTTGGAAATTTGAGGAAAGATCATCAATTATTACGTCACCATTACATCAACATGTCAGAAATTATTGTTGTCAATCCTAACCTTAAAGTTTTAAGAAATACATTTTGGCCCTCAATCCCCAACATTTTAATTACTCCAAAAAAAAAAAATTCCCTTCATTTCAATTACCCCCAGAAAAATAAAAAATTAATTATATATTTTCCTCTAAAAGCTCCTGATTTCTCCACTTTTCAAATTCCATTTCCGGTGAAAATTTCAGCTTTTCATCGATGACTTATTATGGCGTCGATTGCAGTCTTAGACCATAGCCATAGTCTATTTTAGATTTATTATTGCGTCGATTGCATAATATATTATAGTAGGTGGTGATTACATGAGTGAATGAGAGGAGACCTCAAAATGCTGGAATTGGATTTCTATGAGCAAGGTGATAGGATAATCCTGTCACAAACCACAACCCCAAACCCCAAATATCACAAATTTAAGGGGACGTAAATATGTATATCATAAACCAATTGTCGTCAATATCTAACAGCTATCATTTAGGCTCGACTTTATGCATGATCAATAATAGACCAAGGACAATATTGTCTAAAAAGTCATAAACAAATAATAAGACATGCCACTATTTAAACATTATAATAACACTTTAATACATCATATGAGAGTCCCCATCCATTGAACACGTGATTAAAAGAGTTTTAGGACAAGAAATATGGTAAATAAAAAGACTTAATACTATTTTAAAATTATATAACAACACTTTAATATATCATATGAGAGTCCACATCCATTGAACATATGATCAAAAGAATTTTAGGACATGTAATGGTACTTAAAAGACCAACATTCATCTAAAAAGGTCATAAATAAATAAAATAAAATAAATAAAAAGACTTGATACTATTTAAATATTATAATAACACTTTAATACATCATACGAGAGTCCCCATACATTGATCACATGATCAAAAGAATTTAAGGACAAGTAATGATACTTAAAAGACCAATATTTGTCTAAAAAGATCATAAAAAATAAAATAAAATAAATAAAAAGACTTAATATTATTTAAAAATTATAATAATATTTTAATACATAATATTAGAGTCTCCATCAATTGAACACGTGATAAAAAGAGTTTTAGAACAAATAATGATACTTAAAAGGCCAATATTTGTCTAAAAAACTATAAATAAATAAAATAAATAAAAAGACTTGATACTGTTTAAACGTTATAATAAAATTTTTAATACATCATATGAGAGTCCCTATTCATTGAAAACATAATCAAAAGAATTTTAGGACAAGTAATGATACTTAAAAGGCGTATATTTATCTAAAAAGGTCATAAATAAATAAATAAATAAAAATAAGTAAAAAGACTTGATACTATTTAAACATTATAATAACACTTTAATACATCACATGAGAGTCTTCATCCATTGAACGCATGATCAAAAGAGTTTTAGAAAAAGTAATGATAATCATAACACTAGTATCAAATCAACCTGCTATACAATACATCAAGGTTTTATTATGATACGTACACCCATGAGAGATCCATGAAGTCCATATATCGCTACTAGCCAGCCGAAATTCCACACACGAATCTGACTAGAGCCCAAGACTCATTTTCGAGCCTTATCATGTTGCAGGCGTGGAACTCCTCTCCCCGCGTATCAATATCATTTGATCAATATGCCATAATCTTATAGTATTCTTACCTTTTCGGCCTCTTGGACCCACAACATTTTCATACCACTCTCACATCAATATCATATAAGTATGAGTGTATAAATGCAAATGATAATACAAGACAAGATATCATGATATAATGAGACGTAATCAAGTATAGAGATGACATGTCACATGCTTTCAAGGACAATAATTCATATGCAATCCAAGTGAAAATCAGGATATCATATCGAAAGCATATGCGATGAGTAAACAAATAATGGCAAACATGACGACAAGTCCACATATGGCTACAAGCCCAAATAAATAGCAGTCGGAACAAACACAAGGCTGATTCTCCAAACCACCCACCAACACAGTTCAACAACGATATCCACTCAGACGTTCATCACAAACCGACTGAGTGGGACCCCCAAATGCGCTCAAAACCCCTCAATATTTATAATTAATTACACACTTCTATCAAAGTCTTGAAAAACCAAACTGTAGCCTATTTCTGAGCCGAACATGAGTGCTACACGATCAAGCCTTGATGACTGCCTTGCCCTTCCTCTGTGCCTCGTGATAATCGAAGTCTAATCATGCATAGTATATCGTTAATATAAGGCTAAGACAACATAAAATAAGACTTTAAATACCCATTCCGGGCCTACGCTATCAAGTCTCGAACTATAATACTTAATTACTAAGAACACATGCTAAGTAGTCACATTCTTAAGTTAATTGGAAAATCTATACACACATTTAAATTCTCAATTGGATAATATACGAAAAGCCCCAATTTGAAACCCTAGAAATTTTCCGCAATTGAAATAAGCTTCTACAACCAAATTAAGGCTTAAAACATGATCGTCTAACAATATCCATCACTAATTCATAATAATACAAGTAAACTAATTCATAGACCCTATTAATCAATAACATAACTCTCTTAATCTCACAAAAATGTATAACTCATCTTCCCCAACCTATATTCATACTATATCACCATTAATGAAGAACGTAAAAGTATAAACTTAATCCACAAAGGAAGACTCACTTATCCCAAGGATAAAATTACTCATAAACCTCTAGAAATGCTCTCATGATGGCTCTAGTCTCGAGGTTTTCTATTTTGAGAAATGAATTCTGACCTAAAGAATTTATAGGACACCTGATACAGTACTTCTGCTCCGGCAGAATCGACTCCGCTGGAACGAACCCACTACGGCGGACCAAACCCTTGCTGGGGCGGTGTCACTTAACACTTCATCCCAGCATCATAGCGAACACGACTCCGCAGCGGCAGACTCGCCCCTGCTTTCAAATCCTCCACCACGGTGGAAATGCACTATCTCCCAAACTTACGCTTTGGTGAGCCAACCTCTTGTCGATGCGGACATGCTAGAGCGGAAACTGGTGCTGCCGCAGAGGACACCAGATACCAGCCATGAGCAAATCAGTCCAAGCTCCTATCCAACACCCGAAACACTCTTGAGACCCCCTGGACACAAACCAAACATTCTTATCTAAGGTAAACAGCGCTATGAACTCGCTTGTACCCTCAGATTTCCCATTTAACCTAGATAAATCATACTTTTCTAAAGAATTATCCAGGTGAACAAAATCCAAACTTTACAAATAAGGCCACAAAATACATCTGATTGCCTTCAGAAAGAGAACCAATAAATCGACTAAGTCATGAATGACCCTCCAGAACTATTGGAAGCGACAGAACCTGGAAATGAACCCGTTTAGCCAAAAGTCAACTTTGGGTCAAACTATCCAACTCTAAGTTACTGGTTTTTGGATTTTTCATCTAGAATGCATATAAATGGACCTTAGGATCCGGGACACCCATCCCCGCACATCACAAATCTCACACAGAGTCTACGGGAAGGGTAAAATAAAAAAATAAGGGTCTTTAGCTAAAAACTATCGGACGGGTCGTTACAAAAAGTACGTCATGCGTTAATGGCGGTGGTAGAAATTTCATCATGGTCGAGCTTGAATCCTTCTCGTCAAAATAAGGGATCAATACCTTTATCAGAACCAGACTGCTTTGGTTTGAATCATCCTCAGAAACATAACTATCATCATGATCATCTTGATCTTCATCCATACTATGCTCATCCATGGGGTCTGAGTAGGCCACACTATTTTCCGTCCTCTTCCTCTGCGTCTATGTATTTTTTATAATTCATATACAGATAATAGAGACGTTGATCAAACACGATATAAAAATAAAAATAATCAACCAACAGTTTATTAATAGACCATAATGTATTTTTAAAAAACAAAAACAGAAAAAGGAAGATCGAAACAAGCAAAATAAGTATAAATAACACATAAGCAAACACAAAAAAAGAAAGACCGAAACAAACAAAAAAAATAGTCTAAACTTTCAAAATTTTGAATAAAAATCAGAACTTTATGAACACCATGAATCGAAAAAGGAAGAAAAAGTTTTAGAGCAATATGGAGCTTAAAATGCACCGAAAGAGTTGAAAAATTAGACAGAATACCTGGGGAGGACGACTGAACAATATCCAAGCTCGAAGGAGAGGAAGAATGGGTTGGGAGTTTGAGAGAATTCAGATTTTAGAAAGTGAAGAGAGGGAGAGGGTCTTTGTATATTTAAATATAAGTTAAAAGAGACTGAAGTGTATAACTTTTAAATATTATGAAATGTACTCCATGTCTCCTTTTCTAAACCCCAATTCCGAAAAATAAAGGAAAAAGAAATTAAATGACCTTCTACCAAAATAGAAACTTGAAGTGGCCTTTTCTCCAAATCTTCTCAACTAAACTCTAGTTAACTCCAAATTAAGTGACAAATAGAGAAAAAGAAAATTAGTGGTTACTCTTCTTTATAAACTAGATGGCTTGTGCCTGTGCCCGACATTATTGCTTATTTGTGTCGTTTAGTTTTTGATAGAATATAAAAATGAGAGAAACGAACTTTACTAAAATTAAAACTCTATTTCTGCAAAAGTACAATGAACATGTGGGCTATAAAGGAAGTAAGAATCATCTTTGGCAATACATCATCAAAGAATGTCTTAAGGAGTTGAAAAAGATGATAGGAGCAGCTGTCTACATTGAGTGTAGTTAATGCAATCTTATATTTGTTTGATGTATCATTTTATAGCTTCAGAATCAATCAATTGTTGTGTCATCTTGAAAGAATTACAAATGGCAGTTTGATGGTAAGCTTCATTTCAAGTTTTAATGGAGTTTCGGCCCTAGTTTTTGTTGCATCTTCAACTATTCAGCTGGTTCAGTTGGTAATTATGTTTCTTCGTCACTAATCATCTAACCTTATCTAAGACAGATGTTATTGGTTGCAATTCTTCTTTCTTTTCGTTGTTTCATCACTACTCAACCATAGCGACAAATTTATTCTGCAATTAAAAGAATAAAATGTTAAAACTAGTTAATGAATAAAACTAGCCAAGTTGATGTGAATGAGAAATGGAAGGAAAATGAAGGCAACCTTTCCGAATAGTCACCAACCTATTCTGAAGAGGCACCTTCAAGGCTATATAAACTGAGGCAATGCCTCATTTTTAAGATACAAAAACAAAAATTTCTGCATCTGAAATTCTGCATTCTTTTTCCACAAATAAAACTATCGAGTCTTACTGTGTTTCGTTGCCAACTTTGAGTTTGTCGAAGTCGAAGGCGTTTGACGTACCACTACTCTTGCGACAGGTATATCCGTTTTATCCTGGGAGGAAGTAATCCATAACCTCGGGTACAGTGAGGGGATTAAATTCCTTAAGGACACACAGTGAATTCTGTGGTCTCGGATATTTTTTTACTTCTGCATTATTTTTCCAGTTTCTGTTTTTCTGGTTTTTGTCTTTCCGTTTGGTTTCTGTTTTTCCTGATTTTTTTGAACACAGGCCCAACAACAAGCTTAAGGAATTTAGTCATTATTTCTGTGTTCATTTGTTCTTGTTTAACAATTACAGAACATTGTCGGAAAAAAGAAAAAAAAAGTGTATGTTTGTTGTTTCGATGTAATGAACTTATATGTTGTTTGGAGACTAAAATCTTCGGATTTTCTACTCCGGTTGAGATTAAAGTTTTCATAACTTTCTACTCATTTGGGTAATTGATTTGAAGATATAAAAACTTCATCAAGTATACAACATACAATTTACTGGGTAAATTTTTTTTTTTTAAAAAAAAAATGTGTTTGTTGTTTCGGTGTAACGAACTTATAGGTTGTTTGGAGATTAAAATCTTTGAATTTTTTACTCCGGTTGAGATTAAAGTTTTCATAACTTTCTACTCATTTGGGTACTTGATTTGAAGATATAAAAACTTCATCAAGTATACAACATACAATTTACTGGAAAAAAAATGTTTGTTGTTTCGGTATAACGAACTTATATGTTGTTTGGAGACTAAAATCTTCAGATTTTCTACTCCGGTTGAGATTAAAGTTTTCATAACTTTCTACTCATTTGGGTATTTGATTTGAAGATATAAAAACTTCATCAAATATACAACATACAATTTACTGCATTTCGTTTCAAGTATTTTAAATCTGTTTGTGTAACCTTGATTCGGTTTGAAGAAATAAAATCTTCACTGTTGTGTATTACATTTGTTGCTGTCAAAACTGAATGTAATGGTCGTTGCCAATAATAATAAAGTTTATGCTTCGTCTTACTTACTTGAGTCAAATAATTTATGGCATTCACGTTTAGGACATGTCAATTATAGAACCTTGCGAAAAATGATTAGTTTGAAAGTATTACCTAAGTTTGAATGCAATCAATCAAAATGTCAAATTTGTGTTGAGTCTAAGTATGTTAAACATCCTTATAAGTCAGTTGAAAGGAATTCAAGTCCTTTAGACTTAATCCATACAAATATTTGTGACATGAAGTCAATCCCATCTCGCGGTGGAAAGAAGTATTTCATAACTTTTATTGACGATAGTACGCGGTATTGCTACATTTATTTACTTAATAGTAAAGATGAAGCAATTGAAGCATTCATGCAATACAAAACTGAAGTTGAGACTCAACTTAACAAAAAGATTAAAATGATAAGGAGTGATAGGGGCGGTGAATATGAATCTCCTTTTGAACAAATATGTTTGGAATATGACATTATTCATCAAACAATCGCTTCTTACTCGCCACAATCAAACGGAATTGCGGAAAGGAAAAATAGAACCCTGAAAGAAATGATGAATGCCCTGTTAATAAGTTCTGGTTTACCCCAGAACTTGTGGGGGGAAGCCATTCTAACAGCTAGCCGAATACTCAATCGAGTGCCCCATAGCAAAACAAAATTTATTCCATACGAAAAATGGAAAGGAAGGAAGCCCAATTTGGGATACTTCAAAGTGTGGGGGTGTTTGGCCAAGGTGCAAGTTCCTAAACCCAAAAGGGGAAAAATAGGACCTAAAACCATTGATTGTGTTTTCATAGGATATGCCACAAATAGTAAGGCATATCGATTTCTAGTTCACAAATTAAAAAATCCAGACATTCAGGTGAATACGGTAATTGAATCAGATAATGCTGACTTCTTTGAAACAATATATCCGTATAAAAAGGAATGGGAGTCGTCTAGCAAAGAATGTAAACGACCTCGGGAAGAAACAAAGAAAAATATTCCTGATGAGGAAAATCCAAGACGCAGCAAACGTCAAAGGACGTCTACTTCATTTGGACCAGAATTTCTAACATTTTTGTTGGAGAATGAGCCTCGAACCTTCAACGAAGCTATGTCTTCATCGGAAGCTCAATTTTGGAAAGAGGCAATCAATAGTGAGATATAATCCATATTAAACAATCATACTTGGGAATTGGTTGACCTTCATCCAGGGAATAAACCTTTAGGTTCCAAATGGATTTTTAAGCGGAAAATGAAAGTTGATGGTACTATTGATAAATATAAGGCAAGACTAGTTGTTAAAGGGTTTAGACAACGAGAAGGTCTTGATTACTTTGATACATACTCGCCGGTAACGAGGATTACATCCATTCGGGTGTTAGTAGCGTTAGCCGCCGTGTACGGTCTTGAAATCCATCAAATGGATGTGAAAACAGCCTTCTTAAATGGAGAGTTAGAGGAAGAAATTTACATGGAACAACCTGAGGGGTTTGTAGTTCCAGGGAAAGAGAAGAAAGTGTGTCGACTTGTTAAGTCTCTTTACGGACTAAAACAAGCACCCAAACAGTGGCATGCAAAATTTGACCATATAATGTTGTCAAATGGATTCAAGATAAATGAGTGTGATAAATGTGTCTACATTAAGAACACTCCGAACCACGTAGTCATTGTTTGTTTGTACGTGGATGATATGTTGATAATGAGTAACGACATTGCTAACATAAATGCTACTAAGCGCATGCTTGCTAGTAAGTTTGATATGAAAGACTTAGGAGTTGCCGATTTAATTCTGGGAATTAAAATCCATAAGACCCCTTAAGGTCTAGCATTGTCTCAAACTCATTATATTGAAACGGTACTTAAAAAATTCAAGTATTTGGACTTTAAAGTTGCAAAGATGCAGAGTGTTGGGAAGTTTGATGTATATCATGAACTGTACGCGACCTGATATTGCGTGTGCTATAAGTAAACTAAGTCGCTACACTAGTAATCCCGACCAAAAACATTGGCTGGCAATGAAACGAGTTTTGGGGTATTTAAAACATACTCAAAACTTTGCTTTGCATTATAACAGGTATCCTGCAGTTATTGAAGGATACAATGATGCAAATTGGATCACCGGTTCAACTGAAACTAAATCCACAAGTGGATATGTTTTTACCATAGGTGGAGGAACAGTGTCTTGGAAGTCATCTAAACAGACATGTATCGCCCGCTCTACATTGGAATCTGAGTTCATAGCTTTAGACAAAGTCGGTGAAGAAGCTGAATGGCTCTGGAATTTCTTAGAAGATATTCCATTTTGGCCCAAACCGTTGGCTCCTATATGCATATATTGCGATAGCCAAGCGGCAATAGAAAGAGCCGGGAGCCTTATGTACAACGGTAAGTCTCGTCACATACGACGAAGACATATTACCGTTAGACAACTACTCTCTAGTGGAATTATCACAATTGACTATGTTAAGTCAAGAGATAATGTGTCGGATCCACTAACTAAAGGCCTAACTAGAGAGGTAGTTGAAAGATCATCAAGGGGAATGGGACTATGGCCGAGGACAAGTCATCGTGACGGTAACTCTACCTAGAAGACTGGAGATCCCAAGATCTAGGTTCAAAGAGAACAAACAAAGTCACTAATGACGGTTCAGCATTGTCACAATAACTTTTTGGTCCATTCTCGTGATGAGACAATGTTCAGTACCAGGATAAAGCATTACGACTTTTTAATGGTTTCTAAGTTTGGTACGGGGTATATCAAATAGTGTATCTACGGGATGACACATTTAGGAATCACTTATGTAAGTGTGAAGTGTAAGCCGCTTCAAGGAGAATTCTGTAAGGCCAATTCTCTAAGCACTTATGAACCAGGCAGTGTTCATGGCTGAAACGAACAAAACAATGAGAACCAAAGACGGTTAAAGAGTTAATTGTGTGACATGTGGTTGTCTAGGTATACACCAAAGCTCGACGGTTCAAGGATATCAAATCTACCGATTGACCGAGTATATCCGACATATGTTCACTATGGAAAGTTCAAAGAGAAATCTACTTATCCAGATGCGATTAATCCTTGCTTACGAATCACACAGTTTTTTGTCATGCATGTTTTTCATCATATAACCATTCCCCATTCATGTGGGGGATTGTTAAAACTAGTTAATGAATAAAACTAGCCAAGTTGGTGTGAATGAGAAATGGAAGGAAAATGAAGGCAACCTTTCCGAACAGTCACCAACCTATTTTGAAGAGGCACCTTCAAGGCTATATAAACTGAGGCAATGCCTCATTTTTAAGATACAAAAACAAAAATTTCTGCATCTGAAATTCTGCATTCTTTTTCCACAAATAAAACTATCGAGTCTTACTGTGTTTCGTTGCCAACTTTGAGTTCGTCGAAGTCGAAGGCGTTTGACGTACCGCTACTCCTGCGACAGGTATATCCGTTTTATCTTGGGAGGAAGTAATCCATAACCTCGGGTACAGTGAGGGGATTAAATTCCTTAATGACACACAGTGAATTCTGTGGTCTCGGATATTTTCTTACTTCTGCATTATTTTTTCAGTTTCTGTTTTTCTGGTTTTTGTCTTTTCGTTTGGTTTCTGTTTTTCCTGATTTTTTTGAACACAGGCCCAACAACATAAAACAGGTGGTAAGATCACAAGTAGCAGGGATGAATCAGTATACTGGCTATAGCACATCATAAATTGTTTTTTTCCTTTTGCAGAGGTGAAATGGAATGTCATTTGTCTCCTCCTTTTAATTTCAGAACATCAAATCACTTACATTTAGCTGGATACATAAAAGTGATACCAGAGACATGTTAACATTATATACCTTAGATTTATAGACTTTTAAGTCATAGAGATGGGGCATACTGCATATACACAAACTCGTTACTTATAACTACCCATAGCAGAGGTGTAGTCATATGAACAATTACTTTCAAGGGCAGATGAGCTTAAATTATCCTTCAACAGACTACAAAAGGAGAAAGGTGAGCTAAAATACCTCTTAATGAGTCGGTATAAATTCAGAGCTTAACAACTTTGCTTTTTCAATTTCAGTTTTAGCATCAGGAAGCAAGGTAGTAGCTTCCGTCGCCATGATTCTGTATATTGAAAATTAATAGCAGCCTATGTGGATCATAACTTTCACCATAAGGTTGTTCGGAAGCTTCAACGAAAATATGGATATAACCAAGGATAATACGAAAATCAGAATGCAGTAATGTTTTCTTCAAAATTGATTTTCTTCCTTGACAAACTTTAATTTTCTCATTAGAGTACAATAAGTAAGCATAGGTGAATTGTATGTCATGATTTACTATAAACCACGTACTGAACTGCCGATTTTGCAAATTCTCGACATATTTCTGTCCTCTTGTCATCTTTGAAGGTTATTTGAAAATGCAACAACACTAAGAATATGCTGAAGACAAACAATAGTGCACTGAGGACTGGGAGTTTGCCTACATAATTTATCAACCATAGTGAGAAATAATCTCAAAGCTAATAATATAGTAACAACGTCAAAATGATGTTTAGTTCGAAAAATTAAACGAAAAAGAAAAACAAAATCTCAGTTTAATTTCAAATAAAGCTAATCTTTTATTACTTGCAACATGTCAACCATGACAACCAACGTACTTTTCACGTGTGCCTCATAGAAACAGAAAAAATATGTTTATATAGAAACCAAAAATGGCTTGAAACCTTACCAATATAAAAGGCTATTATTTTATCCTGATATTATTTACTTGACACTAAGGGCCATTTCAACAACAGAACATTGTTGCAGAATAAAAAGATGATGTTTGATATTAATATATTCACCTCTTGTTTTCATTTCTTAGATAAGTCAATACAATGAACGATTTCACGAGAACTACAATAAAGATTAGTAGTTGCAAGTGCAGATAACCCATCAAATTCATCAATAAGTATCATCACTAAGGCTGCTATAAGAAGGTATGAAGTTAGAAAAAAATATGAAAACTTCCAGGAATCCATCAATAGAGAAATCAAAAAATTCAAAAAACTTAGCATGCAAGATGATTTCAACACAAAAACTAAAAGAAACATCAAATCTATCAAGAAAATCAACAAAAAGAGATAGAGCAAAAATGATTGAAAAAAGAACAACATAAGCTTACCTCAAAGAAAGCAAACAGTTGACTCTCTGTTTACAATTCTTTGTTTGTAAGTTGTAACTGATATGATACCTTTCGAGTTAAACCCCAGTTGAAAGATAGGTGGGAAGGTGTGGTGATCAAGAATGCAGGCTAACTCAGAATTTGTACGTTTGGAAACACCTAGAAGAAGTGATTTACCAAACGCTCAAAGTTAGGTTATTTTTTGGAAACACTAAAGCAACCGTGTTATAAATTCAGGAACAGACGACTAAAATATGTAGGTAATAATAAAGTGACCTAGTTTTACCATGGCAAGATGACATAACATTTAAAGAAAGACTTTTTAGATAATTACTGTTCCCCAGCTGTCTTACAGTCCTATCATAGACAAAAAATATGTAAAACACATATAAATCCATCAACAACTCTTTATTTTTAAAAATTAGTGAATGCAGTCATTTTTTAAGAAATTAGCTGAAATTTTCTAACTTTCATTCATATACATGTATAAATCTTCAGAACTATCAGTTATTCTCAAATAGGTGCTTCAGAAAAACAAATAAGTACAATATATACCGAGCTCTCATTAGGTAGATATGATACGCAAAAAAGAAAAAGTATTTGTCCGCATATACTTGTACCGAAAAGGATCAAATTTTCATTTCTCAAATGACATGGATGATAGAATTCATGAAAGTCTTTTATTCATAACATGAATTTTTACAAAACAATAACAAGATAATAAAACAATACTATTCTTGAGAGCTAAAAGTGCAAGTAAAAGAAAAGCAAGTAAAACCCTTTATATAGGGTCTATTACATGAGATAAAAATGTGTTATTCCAATGTGGGACAAAAGCAAATGCTAATATCTCCTCTCAAACTCGCGATGGTGTAGACAGAAGCATCGAGAGTTTGCCAAGAAAGAACCGGTGACGCTTTAAGGTATGCGCCTTTGTGAAGAAATCTGCAAGTTGCATCGAAGATGAGACAAATGGCAAGGATAGAGTGCATTGCTGAAGATGATATTGAATAATATGGCAATCAATCTCAATATGCTTGGTACGTTCATGAAAGACTGTGTTGTGCGCAATCTGAATAGAACTCTTATTATCACAATACATCGGTGTTGGTGAAGAAAGACAGACACCCATATCAACCAATAACCGACGTAACCATACAATCTCACACGTAGTAGAAGCCATAGCACGATACTCTGCCTCAGTTGAAGAGCGAGAAACCACATCTTGTTTCTTACTTTTCCATGAGATGAGTGAATCTCCTAAAAATACACAATAATCGATAGTTGATTTCCGATCGCTAGGTCACCACCCAACTGCATCGAAAATGCACGAAGCTCCAAGGATGAGGTCGATGAAAACAAGAGACTCGATAAATCGTTCCTCAAGATAGCGAAGAATACGCATAATCGCAGCCCAATGTACGATGTAGGAGAGCAAACAAACTGACCGACAATGTGAACAACATATGCAATGTCGTAGGCGAGTAATGGTGAGGTACACCGGACTCTACAATCGAACGATATAAAGTGGGATCAGAAGAGGATCCCGCCGAGAGGTGTATATCGAACATTAACCTCAAGAGGAGAGTCAACTATACGAGTATCTCGTGAGACGGCCCGCTCAAGAATATCTGCAGTGTACTTAGACTGAGAGAGAAGATATCCCTTCTCAGAATAAGCTACCTCAATGTCTAAAAAGTAACGTAGATGACCTAAATCTTTCATCTCAAAACGGCGAGATAAAGTAGATTTTAGGTTTGCAATACCATCAATATCATCACCTGTAATGATCATGTCATCAACATACAACAAAAGCAAAATACAACCTGCAGGGGACGATTTAACAAATAACGCCGAATCATGAAAGCTGGAAATAAACCCAAGAGATGATACTACAGTGGAGAACTTGTCGAACCAATCTCTTGGAGCTTGTTTGAGACCATACAGAGCTTTCTTAAGCCTGCACACTTGTCCTGGACTATGTCAAACACCAGGTGGAAGGACCATGTAGACTTCTTCTTGAAGATCCCCATTTAAAAAAGCATTTTTAACATCCATTTGTGAAATATGCCAATGACGAACAGAGGCCACTGCAATAAGAACCCGGACAGATGTCATCTTTACAACAGGTGCAAAAGTCTCTTCATATTCCATACCATATTCTTGAGCAAAACCCTTTGCAACCAAACGAGCTTTATATCGCTCAATAGAACCATCAGACTTTGTCTTAATCTTGTACACCCATCGAGAACCAATAGTTTTCTTACCAGTCGGTAGAGAAACCAAATCCCAAGTACCAGTTTTGTTCAAAGCAGTCAGTTCCTCATTCATAGCCTCTTGCCAAAGAGGATCACGAGCTGCCTCAGAGTAGGATGTAGGCTCACAGAGAGAATTAATAAAAACTAGAAAGGAAGCGAATGATGGAGCATAGCAAGAATAACCAAAATCGGATACCTGAGTAGATCACAGAGTGCGTTTAGGATAGCGAGGTGGATCTGGATCTGCAACCACAAGAGGTTCTGAAATAGGCGTAGGAGGGGCCTGAGTATCAATATCATGGGACCTGCCAGAAGACTGAGAAGGAACATATGATATAGATGTAGAATCAGATGGACAATCAGCATCAAAGGGATCAATATCAATAAGGTCAGATTTTGTCATGCCATGTGAGGTAGGTGGGATGGAAAAGAAAGGAACATGCTCAATAAAGGAAACATTACGAGACATATACAATTTTCCAAAAACTGGATCATGACAACGATAACCTTTCTGCCCAACCCCATATCCAAGAAAAACACAAATGGCGACACGAGAAGATAACCTAGTACGCTCTGCATGTGGACGTAGAACAAAACATGTAGAACCAAAAACTCTCAAATGGGAATATAGTGGGGTGTGACCAAATAGTCTAGCATACGGAGAAATCCCAGAATTATGAGAGGTAGGGATCCTATTAATAAGATAAACAGAAGTAATGACAGTTTCTCCCCAAAATTCACTAGGTACACTAGCGGACAAAAGCATGGATCTAGTTGTTTCAATAATATGCCTATGTTTTCTCTCGGCTACCCCATTTTGTTGTGGTGTATCAGTACAAGAAGACTGATGTATTGTACCATCAGCTTTGAAAATATCAGAAAGATCCCCACTAGTATATTCACCTCCTAAATCAGCCCGAAAATATTTAATAATGGCAGAATGTTGAGTTTTCACATAGGCTTGAAACTCAGCATAAGTATGAACAAAATCAGAGCGTCTTTTCAACAAATAAACCCAACAATGACGAGTATAATCATCAATAAAGAAAAAATAATATCTGGAGCCACCCTTAGTAAGGATAGGTGCTGGCCCCCAAACATCTGAATGAACTAGATCAAATGGTGCAGAAGAAGTAGAAGTACTAAGATTAAAGGGCAAAGAAGAAAATTTTCCAAGTTTACATCCACTACAATCAGAAATATCATCGGATTGTAAATCACCAAGAACACCAGTATTACACATAAAACGCAAAGTAGAACCTCGATACATGACCAAGTCTAGAGTGCCACAAATAAAACTTCAAGAGGAATGTGTTAAATGAAAAGAAGACAGATTAACAGGCATAGTTCTTTGCATGAGTAGGAAGATGCAGCTCATCCAAAACATATAGACCTCCCCCCTTTCTACGCCATGTCCCAATCACTCTCTTGGATTTTAGATCCTGCACATAACAAGAATTAGGGAAGAGTCCAATAAAACATCCAGAGTCACATATTTGACCAGCAGAAGCAAGATTTATATGTAATTTTGGAATGCAATAAACATCGTAATGATATAGTAGATGTATGAATGGTGTCAATGCTGTCAATGGCATAGGTGTGCTATCGTGATCCTACAGAAGTGGAAAGAGTCAAGACATAGATACAAAGACGGAAGAATCAGAGACATATGATTTCCACTCCAGAGTCCAAGATCCAAGAAGGCGAAATGATACCGAACCAATAGATGGTGATGAGCCTGGAAGGAACAGAAAGAGCATAAGACCGAGAATTTCATTGAAACCGCTGGAAGGCGAGGAACTTCGAAATTGGTCACCACAGAATCGATCGTGACTCACAGAGGCTCCTGAAGCTGGGTGATCAAGAGAGGGCACAAAGGCAGCCTGAGTCGGTGGATACAAGTTCTGGAATTGACCCCCAGAATATGGCTTCTGTTGAGAAGACTTATGTCCTTGTTCCGAATGTGGAGGCTTAGAATCATCACCTCCAGACATTATGAATTTTAAACAGAAAAATCCCAAATAACAAGCAGCAATCCCAAATAACAAGCAAAAAAAGGGCAGATCTCACCAATCAGATGCGGAAGCCAAAAAGACGAAACCCAGATGTGGAAGCCAAGATCAGAACGAGCACGAGCTTCCAAAACAAGCCAAAAATTTTTTTAACTGATACCAGGGGCGTGCTGCATGCGAACCCCCAACTAACTCACCGCGAAGTTGGATCCGCGATCGAGCTAAAAATATTAACTTGTGCTCTTGGCTCTGATACCATGATAGAATTCATGAAAGTCTTTTATTCATAACATGAATTCTTACAAAACAATAGCAATATAATAAAATAATACTATTCTTGAGAGCTAAAAGTGCAAGTAAAAGAAAAGCAAGTAAAACCCTTTATATAGGGTCTATTACATGAGATACAAATGTGTTTTTCCAATGTGGGACAAAAGCAAATGCTAATAATGGACTGCAAAATATATGTTTTTAGTTTTACATGCTTCGATTCCCGAATTTGCAAAAAATTCAGGGAAATATATTATATCTAATTTAACATCTGGTTTATTTTTTATATTGAAACTAAGCATTTTTGCAGAAGGTTATGGTAAACATTTTGTGGATGAAGATTTTGAAGAAAAGTCAAAGCTGACGAAAGATGAAGAAAACTTTGGTGAATACTGCAAACAAAGAGGAGGTGATACGCATCAACCTCTTCACAATTCACATAACTTTGAAAAAAATGACTTAATGGCATTAAGAACTCCATTTCTAATTATTAAACGTTCTCTACATTCTTGATTAATTTAGTGTCCTCATATACCAAACAAAGAGCTCTTTAAATGATAATTGTGTTCAACCACAGAATGATGAATCTCATCAACACTAAAAGGTCATAGTAAAACTGAAAATATGAATACAACATAATTCCAAAAAAAAAATCTGTTCCAAATGATAAAGCACTACTGTATGAAACTCCAAAAAAAATAAAAAATCTTAGAACAGAAGAAAGCCGAAAGTTGTTGCACACTAACAAAATATGGTATTAGTTTTTTCTTTATACCAAAAAAGTGTAATTATTTTAATTTCTTCTCTGCTAATCTCCCACGAAAATTGGCTTATATTATTACATATTACATATAAAAGAGCTCAAGTTGAAGTACACAATATGGAAAACTATTCATAGTTTAGTAATGTGCAAACAGTGGGCCGAGTCGGCCCGGTCCCGCCCCAACCCCGACATTTTAAAAAAAAAAATTGCGGTATCGGGACTCGAACCGGAACGGGACATGGTCTCGTCCCGACTCGTCCCGGCCTGCCCCAGTCCCGCCAGGCCCGACACGGTCCCGGTCCGCCCCCGATCCCGCCCGAAACCATCCTTTGCACAAATAACCGTTGCACCAACGACCGTTTCACATTTTGGCCGTTGTGCAACGACTATTTTTGGCCTCCCCCTCCCCCTACCCCCTTAATATTTATTTTTAACCCATAAGTTATTATATTTAAACTTTAACCCAATTTCCCAACTATAAATACCTCATTTTCTCTTCATATTTCTCACAAATCTTCCTACAATCTCTCTAAATCTCTCAATCTATCTCTCTACAAGTCTACATTGTCTACTAAATATTCAATTTTATTTATTTATTTGGGAGTGAAGTTGGCAACTAGCTTGAGGATCTTCCATCGAGCAAAGTTTCAATTTTCAACCTCTCGATTACACGTCGACGTTACGTCGGCGTTTGGTACATTCGTTCCTTCATTAAATTATTATTGTTTGTTTATTTTATTTAGCTTACTTAATTTCATTTACTTTAATTATTTATTAGTATAATTATAAATTTATAATGAAAGGATTTAAACGTATGTTTACGGGTAGGGGTCAGGCTTCTTCTAGTAGGAGCAACAAGGGCGAGGGTACTTCTTCTAGTCATCCTATTTTTAGACAGAATTCTATTCCTACATAGGATGATTTTGTTGATACTGAACATTTTCCTATAATACCATTAGATTTAGACGAGGAGCTATTTTTTGAAACTCAAGAAGACTTTAATTTAGACGATGATTTAGATGATACACCCACTAACGTGGATGACAACACACCCACTAGTGCACCTTAAACTGAAATGCCTCTTATTCCCCCTAGTATGAGACGAAGTCCACCAAAACGACCATTAAAATCAGATGCATGCACATTTTTTGATAGGGACATAGAGAATCAAGTAGCTAGATGTAAAATTTGTAAATATGTTTTAAAATTTAAAACTGGAAAAGACCACGGTGGGACGGCGGGTTTAATGAGACACGTAGCAAGGGCTCATCCAGCTAGGTATGCCCAATACGAGGTTTCAAAATCGGGTGCGCAAACGTCCGCTCAATTGGGACAAGGTTCACATACTGTCCCGGATCAAATACATGGTCAAATTAACCCCACGACGGGGGGAATTGTAGGCCCTAATTACAATAAACATAGAGATAGAGAAACAATAGCAAAATTAGTTTTTGTGGAGGGTTTGTCTTTTTCATTTCCTTCATCTCCTAATTTTATTTATTACATTAAAGAAATGTATAATCCTGCTTTTAACGATTTTCCTAGATCAACTGTTAAGAGAGATGTATTTAAATTTGCACATGAATATCAACAGTATTTACGATATTCATTATATCATTTTAATGACAAAGTGGCTATCACTTCTGATATAAGTCGTAGTACTAACGACCATGATTATTAACGGTAACCTGTCATTGGTTATATTATAAATGGTCTATGCAAAAACGTATCTTAGCGTATAGATATATAGATGATAGGCACACTGATACTTTTATTGCAGAAAATATTTATCAAGTGTGCGATTATTACGGAATAACTGATAAAATTATGACTATTACATTAGATAACGCTTCTTCTAACAATTATGATATTACAATTTTAAAAAATAGTTTAACTCCATCTTTTTCAGATCATTTTCATATAAAATGTGCGTGTCATATATATAACTTAGTTGTAAAGGATGGTCTATCACTTTTTGAAGACATTCTTAGTAAAATACAATTTTCTATAAATTTTATTTTAAAAATAATAGAATACAATGAAAAAAAGAATATAAAAAAACTTGTCACAATTGCCAACTACCTTATAGAAAAATTGCAGAAGAAGTACCCACTAGGTGAAATTCTTTATACGAGCAACTACTTGTTGCTTATGACTATAGAAAACCTATAACTTTATTTTTTAACTCTTATAATCAAAATCCAGCTGATATGGTTGTAGATAGCGATTGGGGAAAAATTTCCGAACTTATTGTATTTCTAGAGAATTTTTTTCAAGCAATAAAATAATTTTTCGGTATATATTATCCTACTATTTCATCTATGTTGTTTTATATAGCTCTAATATTTTTACTGCTTAATGAATATATGGATAAACCAGCTTATAAGGCAGCTATTAAAAAATATTTTATTCCTATTCCCACTATTTATATTATTGGTGTTGTATTAAATCCGACTATTAAAATAGACGGTACTAAATCACTTATTGAAACTATTTATGATTGTATAACAATACTATCACCTCTAAGTCCCAAAAATCCAAATCACCCACCACATATTGAACAAACTAAAGAAGAAGTGTTGTCTAGCATAGAAGACAAATGCAAAAAAGTATATAGGTTTTACCAACAAGAAAGTGCTAGCAACCTACCGGCTTCCATACCATCTTCTTCTTCTTCTTCTTCAACACAACCTCACAAAAGACATGATGTTTCTGCGGCTAGTATTGAAAGCCTCATAAATAGAATGTGCGGCAGTAACGCTACTAACCAAATTAGCGAGTTTGATATTTTTTTTTTGCAGGGTTTTGTACCGTACCAAGCAGTTCTCAATGAAGAAGGACGTGAAGACTTGCTGAAATACTGGAGGGGGAATGCGAAGACCTTTCCGACACTTTCAATGATGACCCGAGATGTTTTGAACATTCAAGCGTCATCAACGACGTCTGAAAACGCTTTTTCTGCAGGCATTTATCAAATAGGAGAGCACAGACACTCATTAGCCGGAGACAACTTGGAGATTGTAGTATTATTCAGAGATTGGATACGAGCGGAGCGAATAAGGTACAGTCAACCGGAGATCAACGAAGAAGAAGACAAAAACTACAACGAAATCTTATCCGAAGGTGGTGGAAGCGACATGGAGCAATTTGATCAACAAATACAAATTCCAACCGAAGAACCACAGGAAATTATCAAGAAACTAGAACATGTTTTTTTCAAAATGTAATTTTTTAAATTGTAATTTTACTATGTAATTTGCAACTTTTGAACAACACCACAAAGTTGCAATTTTGACAATTGCATTTGTATTACAAAAAAAATCATATGTCTATTAACTAATATAAGAGGCACAAAAACAACATTGAGATGTTTTTATTACACTATCTTATTTAATTATTGAGTTTTTTTATATATATGTTATTTTTTAAATTAAGTACAAAAAAAAATGCCCCGATCCCGATCCCCCTCAACCCGATTCTGATGGGATCGGAAACGGGATGGGACGACGGCGAATCTCGCATGTCCCGCCCCTCCCCACTGTCCCGCCCCGCCCTGATCCCGTTGGTCCCGACTCATCCCGACCCACTGGCCACCCCTAAAACAAAGTGAGAAATTACCTCTTACAGTCGCAATAGTATTTCACTATTCCTCTTTTCCCCTTGAAGCAACTATCACTTTCAAAACCATGTACAGCCAAAATTGTGCAACCATTATATTTCAACTAATTGGATGAAGATTATTTAATTTATTGTGATGTCATGCATAATATTAAAATTTACAGAATACAGTCCACAACCTCAGTCATATGAGCAGTCAATTTCTTTGTAATATAACAAGATTTAAATTTTACTCTCAAAGGTAATAAAAATCTTGCAATAACGGTGAACCTTACCAATGAAAATCATATTAACCTTACCATTCATTCAATTTTATTTAGTTTCACCAAATCATAACCAGATAGAGAAATAGCTAAATTTATACCAACAACTATAGAAAAGCTAATTCCAGAAGCTTAATACAATGAAGAAGTGATGATCGTTGTGTGTATTTTGAAAAATCAGCGGGAAAAGCAAAAAACATATCTAAGATTAATTGCATGACGATTTATCTCAGGAAACTAAAGTGTCAAAGAAGAAAACCAAAAAGAAAACAAAAAAGAGCTAACACAACATATAAAGAAACCATAATTGAAAAGAACAAACTGAACAAAAAGGAAAGAGGAAGAAGAAGAACTCACCGGAGAAAGAGAAAAGAGAAGCAGAGAGCACAAGAAGCAGGGGCGGACCCATGTGTAAAATATTGGCACTCAGACACTCATTAATTGTGGCGAATACTTTATGTCGACATATAAAAAATATTAAAATTTTGATATAAAATACGAAATAGCATCTAAGGATCAATAAAAGATATTAGTACTCTTGTTAGAAGGTGGTATGCTTAATGCTAAACTAGAAGGAGTTGAGTTCAAAACCCATTCAAAAAAATATTTTTTTTGTAGATTTTAAGGTCAGGCCACTAATTCCTGAGTCCGCCACAAAAAGAGAGTAAGAATGTTCGAGAAGACCATGGACACGTGTAACCTAAGGGAGACACAAAGGAGGGTTTACAATTTGCCCTCATCTTTAATTTATTTACATGAATGCCCTTGGTCGTTGATATGGACTCACACTAGTTGAGAAGTTAAATACGCCCTTGGTTCTTCTTGCCATGCCTGTACTCTTTTTCCTCTCTATCTCTCTCTGTCCTCTTTCGAGCTAAGTTTCTATGTTGGGACAAAATTAAAACATTTTGAAATATATAGTTTTCTCCATCTTATCGAAGACAGCCTTTCTCCATGTCCTAGTGAGGCATTGGTATACATAAGCTATCCCATTTTTCTTTTTAATTATCAGGAGAAGGAGAGAATCATGAGTTGTAATGGTTGTCGAGTCCTTCGAAAGGGATGTAGTGACAACTGTATTCTTAGACCCTGTTTACAATGGATTGAAACTCCTGAAGCTCAGGGCCATGCCACCATTTTTGTTGCCAAGTTCTTCGGCCGTGCAGGCCTCATGTCCTTCATTTCCGCTGTCCCAGAAATTCAACGGCCTGGTACGTTGTAAATTTCTTCTAATTAACTTGCATACATTCCAAGTTCAATGTTTTTTTTTAGGTTTTTAGTCATAGATTTCAAATATTTTTTACTTTATTTAAAATTTATAAAGTTAGAGTTGCAAGATGGAGTTTAGTTTGGTTATATTTTTTGTAAATGAGAGAATAGATTAGTACTATGAAGATGAAGTTGGCACACAGATTTAGAGCACTTATACGAATTTGGAATCCACTTCCAAGTTTAATTTGACAACTTTATAATCAAACACTGATTTTGAAATATATTCCATAAAAAAATGAATAATTTCATAGCCAAACGACTCCTTAATCTGTTGTGGCAGCCTGGCAGGTTGCTTACCTTATTATTTTGTGTTACCAGCTCAACTCATTGTGTACCTATAATTAGCGTTTAGGTGTGAAATTTATATTAGACTATTAGTACAATTCAATTCATACTTGTTTTCTATATTCAATCCCTCTTATATTTCTGAAGTGAGAAATTTCGATCTATCTGACAGGCCTATTTGAGTCCTTATTATACGAAGCTGTTGGAAGGACAGTTAACCCGGTGAACGGAGTTGTGGGACTATTATGGACAGGCAATTGGCAAGTATGTCAAGCGGCAGTGGAAACCGTCTTCCGGGGCGGCACATTACGGCCGATCCCGGAGTTTCTCGGAATGATACCACCATTCAATGAGGCACCTGAATACATGCGATTGAAGATGCAAAAACGGTGTCGTCATTCCTCAGATGAAGTAGAAGAAGCTAAAGAGTTCCAGTTGGCAGATCTGGATTTCAGTCTATCAACATCACCAGGTTTTCAGATTCAAATGGTGTATAGTGCTTCGACGGAGAAACGGCAAATGGGATCTCCGTCGATGAATTCAGAGGAATCTGTTGTAACCACCATGTGTTTTGAAGATCAACCCAAATTACTGAGCTTGTTCAATTAGGTTTTCATTAGTAACTTTAAACTTTTGTTTTTGGTTATGTTTTTCTTTCTTTAATGAGGAAGGGTTTTTCCGGGAAATAGATTTTGGCGAGTTTTTTTGTACATCACTGCCTCAGGATTCCCCTTTCCTTCTTATGAATAGTACTATAGAAACAAGGGGTGAAATGAAAGTTTGCAAGTGATTCCTTATTCTTGTGTTGTTCTTTAGTTTATACTCCATCCGTTCCAATTTATTTAAAGATTGATCAGTTTAAAAGTCGAACATTTTTTCTTTTACTTAATTTTAAACATATTTTTTTCAAGTATTTTATAATAAAATTTACATATTTGAAAACGACATAAAAAATACTATAAGTTTGCATAATTAATAATTCACATGAAAAGAGTTTGGAGAAAATCATAATAAAATAAAGAGTTCTTTAACTTTCAAACTGGTCAATTTTCAAACAAACTGTGACGAAAGGAGTAGCTTTTACTTTCTTTTTTATTTTGCATAACTAGTCTAATGAATGTTGGACATGAATAAAATAAAATATATACTCCCCATATTTTAATTTATGTGATGTCATTTTTTTTTAGTATGTTCCAAAAAATGTCAAATCTTTTTATACTTAGAAATAATTTTACTTTATTGATGACTTATAACGACACAAATATCTAAGACTTATTTTGAATTACAAATTTAAAAAATCTTTCTTTATCAAATTAAATAGTGTCACATAAATTAAAACGAAGGGAATAATATGTTTCGTCCCTTTTTTAACTTCTCAATATTTTTGAATAATTGAATATGTACCTTCTAAGTAATGCAAATATGGTTAAACTAGGAAATAATGCATCCAATTGTTTTTACTGTTTTAGCTATAACCCAATGTTACGTTCTCCAATACGGTATTTCTAAGTAAGAAATATATCGATATGTCAAAAGAAGAACAAAGAAAGGGGACGACGGGGGGTTTGGGGGTGGGGGGGAGGGAATGGTGCTAATAAAGTCAAGATGCTTTATCTATAAGTTATAGTGTTTACCAAGTTCTAGATAAGATATAAAAATGTTGGATATAATAACATTTGGTCGATCACCATTACTTTACCAAAAACTGATTAAATATTCGTTGTCTACAAAGAATCTTAATTAATCTGGAAAACGGCCGGGCCGGATTGGAAGCTTGAATTCTAATCGTTAACCTTAAAGGCTTAAACTACCAATCATGCTGTTAATTTAGTTAGTTAAGAGCAGCTGACAAAGCAAAAATTCTAGTTTGATCATAGCCAATGAATATGAGTAAGTGCCGTGGCGACATAGTTGTACAATTCCCCCCCTCCCCCCTCCATATAGTTACACAAAACATATATATATATATAGTTAAAGAAAAGAACCGAGGTTTTGATTTTACAAGCGGTACCTAGCTACCAAAAGAACATTTGCTATATACTTTTTTTTTTTATAATTTCTCACCTTGGTATATGGATAAATGGAGTATATATTTTACCTTAATACCCATATTAATTGGTGTATATAGTCTTAATATATTTAAAAAATAATTTAAAAATAAGTAATTAATGTTAATAATTAAAAAAATTAATTTTTTTCTTGATATGTTAAAGTAGATAAATAAAAATAAAAATTTATTTTAATATAGTGGACAAATAAAATTAAACGGAGAAAATATATATAGTATATAGAAAGATATATAAGGACAGATGAGACGTATTGGAAAGCTGAACATGAGGTTCATGAACCTTAGCTGGAAAAAGTTGCCTGCGTCTCGCCGCATTTGCTAATGGAGAATATGGCCCACCGAACCTTCTTCCCTTGGTATTGCTTACGTTTCCACTTTGTGCTACTCCTTGCATGTTAAAATATACTCAAACAACAAATACAATTGGCATGAACGAATCTAATGTCTCAATTAATAAATCATGAAATACTTCTCTATGGTATTTGTGTCACGTATCAAATGTCAGGATAATAATGAGTAAGGGTAGAGAGTGACGGAGTCAAAATTTTTAGTAAAAAAATTTAAAAATATAAAGAAATAAACACACAAAGAAGTAAAAGAGATTTAACATCTATTATATATACATAAAAATAACTTTAATATGATATATATCGTAGTTTTTCTGTGAAGGGGATCGGATGATAATCCCCGTTGCACCGCACCTGATCATAGGGAGGGGTGATTTGGGTGGCATATGAAATATATGATATATACGCGAATTTTAAGTTTCATGCACTCTTAATGTAAAAAAAACTTTACAGAATAAATTTCTATGTACTAATCGTGTGAAAAAACTTATACTATCAATGCATTTTACTTTAATCCATGAGATGTCATTATGTAGCCCAGTGAATAGTCAGTCAACACAGGAAGGTGGAATCTGACTAGGATTTCACCAGCTTTCATTTTCATCTAATATTGACATTTATGGCCAACCACCACAAATTCCAAACTTCTTGGTGCATACGTAGGTCTTCCCCTCTATCGTTTACTTTTTTCCATGTAGAAATTAGATGATAACCCATACTACTTAAGTTTTAATTATTTATGCATTTTAACAATAAAATCTAGTATATTCGAAACCGTGGGAATAATCTGTCTAATTCAGTGGAGGGCTTTTGTGCATTATAGCACAGGCCGTGACTATCTTTTTACCTTGATTGATGCTGCCTGTGAACTATCTTGTACAAAAATTCAAATTATAAAAAATGAGATATTTATTCTTCTTAATTTGTTTTAGGGCTACAAATTAAACAAGTCTTCTCTCATGCAGTTTAAATGTTTCTCTTATTGTGCATTAACACATGACACTTTTTTTCAATGTGACAATATTGAGATTCGTATTTCTGGACCTGAACATGTTTCCTGACGTTGAACTCTGGGAACTGTTGCATTTAAATTAAGTTTTAACTATTGTTAACACTCAAAAATATTTTTAGTGATTTAGCTGAATCAAGTGGCAGTCGAAAGTGAAAACCTGAAAATGAGCAGGCAACAGAATTTTAAGTCGATAACCGAACTGACTCGTAGCCGAATTTATTAGTCCTAGCCCTCGGCTAGAAAAACTTCATCGGTTATTTTGGTAACATGCCCGAGTCATAATTCTGAGGAACGACTGGGACCCACATATATCTGGACGCCTCGAAGACCAAGTCAAAATACCTTCTAGACCCCAAGAAATGGAAACAAACCGTCAACAGCTAGAAGGAAGTGCCGTCAGTCGTGCGAGAGCAAATCAAGGAGCAAAATCGGCACCACCTCCTCATAGTTGGCTAGTGGATTTAGAGGGTGATTTAGTGGTTAACATAGGGGGATCACGTTTTATTTCTTGTAGTATAAATATAGGATCATTTGTACATAATAGAGGATAATCCAATCAATCAAAAAACTAATTTTTACATATCTTCATTCTATCTTTATCGTCTTTATTGCACTCTATCTGTATTTATGTTTCTTACCACTTAGTTTATTCAATCACCATCCTAACATTTTTGGAGTAGTTGGAAAACCCATTACTGGAAGTTAGAGTTTCGCTTACAGCCCAAATCACTTAGTTAAGGAATGAATTTGTCATCCGATAAAACGACAAACATTTCGGACGGGAACAACTATTAGAAAGTTGTCATCTGCATTATTTATCCAAAAGGACATGATTTGCATAATAATGCTATATGTACATTATTCTCAACTGATATTGGAGAAAAACCCTCATCTTCCATGGATTAGACTTGAGTTCCTTAATTAACAATAAGAAGAAGAAGCTTGAACGAAGGAATGAAGCGGGAAAAGCTAAGGGCGGCATCAGATGGCTCGATCAAGTAGTGAGATTGATTTAATCATGGCATATAACAGTTGTACATAGGAGAAGAATATTTAGAACCTTCCTCACGTGACTAGCACACGGAAGAATATAGTTTGTTAGGATTCTTTTATTCTTAGCTCAATGACTACAGGACAATTGTACAATAGCCTTTTCTTTTCTTTTTTATTTTGTGCACAATATACATGTACATATACAGGGTTGATTCTCAATACAATTATCAAAACAAAATTTCAATTATTTCTTCTCCAAAGCTTACATGGTATCAGAGCAATAGATTGATCCAGATCTCAAATTTTCATTCATCCTTTTCAACTTTAAATTTTAAATCTGATATCAATTCATCGGTTGCAAAATGGCTGAAATCCCCAACACTGGAAACGCTGAAAATATAGGGATCACTATCACCTTCGACTCTAATCACCCATATTATCTCAGTCACTCAGATTCACCTGATATGAACATTGTCAACTCTGTTTTTGATGGCAGAGTTTCTGTTGGTATTCTATGGTACTTTATAGAGCAGTACGGGAAGTAATAACTATTACAAATATTCGAAAGGATAAATAAATGGTCAATCTTCAAAACTGCCGCATGTGTGTTGTGTCTTGAATCTTGATCACCTTGCAAAGCCAATGTTGAGAACTGCCGCAAGTTTGTTGTGACTTGAATCTTGATAACCCGAAATCAAGAAATAACTAAATCTGGATGGTTACAACGTTGTGTGTTGAGTCGAGGATAGCCCTCTATCCTTAAGACAAGATTTCCCCGTATATATGCTTTTACGTTAGCGGACAATAGTCTCCCAAGATAAAACAACACTTTAATCTCAACACTACAAAGCCAATAGGTTGAGCCTGTCGAAGAAAACAAATATGACTCGACTTGCTGAAGATATGGAAAAGGAAGGAAGAGATTCTATCTTCTCTTCTCGTTTGTCTCTGTTGTGTATATCTTATGTATATGTGAGGGTTTACTCGCTGTTTTCGATCCACAATTATTGCACAGATTTTTGCCACTGTTTTGTGACTGAAAAACGCTGCTGTTTTCGTGTGTTTTCAGTGGTGTTTTGCAGTGCGTTTTCTGCCTGTTGTGCAGCTATGAATTGAGCCAACAACTACTCAATATATAGCAAGCAAGAGGGGTTGTCCAACTACCAAAAACAAGGCTATAATGGCCATTAAGGGAGGCCATTAAAACAACCAAGTAATGGCTATTAAGGCCATTGAAAGAGGTCGTTTCATCGCCCAAGTAATGGGTCATTAATGGAGGAATTAATCAGCCAAATAATGGCTGGTTAATGCTCCAAAACGCAGTCCAACAAGAGGCGAAAAAGTCTCCGTGAAATTTCGGGACCAAAGCGTAAATATTGAAACTTCAGGACCAAATCAGACATATGAAAGAATTCTGGTCCAAACTGTACATATGAAACTTCAGGGATCAAACTGTACATCTGGCAGAGTTCTCTGGTCCAAAAAGATAATATTAGACAGCCCACGACCCGTGCACCCGTGAACCCTTGAACTCGAGAACCCGAGAACCCGGAACCCGGAACCGGGCGGGCGGCGGCGGCGCGCGTGTGGGCTTAGCCTTGAACCCAAGCACATCTAGGTCTTCCCTCCTTTAAACACATGGGATACCCCTTGGGGTCCCAAATCCTTTACCAATTTGAGACTTATATAGAGAGCAATTCTTCCTATTCCCACCGATGTGGTAGATTTGTCCCACACCACATTTCCATGTCTCAAACACCTTACTTCGTGGACCAATATCTCTTTCATTTCTTAACGAAATTAGACGATTATTGGCCCTACGGTCATCTACTCACTTCGTAGATCATGCATGTGTAAAGAGACGAGGTCTCCAACATACGGAACACTAGTTTTTAATTCATCAAAGATGGGTGGACGCATCTCCCCGCCAAAGGCTAATTTCCAACAATCCCCTCTATGAAAGAGAGATTGTGGCGCACACACAAGGTGCCTACATTTCAGTAATCTTTCAGCGAAAAGATATTGCATCAGGAGAGGTAGCTTACGCTTTGAACCTTCCCTAGTTGAATACCATCGGACTTACTTACTGCGCGGTGAACGTGATGTCTTGAACCGTCAGTGTTTAGTGTAAGCCAAGACAACGATATCAACACAATAACTCTTCTTATTCATTTTCCTTCTTACGTTTCTGTCCGTTGTGGCCATGGACACACTTGGATTCTTAAGTGGGTTCATTTGAGTCGGCCATCCTCGCACTTAAATAGGTGATCTCCTACAAGGTATCCTGCTATACCCCACTTCACAAGTGTTAGGAATCATTAAAAGTTCCACAACCTTAACCTCAACCGTTTGAGGATCTTTTAAAAGGTTTGGAAGCTTAACCTTTACCCACCATGCAGGTAGCACTTTAATGTCTATCGCGGGAACAACTTTGGATTCATGTTTCCGCATGCAATCATCATCCGAAGTGCTTCTTGCTTCCACCGAAGCGCTCAACTGAGCCTTTTGCCGCTTAGTTTTCCCATTGAACCAAATTCTTGGGATCTCCAATCAGTATGGTTGGGTTTCCACCGCAAAGGTTCGTATTGTTTGGGTTTTAAGTCAATTACCCTAGACAGGCAGAATACTTGATCTCTGGGTAGTCCCTTAGTTAGTACACAAGGATGTGACACCCGTGATGATCAACTGCCATACGGTCTTATGTCTCCGACAGATCCTGAAGGATATGTCCAGACGCCGTCATCCGTGTCCTTCCTGAAGCCGACCGACTAGCCACAGTGTATAACTGCTGAAGACACGGATTTCTCCCAATAAGGGACGTCCTCTAAGGAGCCGTGAAGTTACTCAACTTCTTTCATGCTTTGTATAAAGCGATAAACTCCGATACCATCATGAATCGGTCGATGCAAGTTTGCTTAGAGGATTTTCCAAGACCCACCATACACATTTACTTGTGGCTTTGGTGTTCTTCAGATCGGATGTCCGCTTTGCATCACCGTGTTCTCCCGTAATCACCGGACATCCAGAATACTATAATCTGTAGATAAGCATTAACTCAGATATCGTCATATCAGATTTAACGCCTTCTACCGATCATGTATTAAAATTATCAGTGAACCTTAGTTCATCTGATCTGTTCGTAGGACGATACCAGGTCGGTTGTAGTGTGTACAATACATTGAACTACACATGATCTGTGCATATCGCTCCTTGTCTATGGGTGCACCATGATTCCAATCAGTTCTATGATTCATATCCATTGGTGGCTTCAACGAGACTGTCAACCATCGACCTGTCCGTTAGATGTCTTAGAAATCCAATTCCTAAGATGTCATCTGTGATACCCATATCTTTCATATTGAGACTTTGTTTCAATATGACTTTTACTTTCAGACTGTTGATTCTCCAACTGTTGGCTTTCTAATTTCAGAGTCAATGTTTCTGTGGTCAGATTCATTGTTTCTGTTTTATCTGAAACTTTCAGGACCAAAATGTAAACATTTCAGGGACCAAGATGAAAGTTCAGGAAGAAGCCCAACAAATTCGTAAAACCAACTTTGATTCTCTTCTTCCAACTCTTCGATTGGGAAGGCTAATTCAACATTCATGCCACGCAAGATTGCAATGGCCCTGGATGTGAAGCTACTCACAGGGGAGCACATCTTACAACCCAAAGGTTCTTTTCCAGGAGGAAGATCAACCATTACGCAAGTATGGTTCTATATGATCTCGTAGATACTGGAACGCCTAGTTCTGACGATCGAGCCCTCGCGGGTTCTTGTTAACCTTGAGCAATTACTCCTTTTTCCTTTTTCAAGGAAAGCTATCTTCAAAGAATTCAACATTCTTTGACGCCAAGAGGCGATCAACACTATCATTATTTGCAGATCCCGACAGATATGCAATCTACAGCCTTAGGTACAACTTGACTGTTTCAAAGATTCCAACTTTTACCAAGCCACCCCACATAATTTGGGCGTCACGAGCTTTATGCGCTGGCTAACACCGTTGATCGAGGTGAGAAATGAACAGTCGTTTAATGAACGATGCTTCACTTTCTCCCCCTCTATCACTACGAATTTCTCAATCCGTAGGCTTAGTTGATTTTCAACTTCTGCTTTGTAGCGCTTATCCGCTTCAACAACTTCATCTTTGCTTTTTAACAAACAAAGGATTCCATACGTTGTACCATCATCAATGAAGGTCACAACGTACTTTTCTCCCCCCCTCTATTTTGTATAAACTTCAAATCACCCAAGTAGGTGTGACTAAGTTCTAGAGGAGCGGTGCTTCTTTCGCTATTCCCTTTGACGGAATTTGGAAAGGTGATTTTGCCTATTCGTCTACCTCACATTCATTTTGAGGGTTTATGTCGACAGAAGGCAACAATCTCAACATCGTTAGCTTTTGAATGACTTGTTATTTAACGTGTCTTAATCTATGATGGCATAGATGCACAGATTATAAATATATCATTCATTTAGTTACAGACGTACTGTACCATTCTTAGTTATTACAGACCTGTTGGACTAGTCTCAAACCAGCTTGACCAACAATGTCCCTTAAACCAAGTTAGGGATATGTATCACCTCATCTTAGAGTGATCTCATTCCCTGAAGTCCTATTGAGGACAACCTCTCCAACCCCTTCTACTTTAGAGGTGGCGTTGCTTCACATGAACAACCTCTTGCCCGTGGTTAGGGCGCAACCGGATCATATGTGATCTGGATACTCTGGCCTACTCCAGTTGCTTTGGCATACCGAGTGTCCAATTTCGTTTCTGCCTTTCTTTAGGCCTTCAGATCATTTAAGACCTGGAAACTCTGGCCCACCCTAATAGGTGTCCATTACTTTTCCTATGAAATGAATTCTGGCCCCACTCCAGTCGCCCGGAGGCTTTATATGACTGAGTGTCCAATATCATCATATCAAAGGAATTTTGGCCCACTCCAGTCGCCCGGAGGCTTTATATGACTGAGTGTCCAATATCATCCTATGAAGGATCTTCTGCCAAATAGTATGACAGGCTCAACGTCTTTAACTTTTAGACTTCTTCCGTTATGATTGGTGCCCAGATAATTCTTGGCGCTTACTTAAGAGTTGTAACAGTTTTCGCACAGTCAGTGGATCTTACTCCCTCGTATGTGCGAACATACTTTACACAATTTTAATAATTACTCTTAAAAGAACGGATCTTTTTAAGCTGCTTTACAATCCAATCTTTAAACGGAAAAGAAGATGAGATTAAACTTCTGATTTTTAAAGCGTAAGGAATATAAATTATTTTCATATTCCTCCTTACTTTAATCCATTTTTAATCAGACATCATTTAATCTTTATTCTTGACTAGTAAGAAAAATTACTTATCCCAATTTCTGATTCTGGCTCACTTCAGTCACTTCATCAGACTGAGTGTCCATTTCCTTCTTACCATTATTCGGATCTTTTGTCTGGGATAAATACAGGCCTTCTGCTGCAAGATAGAAGTACATCTTCAGTCTTCTCCTCTTGTCCCAGTTGACATCTTCAGGCTCTCGAGAGCGCTTGTTCCCACCAGTCTTGGTAGCGGTGACACCATGAACATGTTCATCATCATCACTCTCTTCTACCAGAAAAAAATTGCCATATCCAGATTTGGTCACACAACTTTTGACCGACATCTTTCGAACACTAATAGTATTACAATACAATCTTGTCTTAAATTGTTGGTATTCTATGGTACTTTATAGAGCAGTACGGGAAGTAATAACTATTACAAATGTTCGAAAGGATAAATAAATGGTCAATCTTCAAAACTGCCGCATGTGTGTTGTGTCTTGAATCTTGATCACCTTGCAAAGCCAATGTTGAGAACTGCCACAAGTTTGTTGTGACTTGAATTTTGATAACCTGAAATCAAAAAACAACTAAATCTGGATGGTTACAACGTTGTGTGTTGAGTCGAGGATAGCCCTCTATCATTAAGACAAGATTGCCCCGTATATATGCTTTTACGTTAGCGGACAATAGTCTCCCAAGATAAAACAACACTTTAATCTCAACACTACAAAGCCAATAGGTTGAGCCTGTCGAAGAAAACAAATATGACTCGACTTGCTGAAGATATGGAAAAGGAAGAAATAGATTCTATCTTCTCTTCTCGTTTGTCTCTGTGTATATAGTGTGTCTTTCTTGTGTATATCTTGTGTATATGTGAGGGTTTACTCGCTGTTTTTCAGTCACGAATTGTACAGATTTTTGCCACTATTTTGGACAGATTTCGGCCACTGTTTTGTGCCCTTTTGTGACTGAAAAACTCTGTTGTTTTCGTGTGTTTTCAGTGGTGTTTTGCAGTGCGTTTTCTGCATGTTGTGCAACTATGAATTGAGCCAACAACTACTCAATATATAGCAAGCAAGAGGGGCTGTCCAACTGCCAAAAACAAGGCTATAATGGCCATTAAGGGAGGCCATTAAAACAACCAAGTAATGGCTATTAAGGCCATTGAAAGAGGCTGTTCACTGCCCAAGTAATGGGCTGTTAATGGAGGAATTAATCAGCCAAATAATGGCTGGTTAATGCTCCAAAACGCAGTCCAACAGTAGGCAGAAAAAGTCTCCAGAAATTCTGGGACTAAATCAGAATTATTGAAACTTCAGGGACCAAACTGTACATATGAAAGAATTCTGGTCCAAACTGTACATATGAAACTTCAGGGATCAAACTGTACATCTGGCAGAGTTCTCTGGTCCAAAAAGATAATATTAGACAGCCCCACAGCCGTGAACCCGGAACCGGACGGGCGGCGCGCGTGTGGGCTTAGCCTTGAACCCAAGCACATCTAGGTCTTCCCTCCTTTAAACACATGGGATACCCCTTGGGGTCCCAAACCCTTTACCAATTTGAGACTTATATAGAGAGCAATTCTTCCTATTCCCACCGATGTGGTAGATTTGTCCCACACCACATTTCCATGTCTCAAACACCTTACTTCGTGGACCAATATCTCTTTCATTTCTTAACGAAATTAGACGATTATTGGCCCTACGGTCATCTACTCACTTCGTAGATCATGCATGTGTAAAGAGACGAGGTCTCCAACATACGGAACACTAGTGTTTAATTCATCAAAGATGGGTGGACGCATCTCCCCGCCAAAGGCTAATTTCCAACCGTTTCTAGGATGGAGGAAATCAGTGCTAATAGAAATGTCTGCTAAGAAGAAGATAGATTTCACCAATGGTGCTTGCAAGATGTCAGAACCGACTGCTCCGGATTATGAGCAGTGGAGTTGTTGCAATGACGTGGTGACTGATTTTTTGCTCAACTCAATGACCAAGGACATGGCAGATAGTGTCATCTATTCCAAGATTGCAAAGGAGTTGTGGAAACATTTAGAACACAGATTTGGCAGATCTAATGGTACAAAATTGTATCACCTGCAAAAGGAACTCTCTAAATTCGTACAAGATACAAATGATGTAGCAAGTTATTTCACAAAACTTAAGATGCTTTTAGATAATCTAATTGGTGATATATATAAGAATAGCTTTTGTCTACTGAGGGGAAGCCATTGACCTTCAACATTGGAATAGCGAAAATAACAGTATATTAAACATGTTATATAGCCAAAACTAATAGAATTGGCTTAGGTTAACTATATAATGGGAATGTTCTATTTTTATAATGTAAATATTTTGGGAAAATGGTAGGAGAATTGCATCCTTTATCGGTGTTGAGAAATATCATCACGTACGGAGGCGGATCTAATCTTATTAGAAAAAAAGAGAGGTGGTCTAGAATTATATTTGAGGGGTTCAATTTTTAAGATCTTCAATATTGTACTCATTGTACTTAACGGGTTCAAATTCAATATTTATTTAGATTTTTTTCATATATATTTATACTCTGTATAGCAAGTTATGAATTGAACCGATAGTCGATTTATTTATATTTTAATAGGATTTTTCATATATATTTATATTTCGCATAGTAAGTTATGCGTTGATCCGGTAGCCGAAAATTACATCATCATCATGGTTTTGCAGAAAATTATCCCCCTGTTATACATTTATTATTTATTGATTTAGCACATATAAGATTACCTACTTTATATAAGTAGGGACAATAGAAGATAAGTTAGCAATTTTTAGCTATTTTCTCCTTTATTCTGATTTATGCTGTACATTTAAAAAAACAACCATTAAACATTTGGTTCAGACTACAAAAAATCGAAAGGACACGACTAATTAAAGAAATATTTCAGTAACAATTTTTAACTCCTCTTCAATTTTTCTTCCAATGAATGTTACTCGAAATTATTCATTATACGTTACAATATAATAAATGAAGCATTTGAGTGACTCAAGAGGATCACAAGCAACCACCTTATTCTTCCTTATACTATGTGAATGTCTATGTTCTTTCGCCAAAAGGAAATTCGATTGCCAAATGGTCGCCCATATAAACTCTTATCTGAAGTACTGCATGTTAATTGCTGAAGAGCCTATCATCAATACTTACGTATATCTCGTGGTATTTTGTTTACGCTAACATCTTAGCATAGAATTTCTATTTTTTCTTCTGTTAGAAAAAAATAATTCAAAATTATAGAAAATCACATTTGATTAGGATTTAGTATTTCAATTCATGTTTAAATAAAATTTATAGTTAGAATTAATATAGGAATATGTTTTTCTATTTTGAATTAAAGTAGATTTCTTATTATTATAAATAGGGATGTTGCTAGCTATTTTTATAACAAGAGAGAACAAGAGATATATAGGAGATTGTAGACAACATTCATAGATTCATAGAGTTCATAAATAAAATATATTTCCTTCAAATTGATATCAGAACTTTTACGATCCTAGTACAGAATCAAAGAGCTTCTGCTGTCGGTGAGCGGCTATAATCATATATGTCGCCCGTCTGGCCAAGAATTATGTAGGCAAACATCGAGTGAATGATGTATGCATGAAAAATAATCATGCTAAGAATTATTCTGAGAAATATTGTAGGATTAAAGAGGTGTAAACCCATGTGCACAAGAGGAAGAAAGATCTTCTTGGAGAAGTTGGTTAAAACAATTGAATGGTGGAGAGAAGTGCTCCGACTATTGAAAGTTGGAGAGAAGTGCTCCAACACAACCAAGAAAAAAAAAAGGGTGTTAGAGAGCTATTGGAAGTTGGAGAGAAGTGCTCCATCATAACCAAGAAAAAAATAATGGGAGTTGGAGAGAAGTGCTCCAACGATTGAAGGTTGAAGAGAAAGTGCTTCAACAGTTGAAGATTGATGAGAAAGTGCATCAACAATTGAAGGTTGAAGAGAAAGCACTTCAACAATTGAAGATAGATGAGAAAGTGCATCAACAAATTAGAAAGTTGGAGAGAAAGTGCTCCAACGATCGTGAAGGTTGAAGAGAAAGTGCTTCAACAATTGATGGGTTGAAAATAAGTGCTTCAACAATTGGAAGATGGTGACAAGCGGAAAAAAATAGATATACAATTTTGAATTATTGGAGAATGCTGGAAAAAATAATTCAAAATTGTAGAAAACCAAATTTGATTAGGATTTAGTATTTCAATTCATGTTTAAATAGGATTTACAGTTAGAATTAATATAGGAATAAGTTTTCCTGTTTTGAGTTAAATTAGATTTTTTATTATTATAAATTGCTAACTATTTTCATAACAAGAGAGAACAAGAGATATATAGGAGACTGTAGAGAGCATTTAAAGATTCACAAAGTTTATCAATAAAATATTTCCTCCATTTTCTCTTTGGACGTTTTCCACAGATTTGCCGGATCGTTTTTCCTAAAGAGGATGAAGAGTGTTAAATATACACAATATACACACAATATACATGTGTATATTGTGTATATATGGCTCTCGGTTTTGGTGTACAACCCGTGTACATGGTAGATAAATTAGGTAAGGTTTTAGTCTCCTAGTTTAGGTAATGTTGTAGAGTAAATAGTATTGTATACTTACCATAATATTTGTATTACCATAATTGTATAATTAGTATCCAAGTAGAATAAGGTTTTAGGAATAAAATAGGAATATGATTCTCCTATTATGAAAATATGTAACTTGTATAAATACTCTTTCAATTAATGAAAATAATCAAGGGATTATTTCTTTCATGGTATCAAAAGTCTAGGTCAAACAAAAATTTCTCTCCCAACAAATTCTTGTTTTTATTCTCGGCCAAGACCGAACCCTTCTCCTCGGGTTTGCCATTTATTCTTCCGCTCTCCAAATCTCTCTTCCAAATACCTCTATCACTTATTGTTCTTTCGTTATGTCTACGTCAAAGAACACGTTTCACCCTGCCCTTTTTGTTTCTAACATCAAGAATCATATCCCTCTAATTCTTGAAAGAGAAAACGTCCAATACACGACGTGAGCCGAGTTGTTCAAAATTCACGCTCGTTCGCATCAAGTCATCCATCACATAATCCCCGCGGCTCCTGAGGATACGGAGGTGCCTACACGCATGGATGATCCTAAGTTATGGACAACACTTGATGCCACCGTCCTTCAGTGGATTTATTCTATTATCTCTACCGACCTATTGCAGATGATTATTGAGCCAGACGCTGCGGCGATGGCTGCATGGGATAGGCTGCGTGACATATTCCAGGATAATCAAAATTTCAGAGTTGTTACCCTTGAATAAGATTTTTCCCACGTCAACATGAAAAATTTTCCGAACGTTTCAGCATATTGCAAAAGGTTGAAGGAATTGGCGGACCAACTCCGCAACGTTGGTGCGCCAATTAGTAAAGATCGTCTTGTTTTACAGATGGTTGTTGGCCTATCCGAGGCCTATAGTGGCCTTGGAACTCTCATTCGTCAAAGTAATCTTCTTCCAAGGTTCAATCAAGCCCGATCCATGCTTACCTTGGAAGAAGCCGGTTTGGCTAAAAAGGCGGCTACTAATGCTAGTCCCGTGGTCATGATGACCTCCTCCACTAATCCTCAAAATTTTGGTGACAATTCGAACCAAAACCGATCTCACGGGTGCGGCAAGAATGGACGGAAAAATAATAGAAAAAATTACGGGGGCAAACGCGGCAGTTCCGACAGCAGTTGCGGTGACCAAAATAGTGGTGGTGGGTCCCATCCTGGTTACAGTGGGCCACCGACCCACTAGTCTCAGCCTTGGGCCTCTGGGCCATGGGCTTGGACCAGTAGACAGTGGCCCTACGACCCAACTCCACAACAATTTCCAAAGATCTGCCAGCTGGCTTCCCAGCCTCGACGCCCACGCCCACCGCCTAGTAGTTCGATTCCGGTGATTCGACCCAAAACAACCCGCAGGAGTTCTTGGGCCCCGGCCTCCGCAAGCCCACCACGCAGCAGGCCCCACTCAGACCGATATTAAGGCAGCAATGCACACGCTTGGGTTAACGCAACCGGATCTGAATTGGTACATGGACACCGGCGCGACTACACACATGACATCCGATCAAGGTACTCTCTCGTCTTATTCCAATTTAAGCAACCCTCGTGGTATAATTATTGGTAATGATAACTCTATTCCAATTCAGGGTTATGGTCATAAAACGTTGTCTCCCCCTCATCCACCCCTTATCTTGAAAAACACCCTACATGCACCCAAATTGATTAAAAATTTAGTGTATGTTCGTAAATTCACCACTGATAATTTCATTTCTGTTGAATTTGATCATTTTGGTTTCTCTGTGAAGGATTTCAAGACGGGGAGTCCTCTCATGAGGTGTGATAGTAGGGGAGATCTTTATCCTATCACACCTAATTTCAGTCCATCGAGTCAAGCATTGTCGTCAGCATTTGCAGCCCTTGCTCCTTCCTTGTGGCATGCTCGTCTTGGTCATCCAGGGTCTTCTATTTTATCATCATTTGATAAAAATAATTTTATTTCATGTAAGGGTACGCGTAGTACTCCAAATTGTCAGTCTTGTTCTTTAGGAAAAAATATTAGGTTGCCATTTGTAGACTCAAATTCTCATACTTTAATGTCATTTGATATTATTCATAGCGATTTATGAACGTCTCCCTTCTTAGTTCATTGGGACATCAGTATTATGTTCTCTTTTTGGATGATTATTCTAAATTTTTATGGACTTTTTCGATAGCGAAGAAATCTCAAGTTTTCTCCGTCTTCCTAAAATTTAGAGCGTTCATTAGAACCCAGTTCGAACGAAAAATAAAAAATATTCAGTGTGATAATGGAAAAGAATATGACAATGGGGTATTTCGGTAATTCTGTGATAATAATGGGATCAATTTTCATTTTTCTTGTCCTCATACGTCTTCACAAAATGTGAAAGCCGAACGCAAAATTCGTACCATAAATAACATTGTCCGAACTTTATTAGTTCATGCTTCCGTACCCCCGTCTTTTTGGCATCATGCTCTACAAATGGCTACATATCTCCTTAACATAATTCCTTCCAAATGTTTGACATACTCTTCCCCCCTTCAAGTTTTATATAATAAAACTCCTTCGTATTCCCATCTTCGGATTTTTGGGTGTCTGTGTTATCTGTTATTTCCGTCCATCACTATTAACAAACTTCAGGCCCGGTCTACTCTGTGTTTTTTTTTGGGTTTTTCGTCTAATTATCGTGGCTACAAATGCTTTGATTTATCCTCTAATAAAATCATCATTAATCGCCATGTAATTTTTTATGAATCCCAATTTCCATTTGCTAAAGTTAATACTCCCATGCCTAGTTCGTATAATTTTTTGGATGATAGTATATTCCCGTATATTATTCACCATTTTTAGGACGCATCCCACACCCAAAATTCTCCAGGGGGCCCACTGTCCGCTGGTCCCATCGGGTCCCGTCACCTCTTTCGCCAAGATCGCCATCGGGCAGTTCGGCAAATAATGGGCGATCCAGCCTAATTCGAACTGGTCCGCTCTCGCTCCTAGATACCGAGTTGGGCCAAGGCCCCATCGCCTGCTACCCATCCCAAGCCCAACAAATTTCCAAAATCCGCCCATTTATTCCTCGAGTCATAGACCGGCCACTCGTAGTCAACAGGGTATTTTTAAATAATCTTGTGTCTACCTTAAATGACACGAATTGGAAAATTGCTATGACCGATGAATATAATGCTCTTATTGATAATAAGATGTGGGAGTTGGTGCCCCGTCCATCTGGTATTAATATTATCAGGTCTATGTGGATTTTTGCTCATAAGGAGAATTCAGATGGTTCATTTGCTCGACATAAGGCGCGACTTGTGGGTGATGGTAAGACTCAGCAGATTGGTATAGATTGTGGTGAGACGTTCAGTTCGGTGGTCAAGCCGGCTACCATCCGCACTGTGCTTAGCTTGGCTCTTTTGAAAGCATGGCTTATTCATCAATTAGATGTAAAGAATGCTTTCCTACATGGTGATCTCAAGTAAACAGTCTATATGCTTCAGCCGTTGGGATTCAGGGATCCCAAACACCTTCATCATGTCTTTTTGCTGATGAGGTCTTTATATGGGCTTAAGAAGTCTCCACGGGCCTGGTATACACGGTTTGCAGACTATGTTTCGACTATTGGGTTCACTCACATTAGGTCGGATAATTCATTGTTCATCTACCGTCGTGGTTCATCCGTGGCCTATATTCTGTTATATGTGGATGCTATTATTTTGATTGCCTCTTCCGATACCTTACGCCAGTCTATCATGACAATGCTCAACTCTGAGTTTGCTATGAAAGACTTGGGGCCCTTGAGCTATTTTTTGGGGATTGCGATCACTCGTCATGCAGGTGGGTTGTTCTGATCTCAAATGAAGTATGCAGCTGAGATCATTGAGAGGGTTGAGATGTCATCATGTAAGTCCACTTCCACTCTAGTTGATACTAAACCCAAGCTTAGTGCTGCGGCCGTCGTACCATACGAGGATCCGACCCGTTATCGCAGTCTTGCAGGGGCACTTCAGTATTTTACATTCACGAGTCCAGATATTACGTATGTTGTCCAACATGTGTGTTTGTTTATGCATGATCCCAGAGTTGATCATTTGAATGCACTCAAACGCATCATTCGGTATATTCAGGGTACGCTGGACTATGGTTTGCATTTATATCCCTCATCGACATCCACACTTGTCTCGTATACAAATGTTGATTGGGGTGGCTGTCCGGACACCAGACGGTCTACATCTGGCTATTGTATATTTCTCGGCAATAACCTGGTCTCATGGTTTGCGAAACGTCAGTCGACATTGTCCTGATCCAGTGCCGATGCCGAATATCGAGGGGTAGCTAATGTGGTCTCAGAATCATGTTGGTTACGTAATTTGCTGTTGGAGCTTCATTGTCCCATTCAGAAAGCAAACTTGGTTTATTGCGATAATATTAGTGCCATCTACCTTTTTGGTAATCCGGTTAGCACCAACGCACTAAGCATATCGAGATGGACATTCACTTTGTCCACGAAAAAGTTGCTCGTGGTCAGGTACGCATCTGCCATGTCCCGTTCAAGTATCAAATTGCCGACATCTTTACGAAGGGTCTTCCCTCGGTCCTTTTTGAAGATTTTAGGGACAGTCTCAACGTTCGAAGACCGCCCGCTATGACTGCGGGTGTGTGTTAAATATACACAATATACACACAATATACATGTGTATATTGTGTATATATGACTCTCGGTTTTGGTGTACAAACCGTGTACATGGTAGATAAATTAGGTAAGGTTTTAGTCTCCTAGTTTAGGTAATGTTGTAGTGTAAATAGTATTGTATACTTATCATAATATTTGTATTATCATAATTGTATAATTAGTATCCAAATAGAATAATGTTTTAAGAATAGAATAGAAATAAGATTCTCTTATTATGAAAATATGTAACTTGTATAAATACTCAAAGGCAAGAATTAGATAATGTTCGTAGGGGACTCTTTGAGCCTTTAACCAATGCCAATCACTCACACCACCCCATGGTGCAAGGCTGCTGCTGGGGATTGTGGGCGAGATGGCTATGATTCTACAGTTGATTGCCTGCCACGAGGGTACCGCCACATTTTTATTGTATTCTTTAATTATTCTATTACCTCTCCTGAGAATGTTGTGACATCTCTCTATTTTTGCTTGTAGAAGAATCTATGCTTATTCACGTAATTAGATTTTGTATTTTGTTTCTTTTTATCATTTTTTGGCTTCTTACCTTATTTTTCTTATAAATATTCACACATTAATTAGTGAAATAAATACACTATTAATGTTTGTGTCATGGTACGTTCCAGCGCTATTATACACTATTAATGTTTGTGTCATGGCTTTTTACTGTTTGTTGATGAGAATTTTAAAAGTTCTATTAATTATTTTATCAGTTTCAACGTTTGATTGAAAGGCATGAGAGCTTGGTAAGTTTTAAGTGATATCAAGTATTTATGACCTGCCTGTATTTCTTTGTTAGTATTAAAATATTTACACCTGTCAGCCAATTACAAATTTATAAATAAAACTTTTCGAGATCTGCATACAGAGTTTTTTGCTCATTCTAATTACTATAAATTTATTTTTGATTTCATAAATATTTGCATAGACCTGATTTTGAAACACGACATCATTCTGCAATTTATTTCATATAAACACTTTAATTATCACAAGTTTCTTGAGTGTTTTATGTTTTTAATAATAATTTACATTTCAAATGTTGTCAGGGTAGTTTAGTTGTAAAGAAGTTTTCTTGATATATGTTTATTAATTTCCATTTTATTTTTCAGTTTAATTCTCTATAGACCTAATATCAACTTCGATATTATTAAATATTGTTTTAAAGTTTTAGAGAATTTTTTACTTTTTAAAAATGAAAATTTCAGTTCAGCTGAATAGTTCTAATCAACTAACAAGAAAAGACCACACTCAAACGTGATATATCTATAATTCTCTATTGATGATGACCCACACTCAGACGTGGTGTATCTATTATTCTATAGAAAATTAGTTGTCTTATATTTTTGGAATTTAATTTCTATACATCATGTAAGGAATTTTTATAATGTTATGTTATTTTTACCTATCTATATATTTATATAAAGCAGAGACATAGCTTCGATAACATGGCGTTCTGTGTGACCAGTATAATTATTTATCTTTTATCTCAATTTTTTGCCATTTTAAAAATCTCAATTGTTTAGTCTTAAAATTCCCTTCGGCCTTCAGTTAAAAGAAAGCCAAAAGCCTCAAAACTCAACAGGCGCTTATGCGTCCCTTCCTCCCTGTTGTTTCTCTCATTCTCCTCTCCTACGGATTTTTCTTTTCCTTAGTCCGTTTGTTTCCTAGCAAAAGCAGCAACTTCCTACTCTTTCAAACAAAATCCTGGGACTTCTTTCTTTCACTGTTAAGCGTTCACAAAAACATAAATTAATCAATAGAGAAGAAGAATTAAGATTTACATTATTAATGACCCAACTGTTGGATCATAAATTTGATCCATTACGGGAGCCCAAACCCAAACCCAAACCCAATCAAATTGGAGTCCAAATCCATAATCAAGGTCCAAAACTACAAGCCTTCTACCTAGAATCTTCTAGGGTGTGGTAATTATGCATGTGAATCATTTGATAATTTAAAATATTGTTAGAAGGATGAAGAAGAATGGAGAAAAATGAATGTATGATTATTGTAATTTTTGATTAGTTTATTTGTGTGGTATAATATTGTTCTTAAGTAGTATAAATAACTCTCCCCATTTTAGTTTAGGTATCAAGAAAAATTAAGAGCTTCTAAGTGAGTTAAGAAGCAAAGTCTTATAAGAAGTGAGTTGTAGTATCTTGTTGTTGAGTGAGAGTGCTCTTGTAATATTTGTTTGAATTTGAATAAAAGTTATTTGTAAGAGTGTTTCATTTTCAACAAAGTGGTATCAAAGCCAGTAGGAAAGTATACACTACTGCATATCAAATCGAAGGTCTCGACAATAGGAATCCACCGCCGCCAGAATCTCCCCGATGGGAGTTCAGACGAGCCGCCACCCGCCACCGGAAGAGTGCTGCCAGAAAATCGAGCTAAGCCGAGTCAGCCGAATTAGAGCCGAGTTGACCAAGCCGTTTGACCGAACCGTCCAAGCCGAGTTGACTGAGCTATCAAAGTCGTTGATCGTTGACCAGGTTAGGGTTGACTTTGACCGTTGACCGAAAACTGAAAATTTGACTAGGTCCCTCCCAAGGTCTTTCGGCGTTCGGATTCATCCGCGCAATTGAATTTTGCAAATTCTCATATATTGAGAGATATGGAAAATGGTATGACACCATTCCAAGTCCCGACACTCAATAACGATTACGACAATTGGAGTATCAAAATGAAGGCACTTCTTGGATCACAAGATGTGTGGGATATCATAGAGAAAGGCTATAACGAGCCTGCGGATGATGCTGCTTTTCCTGCTCTTACACCAGATCAAAAGAAAACTTTGAAGGATTCAAGAAAGAGAGACAAGAAGGCTCTCTACCTCATCTACCAAGCATTAGATGATGATGGCTTTGAAAAGATTTTGAGTGTAAGCTCTGCCAAGGAAGCGTGGGAGAAGCTACAAACCTCTTACAAAGGATCCGAGCAAGTGACGAAGGTCCGTCTCCAAACATTAAGAGGTGAATTCGAATCCTTACACATGAAAGTATCTGAGTCTATTTCAGATTATTTCTCAAGAGTAGTAGTTGTTTCAAACCAATTAAAAAGAAATGGTGAAAAGTTAGAAGATGTGAGGATAATAGAGAAGATACTCCGTTCATTGGATCCCAAATTTGAGCACATCGTTGTGACGATTGAAGAAACTAAAGACTTGGAAGAAATGATGATCGAGCAACTCCAAGGATCATTGCAAGCATACGAAGAAAAGCATAAGAAGAAGCAAGGGTTTACTGAGCAACTCCTCAAGCTGCAACTCAAAGATATGTATGAAAGCCAAGGCAATGATAGAAACCAACGTGGCCGAGGCAGAGGTAGAGACCATGGACGAGGTGGACGTCACGGTCGTGGACGAGGTTGGAATTACAACAACAACAATTCTAACAAAAACTATGAGAAAGGAGAAAGCTCAACACGAGGCCGTGAAAGAATCAATCCGAACTCAAGGTATGACAAATCTCAAGTTCGATGCTATAATTGTCAGAAGTTTGGGCATTATGCTTCAGAATGTAAAGCTCACAACAACAAAATTGAGGAGAAGGCTAACTACTAGAGGAGAAGACAGATAGCAAAAAAACTCTTCTTCTAGCACGAAAGGAAACTGATGGTGGCCAAGCAAATTCCTGGTACCTTGACAGTGGTGCAAGAAATCACATGAGTGGAAAGAAAGACATGTTCGTAGAGCTATACGAGTCAGTAAGAGGATTCGCTTGGAGATGATTCCACAATAGCAGTGAAAGGGAGAGGTAACATCTTTATCCGTTTGAAAGATGGGAGACATCAGTTTATTTCTAATGTATACTATGTGCCCAATATGAAAAGAACATCTTAAGTTTAGGACAACTGTTAGAGAAAGATTATGATATTCATATGAAGGATTATAATCTTTCTATAAAAGATGATAAGAATAACTTCATTGCTAAAGTGCCAATGTCAAAGAATAGAATGTTCCTGATCAACATACAAAACGATGTTACAAAGTGCCTGAAAGTTTGCCACAGAGATGCATCATGGCTTTGGCATCTCAATTTTGGAGGACTAGAGCTGCTATCTAAGAAGGAGATGGTGAAGGGACTACCTCGCATCAACCATCCTAACCAGCTTTGTGAAGGGTGTCTAGTCGGGAAGCAATTCAGGAAAAGTTTTCCAAATGAGTCAGAGTCAAGAGCCAAGAAGCCACTCGAGCTCATCCATACTGACGTGTGTGGTCCGATCAAGCCTAGCTCTCTCGGTAACAGTAACTAATTTCTTCTCTTCATTGATGATTTTTTAAGAAAAACCTGGGTATATTTCTTGAAACAGAAGTCAAAAGTTTTCAAGAAGTTCAAAGCTACAGTGGAGAGAGAAAGCGGTAGAAAGATCAAATTCATAGATCGGACCGAGGTGGAGAATTTACTTCCAGAGAGTTTCAAGAGTTCTGTGAAGCAAATGAAATTCGTCGATCAATGACAGTTCCTAGATCCCCCAGCAAAATGGCGCGGCAGAAAGAAAGAACAAAACAATCATCGACATGGCACGAAGCATGCTCAAAAGCAAGAAACTTCCCAAGGAGTTTTGGGCCGAAGCAGTAGCGTGTGCAGTCTACTTGTGAAATCGATCTCCAATAAGAAGTGTATGGGGAAAGACACCGCAAGAGGCATGGAGTGGAAGAAAGCCTGTCATTTCCCACCTGAGAACCTTTGGAAGTATAACCCATGTTCATGTACCAGATGAGAGAAGAACGAAGCTTGATGATAAAAGCGAGAGCTTTATCTTTATCAGCTATGATGCTAATTCGAAGGGCTACAAGTTGTACAACCCAGACAATAAGAAGATTGTGATTAGTCGAGATGTGGTATTCAATAAAGAAGGAAAATGGGATTTTAACTCTCATGCAGATGACTTCAATTTCTTTCCTCAATTTGAAGAAGATGAGTAGATAATAAGGGAGCAACTAGGTGAACCTCAACAAGAGCTTGCAACTCCACCCACTTTACCAACATCAACCAATCAAGGAGACTCATCACATTCGTCATCGTCAAGTGGGAGTCAAAGTGAAAGAGTTGTGCAACGTATAAGAATCCTTAGAGATCTCTATGAGATAACTGAACGACAAGATAATCTTACATTATTTTGTCTATTTGTCGATTGTAAACCAGTGAGCTTTCAAGAAGCAGTACAAGAAAAGAAGTGGAGAGATGTTATGGACGAAGAAATCAAGGCCTTCGAGAATAATGACACATGGGAACTTACCTCACTTCCCAAGAGACATAAGGCGATATGTGTCAAATAGGTGTACAAAACAAAGCAAAATGCTAAAGGAGAGATTGAAAGGCACAAGGCGAGGCTAGTTGCTAAAGGCTATAGTCAAAAGGCTGGAATTGACTATGATGAGGTATTTTCTCCTGTTGCTCAATTGGAGACTATCAGACTAATCACTTATTTGGCAGCTCAAAACAGGTGGGAGATACATCAGATGGATGTAAAGTCTACCTTCCTAAATGGAGTTCTTGAAGAGGAAGTCTACATTCAGCAACCATCAGACTACGAAGTCAAAGGCCACAAAGACAATGTGTTGATTTTGAAGAAGGCTCTTTACGGGCTAAAACAAGCACCAAGGGCATGGAATATCCAAATCGACAAGTACTTCCAAGAAAATGGCTTCAACAAATGTCCCTACTAGCACGCTCTATATATCAAAATCAAATATGGAGATATTTTGATCGTGTACCTCTACGTGGATGATTTGATATTCACCGGAAGCAACCCAAGCATGTTCAATGAATTCAAGGAAGTAATAACGAAAGAATTCGAGATGACAGACATGGGGCTCATGGTGTACTATCTTGGCATTGAAGTTAATCAACAAAAGGATGGAATTTCATTTCACAGGAAAGCTATGCAAATGAGATCCTGAAGAAGTTCAAGATGGTGAACTGTAAGCCGATAATCACACTGACGGAATACGGAATCAAGATGTCCAAACATGAATAAGGCGAAAATGTAGATCCAACATTCTTCAAAAGTTTGGTGGGAAGTCTTCGATATCTAACTTGCACGAGGCCCGGTATTCTTCACTCAGTTGGATTGGTTAGTCGCTACATGAAATCTCCAACAACCACCTATTTTAAAGCCGCAAAGAGAATTCTTCGCTATCTGAAAGGTACAATTGACTTTGGCTTGTTCTATTCTGTTTCTAATGATTACAAGCCTGTTGGATATAGCGATAGTGATTGGGGTGGAGACATAGATAATCGAAGGAGCACTACTGGATCGTATTTTTCATGAGAGATACTGCTTTCACATGGATGTCAAAGAAACAACCGATTGTCACATTGTCTACTTGTGAAGCGGAATATGTTGTTGCTACCTCATACGTTTGTCATACAATTTGTCTTAGAAATTTATTGAAGGAGATAGGCCTGATACAAGAAGAGCCTACCAAGGTTTGTGTCGACAATAAGTCAGCCATTGCCTTAGCAAAAAATCCAGTATTCCATGATCGAAGCAAGCACATCGATATTCACTACCACTATATAAGGGAGTGTGTTGCAAGAAATGATGTGCAAGTTGAATATGTGAAGTCACAAGATCAAGTTGCCAATATTTTTACCAAGCCACTGACAAGCGAAGACTTCATAAGATTAAGGAACTTACTAGGAGTCACAAGATCAAGTTTAAGGGGGGGTGTTGGATCATAAACTTGATCCATTATGAGAGCCCAAACTCAAACCCAATCAATTTGGAGTCCAAGTCCATAATCAAGGTCCAAAACTACAACTTCTACCTAGAATCTTCTAGGGTGTGGTAATTATACATGTGAATCATTTGGTAAATTTAAAATATTGTTAGAAGGATGGAGAAGAATGAGTGTATGGTTATTGTAATTTTTGATTAGTTTATTTGTGTGGTGTAGGATTGTTCTTAAGTAGTATAAATAACCCTCCCCATTTTAGTTTAGTTATCAAAAAAATTTAAGAGCTTCTAAGTGAGTGAAGAAGCAAAGTCTTATACGAAGTAAGTTGTAGTATCTTGTTGTTGAGGGAGAGTGCTCTTATAATATTTGTTTGAGTTTGAATAAAAGTTATTTGTGTGAGTGTTTCATTTTCAACACCAACAATATTTCAAAGCATTAAGATTTTCAATTTCAATAGCAGCAAAGGCAGAGAAGAAATCGACAATATTTCAACATGAGGAACGCGGGTTTACATTATTAATGACCCTGGGTGTCCTCCAATACCAACAGACACACCTTCAAAGTTTACTACTACGATAGAATAGGTTGATTATTCTCTGCAGGTTGGGTTTGTGCTTGTGTATATAGCTCTTTTATGTTTGTCCAATGTGGTGCGTTGTGCACGGCTGCTTATGTTATCAATTATTGTTGAAAGAAATAATTCCTTTGATTATTTTTATTGATTGAATAAATATATATACAAGTTATATCTTTCCATAATAGGAAAATCCTTTTCCTATTCTACTTCTAAATCCTTATTCTACCATAATTCTAACTATACAATTATGGTAGGTGTATAACACTAATTAAGGTATCCTTTTTATTACAATATACTACAAATATATATACCATATATACACTATCCTAATATCACTTGGACAGCCCACTGCCGAGAGGCCCACTGCTGCATTAAATCACTGCTGCCCACCGCTGCATTAAATCACTGCTGCCCACTGCTTTAATCCAGTGATATATATGTGATATACACTGCTGTATATTTAATATATATCACATGTATATTGCTCTGTTTAACAGCACAAAATGATACTCCTTAATTACCATCCGATTAAGTGAATGCCTAAAGTAAAGAAAGACAAAAATTAATAAAGGGTATATAATGCGTCAGTTAAATTGGATATAATTACGCATGCTAATATAAGCAAATTGCAAGCATATTGTTCCATTACAAAGTTTCCTAAGGTAAATGAACCATGATTTTGTTGTCACAATTGAAAGAAATAATCCCCTTGATTATTTTCATTGATTGAATAGATATATATACAAGTTACATCTTTCCATAATAGAAAAATTCTTTTCCTATTCTACTTCTAAATCCTTATTCTACCATAATTCTAACTATACAATTATGGTAGGTGTATAACACTAATTAATGTATCCTTTTTATTACAATATACTACAAATATATATACCATATATACACTATCCTAATATCACTTGGACAAATTTAACGCCGAGAGGTCCATCACGCATTAAATCAATGTCAGCCCATCGCTAATCAGTTGATATATATGTGATATACACTGTTGTATATTCAGTGTATATCACATGTATATTGCTCTGTTTAACACACCCCCGCAGTCATAGCGGGCGGTTTTCGAACCCTGAGACTGTCCCTAAAATCTTCAAAGAGAACCGCTGGTAGACCCTTTGTAAAGATGTCTGCAATTTGATAACGAGACGGGACATGGCATACGCGAACCTGACCCTTTGCAACCTTTTTTCGGACAAAGTGAATGTCCATTTCGATATGCTTGGTGCGTTGGTGTTGAACGGGGTTACCTGAGAGGTAGATGGCACTAATGTTATCGCAATATACCAAGGTTGCCTTCTGAATGGGACAATGAAGCTCCAAAAGCAAATTACGTAGCCAACATGACTCGGAGACCACATTTGCTACCACTCGATATTCTGCCTCTGCACTAGAGCGTGACAGAGTTGCTTGACGTTTTGCCGACCATGAGACCAAGTTGTTGCCAAGGAACATACAGTAGCCAGAAGTCGACCGTCTGGTGTCGGGACAACCACCCCAATCAGCATCCGTGTAAGAGACAAGTGTGGATGTAGATGAAGGATACAAGTGCAACCCATAGTCCAGTGTCCCCTGTATATACCGAATGATGCGTTTGATTGCATTCATGTGCTCAACTCTGGGATCATGCATGAATAAACACACCTGCTGAACCGCATATGTAATATCCGGTCTGGTAAAGGTAAGATACTGGAGGGCCCCTGCCAGACTGCGATAGCGAGTCGGGTCCTCGTATGGTGCACCTGCTGTGGCACTTAGCTTTGGGTTTGCATCAACTGGCGTGGAAGTGGACTTACAGGATGACATCCCAGCCCTCTCGATGATCTCAGCAGCATACTTCCGTTGAGACAGAAACAACCCACCTGAATGACGCTTGACGGCAATCCCCAAAAAATAACTCAAAGGCCCTAAGTCTTTCATAGCAAACTCAGAACTGAGCATGATCATGATAGACTGGCGCAAGGCATCGGAAGAGGTAGTCAAGATGATATCATTCACATACAACAGAATATAGGCTAATGACGAACCACGGCGGTAGATGAACAAGGAATTATCTGACCTGCTGTGAGTGAACCCAATAGTCGAAACAAAATCAGCAAATCGTGTATACCAGACCCGTGGAGACTGCTTAAACCCATATAGTGATTTCTTCAATAAACAGACATGATGAGGGCGGTTGGGATCCCTGAAACCCAACGGCTGATGCATATAAATTATTTCCTTGAGATCACCATGTAGAAAAACATTCTTGACATCTAACAGATGAATTGGCCAAGTCTTTGAAAGAGCCAAGCTAAGTACAGTGCGAATGGTAGCCGGTTTGACCACCGGACTAAACGTCTCACCACAATCAATTCCAACCTGCTGAGTCTTACCATCACCAACAAGTCGTGCCTTATGTCTAGCAAATGACCCATCTGAATTCTCCTTATGAGCAAAAATCCACATAGACCTGATAATATTAATACCATATGGACGGGGCACCAACTCCCACGTCTTATTATCAATAAGAGCATTATATTCATCAGTCATAGCAATTTTCCAATTATGGTCATTTAATGCGGACACAAGATTGCGGGGCAAGGAGGATTTAGAGACACCAGAATGTAAATTAAAATGTCTTTTAGGTGTAAAAATACCCCGATGACTACGAGTGACCGGTCTATGACTCGAGGAAGAATTAATGGAATTTTGGGAATTTTCTGGGCTCGGGACGGGTGGCGGCAGTAGTGGGCCCTTGGCCCAAAAGCAGTAAAAATTTGACTCGGATTCGGAGCGCCTGCATCACCGGGCAGCCCGATTCTTGTCGAACTGCTCCAAAGGGTCGGATTCTCGCGAGTGTGGCAAGATCAGTTGGTCCAATGGCAGGCTACTGGAGGATTTTGGGTACGGGAGATGTCCGAAAAATTCTGAATAATATACGGGGATATTTGGTCATCCAAAAAATTATATGACTTAGGTTCGGGAGTATGAACTTTCGTAAATGGGAATTGAGTTTCATCAAAAATGACATGACGATTGATTATGATTTTCTTGGAGGATAAATCAAAACACTTATAACCACGATGATTTGACGGATAACCCAAAAACACACACGGGGTAGACCGAGCCTGAAGTTTGTTAATTGTGGTGGATGAGAATAATGGATAACACAAGCACCCAAAAATTCGAAGATGGGAATAAGACGGGTTCTTATTAAATAGCTTTTTTAGGGGGGAAGAATATGTCAGACCTTTAGAAGGAATTATGTTAAGAAGATATGTGGCCATTTGTAGAGCATGATGCCAAAAATATGGAGGTATGGAGGCATGTATTAGGAGAGTTCGGACAATGTTATTTATGGAACGAATTTTGCGTTCGGCTTTCCCATTTTGTGACGATGTATGAGGACATGAAAAACGAAAATTTATCCCATTAGTAGCACAAAATTCCCGAAACTCCCCATTGTCATACTCTTTTCCATTATCACACTGAATATTTTTTATTTCTCTTTCGAATTGAGTACGTATGAACGCTCTAAATTTGATGAAGACGGAAAATACTTGTGATTTATTCGCAATTGGAAACGTCCACAAAAATCTAGAATAATGATCTAAAAAGAGAACATAATATCGATGACCCATTGAACTAAGAACAGGAGATGTCCATAAGTCGCTATGAATAATGTCAAATGACATAGACGTATGAGAATTGGAGTCTACAAATGACAACTTATCAATTTTTCCTAATGAACAAGACTGACAAATTGGAGTACGACTTGTACCCTTACAAGAAATAAAGCTATTTTTATCTAACGCGGATAAAATAGAAGATCCCGGATGACCCAGACGAGCATGCCACATGGAAGGAGAGATGGCTGCAAAAGTTAACGGCAAGCCTGGACTCGATGGACTGAAACCGGGCATGATAGGATATAGATCCCCCCTACTATCACACCTCATGAGATGACTCCCCGTCTTGAAATTCTTCACAGAGAAACCGAAAGGATCAAATTCAACAGAAACAGAATTGTCATTTGTGAACTTTCGGACATACACTAAATTTTTAATCAATTTAGAAGCATGTAAAGTATTTTTCAAAAGGAGTGGTGGATTGGGGGGAGACAACGTTTTCTGACCATACCCTAGAATTGGAATAGAACTGCCATTACCAACAATTATCCCCTGAGGGGTGCTCAAATTGGAATAAGATGAGAGAGTACCTGATTCGGAAGTCATGTGAGTAGTGGCCCCGGTGTCCATGTAGCAATTTGGGTCCGGTTGAGACAATCCAAACGTGTGCATCGCGACCTCGATATCGGTCTGAGTGGGGCCTGCTGCATGGTGGGCTTGCGGAGGTCTGGGGCCCGCGACTCTGGCCGTGGCCGAATCGGGCCGTAATCGCCGTGGGTGTCGTTCTTTGGGCCATCGCCGATGGGCCGCCAATGCCGGGGTATTGGGCCTGGGTCGTTGGCGACCATCGCCGCTGAAATCTACGAGGGTGCGGGTTCCACTGCTAATGGCCCCACTGCTGGGCCTACGGTGGTGGTGGCCCACTGTACCCTGGATGGGACCCACCGCCTGCTTGTTGATCACCGGAACCGCCACCAGAACCGCCTCGTTTGCCCCAGCAGTTTTTGTTATTTTTGCGATTATTCTTGCCACCACCATTATTATGGTTTTGGCCCGAATTATTAACAAAACCCGAAGAACTAGGAGAGGATGCCACCATGACAACTGGGCTTGCTCTGGTAGCCGCCTTTTTAGCCAAACCGGCTTCTTCCAACGTCAGCATGGAGCGGGCTTGATGAAAGTGGGGAAGAGGGTTACTTTGGCGAAGGAGAGTTCCAACACCATTATAGGCCTCCGAAAGACCGGCAACCAACTGCAGAACTAGACGATTATTTGTTACTGCTGCGCCAACATTACGGAATTGATCCGCCAATTCCTTTAGTTTCTTGCAATATACAGAAACGTTCGGAAATACGTCAATTCGAACGAGAGAGAATTCCTGCTCGAGTGTGACGACACGGGAATGTTGGTTGTCTTGGAATATGTCACGCAATCTATTCCATACAGCCATAGCCGTGGTATCGGGCTTCATAATCGTCTATAGAAGGTCTACTGAAATAGTGGCGTATATCCACCGAAGAACGGTAGCATCAAGTGTAATCCATAACTCAGGATCCTCCGCAGGAAGGGGTCTAGTGGGAGGAATGATGTGATGAAGAACTTGATAAGATATAGCGTGAATTTTAAACAACTCCGCCCACGTTGCATATTGAACGTTTTCCATCTCAAGGACAATAGGGACACTGAGCTTGATATTGGAAACCGTGAGGGCAGGGTGAAAATTGTTCTTAGACATATTTGAAAGAACAAGGAAGGAGGTTAAATTTAAGAGAGGTTTTTGAGAGCGGAAGACAAAATTTTGGAGAGAAAACCCGAGGGGGGGGGGTGTTCTCGGCCACAAGACAAAAGTTGAGAGAAAACTTTTGTGTAGACCTAGTCTCTTGATACCATGAAAGAAATAATCTCCTTGATTATTTTCATTGATTGAATAGATATATATACAAGTTACATCTTTCCATAATAGGAAAGTCTTTTTCCTATTCTATCATAATTCTAACTATACAATTATGATAGGTGTATAACACTAATTAAGGTATCCTTTTTATTACAATATACTACAAATATATATACCATATATACACTATCCTAATATCACTTGGACAGCCCACTGCCGAGAGGCCCACTGCTGCATTAAATCACTGCTGCCCACTGCTTTAATCCAGTGATATATATGTGATATACACTGTTGTATATTCAGTGTATATCACATGTATATTGCTATGTTTAACATGTGCTTATGGGTCTTGTAGTTTGGACTATTTGCACAGGGAAAAAGCTGTAACAGTTTTGCTTCAACAAGTCCATGAGAAATTCCTAAACAACTGGCTAGGAATACTGCTTCAACCCAAGTAAGTTAGGTGCCTTTCTAACACTTGAAAGTTTTATTTGGCTCATCTTTTTTACCGATTTTGCTGAGTAATGACAGAAATTTTGAGGTGATTAGAATTAGAAGTTAAAGTATGTGTTATGTTGATAAGAATACCATATCTGTCTCTTTCATTCATGATTACAAAAATGAACAGAGAAGCTAATGGTCTATAGCCGACAATGTTCGTTGTTCCTTTTACAGTATTTACTGCATTGTCTGCTAGAACTAGGGGTGGCCAGTGGGCCGGGCTCGGGTCTGACGGGCCGGGTCTGGCGGGGTCGGGTCGGGGTAGGGTCGGGGCGGGGTCGGGCGGGTTTTCATTTTTTTAAAATAACATATGTATAAAAAAAAACTCAATAAACAAGATAAGATAGTGTAATAAAAACATCTCAAGGCTGTTTTTGTGCTTCTTATATTAATAGACATGATTTTTTTTTTTTGTAATACAAATACAATTGTCTAAAATCTAAATTGCAACTTTGTGGTGTTGTCCAAAAGTTGCAAATTACATAATAAAATTTCAATTAAAAAAATTACATTCTCAAAAAAACCTGTTCTAATTGCTTGATGATTTCCTGTGGTTCTTCGGTTGGAATTGGTATTTGTTGGTCAAATTGATCCACGTCGCTTCCACTACCTTCGGTTAAGATTTCGTTGTAGTTTTCATCTTCTTCTTCGTTGATCTCCAGCTGATCAGACCTTTCTCGCCTCCGCCAGATCCAATCTCTCAATAATACCGCAATTTCCAAGCCGCTCCGCCTAATGAGTGTCTGTGGTCTCCTATTTGATATCTGCTGCGAAAAAGCGCCAGACGCAGCTGATGACGCTTGAATGTTCAAAACATCTCGAGCCATCAATGAAAGTGTCGGAAAAGGTCTTCTCATTCCCTCCAAGATTTCAAAGAAGTCTTCATGTCCATCTTCATTGATAACTTCTTGATACGGCATGTAACCCTCAGAAACAAAAAATATCCAACTCGCTAATTTGGTTAGTAGTAGAGGTACGGCCGCATATTCTATTTCTGAGGCTTTCAATACTAGCCGCAGAAACAACATGTCTTTTGTGAGGTTGTGTTGAAGATGAAGAAGATGGTATGGAAGCCGGCAAGTTACTAGCATTTTCTTGTTGATAAAATTTATATATATTTTTGCATTGGTGTTCTACGCTAGACAACACTTCTTCTTTAGTTTGTTCAATAGGTGGTGGGTGATTTAGATTTTTGGGACTTGGAGGTGGTAGTACTTCTATACAATCGTAAATAGTTTCAATTAGTGATTTAGTACCATCTATTTTAATAGTAGGATTTAATACAGAACCAATAATATAAATAGAGGGAATAGGAATAAAATATTTTTTTATTTTGACAAACATTTTTTTAATAGCTGCCTTATAAGTTGGTTTTTTCATATATTCACTAAGTAATAAAAATATTAGAGTTATATAAAACAACATAGTTGAAATAGTAGGATAATATATACCGAAAAATTCTTTTGTTGCTTGAAAAAATTTCTCTAAAAATACAATAAGTTCGGAAATTTTTACCCAATCACTATCTAAAATCATATCACCGGCTTTTTATTATGAGAGTTAAAAATAAAGTTATAGGTATTCTATAGTCATAAGCAACAAGTAGTTGCTCAGATAAAGAATTCCACATAGTGGATACTTCTTGTGGAATTTTTCTATAAGGTAGTCCACAATCGTGACAATTTTTTTATATTCTTTTCTACGTTGTACTTTATTACTTTTAAAAATAAAGTTTATAGAAAATTGTATTTTACTAAGAATGTCTTCAAAAAGTGATAGACCATCCTTTACAATTAAGTTATATATATGGCACGCGATTTTATATGAAAATGATCTGGAAAAGATGGAGTTAAACTATTTTTTAAAATTGTAATTGGCGTAATTGTTAGAAGAAGCGTTATCTAATGTAATAGTCATAATTTTATCGGTTATTCAGTAATAATGGCACACTTGATAAATATTTTCTGCAATAAAAGTACCAAAGGTGCCTATCATCTATATATCTATACGCTAAAATACGCTTTTGCATAGACCATTTATAATCTATCCAATGACAAGTTACGCTTAAATAATCATGGCCGTTAGTACTACGACCTATATCGACGTGATAGATACTTTGCCATTAAAATGATATAATGAAAAACGTAAATATTGTTGATATTCATGCGCGAATTTAAATACATCTCTCTTAACAATTGATCTAGGAAAACCGTTAAAAGCAGGATTATATATATCTCTAATGTAATGAATAAAATCGGGAGATGAAGGAAATGAAAAAGGCAAACCCTCCACAGCAACTAATTTTGATATTGCTTCCCTATCTCTATGTTTATTGTATTTAGAGCCTACAATTCCCCCCGTCATAGGGTTAATTTGACCTTGTACTTGATCCGGGACAGTATCAGTATGTGAACCTTGTTCCGATGGAGTGGGCGTTTGCGCACCCGGTTTTGAAGCCTGGTATTGGGCATACCTAGCTGGATAAGCACTTACTACGTGTCTAATTAAACCCCCCGTCCCACCGTGACCTTTTCCAGTTTTAAATTTTAAAACATTTTTACAAATTTTACATGTTGCTACTTGATTCTCTACGTCCCTATCAAAAAATGTCAATGCATCTGATTTTAATGGTCATTTTGCTGGACCTCGTCTCATACTAGGGGAAATAAGAAGTATTTCAGTTGAAGGTGCACTAGTGGGTGTGTTGTCATCAACATTAGTGGGTGTATCATCTAGATCATCGTATAAATTAAAGTCTTCTTGAGTTCCAGAAAATAGCTCCTAGTCTAAATCTAATGGTATTGTAGGAAAATGTTGAGTATCAACAAAATCATCCTGTGTAGGAATAAGATGACTAGAAGAAGTACCCTTGCCCTGGTTGCCCCTACTAGAAGAAGCATATTTACCCTTACCCTTAAACATACCTTTTAATCCTTTCATTTTAATTATGATAATAAATAATTAAAGACAATACAATGAAGTGTGCTAAATAAAATAAACAGACAATAATAATTTAATGAAGGAACGAATGTACCAAACGCCGACGTAACGTCGACGTGTAATCGAGAGGTTGAAAATTGAAACTTTGCTCGATGGAAGATCCTCAAGCTAGTTGCCAACTTCACTCCCAATTCCAAATGAATAAATAAAATTGAATATTTAGTAAACAATGTAGACTTGTAGAGAGATATATTGAGAGATTAGAGAGATTGTAGGAAGATTTGTGAGAAAGATGAAGAGAAAATGAGTTATTTATAGTTGAAAATTTGGGTTAAAGTGTAAATATAATAACTTATGGGTTAAAAATAAATATTAAGGGGTAGGGGGAGGCCTAAAATGGCCGTTGGCCAACGGCCAAAATTTAAAATGGTCGTTGGTGCAACGACCATATTTGCAAAGGGGGGACAAAGGGCGGGGTCGGGGTCGGGGTCGGGTCGGGTCGGGGTGGGGTGGGGTCGGGCGGGCCTGGGTCGGGCTCGGGTCTGGCGGGACGAGACATTGTCCCGTCCCGAGTTCGAGTCTCGCCACCATTTTTTTTTTCTTGAGTGGAGTGGGGGCGGGGTCGGGTTGGGGTCGGGTCGGGCCGTCGCGGCCCACTGGCCACCCTTAATCGATACTAACGAGTTATGACACAACTATTACTATTGTGTTATTGACTATTAAGTAAAACTTCACACAAAAAATTGACAATTTAATTCAGACCTTTCCATTACCGTCTATCGTATGGGTGGTGAGCAGATTAACGTGAATGTTTTCTTCCCAGTCAATAAGATGTTAATTAACAAAGGATCATGTGGAATCCGCTGCCTAACCCATTGAATTTGATGTTTTCTATGTGAACACTAAGTTCAGTTAAGCATTCTTTATATCCTAATCTATTGTTTCAATGTTGTCCAGAAAATTGTTAAAAAGGTTGTTCCTTGGTCACCGGTGTATTTATTTACTAACGGTGACTTTAAATGTGTTGTAAATTTTGCATCTGAACATTTCTTTAGATCATATAAAATATTTTTCTTTATACAAATTTTGTAATGAGAAACAGATAGAGCATAAAGTGCACCTGTCCAGAGATCAACTTATATGCTGTCAATGGTGATGATTACACAATAAAGTTATTTGAGATATTAGAAATTGGTAAGTTCTAACGTTTTATTTGGGCGCCACCTTGGTGCGAAGTTGAAAGATTGTAGCATATGGCACAACATCCTTAATAAGTTTGTGAAAAGAAATTAATCCCGTGATAGTACAATATTTATCTCCTTATAGGTAAGTTGACATTGATTAATAGTATCTTGGATGACATCTCAGCATATTTAATATCTCTCATATTCATCCTTGCGGGTGTGGAATAAAGAATAACAAGTTGAGAAGTGACTTCCCATACAAAGTAACTCTATAAGAAAAAGAAAATTCATTTGGTGAATTGGAAAAGGCTGATAACCTGCACAAAAAAAAAAAGCGGTAGACTGGGGGATGAAGAACCTTAACTCCATAATAAAAGTCTACTCTGTAAGTGACTATGGTTAATAAAAATGAGCGTCGATTAGAATTATTGTGTATGAAAAGGAGAATCATTGGACTGTCAATCTTGTAATAAGACAACTTTATGAAAGTAAATTTACAATCTTTGAGGAAATTTGAGCAGCTTATAAGTTTAAAAGTGGGGGATGGGAAACATATTGACTTTTTTGTTAGATCATTGGTTTGAAGTTTGGAGTAATCACTGAGCAATCTCCTGAATTATACAGTTTAGCAGTAAATAAAGGTATTATCATAGCTGATTGTTTTTCTATATCGGGCTGGCATCTTCAGTTTAGACAATATAAATCTTTTACTGGAAACTCTACAATATGTGGTGCTGAATAAAATAAGATAGATTCCAAGATTTGGTTAGCAAGTAAGTCTTGATTTTTTTTCCTGTTAGTAGCTGATATAAATTCATTTTTGAAGCAGGTTGGGAGTTAGGAAATTCATGTTTTCACTGGTCAACATATGTCTCTTTTGAGGAGGACTACAACCATATATTTTATGCACTGCCGGTTCACTTGACTGTTGGTCTCTCTTCAATTTGTTTGGTTGTAAGCTGCCAAATGCCACAAGATACCAAGAAATTTTAACCACGTTGGTTGGCAAACTGATTTGGAAGACTATCCCCATGTGGATCATTTGGTTGAGCTACTTTTGAAGAGAAAGTTGAGCACATTTCTTTTGTTAAGTTTAAATGCTTACAAAAAAAAGGTACTTTGGTGCAAGGAAAATACATTAGATAATATGATGTAGTTTTTGGATTATTTTGAACTCTTTGAGTCAATAGTTGTAAATTTTGCTATTTTTATACTGTATTTTGTAGCGTCTGACAATAATATTTCCATTTACTTTATTAAAAAAATTATAAAGCCTTTCAATCCCTAATTTTAGATTGTATCTACACAAAAATGCTTTGAATCTCTTTGTTTACCAATCTTTCTTATGCCTTTGAGTCTCTTTACTTACTTTTATTACTTGAAGTTAGAGAGGAAGAAAGAAAAGGGAGATTTGACATTAGCCCAAAAAATAAAAAAGGAACATGTAGTGAAGTAAGAAAAGAAAAAAATTAGAAAAAGAGGAATACGTGAAGAAAGTTTAAGATTTAGTTTGACAAAATGGGTCAAGTATCTGTAGAAAACAAAACATAAAAAGCTAGAGATAAATATAAAATTCAGTATCGATAATAAAAATGATTAAAACTTGAAAATTACTACTAGCAAATATTGGATTTGAAGACTAAAGTATTTTAAAAAAGAATTTTCATTTTTATTATTTTTTATATTCGAATATTGAAAAAGATCATTCGTAAATTTAAAGAGTCATTTATCACTGTGTGAAGCGCGGACAAATTTCCTAATTATTATATATATATATATATATATATATATATATATATATATATAAAATCTATCTTAATTTTAAGATTACAAATCTCAACACCATTGGGTACTTATATAACCTTAGGAATCAAGGGACTCTCTATGACTTAACTTTGGCCTGTTTCCATGAAGATCTAAAAATGAAAAATAATCATATGACCTCATATAAAACATATATATTCACCACTTTCTTTGCTCCTTTTACCATCTTCCTTCCTTAAATCTGACAAGAACTTTACTTAATGATCTAGGACCAAAAGTCAATTATAAAACGGAACAGACGCACGTTATATGTGACACATTCTCAACTTAGGACCGCTTAGCCATAAAAGTTAATTCACTTTGTTCCAAAATATTTTTTCATTTTATTTGAAAATTGTCATATATAAAAATTTCAAATTTCAAATTGTATTTCAAATTTGAAAAACGGCTTATAACCAGTTTTCAAACTCACTTTTCACTTTTAAATTTATATGTAAGTACATTCATGCGTGAATATTATCCTAAATATTCTTTACAAAAAGTATAATCAAACACAACATCATCTTCAACTCCAATTTCATAAATTTCAAATAAAGTAAAAAAGATTTGAAATCTATGGCCAAACACCTACTTAGAATATTTAAATTATAAAACAATTAAACAAGTCTTGCTAGTTACGATGTGCAAGCGTCCAAAATATTTAGTGAGCAGAAAACTCAAGACAACAGTTCAGTACAATGTACTAGTTTGAGTGACCATTTTAACACTGTAACATTTCTTTGCTCCCTTTAAAGTTTAAACTACATAAAAGAAAACGAGAATAAGCACATACGCACACAGGCTTAACAAATGAAAATTGTGATTATGGGCTTAGCAGATTGGGTTTTACTTGTGTTGGATTTGAGAACTCACGGGCTTAATAAAGGGTTAACCTAAAGAAATTGCACGGTTTCCGTTCAAATGGACTGGTCTTTAATTTTTGGCCCCTCAAATGAAATTTATGCCTTCTGGGAATAATTTTCATTTGAGGGTTAAAACTTAAGACCAAAATTGGGGGGAAAAAAGTGCAAATGACCCCTAATGGAAGAAATAACCATTCGTAGGTGACAGTCCATTTTGCATCTGCTCATTCGCACAAATTCCCTATTTCGGGGTGATTTTTCTTCAGCATTTTTGACGTGGCATAATTTAGATTTCGCAAGTTATATTTTATGTTTAAATTTGGCATATGTATCATAATATCCACACAAATTATATCGGATAAAACAACTTTCAACATTCAACATAATCTGAAAAAAAACATAATTTTATATTTCGCTCGACATAGTTAACATTTAACTTTGGCATATGTATCATAACACCACATAAATTATACGGGACAAGGCCAAACTTGCTCAACATAATCTGAAAAATACTACAAAACTTATGTCGCATAACTTAATTCCTAACTAACTTATTCAGTTTAATTACTTTTATGGGCAAAAGTTTCTATTTCATAACACATATTAACAACATAAATTCGGGTACGGTCTTTGAAAAAAATGGGAGAGAAAAAAGAAATAGCCTTTTTACTTGCTTTGAGAAACTAGTAATTTAATTTCCTCCCCCCTACACACACCACAAAAAGAAGAAGAAAGAAGTCTATATAACAAAGTAGCAGTTTATATTATATCAATAGAGCACAATATTATTGATGATTATATATTTACTTTCAACTAGAATAGATATAATCAAAGTTAAAATTAGTTGGATTCGGGGCAGCTCAACGAAATTGGTAATCTAAAACCGATCTTAAGAAAAAGGCTTTAAATTTAGTTAACAAAATTTTATATATGTATTTGATTTTTTCCTTTTTATTTTGTAATGATGATATACCGTCTATCTTTTACCTATCTTGACCATACTCAATTACCTGTTAACTCCCTCCATTAAAGGGTATCTGGTAACTTACTTATCAATTTCGATAATACGTTTATAAGAACCATCCATGGTTAAAATACTTTTATAAGTTATCTTCATCTAATAATATCAAATTTATACTACTAAATAGATATTAAATTAATTTATTACATTTGAATGAATTGAGAAAATAGCTTGATCAGCTTTTATAGGAGATAATCAACTCTAAAAAAAAATACTATAAAAGATTCTTTTTCTATTATTATCAATATTGCGGTCCATCAAATTATTCTTTATACATATTGCATGTTTATTATGAAATTTAAGTATTTATCTAATAGTATCTATTTTGTTTTCTATAACCTCTATCATATTCCAAAAAACAAGCATGAATCTAGTATTTTTTGATGATGATGATATATATATAATTTTGGGGGGGCCGAAAGCTATTGCTCTGTTGCTTCCTCTTGAGCCGGCTTTGAATGGAGGCATGCAATTACCCAAATCTATGATATTCTGGGGAAAGAGCTTAGCAGTTGTGGGTGTTTGTTGATTAAGAAAGAGCCAATTTTATGTTTTTAGTTTATAGACACAATTAGTTTCCAGATCCAAGCATGTTAGAAGTCTTAATTATGGCGTTCAGGTAGCTAAGATAGGCTTCTTTGATTGAGATCATTAACTTTGTGTTGTTTCTTTGAAAGCTTCTTGATATTACGTATTCTATTCCCATATGTTTGATTCTTTTTTTTCTCTTTTTCTTTTATATTGAAAGTAATAATTTCATGTATAGCTTTTGAATATACGCTTAAGTCAAAAACAAATTTAATCAATCTAATTCTAATCTAGTTTTATAAATTTGGGTTATGAGTAATTCATTTTCTTTGATAATATTTGTTATGTCATACCATTTGATTAAATTAACATATAAATATCACGTCAATCTTAATTACTTACAACTGCCAATAAATATTACTATGCTATATCATCACTTATGCTTATGCCTCCTTATCCAATTCTTCCTTTTATTATGTACCGGTAAAAGTAAAAAGAGACTTTAATTAGAAATAATTTTCAAAATAAAGTATTTTACTAAAACATTCTTTACTGAAATTTTTTACATCATACGGAAAAAGAATAATATTTAAACTTGATCTAAATGGGTCGATATACAAACTACTTGAGCGAATGATGAATTATAGAATGAAAAAAAAAGATTTGACTTTATACATCTAGGGTGTGTTTGGTATGAATAAATATTTACCTTAGAAATTATTTTCCTGAATAATAAATAATTTTCTTACTTATTATATAATATTTGATAAATAAATAAATAAAAATTATTATCTTAACAACATTTATATAATTCAGGTAAACATTATAAGGATGGATAGGAGGTGGAGGGGGTGGGATGGAGTGAGTTGGGGTTGGGGGTAGGAGGTGAGGAGCAAGCCCGTGCATGGGAGTGTTGGTAGTAAAGGAGGAGGGGGGAGGGGGGGGGGAGACAATTAACATGTAATGCTATTAATTGAACTTATTTTCCATACTTTTTTAGGGAAGATATTTTCCTAATTATTATAAAACTTTTTTAAGAGAATTTTTTTTATAAATTATTTTGATCGATTAAATATAAAATTGAAATTAAACAAAAAAAAAATCTTTCATACCAACCACACTTCTAATATCTAAACTCAATTGACAAGAATTGAGATGCAATTTGAGCTCAAACTGGAGCTTCAATGGTGGTCTGAGCTCATGTGTATTGTGCAATAATAATGGAGGAAAAAGAAGAATCTAGAAGATGAAAAAATAAAACTGAAAGCTCATCTTGCATTGCAAATGATCGATCCCTATATATACACACTAATGAAAAATATCTAATTAATAAAGTGTGGACAACTGAATTGACAGCTGGACATCCATTAACTAACTAACCAGCTCCATTAACTAACTAACTAATTCCTACCACTAACTAACCAATTACAATTCATGTTTAATTAATACAAATACAATGAATTTAAATAAATCTTCAATCTCAATAGCACCCCTCAAGTTGGAAGTGTGGAGAACACTGCCAACTTGTGAAGAACAACAGCATGTCTGACCCCTGTGAGCACTTTGGTGAGTACATCAGCCAATTGATCATTTGTGGAGATGTGATGTAAATCAATGAGCCCTTCTTGGAGTTTATCTTTCATGTAATGATAATGCACCTCTATGTGTTTTGTCCTTTCATGAAAAACTGAATTCCTAGTAATGTGCAGGGCTGACTGACTATCACAATAAACTGAGATAGGAATGAAAGAAGGAATGGTTAGCACATCAAACAGTATGTTAAGCCATACCAATTCACCCACCACCTTCCTTAATGATATGTACTCTACTTCTGCTGAAGAAAGAGACAATGTTTCTTGTTTCTTGGACTTCCAACTTATGTTGTTGCCCAATAACACCAGATATTCACTTATAGACCTTCTATAGTTAGGACATGACGTCCAATCAGAGTCAAAATATGCTTTGACAGTATAGTTTGAATATTTAGACATGAAAATACCCAGAGTAGTGTCGCCCTTCAAATACCTCAATAGATGAAATACATCCTTTATATGTGGTTCTCTAGGCTCTTGCATGAACTGACTAAGATGTTGAACTCCATATGCTATATCCAGTCTAGTATTTGTGAGAAAATTTAGCTTCCCAACTAGTTTCCTATAAGAGATAGGATCTTCAAGTAGTGCACCTTCCTTAGCCTTGAGTTTGACATTTGGATCAAGTGTGAAGAGAAGCCACTGCATTCCAGACAATTGAACTCCTTTAATAAGTCAAGAATAAACTTCCTTTGAGAGATAATAATTTCATCATCTTTGTACAGGATTTCAAGGCCCAAGAAATAATGATACTTGCCAAAATCTTTGATTTTAAAATTATCATGAAGAAAAACTTTCAATTGATGGATCTCAAACTGATTTGTCCCAGTGATAAGGACATCATCAACATAAACAACAACAAAAAATACTGAGTCACCATCCCTTTTGTGAAACAAGGAGTACTCATTCAATGAGTGATTGTATCCTCTTGAATATAAAGCCTCAGTTAGCTTAGCATACCATTGTATGCTTGCCTATTTCAGATCATACAATAACTTATTTAGCTTGCATACCAGTAATTTAGCCTTAAACTTTTCTATGCTACCATTTACTTTGTGCTTTACCTTGTACACCAATTTACACTCAATAGCATGTTTGTGTGTTGGGAGAGATATCAAATCCTAAGTGTGATTGGCATAAAGTGCCTCAAACTCTCGTGTAATAGCCTTTGCCAAGTAGAGAATATGGTTCATTGTCATGACACACATTCTCAATCAATTTTTGATTGTCATGAATCAACAGATCAGGTGTAATATGATGGTTTAGGGAAAATAGAGCATTGAGGGAAAATTTTGTGTTGGCTTGACTGTTTGGTTTAAGTAAAGGCAGTGAATACATGTAGTCTTTGAGGTGAGATGGGGTATTGTGTATCTTGTGGGAAGTCCTAGTCGGCTTCTCTACTTGCATGATGGGATCATAAACAGAAGTGATATGTTCTATACAAATATGTGATGGGGAAGATGTGGTAGCATGGTCAGTATCATGATCAACAATGTTCTTATTGGGGGATGAATCAACAATGTGTGATACTTGTTCAGGTTCAAGTGACATGTCATTAAAAGTTTCATTTGAATTTCTGTTATTATCACTCATAGGAGCAAAATATTCTCTTTCAAAATGAGAAGAAGACTCACAGTCAAAAATAGTGTTAGGAATAAAAGGAGAAATTGTAGAAATGTTAGAAAGAGCAAAAGGAAAAATATTCTCATGAAAAATAACATCTCTAAAAACATGTATTTTCTTTGTGGTAAGACTTAGAACCTTGTATCCCGTGTTTCCAAAAGGGTATCCAACAAATACATGAGGTGTAGTTCTTGGTTCTAGTTTGTCTCTTAGGATCATAAGTACTGTAGGATAGCACAAACATCCAAAAGTTCTTAGGTGAGTGTAATCTGGTTTCCTTTAATACAGGATCTCAAAAGGACATTTATTGTTTAAGTATGTTGTGGGTAGTCTATTAATGATGTGTGTTGCTGTAAGAATGCACTCCCCCAATATTTGGTAGATATTTTGGACTGAAATGGGAGTGCATTGACAGATTCCAAGAAATACTTGTGCTTTCTTTTCATTACACTATTTTATTGTGGTGTGTATGGACAACTTTTCTGGTGAATGATTCCTTTGATTTGAAAAAATATAGTAGCCTCTTTATTAACAAACTCTAGTCCATTATCAGATCTCATGAACTTGACTTTATTCTCAAACTGAGTTTCAACTAGATTGATGAATGCTTTGACACTTTGCAGAGCATTGCTCTTACAAGTTAAAAGATGAGTCCAAGTGGATCTACTGTAATAATCCACTATGATGAGAAAATATTTGTAGTTGTTATGTGTGGGAACATGATAGAGCCCCCATAGTTCTATGTGTAGAAGGTAAAAAATGTGGTTACTTGGGCTAGTTCTTCGGAGAAAGGACAATCTAGTCTGTCTGGCCATGGGGCATATAAAATATAAGAAGGATTGTTTGGAAGAAAAGGTTGCAGGTATTGTAGGAATACCCCTCATTTTCCCAAAGGACATATGTCCTAGTATGTTATGCCACAATACATCAACACTGTTTTCATGAGACATGCAGGAAGATAATGAACAAGAGTTCTTAGAAAGAAATAGGTGCACTTTATTCAAACAATGTACAACAGATTCAGGATTACAATGCACTTTACTGAAAATAATAAAACCACTAGCATCTGCAGGCTTAGTGGGACAAGATCAAGCATTAGAGTTGATAACACTAGGAACAAAGAAAGAGTTATTTGAAGAACTACCAGTAGAAGACTTCAAGCACTAAGAGCAGAGGAGATACAATCCATCATCCACCTTACGAACTATCAGAGGCCTATTCATTGAAGGGGCCTGCAGAAGACAAACATTAAGGACATAATGCCTTTAAGGTTTGAAGTTAAACAATGTACTGAAATAAGATTGTATTTAAAAGAGGAAACAAATAGCACATTATATAGTATAATTTCAGAAGTCAAATATACATTTCCAATCTCTGTCACTTTTACCCTATAGTTATTAGGAAGTGTGATCAATATAGGATATAGTAAAGGTCTGATGTTAGATAGATGTGATTTGCTAAATGTTATGTGGTTTGATGCACTTGAGTCTATGATCCATGTGTCATTAATTGATCTTGAATATGTACATGAGAATTTACCAAAATTAATAAAAATAATTCTGCTAGAACAAACAGCAATACCTGCAAAGTTGACAATTACATTGGTAATGTTGTCATTGTTGGGCTCTCCTTCATTACTGTTGTGGTATTGTTGCAGAAATTTAACCAGTTGACCATATTGCTCCTTAGTTAGGGTCATGTCAGGTGCATCATCCTTATTTTCACATTGTATGGCTTGTGCATCAGCAGGTGAATCATAAACATTGCTTGCTACTCTCTTCCCTTTATAGTCAGGATTTTTCTTGTTATACCTGAAGTTGTTTTGTCCTTGAAAATTTTAGAACTGATGATTCTAACAAGTGTTGTGATTTTTGGGAGGATATCTATGTAGCTTATAGCATTTATCTTTCGTGTGCCCTAACTTCTTGCAATACTCACATATGATTCTGGATCTGCTTGTAATTGGTGCATAATTAGTTATGAAGTTGTTACCACTATTACTCCCTCCTGAATGTGAGGTATTTGCATTGAATGAAGCTGAACTGGATGCATTTGCATCAAAAGCTATTGAACATGTATACAGCTGATTACTAGGCTTGGTCTCCCTTTGCTTTTCATCTTGGATGAGAATGAAAAAGTCTTGTGCAAGGGATGGTAATAGATTCATAATCAATATACTGTCTCTGACTGCAGTGTATGTCTCATTCAAGCCCATTAGAAATTGAACTAATTACTATCCTGTTTCACCTTCTGCATACTCTTCTTAGCACCACATGTACAGTTACAACTACACTGAGCCTTTGCATTCAAACTGTTCATCTCCTCCCATAACTTCTTCATTTAATTGTAGGAACCAGTTATAGATGAGTTTTCTTATGACAAATTATTAATTTCTCTCTGAATTTCATTAAGTTTTGCACCATTTTTTTGGTCATATCGATCCACTAATTTATTTCAGAGTTCAACAACATCATTCACATATTCTACACTATCGACTATCTCTTTTTCTAATGAATTCATGATCCATGATGTGATCATATCATCGCATCTCTGCCACAATCGATACTGCGGTAAACTATAATCTGGTTTTCTACATTCTCTATTGATAAAACCTAGTTTGTTCTTCACCGATAGAGATTGCAACACTCCTCTTCTCCAAGACCTATATTCAGTTCCATTGAAGATATTAGGTACTAGCATCACACCTAGATTATCATATGGATGCATGTACAATTGACTGCTTGATTCAATAGTACTACTCGAGTCATTTATTTGTTCAATGTCATCGATAACCGCCATTGATGAATCTCACAAGAATCAAGAACACTTAATTTTCAGAAAATACAATCCAAAATCCTAAATCGCGAGGTGCGATACAACATATATGTCAATATTCAAACTAAAACCAAGATATACAATTGCATGTGCAAATCAAACCATAAAGAGGAATTGAAATTGAATCGTGACTGAGAACTAACCAAAGTATGAGTGCATAACTACGAATTAAAGCTGTGACTCTGATACCATAACAAGAATTGAGATGCAATTTGAGCTCAAACTGAAGCTTCAATGGTGGTTTGAGCTCATGTGTACTGTGCAACAACAATGGAGGAAAAAGAAGAGTCTAAAAGATGAGAAAATAAAACTGAAAGCTCATCTTGCATTGCAAATGATCGATCCCTATATATACACACTAATGAAAAATATCTAATTAATGAAGTGTGGACAGCTGGATTGACAGCTGAACATCCATCAACTAACTAACCAACTCTACTAACTAACTAATTCTTACCACTAACTAACCAATTACAACTCATGTTTAATTAATACAAATACAATGAATTTAAATAAATCTTCAATCTCAATATCAATAAAATATGACATATGCCTTATATAAATTGCTATTGTATCACTTAATAAATAGTTAACAAAAATACTCCTTTCGTCCCAAATACGTTTTTTCACTTCTCGAGATTCAAATCACAGAAATTTTAATCTACATCTTAAGATGTATTTTTTCACCATATTGATATAATAAAAATTGCAACTTATAGAACATTTATATAATTTTCGAATATCAAAAAATTTAAAATATTAAATTAATATATTTCAATTTATTTCTGACATTTAGTTGAATTGACGGTAAAGGAGCGAAACGTGATAAATATTTTGAGACCGAAAGACTACATATATTCGTCTCTATCTTATTAATGAAAACAATTTTTTATAAACATAGAGTGTGAATATTTTAATGCTTTATCCATTGGATGTTGGCACACACTTGGTAGGTACTATACTTCTTACACTTTCTTAGTACTACTGCTTAGCTTAGTTTTTAGAACCACCAGCTGACTTTTCCTTCAGACCGTATGTACTTTGTAAAACTCGGAACTTTTTACATATTGCCAAAGGGAATAGCAACTATGATTGGGAAACCAAACAAACAGTACCTAACGAGTAATACTTTAACATCCAAATAAAAAACAACATACGTCTTCTCATTCCAGCCACTACTCACTACACCACACCTGTAAAGCCGCACGTGTCTTTGACTTCCCTTTGACTCCCTTTAGAACCTTCGAAAATTCAACCCTAATCTTCCAATTTCTGCTCCATCATCACTTACTCTCGCACTTGCTAAATTCAACCCCATTTTTTTGAATTACATTACTTCATTAGCTCAGGTGAGTTTTTTATTGTTTTTTTTTTTACTGTTTTGGAGTTCCATTGAGGTTTTATGGGGTTTGTTTATCTTCTATTGATCGCGATTACACTTGTGGGTTCGATCTTAAACTCGATAATTTTACTTGGGGTGTTGTAAAGTTTGTTTCTTTTCATTTTTGTTACTTATTTGTACTGTTTCTTGCATAATTCAGTGTCAATTTCAGAATACTCCTGTATGCTTGTTTGCTTACTATGCTGTTTCTTCTAAAATGTATAATGATGAGTTCATCTGTCTTATAGCGTGTTTGGCCAAGCTTTTAGGAAGCCAAAAGTGCTTATTTTAGAAAATTGAGGTGTTTGGCAAGCTTTTAGAGTAAAAATAAGTGCTTTTGAGCTAAAAGATTTAGTTTTTTCCCAAGAACACTTTTTGAACATTGGTCAAACACAAAGTGTTACTATAATATGCAAAACTACTTTTTAAATTGATTAATCAAACACAAATTGTTACTCTCCAAAAGTACTTTTTTCGAAAAGCACAGGCACTGCCGTGGAATCCCTTTACAGCACAATATTATGCTGAAAAAAGTGAAAAAAGCTCTGGGAGCTCGCTTTAGTCCATAAAGAATAGAGCTTTGTGAAGTCGGCAGTCATATCCTGGATTGTTCAGCATTTTTTTTTTCTAGAAGTAGGGAAAGTAAGAGAAGAGTGAATGAAGACTCCCACGGAGCGGTAAGGAGATCGATGAGTTTTTAATCTTCCACAAAAAAAATACTTTTCAAAGTAAACCAATTTTGGAAGTCTGGTCAAAAGGCTATTATTCTGGTCTCCACTAGAACTTAAAACAAGTTTTTTTTTTGTATATAATTATATCTTTTTCTTCCTCAAAGATTGGAAGTCGATGGAATGTGACAAAATGATCAGTATATGCTTAACACATGCTAGTCAAATATGGTACGTGGGCTTTCTGGTCTAAAGGCGAGGGTGAGGATTAAGGAGTTGGAGGAAACCAAGGCATATCTAAATCTCATTTTTCGCATAGAAGTAAAAAAGATCATGCCCTTCTAGCCTCGAGTAGTGACAATGAATCATCGATCCTGTGCTTTTGTGATTTCTAAAACTACAAATTTGAAGAAGAAAAAATAAGCAAATTTCTATTCTATAGACCCCTCGGACCTCTGACCAATGAGTTGATTGATTACACATGCAATACACATGAACTTCTACCTAGTGGTTTTACTTGAATTCTTCATGAGATAGAATACTATCACATAAGGTCTTCTACAATTGTGTATAAAAAGAGACACAGATTTGTCTTGTCTCCATTTGAGAGTGCAGTCGCTTCTTACCGCACTTTTTCTTGACAATGTGAAAAAAAGTACGCTTCTTACCGTACTTAATGAACTCTTTACTTCGTTTCATTTTTTTTCAGTTGAAAATACGAAATTTAGAAGTTTATAAATCAGTGCTGCAACTGGAAAGACATTGAGTTTCATTTTTCTTCTTCTGTTTAAAAATTTTCTTGCAGAATTTGATTACACGGTATATAGGGAGCATATACAGTGGACTTTGCTGCTGAGATCGGCTTTGTTAATGGATTGAACAGATGTACTCTTTATCCTGTTGATTTTATGGTACTTTTCCTGATTATCTAACTGCTTCTGTTCAATATTGTTCAAAGTGAATACGGGTGTGAGAATGCCCATAAATCGGCATTGCCCCCGAATTGACACGTATCAGATGAAGCTTCGGGTTGAAAGGAAGATTGGTCAACAAAGGGCAGAGAAATATTTTTCTGTGTTAAGCAAATACTTGAGTCTAAAACTTAGCAAGTCAGAGTTTGAGAAGTTCTGCATTGGTTTGTTGGGGAGAGATAATATCTGCCTTCATAATGCACTTATGCAAGCAATTATAAGAAATGCTTGTGTTGCTAAGACACCTCCGCCAAAAGATGGTTCATTTCATTTCAAAGTTCCAAATGGATATCAAAAAGGCACTCTCCAGTCACTATGCAGGGATGTGTTTCCTCATTCTCCTAGAAAAGGGAGAACTCCTACTCTTCGTGATCGCAGATTCAAGGACCAGTCATGTCCTCGTGGGCCCCATTGGAAAACCCATTCTGCTGCTTGTGAAGATAATGCACCAAAAGAACAAGAACATCATACTAGAAGCCGTGTAACTGCTCCCCTCGGCATCTCCCTAAGTGCTAGGGGAGCAAGGAAAGTAGTATGTCACAGGTCGGTCCCGCACAGTATTGAAACTTGTAATAGCACACGTGAGTTGCCCGACTCCAACTGTCTAAAGAAATGGTTGGAAAAGAAGTCGGAGAAGGAAGGCCTACAAATTTCAACAGATGCCATAAATGTGTTGAATAACGGGCTTGATGTTTTCTTGAAGAGATTAATAAAGTCTTGTTTGGACTTAGCAGGCTCAAAGTCACAACACAAGCGCATCCATGACCAAGCTGTATCAGTTTCAAATAAAACAAGGCCCATAAGATACATTCAGAATCCGAGTGATCTCTTTTCTGTTTCAATGCTGGATTTTCGCTGTGCAATGGAGTTGAATCCTAGGATACTTGGGGAAGATAGCCGAATACAGCTTGAGAAAATTTCCTTGCATGCATACGAAGAATCATTGTTCGATTAAAAGTCCATCTGCAAGGGATAACTTGAGTTGTGATTTTAAAAGTCGGTCAAAGAGTGATGCTGATGCAGTTAATACAAGCAGTAGTAAAGCTCCGACGTCATTTAGAGCTACGCAAAATTTTGGATCAAGATTTGGTTGTGTATAAATCTAAGAGCTGATTATTTCTAAATTGAGAGTTGTTGTTACCTCATAAAGTAGCAAGATATCAATACTTGTAAGATTGTAGCCTTTACAAATAGAGTTAAGTAGGCTTCTTTAACTAATATTTATAGTCTTTAATGTAACTGACTGTTGTTTGTTAATAAAGCTTAATTGTTGCATTTCTGTTCCCTTTTTTCCTTAGCTCATTCCTTCAAAACAAAGGGAAAAGAGAAGTGGGGGAAAAAAGCTGTACAGTTTTGTAAATTTTGGTTTTAAAGCAGAATCATCGTGTAGAAGGATCACTTACACTTGTAGCCCTTTTGAGCGACATGTACATTTTGATCTCCCTACCTTAAATTAAGCTCGTATGAGCTAGAGTGGAGTATGGCTAGGAGTCGAGCTGATACGAAAAGATAAAGATTTTGATATTAAATCCCCTAAGCCAAGGGCTAAAGAATTGTGCAGACTGCCTTCGGTAAGTCAACATTTTTAATTATCTTTTTTATGGTTAAGCCAGCGATAGTAGGTGGACCTGGTAATTGGTCTGTTCCGATTCTGATTGGTGCCCCTGGCATTGGCATTTCCACGATTAAAAAATATTTCATTCTGGTGGTTGCCAATGAGTCTCTTGCTACAATTAAGCCTCGCCTTACTAGAAGTGGGTAGCGCACAGGGTAGACGTTCTATCTACCCTTAAAGACCGTCTTTTCCATCTTTCTCATCGGGTTTGCCTAACTGCCTGCTTCGATCTTTGTGAATGGAGTAATTTATTTAAAGAATACTATCTTAACTTCTTGTCTTCTGTTTCCTAAATTAGTACCTTAATGTCTCATTATGGATTATGATCCTGAAGAATACTGAAACCACTGGTGCTTTCCTTTTGGGAAACGCGGATTCTAGGAACTCAAATTTTAATGCATTGGTGAGAACTGAGATAGTCAAATGGAATTCTTATAAAGTGTATATTATAAATGATAAGTCCTTCTGTTCTTACTTGAGATATATCAGATAAATATCTGATTTATGGCTAATGGCATCATTGAAATAGAACAATAGCCATTACAGTCAGAATCACCGAGCCATATATATCACAGGACCTATGATTAAGGTAGAAGTTAAATACTTATATATAACAATATGACTCGCAAAATCCTTAAAACAAAGGAGAACAAAAGATAGAAACATAGAATCCAACAACCTAATGGAAAATATAGTTGCATCATGATATGGAAAAACGCCTATCTCTACTCGGTTCATTTTTCCCTTTGCTGGGTGATGGCATCATGACTTCATCACCTCCAAATGATGGATACAGTTTCCCAAGCTTTCTGGATACTGCACTTATGAAAGATTTTCTTGGCAAACGAGGCTTATCGGATGGTGGAGTATTGATCCCCAAAGGGGTGCTAGCATCTGATTTGTCATCACAATTTTCGGTATCTTTCAACTTCATTTTCATTTTCAATAGCTCAAATTTTAGATCCTCATTTTCTCTTTTTAGACTTGAGACTTCATCTGTAACAGGGGGAATTTCAGTAGAGAACTGATTGAATTTAGATGGAAGAGGAGGAGGATCTGCCCTTATAACTTCACGAAGGCGTTGTTGCTCGTAGTAAAGCACTTGCATAACAGTCTGAACAGGGAGCCTCTCATTCTGAGCAGCATGAGCACAAGCTTCTCGAGTTAGCTTTTGACAGTTCATAACACTGCAAACTTTTTTCCTCTCAACATCACTTAGAGCTGGATGCGCCTTCAAATTGTGCAAAAGCTAGAAGATTAGAGCCAGATATCTCCGAGAGAGTTATTTTCTTAGGAGTTTTAGTTTTGTGTGTTCACAATATATAATTTTCTTACAATATCATGTTGAAGGGAGCCTTGACGCAACGGTAAAGTTGTTTCCGTGTGACCTATAGGTCACAGGTTCGAGCCGCGGAAGCAGCCAGGGCTGTCTAAATTACACTCCTTGGGGTGCAGCCCTTGCCCGGACCCTGCTCATGCGGGACTCGTAGCTACCTTGATATATAGCCTGTTTGGCCAAGCATCTCCAAGGCCAAAGTTGTTTCTTTTCTTTTTCTTCAAAAAAGTGCTTTTTTGATCAAAGTTGAGGTATTTGGCCAAGCTTTCAAGAGAAGAAAAAGTCCTTTTGTGTAAAGTCCCAATTTGTTTGTTACAAAAAAAAAAAAAAATTAAAACCTTCTCCCTCAAGGTCTCCTTCTCCCGTAAGATTCTCAACTAAACTTATCCCCCAATTCTCCTACTCCTCCACGTCTCTATTTTCACTAGCACACACTTACACTTGCACAAATACCACACACCTCTGCCATATAACACACCATACAGACGAAAAAAAAGGGAACACATTAGGAGAGGACAGAAATACACGCACAGAAAACGTAAGAGAAAAACAATCTGAGAGAAGAACAATATCGGGTTAGCAAAAGAGGTTGAGAGTGCACGAGTTTGAGTGGTGCTTCCTGTCGAGTTCCGGCGACGACGTTCTTGCTGCTATTTGCAGTTAATTTGCTACATACACAGTAAGAAACCAGAGAATACAGAGAACAAACATAAAAATTTACCTTTAGCAATTGAGGAGTTCCGAAAAGGTGTAGTCAAAGTTTGAGATTTTCATTCGCGGTTACGAAGCAACAAAGGTGAGTTCTCTCACTCAAAATTCTTAGTAAAATTCCTTGTTTTGAGTTACAATACATGTTAGAATATAATTTGGATGTTGAAAGAATGATCGTGAAGTTATTGCTAATAGATTATCTAGTAACTAGTTCGGATCGTGAAATTACAAACTGTTTTTTGCTGAGTTATCCCTGCTAGAATTGGACGAAATTTTGTAGGGTTATACAACTCTACTTCACGGTCAGATCGAGTCCAAGCGGGGATAAAACCGACATGCGGTTTGAGAATTATCGCAGTTTAAAGTTTCTGCCTCGGATCAATCGGAATCTGAAAGGCAGAACGTATAACGGAAAAACTGTACAAATCGGTAAGGAATCTGAAAAGTTGTGCTGAATAAAAGTTCTAGAATTCTCTGTTCTAGACAGTTTGAGACTTTAAGGGGATTAATCTGACTTACGAATAAAAAATTATGACTGTTTTAAGATTGTGTCCCTTTTATTAAACAGTCCGGCGAGACAGTTTTCATAGGGTTGTCTCTTTCGTGAATTTGTACTAATTACACTAAGTATTTTCAGAGGAAACTTGGATAGTGATAGGACCTCGTGTTACCTTTGACTCGGCGTAAGAAATACTTTATATGGAGTTACAGTTTGAGAGTTATAACCCTTACAAGTAGGAAGGACGAAAAGTTGAAAGAAAAGAATATTATTTGAATCTTCCGAAAATATGACAATATGTGTGTGTATAAGTTTTAGCCATACAGTCGAGATGATAGAAATCTTGGTAATGTAAATAGTTTTGCCATCACCTACGGTACTATAGCATTACACATGTGTTGCATTCGGGACTAATTACTTATTAAGTCGCCTTTGGGGCTATATACAGTTGCGTGCTTGCCTTCGGGGCTATTCAGGTACACTTTACCTTCGGGACTATTTAAATACACTTGCCTTCGGGGATACTCAAATACACTTGCCTTCGGGGATATTCAAATACACTTACCTTCGGGGCTATAATTGATCTGCATTGGATCGGGTTGCACGCACCGAAACAAATATATAATATGGGATAAAGCTGGTGTACTGGTTAACTAAGTATGCCCTAGGACAAGTTTGGAGAAGATGTTGTGTGCGAATATTTATTGGCTTGTACACTGAACGTGCTGAAATCTATTTTCATAACATGCCTATTATGTTCATAATATGATTTGTACTTAGAATATTGTGAGGTTACTTCGAATTGTTAGGCGAGGTTCTCACTCAGCCCCGGATGGTAGTCATGAGTCTCGCAGCCTCATTGTTCCACCAATCCATTGCTTTAGATTTGGTCAATGCCATTCTTGATTAAGTAGGTTTGAGGAACCATGTTTCATTATCTCGGGGAATGCCCCACATGAGATTGTTTCCTTTTAAATTTTGAATTTCTTATTCTATATATGAAATTTCCATTGAGTCTAGGTAGAAGTTGTGGTTGCACGAGTATGAGCTCGCGTTTTCACAAAAAAAAATACATGATTATATTATTTCCGCACCTAGATACATGCTTAATTCATGAAGAAAAAAGGTTAATGGTTCGCCTAGGCAGTGATAGTTGCCCAGGTGCCATCATGCCCTAAGGGAAAATTTGAGAAAAGTCGGGGCGTGACATTTTGAGTAGAAGCAAAGTTGTTTTTGAGAAGCTGAAAAAAGTAGCTTCTTCCCCAAAAGTATTTTTTTTGAAAAACACTTTTGAGAAAGTACATTTAGAAGCACTTTTAAAAGCTTGACCAAACACTAATTGCTGCTCAAAAGTATTTTTTAAATTAATTAACCAAACATAAACTGTTTCTCACTAAAAGTAATTTTAAAAATAAGTGGATTTTTGAAGCTTGGCTAGAAAGGCTAATAGCAATATAGAAAACAGAATAACATGCTATAGCTCCCTCTTGTAAATGTCTAGGTAGAAACATGTGATCTAAGTATTACTTATATACTGCAAAAATATATATACTCACTTGACTAAATTAGGCCCTTAATGGATTTATGCAAGAGATCATAATTATTTAAATACCACTTAACATCCCTAACTGCAACCTTTTCCACTGTTCAGGTGCAATCTATATATCCCTTATGTCTCAATAACATATTTCAATCAAGGTACTAAATCAGTTGATTATAAATATTACTCCCTCTGATTCAATTTGTTTGTCTTACTTTCATTTTTAGTCTGTTTCCTAAAAAAATGCCACTATCTAGTAACTCTTTACACCCAACATTCTACGTGACATATTTAAGACTATAAGATTCAACGGGTATTTTGGTACATTAGACACATCTTTAGTTTAAAATCACAAGATTCACAAGTCTTCTTTATTTTCTTAAACTCCATGCCGAGTGAAACTAACAAACAAATTGAAGGGAGGGAGTACTATTTAGTAGTTGGGATCAAAGATTAAACGTGCATACCTTCAAATACATGTCAATGGCCTTGTACATCATATCTTCTATGATCCTTGATTGTTCTGGAATGACTTCAGCAACAGTAATAAACTCTGAAACAGAGAGATTACTGTCAGAGGCTATTTTAGCAAGGTAATCTTGCATGAGTTTCCCAACTTTCTCCGTATCAGTTGCTGATGGAGATGCATTCTCTTCATAGTTGAAGCCTAATCGATTTCCCACCATTTCATATTCTAGGGAATTCGTCATAATACGTTTCACAGTTTCAACATCAAACAACGTGTCTCCTGTTAATGAACATGAAGGAATTAATAGATCATCTAATACGGCCTGTCCAAGTTGCAATGACATTCTCCTTTCCAAATCAACCCTGCAAGCAACTGTGGTTTCTAGATATATTGCAGCTCGGAGAAGCATTGAGAGAAAGCTAACTGACAAGGCGTTTTTCTCCCTTGGCAAAAGACTAACAATGGTTTCTAAAACAACCCTCTTTTCATGTTCTTTTCTTGCCTCAATCTTTTTCCTCCCCTTTGCTGATATTTCCTGGAATGACAAGAAAATCATAATGCATAAACATTTCGGGTGTGTTCGGTACGAACGAAAATGTTTTCATGGAAAATTTCTTGAAAAACGTTTTTCAGGACAATAAGTGGGTTTCTTGCTTATTTTCTCGTGTTTGGTACGTAAGTACAATGTATTATCCTAAAAGAATTTGTAAATAATCTAGACAAATACCATGGGAGGTGGCGGTGGGGTGGTGGGTGAAAATGAAGTGTGTTGAAGGGTGGGAGGACAATGGAATGCCACTTGTGGAACTTGTTAACTACTTTCCTCATTTTTAAGGAACTTGTGTCCTAGAAAAAATGTTTTTCACAGATTTGACCAACTGAACATGGGAAACTTTGAAAACATTTTCTGGAAATGGTTTCCTCCATACTGCAAAAATTTAACAAAATAATCGAAACATATGGGATGAAGCCTCACCAGACATCGAAGGGATTTCTGTGCATAGAGCATCAATACTGGCCCAAGTGCATACTGTTTGAATCCCCTTGCCATCATAGCAATCAAAACCCTTTGGAAAAAGTCAATTCTTAGGACAGTTAAATCCTCTGCCCACCAATCAACACTAGGCTTCGGGTTTGAAAATGTGGAGGAAGTAAAGCCATTAGCATCGACCTCTATTCTACCCGACTTACATAATTGGCTATCCTTGCAGACTAAGTATGCAATTGTGTCTATGCTTCTGTTCACCAATTTTATATCTTCTGCAATGGGAAGAAGCTTTTCTGAAGAGTGCAAAATGGAAACTGAACTCGCAACGCTCTTAAGTGCTACTTCATTTAAGTAGGCCTCTATTAGTCCTACCAAATTTCCAACTGCATAGTCATCTGTCATCTCAAGATATTCCGCCATACATCTAAGCAATGCAATGTTTTCTGAGCTTATCTCAAAGTTTATATCATAACAAAATTTTGCTGCAAGTTCAAATGCCTCAGCTCCACCAGGAAGGTCAGGGATTTCAATTACAGAGAGCTTAGCATCATTGGATTTTGAGACCAGCTTCCTTATGTATCCACACTTTGAGACTAGTGGGAACTGCATGGACACATCAAACTAGTCATCAAAGCTTGCACCTTTTAATGAGAGTTAACTTGTATCACAGACAGTCAGGGATGGAGCTACAGTTCTGTTTACGGGTTTGGCATAACTCAGTAACTTTGGTCCAGAGTATGTATTTGTGTTAAGAATTCACCTAATATACATAAATAATACATTTAAAAATTCATTCAGAACCCAGTAAGCTGACTTTTCTAGAATCAAGAACCCGTAAACTCAAAATACTAGCTCCACCTCCGCTGACAATATATAACTACAGGCAACTACTGCCCATGATAAGAGTAACTAGTTACTGAAAAAGAACAATCTTGATGGCCTTCTTGTTGAAAATATGTGGAAATTCTTAGAACAAGGAGAATGGATGTACCTTGTGCAGAGCAAATGAAGTTCTTCCAACACGAACAGTTATATCACTAGGGATATCCTGGGATAAAATCCTGTAGATATTAAAAAGGTCACTCATTCATCTATGCCTTCCTTTTACCCTCCAATGATCGGTGTTGCATGGAATTGCATAAAGAGTACTAGGAAAAGGACAGCAGAAAACAGCAAAAAAGGGAATAAAAGTGTAGAGATAAGAGTACCATTCGGAGGTCCTTTTCATAACATTGGTAAGAAGCTCTTTTCTCTGAGTGGACATGTTAACATGAGTAGAGGGTTGTGCAGTCTCCTCTGAACCAAGATCCACCATGGCCAAGATTATAAAGTACCTTGACGTCTATTATATTCTTGATAAAGCAAAGACCAGTACTACGTATGTCCTTTGCGTGCTTCCGATTTTGGTTCCGTTGCTTCTTCAATTAATTCTCTTTCTACCCACAAAAGAAGAAGTAATTAATCAACATGAATGGAGGAATAAATACAGAGTAGTTCCGTAAAATGCATTAGTACTATATACAGTATAAGAGATGATGTAAAAAACACACCTAACCTATCATTTTTTGTGGGTTCCTACCTGAACTATTAGGTATACTAGTTTTCTAACTGAACTACCACCAACTATTTATCAAAAGATAACTCAACTATTAGTTGTTCACTTTTCCTGCTTGAACGATGTGGTAGGAAAAGTGAATAACCAATAGTTGCGGTGTGTTTTAATAAATAGACAGTCATAATTCAGTTAGGAAATTTGAACGCATGATAGTTCAGTAGGAAATTCGAATACATGATAGTTCAGGTAGGAAATTCGAACACATGATAGTTCAGGTAGTAAACTCACGGAAAAGTAATAGTTCAGGTGTGTTTTTGACAAGTAACTCTATATTATTAAGAGAATTGACATAAATAAACGCCCACTAAAATAATAGCCACCAAATGTATATTAAGGCGTAATATACATTTTTAGCATAATAGTATATATTTTCTGTGTATATTTGACTAGCGAGTGTAATTATTTTTGGCCAACCGATCAAATGTGTAACTTGCCCTATTATTATAGGGCCACCAAGATCAATCATAAGGTTGGCATATTCCCATTTATAGGCCCGAATGTGGATAGTACTGGAAATTATTAGATTATATATGAGAGTGAACCTCTAGTAGGCCATGCAGTTTTATAGGAAAGATGCACGAGACGATGGCGCAAAATGAAAGGAAAGGATCATTTTCATCCACAAAACTATTTTTTTTTGTCTGAGGTCTCAAGCAGCATATGCAAACCTCATTGTATTTACTTCGATCATCAAGAAGAATTAGTAGCACTTTGGATTGAACAACAGTAGCATATGCCGGATTTTATACAAGTGGTTCAGTCTAGATAACTTTGGCGATTTAATAAGGCATTACCTTAATGTCCCATTTGCATATTTATTGTGCATTAATTTTAAAGTTATGTCGGCTAGTTAGACAATCCACGTCGTCAGAAATATAGGTTGAGCAAAGTGGTAGTTAAGTCAAAATAAAACCTGAATAATGTAGTGGCTGGATGTAATAAGTCTAAGGAAATATACCCCACGGCGACAGGCCACAGCCCAGCACCACACATTCCCAGAAGGTACGATGAGACTAAGCATTGTACATACCACTCTGGAATCACTGGACACGACACTGGAAGTTACTATGCCCTCAAAGACAAAATCGAGGCATTGGTTAAAGAAGGAGTGATCCAGCTGAAAAGAGCTCCCCCTAATGTGAACGATAACCCTTTACCAAATCATGACAATACCAATGTGAACATGATTAATGTTGATGAAGAAAACAATTTGGAATAGACTATTGTGCCAGTCCAGAGAGAGGAAAAAGTTGAATCATCGGCCTTTATCACCCCTATAATTACAGTTCAAGTGAGGGCACCGTTTGAAGTGGAAGTGCTTCCTCCGAAGCCGCAGATCATGACACCGTCTTTTGATACCAAAACTATTCCTTGGAGTTATTCTACTGGGGAAAGGAGTAGGGGAAAAGAAACGCTGATTGTAGAAGTTGTCGCCGCTGGTATGACAAGATCTGGGCGATGTTATGCCCCTGCAGAAGCAGCGCGAGGAGCGCCAGAAAATGAAGACAATCCAAAAAAGGCCGAAACAGAGGCCGAAGTGGAAGAGTTCTGGAGGAAAATGCCAACCAAGGAATATTCCATTGTAGAACAACTGAAGAAAACACCAGCCCAAATTTCTTTACTATCACTGTTGATGAATTTTGCAATCCACGGGCGTGCTTTGTTGGAGGTATTAAAAAAATCTTATGTTCTGAGAGAGACCACCGGTGAGAAACTCTCGTCCTTGGTCGAACAAATTTTAGAGGCCCATAAAGTCTCTTTTCATAACAAAGGGTTGCCATCTGAAGGCTTGGGGCATAACAAAGCGTTGAACATAACTGTAAAATGCATGAACAAATTCATTTCTAGAGTGTTGATTGATGGAGGCTCAGTTGTCAACATATGTCCTGTCACAACTCTCCGAGCCTTGGAAATTGACATTGGAAAGATTCGCGAAATCCATGTGAGGGTTAAAGGCTTTGATGGAGCCCAAAGGGGCGTTATAGGGGTAGTTGATTTGACATTGGAAGTAGAACCTGTATAGTTTATCGTGGAATTCCAAGTGTTAGACATATCTACTGGCTACAACTTGTTGATGGGAAGACCTTGGATCCATATGGCTGGTGCAGTTCCTTCTACCCTACACCAGAGCTTGAAGTTTGTCTGGAATTGTCACGAGGTCGTGATACATGGAGAAGGGAACAATTCCATATATACCGAAAGCCAAATCCCTGTTGTTGAAAGTGTGGAGAGGTTGGATGGATCTGTTTTCCATATCAGGGAGATTGCATGTGCTTCTAAAGCTGAAAAGCTAAAATTACCTCGTGTTCTCACGATGGTAGCCCAATTCATTTGCTCAGTAAAAAGGATACTTTTGGTCTCGGATACGAACTCACTCCTAAAGAAGTCTTATCAACCAATCTCCGAAGGAAATAAGATACTCCTTTGCCAAAGCATGTTCCGCCTCTGAATCAATCATTTGTCAAAGCATGCGCTGCTCAGGAATCAAGGGAAGACGATGCAGACAACCTCGTGGAAGGACTCAAAAGTCTTTACATTGCTGAAGAAGAAGCAGAATGTAATGTGATTCTGGATGATTACGTTGGAGACCCAACCATTTGGGATGCAGAGCAGGAAGATGTTTTGAAAAATTAGACCTGTGCCCCGACCCTGTTTCTCCAGGAATCATGGTAGAAATTGCATTAGTACTTAATGAAACAATGCGATTCAAATTGAGGCCTGAATCACAGCTATGCATTTAATGTGTTTTGTCTCCACCTTTTGAAAGCTTAAATGACAAATCCACATTGCTTTTGCTATTTAAAAATTCATTTTGTTTAATAATTTTCTTTTTTCTTTCAGCATGCAAACTAATAAAGTTGTCGATAATGTGAATGTGACATGTAATGAAACAAGCAAATAAAATCCAAACAATGAACATGACTTCGAATAATATGAGGAAGACTCACAGCTAGAAGAATTGATCAAAGAATTTGAGCATTTTGAGAATAAGCCAAAGCCAAATTTGGATGAAACATAGGCAGTAAATTTGGGAGACACGGAACCTGTGAAGGAAACAAGAATCATCGTCCAATTTAGCACCGCATAAAAGAAAGACTTGGTGGATCTTTTGAGGCAATATATCGACGTGTTCGCTTGGTCTTATGATGATATGTCAGGTCTGAGCACATATATTGTTTCACATAAATTACCAATCGAACCATCTTGCCCTCCGGTGAAGCTAAAGTCGGGGAAAATCAAGCCTGATTTGAGTTTAAAAGTCAAGGAAGAAGTCTCCAAGCAAGCAATTCGATGAAAAGGTCATTCGAGTTACAAGGTACTCCACTTGTCTAGCCAATATCGTCCATGTGCCAAAGAAAGATGGGAAAATACGTGGATGCGTGGATTATCGGGATCTCAACAAGGCTAGCCCAAAAGATAATTTCCCTCTCCTAAATATTCACATACTCATTGATATCTGTGCGAAGCATGAATTACAATAATTTGTTGATTGGTTTGCTGGTTACCACCAAATCCTGATGGATGAGGAAGATGCAGAAAAAATAGTATTCACTACACCTTGGGGAGTATACTATTACCGGGTAATGCCGTTCGGACTCAAGAAAGCAGGTGCCACCTATATGAGAGCCATGACTACTATTTTTCATGATATGATCCATAAGAAAATCGAGGTCTACGTGTATGGCGTTATTATCAAGTCGCGGAGGACTTCAGATCACTTGACATATTTGAAGAATTTTTTTGACCGACTGAGATAGTACAATATGAAGTTAAATCCTACAAAGTGTGCATTTGGTGTCCTGTTGGGAAGCTGTTAGAATTCATCGTGAGTAGAAGGGGCATTGAATTGGACCTCTCGAAGATAAAAGCTATTCAAGACTTGCCTCATCCAAAGAGTCGAAAGGATGTGATGAGTTTTCTCGGTCGTCTCAATTACATCAGCAGGTTCTTAGCACAGTCAATAGTAATATGTGAGCCAATATTCAAGCTACTGAAGAAAGATGCTGCTACCAAATGGACAATAGATTGCCAGCAAGTTTTTGATAGAATCAAGGAATATCTGTCTAATCCGCTTGTTTTGGTGCCTCTAGAACCCGGAAGGCCTTTTTTGTTATATATGTCTGTGTTAGAAAATACATTTGGATGCGTGTTGGGACAACACGATAAAACAAGAAAGAAGGATCAAGCTATATACTACTTGAGCAAGAAGTTCATGCCTTATGAAGCTCGGTATACTTTGCTGGAACGAACCTGTTGCGCCTTGACTTGGGTTGCACAAAAGTTTAGACATTATCTGTCTGCATATACCACTTATCTCATCTCAAGAATGGACCCACTCAAATACATCTTTCAGAAAGCCCATGACATACTGGGAAGCTAGCAAAATGGCAAATCTTGCTAATTGAGTTTGACATCATATATGTTACCCAAAAGGCCATCAAAGGACAAGCGCTAGCTGATCATCTAGTTGAAAACCCCGTAGATGAAGAATACATGCCTCTCCAGACTTATCTTCCAGACGAGAAAGTATTGTTTGTTAGAGAAGATATCTCAAAGGAATACCGGGTTAGAGAATGTTTTTTGACGGAGCTGCAAACTTTAAATGAGTTGGTATCGGAACAGTCTTGATTTCAGAATCGGGTCAGCACTATCCAATCTCGGCAAAGCTCAGATTCCCATGCACCAACAATATGGCAGAATACGAAGCTTGTATACTCGGACTTAGAATGACCGTTGATATGAACATACAAGAATTATTGGTTATCGGTGACTCAGACTTATTGATTCATCAGGTACAAGGTGAATGGGCCACCAAGAACGTGAAAATACTTCCTTACCTGTATTGCGTGAAAGAATTGTGCAAAAGGTTCAGCGAGATAGACTTCAAGCATATCCCACGAACTCAAAATGAATTTGGTGATGCTCTGTCAACTTTGTTCTCCATGATTCAACATCCGGATATGAATTACATTGATCTTATCAAGGTGAACTTGTTGGACCAACCATCTCATTGTTTCCACATAGATGAAGAACTGGATGGGAAGCCCTGGTACCATGACATTAAGAGGTATCTCAAGGCAGGAGAATATCCAGAAGGCATAACCAGTAGTCAAAAGAAGACACTTCAGAGGTTAGCAAACCATTTCTTCCTAAATGGAGAAGTCCCTTATCGGAGGACTCCAGATCTAGGTTTGTTAAGATGTGTTGATGCTCAAGAGGCAATCAAGTTAGTTGAAGAGATACATGGAGGCACGTGTGGGCCTCATATGAATGGTTTCACTTTAGCAAAGAAGATTCTACGAGCAATGTATTTTTGGATGATCATGAAAACAGATTGCATTCGCTTTGTGCAAAAATGCCATCAGTGTCAGATTCATGGCGATTTAATTCGGGTACCTCCTAACGAGCTCAATGTGACAAGTTCTCCTTGGCCATTTGCATCTTGGGGCATGGATGTCATTGATCCTATTGAACCCGCAACATAAAATAGACACAGATTCATTCTAGTAGCAATTGACTACTTCACGAAGTGGGTGGAAGCATCGTCATACAAATCAGTGACATAGAAGGTGGTAGTTGACTTTGTCCGCAATAACATCATTTGCTGATTTGGAATCCCTGAGTCGATTATAACAGATAATGGAGCCAATCTCAACAGTAATTTGATGCTTGAGGTATGTGAGAAGTTTAAGATCACTCACCGCAATTCCACTCCATATCGACCTCAGATGAATGGAGCAGTCGAAGCAACCAATAAAAACATCAAGAGAATACTGCGAAAGATGGTTGATAATTACAAGCACTGGCATGAGCATTTACCCTTTACACTTTTGGGTTATCGCACTACAATCAGGACTTCTACTGGGAAAACGCCGTATCTTTTGGTCTATGGAACAGAAGTCATGTTACCAGTAGAGGTAGAAATACCATCTTTGAGAATTATCTAAGAAGCCAAGTTGAGCAAAGTCAAGTGGATACATAATCGGTACGAGCAACTGATGCTGATTGATGAAAAGCGAATGAATGCAGTTTGTCACGGGCAACTTTATCAGAATAGAATGGCCAAAGCTTTCAACAAGAAAGTAAAATCAAGAATTTTCAAATCGGGGCAATTGGTGTTAAAACGTATATTCCCGCACCAAAATGAAGCTAAAGGAAAATTCGCACCTAACTAGCAAGGGCCTTACATGGTTCACCGAGTGTTAACTGGAGGGGCACTAATCCTAGATGAAACGGACGACGAAGTATGGCCAAAAGCTATCAACGCAGATGCGGTGAAAAGATACTACATTTAGGAATTTTTTTATGTAATGCATTTTCTATGTTGTAAAAGTCGCGCTCACTTGGCGGGATACGCAAAGAACCCATGTCGGGTTCCGTCTCTTTAAAGAACAAATTTCTTCAAAAATCCCATTTACTTGTAACATGAACTACGTTATGACCTAATTCCCTCAGCGGGATACGTAGGCGGCCAACATCGGCTTCGGTCCCATTTTTTAGAAAACCTTACGATCCCCTTTTTGCTTGTAACGAACTATGTTAGGACCTGATTCCCTTATTGGGATACGTAGACGGTCTATATCGGCTTCGGTCACACCATTAGAAATTTTCTCCCTTACTTTGCATGTAACGAAATACGCCTATCAGATCGCCTTGATAGGACAAACAAGCAACCCACACAAGACTCGGTCTTGTCTAAGTTAAAAGTTCAGCATCCTCGCATACCAGAAACTGGGCAATTATTAAGGGTTCACTGTAAGAAGACGCCGATAGACATGGGAAATTATTGGCCAATTAAGTCTTCAGTCAGAAGAAGAACTTTGGATAAGACGTTTGCTTTGTTTCACCGCACTTCACTATTCGAGAGTTCGACATAAATTCTTATTAATATGCAAACTTTCTTATAAGCAAATTAGTTTCAACAATTATTTTCATTAAAGACCGGAAACCAGACAGGGGTTACAAGTCCGAACCAGTGGAACGTGCAAGTGTCAAGAGCCAAAGCTACAAAGTCAACGCGAATCAATCGCCCCTCCCCCAAACTAACAAATTTCTTTGAGTACATGTATTTCAGATTGAAAGAGGCATGGAAGCCACACCATTTATGTTTAATTTTGCAAAGAACTTCCGCATCACAGCTCACCACAAGGATCGCGTTCCTGTTTTGCGTCTGTACAAAAACATCATCTTGACCTACTGTATCCCAACCGCGTTATGTCTGAGCAAAGGATGGTATTTTTACTCACAACGTCACATTCTCACCCTCATCTTACATTGCCTATATCCACACATTAACTTTTCATCCAGATTGAGTTTGCAAAAATTTCAACATAACGTTTCGACCTTAGGGTCACGTCATTTCGCATTACATCTGTGAAAGGACGTCATTACATTACGTCTGTGCAAGGACGTCATCTTTTCATCACGTATGTGCAATGATGTCATTTTGCATTACGTCTAGACAAGGACGTCATTTTACATTTCGTCTGTACAAGGACGTCATTACATTTCATCTATGCAAGGATGACATTTTGTATTATGTCTGGATAAGGACGTTATTTTGCATTACATCTGTACAAGGACGTCATTGCATTTCATCTGTGCAAGGATGATATTTTGCATTACGTCTGGACAAGAACGTCATTTTACACTACGTTTGTACAAAGACGTCATTACATTTCGTCTGTGCAAGGATGACATTTTGCATTACGTCTGGACAAGGACGTCATTTTGCATTACGTATGTACAAAGACGTCATTATATTTCATCTGTGCAAGGATGACATTTTGCATTACATTTGGACAAGGACGTCATTTTACACTACGTTTGTACAGGGACGTCATTACATTTTGTCTGTGCAAGGATGACATTTTACATTACGTCTGGACAATGACGTTATTTTGCATTACGTCTGTACAAGGACGTCATTATATTTCGTCTGTGCAAGGATGACATTTTGCATTACGCCTGGACAAGGACGTCATGTTACATTACGTCTGTACAAGGACGTCATTACATTTCGTCTGTGCAAGGACGTCATTTTGCATTACGTCTGGACAAGGACGTCATTTTATATTATGTCTGTACAAGGACGTCATTTTGCATTACGTCTGGACAAGGACGTCATTTTACATTTCGTATGTACATGGACGACACATTACATTATGTCTGTGCAAGTACGTCATTTTTTGCATTATGTCTGTACAAGGACGTCGCATCGCATTACGTATATGCAAGGACATCATTCCAATTCACAGTGTCGTATTCTCATATACCCATTGTATTCAGCAGTTATGCACTAATTTTTTTATCTTAGCTCTAATCTGCAGGAGTTTGAATCGGCAGGAGATTCAGCACAATGTGGAACTATCTCGTACAACGAACCGAGGCAATTTGTTGGAGAACTAGACTTCCCAACAAAGGTCATCGACCTACTTCGAACGTCATTCCGATATTTCTCAATATTTTGCCACATCTGCAACCGGTATCATCATAACTCGATACTGGGATAATATTTCTTGAATCTGCACCAACTTTGCTTCTCTATTTACCGATATCGCAATTTCTTCTCCCTCGGAATCCTATCTCTACCCATGTGTCCCTAATCTTCATTCAAGTCCCGATGATCGGGACAAAATTAGCTAATCAATCAACTTCTTTGTCCGAAAACTCTTTCATCGTCTCCAGCCAAAGAGGGGCAAGCTGTTGACACCCAATTTTGTCCCCTCTCTTTCGATATTTGTTTGCGATTTTAAATATTTTGACACCTCAAAAAAATTTTAATATACACACACACACACATATATCTATATATGTATAAATAAGGCTTTTAATATCGTCAACGACCTTAGCCCAAATCTACTTAAACAACCTAAAGGCTTGGGCCGGTCTGAAAGTAGACCTTGTAGAAAAGCGGATAGGAAAGGTAGCCTATTGACTCAAGCGACCAACTCGGTGAAAACGAACCCCGTATTCCATATCCAAAAAATGAGTCGGGTTTCTCTCTGAAAACTGGTCGATTTGGTTCCTAATTTTTACTTTTCAAAAATACTCCTTTGTTTCATAATTTTTAATCCGAAAATCTCCTTTGTTCTTCACATTTCGGGTCGGGTAAAAAATCTGAAAATACTCCTTTTGGTTCTTAATTTGCAATATACAAATCTTCTTTTTGTTCTTCACGTTTCTGTTGCATTTTCGGGTCGGGTTTGTTACCGGGTCGAGTCGGGTCCGAATCCAAAAATAAAAAACCGGGCTTGAAAAATCTGAAAATACCCATTTATTTCAAATCTGAAATCGAAAGAATGAAAGGGTGTTCGTCGTCTCTCGCCACCTCAGCCGCGACTCCAAAACAGGTCGTGTTCTTCATTTGTTTGAGTCCAAAATGAGTGCCTGATTATTTGTATTCCGTTTTCATTCCATGTCTGTTTGAAAAATGAAAATTGAAAGTCTCGTCTATCTTTGCTTATCATAAGTGTTTGAACTATCTGACACATGTGTGGATTGTGTCCACTTTTAGGTTCTGTCAACTGTTTCATAGCTGTATTTGTCATTAGCTATTACATGTTGGTTGTTTTGACTTGTAATACATTTAATAGTCACCCCCAATTATGTTGTGTCATGTCCTAAGGTGTCATTATGTCTAGTAGGTATCATGAATGTGGTTCTATGTGTGTGTCCTGGACTAATTAGTTTTTGTATATATCTAAAATCATGTCTTTGAGTGATGGTTTGGACATCTCTGTTTACTTAATACATCTACTGAGTTGACTATATACTTGTCTTGCATGTTTAAGTGTTAAAGTGTCTCATATCATCATATAAAGTCTTTTAAGTTATCTTATATCATGTTCTATTTACTAAGTTGTTGAATGATATCTGTACTAGCATTTTGTGCGTATTTGAACTAGTTTGTGTCGTGTTATATTACTGCACATGTCTGCATTCTATGTTTATTGCCGAATGCTTTCATAGTTGTCTTATCTGAACTTTCCTATTGTATTGCTTCGCCGGCTGAAAGCCAAGGCATGATTTGGGTTTGGCTTAGCCTCCTCTGATAGACTACCATGCCTAAGGTTCTAGAAACTTTTTTGATCTTGTTGCGGCATCGGAATATGGATGGTGGTAGCCCTTTTTGATTTCTTGTCTTTCAACTTCACGGTTTAGCTTGATTATCAGTCTCTGAATTCATTTCCTTTTTAAGCCCCGAGTTGTTTGATGTCTTTGCTCCTTGATAACTACTAAGTGTTCTGTTAAGTTATTGTTTTGTTAAAAATATAAGTAATTTTGGATATTCATCCTTTATCCCTCTTTTTTTGCATGACTTGGGGGGAAATTTCCAAATCCCAAATGTCCTTGAGCTACTGATGAACTTGGGACATCTTGCACTTGCGTGGTTCTAAAAAATGATGCACTATGAGAAATGATTTGCACCTTGAGATACTACATCTTGATGAATTGCTATACTTTGGGGAGTTTCTATGTGATTAGCTGATAGAACATACACTTTGGAAGGCAGTTGTGTCATTGGATTGTATTGTTGCCTTTACAAAGCTGTACTTCAAGGCTATGTTGCTGCTGCATTTTTCTGAATTGTTGCAACTCTGAGACGTTGTTTTGGGTTGATGTTGCTGCACTTTAAACATATCTTGTTGCTGCATTTTGGTTCACTTTGATGATCTTACTGGTGCATTTTCTATGTGCATTTTGGGTTGAAAACCCTGGTGCATTCTGGCCAAATTATTGCTGAACTTTTGAGGCTGAAATGAGTGCTGAGTTTGGGCCATTTGCTATTCTGTTTCTGGTTCAAACACTGCTGCGTTTTTACAAGCCAATCCATTGCCATATTTTGCTGAAGTTTGGGATACTGTAGCTGCTCTTAAGTTGCTGCATTTTTTGCTGATATTCAGATGTTACACTTGATATAAAGATCCCACTGATAAGAACATGATACTACATGTGGGCCGATGAAAATGATTTTGAGGCCATGTTCCTTTTGAAAGGTTGTCCCTCGGTTTGATTCCTTCGGAATAGGGCGATGATGAGACTTATAATAAAATCATATACGAGAAACCAACATGTGTTGGAAAGACAACTAGATTGACTGACGAGTCACTAGTTCGCAACCACGACATGAATGGAATTTCTTTTGCTTAAATTATAAGTCTGAGCCTTCCGTAATCAAAACTTCTATTATTTTATAGGGATCCGAAGGTTTTACTCGCATTTATTTATTTCTAACTGTCTTTTCTTTTACACCTTGCAAGGAATATCTAAACAATATGGGATAGCAAAGTGGGGTTCTACAGAGACGAAAGAGAACAAGATTGTCGGACTTGTGCCCAAGGACCAAGAGATGACACTATCATTGCCTTAGCCATTACCATTTCAACTCCTTTTAATTTCGCCTTCCTTTTATTTTGTATTGTAATTTAATTACTCTGCTTGTGTGATTGTTTGAATATTTAGAAGAATTAGGCCTAGAACTGATAAACTAGAAAAGGTAATTTAAAATTGGAAACCCGTCGTTAGTTTATTTATTTTAGGCTCGGTTAATTTGAAATTGGAAATCCGCCGCTAGTTTATTTATTTTAGGCTCGTCATGCATGTTTAAAACTTTCAAAATAATTTGGTCATCTTTTATTTGCATTATTGATCATACAACTAAGGTTTTGTTTTCCATCCGATTTGCAACTCAAAATGACTTCCATAAAAATCACTTCTTTGCATTATAAACAAATTGCTTTTTCTCCTTTACTATCAATTGCAAAATATGTATTTTATAAATAATGTCATACAAATGCATGCCTTTTATCCAAAAAGTCAACTTTACATGTATTTTATAAACAATGTCTTACAAATGCATACTTTTATCCAAAAATCAACTTTACATGTATTTTATAAACAATGTCTTACAAATACATACTTTTATCCAAAAATTAACTTTGCATGTATTTTATAAGCAATACCATACAAATGCATGTTTTATCCAAGAAATCAATTTTACATGAACAATACCATGCATACTCTTTTCGGATTTTACACCGGGAAGTTATTCCTCGGAATCATAACCACCTTTGCAAGAAACCTTTTACGTTGTCAAAAATGCATTTTCTTTAATCAACTATTTACAAACATCCTTTTAACTTTATACTTTTAAAACATGCATTTTTCTTAGCATAATTATTAACCTAAGTTTGACCGGATAACCGCAAGTTAGTGGATCTTAAAGGATGCCTAACCCCTTCCCTGATAATAAAGAACCCTTACCCAGAATCTCATAGTTTCGCAAACCATTAATCGGAGTTCACTTTGCTGTATTTATGTTAACATTTAGGTGTCCTAATTCACCGTAGAATAATTAGGTAGTGACTCCTTAAACTTTAATCAATTTAGGAACGCCCATACGTCGCGACCGTGTCGGACCCCCCCCCCCTCGCGGGGAAGGTGGTTAAAAACGGGCGCGTACAATTGTAACTGATGTTCTTTCGATAGAAGATACAAGTATTTTAAGTCGGGAGACATGTAATAGACATGATTGGTCTTTACAAGCTGGTGCTATTGAAAAAGGAATAGAAGTACCTACCATTATTACACAAAAAAAAAATTGGTTTGAAGATGAATCTAGTGATGAGAGAAGAAAAAGATTTCAACAAGAGAAAGTTTCTGATGATCTACCAAAAATTGAAGCAGAAGTAATCAAGGGTTTAGATCCACAATTGACGTGCAAAGTTATGGATATTGAAGACGCAATCAATTTTGAGCCATTATTCAAGATTGTATATTTTGAGGAGCATGAAAAATTATTAGTTGACGATTCTATTTTACCACATACAAAAAGGCGAATTAAAGTTGAATGGACACACAAGGTCAAGTACAAATCAATTAGAGAAATAGATGATTTTAAATCAAGACTAGCTATTGAAGGGTACAACAAGAAGAAAGAATGTGATAATGATATTTCGAAGATGTTTAACATGGAGAAGTTCAAATTAACTTTGAATCATATTGAAGAGAAATTGAAGCTGACCAAAGATGTCACCGCAATTTTATCGATGCTACATATTTCAGAAAATTGTTCGAGAGTTTAAGGTGGTTGACTTCTACAAGTTATGATATTGTTCATGGCACGCTCAAGTTTGAAGATCTTGATTTAAGGGAGGCTATGTTGGAATTAAATCAAGATTAATAATTAGAATTTAATATTTAATAGTTTATTTAATGCAAGTCTAGTTAGGATTTATTTATCAAAGTCATATAGGAATAGGTTTTCTAGTCCTAGTCTATGTTGGTTTTCTACCATTATAAATAGGGGTGCTCTCTTATATATTTTTTCAGATTGAGAGGTAGCTTAGATTGTAATAAGATACAAGAGTTTTAAGTTATTAAGTAAAACCGTCTACTTCCTCTCTCTAGTTTGACAAATTTCTTCTATTTAGTAATTGTTGGGATTTTTACTTGTGTTTATATTATTTCTTCGAATATTTTTATTCCTTCATTACTTTTGACAACAACATCCAACATATGACTACATGAATATTATTGGCAAATATCTTTCTTCTTATAGTGTATACGTGTTCACGAGGACACCACTACTATTACGACCTATAATTGGCAAAGATTTATTGATATTGAAGTAAGCTTTCTCACCAAGCCTCCTACTTGAGAAGCTAGTTGCTAGGAAAGAAGCAAGGAGGAAATCATCTCACCTTCGATGATTAAACTTGTCATCGATAGGCAAATTGGAACTGGACTTACAAATCCTTGGATCTAGTGCCTAGGGCTGCCTTTCACTCTATTCCTAAACCTAAGGCAATTGAGTAGAGAGTTTAAAACCTTTATAACCTCTTCTTTTATTCTTATAGTTGCTTCATCCATTTTATATTATGGTATTTCAGTGAGTAAATAATTTAATTGTTTGTTAGATTTATATATTATATTAGTGATAAAAGTTTGCAAATAGTGATTGACTAATAGTTTGATAGGAAAACTTCATATTAAAATTTTAAGTTAGTGAAATTAAATCCAGTGGAGATTTCTATATAAGTCATTATTGTGATAACAATCAGAATCATATTAAAAAATGTGTTCTTATAAGTCGAAAAGTACTGTAAATTGAGGCTAGGATATGACAAGTCATTGACGTAATTAAATCTCCTAAATGATACCTAACGAGAGGAATAGTGCCTAGTGTCTGATATAATTTAGTGCTATAATTGAGATAGATGTGACGGAGGCTACTACAATTTATTGGCACCAAGTCCCACTCAATACCTAACAAAATGGAAATAGTTCTTTGTTTAGTACTAATATAGCTCTTGTGCTCGAAAACAGCAATCCTATATATACGTTTATGCTATTTCGCATGTTGCAATTCAATGTCTTGCTTCCCCGGTATAGTGATTCTTTAATTTTGTTCAATAAGGGCAAGTAATATATAATACTTTAGTAAGTAGTATCTGTACATAATATTGTGCTTTTGTACAAATGTTCTGCTTTTTTCCTGAACATTTGGGTTACAATATCCATGGATTCGTTGTTTGCCTACTGACTTCAGATAATTCAAATAATACAAAGTTTTTAATCTCTCTGCCTTCACTATTAAGTATATCTAAGACAAACATTGGAGGAACTACAAAAATGTACAATATATTTTAGTGGTCTTCTGAATCTTGCTAACATGTTTTGCTAATCGATCTCAATTTTGATCTACTCCATGTAGATGCTTGATCTAAGTGTCATCATACTAGCTAAAAATGACCCGCAATCATAAATTATGATAGCTAGAGCGATGTGACCTATCATATGATTTGGATATAAATGAGTGATAAAAGTCTGGTCTGTTAACTTAATTAAATTTAGACAAACCGGGCCAATATGAGGCAATCATAAAAACAATGTTAGACCCTAGTTTTGTGACATTGACTGATTAAGCATATAATTCAAATATAAATGAGTGATAAAAGTCCATGTTCCATTAACTTACATTAGAAAAACCAGGCCAATTTGAGGCCACAAGTTGCTCCTCTGTAATATCTGTGGACTATTTTTCTCCTCTCTTAACATGTGTAGCAGCATATAGACACATTGATTACTTTTAGTATCCTCCTATAGTCCTATTTAGCTGGTGAAATAGAATTATAAGGCATAATACATAAACATGCCCTCAAACATGGCTTCAGCTAACAAGTATGTCTTCCAATTTTTGGTGGACAAGTAGACACCTCAACTTGTCTCCATTTTGTCAGTGAACACTCCAACTTACAAAATGATCATTTGGACACCTCTAAAATTTATGTATCACATCACATTTGTGTTTACGTGTTCAACTTTATACAAGTGGAGGTGCCTACTTGTGCACACTCAAGTTGGAAGGCATCCTTGCTAGCTGATGCCAAGTTTGAGGGCCTGCTTAGGTATTATGCCTATAATTTATTGAATCCTGCACCAAAACAGGCAAATGCGGCTGCACCTACTGCTCATTGTGACAATGAATATATTTTTCAAAAAGATTTACAACAACTAAGAATTTCATATTGAAGGATACTATACTTCTGAAAGAACTGTTTAAATGATATATCAGGATATTACTTAGTGCATAAGAGATGTTGCCATATCAGGACATTCAGTGCATGATTGGTGTACTCACAAGTTTTTTGCATCAGAAATCGCTTTAATCGGTGATAGACTCATAGAATCCAGGCACTAGAATTGGATTAATAGCCTGAACAAAAGAGCTTTAGAATTTAATTGAAATTTCTACAGAGAAATGGTTAATTTTTCTATTAATGAATGATAACAAGACAAGAATAAATGAGACTGACACGTGCAAACAAAATAAAGCTTAGCACCAACTCCACTAAAAAACTATTGCATAGGGGTATAATGAGAGAAAGAATATGAAAGAACCATAGAGGACAAAAAACAAACAAAACTATTTTAAGTTGAACAACTTATACATCATCTGACTTATCTTAAAATTGCAGATTTTTATGATTGTTTTGTTTAGAGCAAAATGCAATTACTAGCATCTCTTATGCTTTTTCCACTTGCTGAGTAAACTGATCATTGAATAAGCAGCTCCATTAGGAGATTTCGAGACATAACAAATATGAAGAAGGCCCAATACTGAACCAATCATTTATGGAATCGTTCCAGATTCCTGCAGTCTTGATTGCATACAAGAAAAATACTGAAAGATCTCATGGACTTGAATTCCCGCGCATATACGCCTTCAATGCACAATAATATACCGACTGAAAGAGTCCTTGGGTAAGCTTATATGTAAAATCAGTTTCGCCACTTAAAATTATTATTAGCGAATATTACCATATATTCGCTATTTATTTTATAATTAATAATATTATATAATTATGGTAAATATAAAATCCTTATTAAATTATGATTCAACATTGTACATACTATATATATTTGTATTAATGAAAAATACTCTCCAAGGAGATTAATACAATCTTACATGGTATCAAGAGTCAAACCCTAAAACACTTAATTCTTTTTCTGTCTACATTGCCCCCCCCTCCCTCCCTCGGCCGGCGACCCCATCTATGAAACCGAACATTTTTTTCCTTCTTTTTCATTTTGTGACTTCCATGTCTACTCTCACCTCTCCCAAGGCTTCCGCCTCCTCCACATTCGTCATAGACAAACCCCCCGCTCCCTCCTCCACCCCTTTCCATCCGGTGTTTGTCGTCACGAATACCATAGACTTCATCCCCTTAGTTCTTGATCAAGAAGATGATCAATATTCATCGTGGGTTGAACTCTTTCGCATTCATTCATGTGCTTACCATGCTTGATCATATTGACGACTCTTTCCCTCGCCCTATTGACGTTGAGGAAACGACGTGGCGTCGTCTTGACGCCATTGTCAAACAATGAATTTATGGCACCATCTCTAAGGACCTGCTTCATACGATAATGAAAATCGGTGCCTCGGCTCATGAGTTATGGATACGTTTAGAGGAGATATTTCAGGATAACAAGCATACACGTGTCGTGTACTTGGAGAAACAGTTCAATAATACACGTCTCGAGAATTTTGTCAACATGTCTGAGTATTGTAAACAATTGAAACTAGTTGCGGACCAATTATCCAATGTGGGGACACCAATTTATGAAACAAATATAATCCTACAACTAGTTTCTGGCTTACCAAAGGGCGAATGCAATACATTAGCGACTATGATTCAATAAGCCGACCCACTACCGAGCTTCAACATGGCCCATTCATAATTACTTTTGGAGGAAACCCGGCGTACCAAAAAGGACGAACACAATCAAAAGGCATTAGCAGTTGAAAATTCGATGACGACTGCTGCCACCAATGCTCAGCCTCCACCGCTGGACAACCAACAACCGCGGGGCAGCTGCGGTGGTGGCAGAGGCGACAAAGGCCGCGACAATGGAAAAGGTGACAGAGGCCGCAGACGAGGTGGCTGAGCAGGCCAGCAGCAGTAGCCCAACCATCCTGCCCAATGGACCAACCCAAGCCAGTGGCCCAACCAATTCAATTGGGCCTCGTCTTCATTCCTATTCCAGAACACAGCGACCCAATATCACGGCCCCTGGCAGTCAGGTATTCTGGGCTTTGGACCAGGCCCAAAACTAATGAGCAACCAGCCCCAGCTGGCCCACTTGATGCAGGCACAGCAGCAACAGAATTTACAGGGCTTGGCCCCTACTGATTTGGGCCAAGCCTTCAGCTCTTTAAATTTTTGCAGCCCGATGAAAATTGGTACATGGATACGGAAGCCACTTCTCATTCCACCCGCTCTTCATGTAATCTCTCTAAACTGTTTCATTTAAAGTATCCTCAATTTATTACGGTTGGCAATGGTCATCGCATTTTGATTCATGGTTATGGTACCACCTACACTCAACCACCTTTCTCCATAAATAATGTCCTTTATGCCCCCAACATCATTAAAAACTTAATATATGTTGGAAATTTACTCGTAATACTTCAATTTCTGTTGAGTTTGACCCCTTTGGTTTTACTGTGAAGGATCTACTTACGGGGACACCTCTTACGAGATGAAATAGTGTGGGGGACCTCTATCCTTTCTCATCCACTTCCCTTTCCAGATCCCGCTCACATACCTCCATTGCTGCTATCTCTCCATCGACTTGGCACAATAGACTTGGACACCCAGGCGCTCATGTTTTTAATTTTCTTATAAGAAATAATTTTTTTCGATGTAATAATGAAAAACTTGCCCAACACTATTTTGCTTGCCCTTTAGACAAACATGTTCACCTTCTGTTTCAGTCATCTTTAAGTGTTATATTTTCTCCATTTGACATTATTCATGCAGATTTATGGAGTTCTCTCATTACTAGCTCACTGGTCATAAATATTATCTCATTTTATTAAATGATTTTTCTCACTTTATTTGTGTTTACCCACTTAAATTCAAGTCTGACGTTTTTGCCAAGTTTCTTGATTTTCGTATTTATATCAAAACACAATTCAAAAAAGCCATAAAATCATTCCAATGTGATAATGGTCGTGAATTTAACAATTCCACGTTTCACAAATTTTGCACAACTAATGGCATTGTTTTTCATTTCTCGTGTCCCCACACCTCCCCCCAAAATGGTAAAGCTGAACGAACATCCGCATTATCAATAACATGGTTCGTACAATCCTTTTTCATGCCTCTCCCCCTTTCATTTTGAGTATATGCAGTCAAAATGGTAGAATACATTCTTAATATTTTACCTACCAGTACTCTTCATAATAAGACCCCCACCAAAATTCTAGACCGACGGATCCCCTTCTATGATTACCTTCGGATTTTCGGTTATCTATGCTACCCAAATCTTGCCTCCACGACCCTCATAAATTAGCACATCGTACTACTCCATGTGTCTTCATAGGATTCCCGTCTAATCATAGGGGCTATTTTTGCTATGACGTGTCTACACGTAAAATCCTCATCTCTCGTCACGTCACGTTTGATGAAACAATCTTCCCATTTGCAAACATCCAAAAATTATGGAACACGGATTACACCTTTCTAGACGAGTTTGACACATCCCCCTTTTCCACCAAACCCTCTGTCATACAACCACTGTTCTGGCGGTGGTCGACATCGCCACTACTATACTTGTCCAGTCACCACCAGGCCATGACACTACCGACACCATCCCATCAACGAACCCCTCACTATCGCTGTTTCGATTTGGCTCTGTTCTCCTACCCAATTATCACCGGTGTCACGTCATCCGCGCCAACCAACAAACCACTAGTCACCGTCTTTATCTACCCACCAGTCACCGGAATTCAATCAACCCCGTTAGCCAAATACCTACCAATCACTGTCTTCCTATACCCGCCCAACCATCGAACACCTAACCCCGTCGACCTCTGCCACCCAATCGACCCAGCAACCCAACCTAACAGAACCCACCCACTAGTCACCGGAACCTACCCCAACCCCCCCTCTCAACATCCCATCGTTTCAACCAACCCATCATCAATCGATCACCTTGCCACATCACCCAATGCCCAGCCATCGACCCCTGCCACTGCCCAACCAGTCCATATCCCTACCCATAAAATAGAAACGTGTGCTTAGCATAGGATTTTCAAACCTAAAGTACACTTTAATCTATCCACCCAAACTATATCCATTATTCCCCAAAATCCAAAATTAGCCAAACTTGACCCGAATTGGAATGCGGTCATGCGTGAGGAATCTAATGCTTTAACAAAATAGCACACGTGGGATCTGGTTCCGAGGTTGGATGGGGCTAATGTGATTAGATGTATGTGGCTATTTTATCATAAATTCAGATACATTGGAGATCTTGAGCGCCATAAGGCGAGACTTATGACTAATGGTACCGGTCATCATGGGGGTATTGCTTGTGGTGAGACATTTAGTCCGGTGGTTAAACCGGCCACTATTCGCACAGTATAGCTATGGGTAAGAACTAGCTGATTCATCAGCTTGATGTAAAGAATGCATTTTTGAATGGGGATCTGAAGGAAACAAATTATATGCACCAACCGCCAGGTTTTGTCCATCCAGAGGCTCCTCATTATGTTTGTCGTCTTCGTAAGTCACTGTATAGTTTGAAACAGGCCCCAGGTCGTGGTATGAGTGCTTTGCTACTTACATTATGCAGACCGGGTTCGTATGCAGCAAGTGTGATCATTATCTCTTTATATTTCATCGAGGTAGTAACATTGCATACTTGTTATTATATGTGGATGATATTGTTCTCACTGCCTCTTCTGATGTGTTGAAAAATGAGATAATTGCTCTACTTAAATCTAAATTTGCTATAACTGAATTGGGGAAGTTGAGTTACTTCTTGGGGACATCAGTGACTAGATCTGCAGATACTATGTTCCTGTGTCAGTGTAAGTATGCAGAGGAAATTGTGTACATAGCTAAATAGCGAACTGCAAGATCATGCCTACTATGGTTGACTCGAAGTTGAAACTCAGTGCTAGTGATGGTGATCCAGTGTCCGATCCCACTCTTTATAAGAGCCTTGCAGGTGCACTTCAGTATCTTACTTTCACCAGACATGTATTCCTTATGTTGTTCAGCAGATGTGTTTATTTATGCATGCCCTCACATTTTACAGCCCTTAAACGTATCATTCAATACGTTAAGGGCACTCTTGATTATGGATTGCATCTCTACCCCTCTGCACCAACCATGTTGATATCATATACGGATACCAATTAGGCAGGCTATCCGGACACGTGACGCTCCACCTCCGGCTACTGTGTGTTCTTATGAGATAATCTCATTTCATGGTCTACCAAGAGGCAAGTCACTCTATCGCGATCAAGTGCAGAAGCAGAGTATAGAGGCATTGCAAACGTTGTTGCTGAGATCTGTTGGTTCTGAAATCTTATCTTGGAGCTTCATTGTCCCTTGCGTAAGGCGTCTATGTTGTACTGTGATAATATATCCGTGATCTACTTATCTCATAACCCGGTTCAGCATAAGAGAACCAAGCACATTGAGATGGATATACATTTTATTCATGAGAAGGTTGCTATGGGTCATATTAAGGTGTTACATGTGCCTTTTTCATATCAGTATGTGAATATCTTCACTAAAGGACTTCCTATATATCTATTCCTCGACTTCAGATCCAGACTCAGCGTCCGGCCTCCTCCCGCTCCGTCTGAGGGGGTGTATTAGCGAATATTACCATATATTTTGTAATTAATAGTAGTGTATAATTATGATAAATATAAGATCCTTATTTAATTAGGATTCAACATTGTACACACTATATATATTTGTATTAATGAGAAATACTCCCGAAGGGAGATTAATACAATCTTATAATTATTGCTCATTATTTGATGTTTGTTAACTACTTTCAATCAGTTAAGTACGTCAAATAACAAATGGAATATGGTACTATAAACTTCAAGAAGTGGAAGTTGCTTGTAGAATAGTGTAAATCTCCTTAATGGAGTTCTCTTATTAATGTCATATATATATAGTATACAATTGTAGTCCTAATAGAATTAGGATCTCTATTTTACATTAATTACACTAAATATTAATTACATAATATATTGTGAATATATATGGAATATATTCACTATCACACCCCCTCAATCGGAGCGGGAGGAGGCCGGACGCTGAGACTGAATCTGAAGTCAGGGAACAGTTGCCGAGGAAGCCCCTTTGTGAAAATATATGCGTACTGATACGAAGAAGGCACATGCAATACCCTAACGTGACTCATTGCAACCTTCTTACGAACAAAGTGAATATCCATCTCATTATGCTTGGTTTGATGATGCTGAACCGGGTTATGAGACAAGTAGACAACAAATATGTTATCATAGTAAACCAAAAACGCCTTACGTATAGGACAATGAAGCTCAAGAATGAGATTTCGAAGCCAACATAGCTCGACAACAACATTTGTAACACCTCAATATTCTGCTTCTACACTCGAACGGAAAAGTGTGGCTTGCCGCTTAGCAGACTATGATATGATATTATCCCCCCAAAACACATAATAGCCGGACGTAGATCGATGGGTGTCCGGATAGCCTGCTCAATCTGTGTCTGTGTATGAGAGCAATCTTATCAGTGTTGAGGTATATAAATGAAGTCCATAGTCAAGAGTGTCCTTAACGTACCAGATGATACGCTTAAGAGTTGTAAAGTGAGGCTCCCTAGAAGTGTGCATGAACAAGCACACCTACTGAACCACATATGTAATATCTGGTCGAGTGAAGGTGCGATACAGAAGAGCACATGCGAGACTCCTATAAAGAGAGGGATCACAGACCGGATCCCCATCATCTACACTGAGTTTGGACTTGGAGTTGATGGGAGTGGGCATGATCTTACAATTTGTCATTTTAGCCCTATAGACGATCTCCTCTGCATACTTACGCTGACACAAGAACATGGCATGTGCGGATCTGGTCACTCATATCCCCAAAAAATAACTCAAATTATCCAAGTCAGTCATAGCAAATTCGAACTTGAGTAGAGCAATGATATCGTGCTTCAGACCATCTGAAGAAGCTGTTAGTACAATATCATCCACATATAACAGAAGGTAAGTTGTGTCAGTACCTCAAAGAAAAATGAACAATGAATGATCACTCTTGCTACACACGAAATCGATATGTATGTTGTAAGTGGAAAACCACTCATACCAAGCCCCAGGGGCTTGTTTCAGCCTATATAGCGACTTATGAAGATGAAAAACATGATGAGGAGCCTCCGGATGCACAAAACCTGGCGGTTGATGCATAGAGACGGTTTCTTTCAAATCCCCATGTAAGAAAACATTCTTTACATCAAGTTGGTGAATATTCCAATTCTTCCCCATAACGATGCTCAACACCATGCGGATGGTGGCTGGCTTAACCACTGGACTGAAAGTCTCACCACAATCAACACCCTCATGTTGCCCTGTGCCATTTGCCACATGTTTGGCCTTGTGATGTTCAAAGGCACTATTATCTCTGAACTTATAATGAAATAACTACATACAACAGATTACATTCACCGCTCAGGTCGCGAAACAAGATCCCAAGTGCGTTGTGAAGTAAGCGCATTAAACTCCTCTCGCATGACCATATTCTAATTTGGGTAAAGTTTGGCTAAGGTTGGGTTTTTAGGTAGTGGGGAGATGGTTTGAGTGGACAATCTAAAATGGACTTTTGGTTTGAAAATCCCGTGTTATGCACGGGTTTCCATATGGTGGGTTAGGGGCTAAATCGAGTGTATTGGGGTGGTAGGTGGGGACCGCGGGTTGGGCTGGAAGTTTGCAGGATTGGGCCGTGAGGTAGTGGGATGGTTAGTAGCGTCACTGATTTGGGCGAAGGTACTGAGCCATGGGTTATTAGGCTGGTTAGTGGGATTGGGCCACGGGGTATTGGGCTGGCCATTGGTTTCATTGGGCTGGGCAGCGTTGTAAGGTGGCTGGGCAGTGGGTAAATTGGGCTGGGCAGTGTTGATGGGTGACGTGGCAGTGGGTCCCGTGGATGGGGCAGTGGGTGACGGGTTGGTATTTGGCCTATATAGTGTATTTTAAAGTAGAGGTGAGATTTCTGAGTCATCAAGGAAACCGTAATCAGTGACTCAAAATTTTTGGATGTTGTCAAACGGGAAAACATACTCAACAAATGTGACATGGGGTGAGACTAAGGTTTTTTCTGGGGATAACTCATAGCACAAGTACCCCATATGGTTAGACGAAAAATCTAGGAAGATGCATGGAGTAGAGTGAGGCTCTAATTTGTGAGGGACCATGGAGGCCAAATTTGGGTAACAAAGACAACCAAAAATTCAAAAGTGATCATAGAAAGGGATCTGACGGAAGAGAATTTTGGTGGGTGTCCTATTTTGGATCGTACGGGTAGGTAAGATGTTAAGAATGTGTTCTACCATTTTTAATACATATACCCAAAAGGTAAGGGGAGAGACGCATGAAAAAGAAGGGTAATGGTGCGGAGAATTCTTTCGACTTTACCATTTTAAGGGGAAGTATGGGGGTAGGAGAAATGAAAAAGCATGTCATTAGCCGCACAAAAATTATGAAATAGAGAGTTATTGAACTCACGACTATTATAACATTGAAACATTTTGATATCTTTTTCAAATTGCGTTTTAACCAATGTACTAAATTCAAGAAATTTGGAGTAAACTTGAGACTTAAGTTTAAGCTGATATGCCCAAAGAAAGTGAGAGAAGTCATCCAAAAATACCAAATAATATTTATGACCTAGGTTGCTAGTTATAGGAGATGTCCATAAATCCGCATGAATAATATTAAAGAGAGAGAAAGTAATACTCAAAGAGGACGTAAATGGAAGTCTAACATGTTTCCCTAGATGACAAGAGGAGAAACTATGGGAAAGCTTCCTTTTATTACATTGGATTAAATTGTGATTTCTAAGGGAATAAATAATATGTGCTCCCGGATGACCAAGTCTACTATATCACGTTGATGGAGATATTGCAGCTAAAGCGGTGGGTGGAGTGACATGGGCAGTGGATGTGGATAGAAAAGGATAGAGATCCCCCACACTATTGCATCTCGTAAGAATTCTCCCCATACGTAGGTCCTTCACAGAAAAACCAAACGGGTCAAAATCAATGGATACGAAATAATCAGTGGCAAATTTTCTAACAGAGATCAGGTTCTTGATAATGTTAGGAGCATATAAGACGTTTTTAAGGGAGAAGTGGAGATGCGGCGGTGGAGTTAGTGTGTGGACAACCCCTTGACTTGGAATGCAATGACAATTTTCGACCATAATAGATTGAGGAGTATTCAAATTGCGCAGTTGAGTAAGATTGCCAGAATTGTCGGTGAGGTGAGACGTGGCGCCCGTATCCATATACCACGCACCATCGGGCTGCGGAATTTTTAAAGAACCGAAAGCACGGCCCAAATCCATTGGATTGAAGCTGAACGACTGCTGCTGGGCCGCTGTGTAGTGGGCAAGGTGGTTAGATAGATTATCGGTGGTGCTGGACCGATGTATAATGTGCCTCGGTAGTGCCCAATGTTGTTGTTGGGCCTAGCCTGGAAATGGGCTGGTCGACAGTGCCCACTGTGGCTGGGCTGCTGTACAGTGGGCCTCGACAGTGCCCACTATTCCTATTGGACATGGCCTATGAAAGAGGCTGGTCGATGGGGCCCAGTGTTCGAAATGTTGCCAAGGACGTCGCTGGCCCACTATTTCAGGTACTAGGCTTGCGACTGATAATTTTTATGTCGGATGTTGAGGAAGAGGAAGAGGGGGAAGCTATGTGGGTCGTGGGTGACGCCATGAGTGCTGCCGAAAAATTGGTGGAATGATATAGGATTTGGGGCAGTCGTATATCAACAGTATACAACCATTTTCGAGTGATAAGGGGTTCGAGTGTTGTGTATATCACCTGTGTATCGGATGTATACGGACGAGATAGGTAGAAAAGATGTCTGATTTGGCTGTATATCACTAAATATCACCGGTATACCGGATGTATACGAGTAAAATATGTAAAGAAGAGGTCTGATTGTGGCTGTATACGGCGAGATATCACATGTATACCAGATGTATATGGCGAGATATCTAAAGAGGAGGGCCGATTTGGTTGTATATAAGTAGATATTACTTGTATATCAGGTGTATACAGGTTAATAGAGGTAAGGAAGAGGGCTAATTTGGATGTATATCAGCGAGAAGCATATGTATACCGGTGGTATACGACAGTTTAACTGCGACAGAAGGGGGAGGAAATTTAGGGTATGGCGGCCAAAAATAGGGTTTAGGATAGGGAGAGATTTTTGGCTCTTGAAACTATGTAGAATAGTGTAAATCTCCTTGATGGAGTTCTCTTATTAATGTTATATATATTTAATATACAATTGTAGTCCTAATAGAATTAGGATCTCTATTTTACTTTAATTACACTAAATATTAATTATAGAATAAATTGTGAATATATATGGATATATTCACCGTAATTGCTAACTTGGGCTGCTTTAAGCCAGTTATGACTATCCTCTATCCCAATCATGTATCAGGGATCCCAAGTTACAATAAAAACTTGGAAAAAATATGAAGTGAACTTATCTAGGAGTAATAGACTGGGGCTCCAAATTGGTAAGCAAACAGACATGACAACTTTGTAGAAAGAACTCGACTTTGCACTGAGATACTTTCATTTTTCCAACCAGTTGTCAATTGTTCCCTAATAAAAGTAATACTCCCTCCATCTCAATTTATGTGATATAGTTTGACCGGACACGAAATTTAAGAAATAAAGAAAGACTTTCGAATCTTATGTTCTAAAACAAACTAAAGATATTTGTGTGGTTATAAATCATTCCGTTAAGCGTAAAAAATAAGTTTAAAGTTAAATTGTTGTCAAATAAGAAAATATGTTATTCATTTTAGAATTGACTGAAAAGAAAAATGTGTCATATAAATTGGGACAGAGGGAGTATAAAACTGAAGCATAAAAGATGAAGAAGTTCTGATCGCTAAAGGCTAAAGGCTAAAGGCTAAAAGGCATCATTATTGTAGTGGACAAAATCTGGACTTGGCCAGGCCACTGATGTATAGCATCACACCAAGAGGCAGATCAAGAATTTGAACATTATGAACATTATGAGTTCGAGTTTTGGATTGTACTATATCTCATTTGATTTGCTGGGTTCGAAATGTATCACATATTTGTATTTATTTCGTGAATTTTTTAACACATATACAAGGTCCGAGCCAAAGATACCTACACCCGCCCCTAATTACACCCCCTTCATACAACGCTTGATCACTGACACGCCAAGTCTTTGATACGTCTTCTGAGACCCTCTCAAGAGTCAAGACCAAGGCAACCTTCAGCGTACATGACACGAGATCCGCAGCGGACCCATAAAATCCAGGGACACGACTCTGCCTAATTTTCATCCACTTTTTCGGGTTAAACCAGGCCTTTAGACACGTCAATCCGCTGTAAAAAGATACAACAACCCACTTCAATGATCAATTCAAGCTGCACAAGAACTGCACTTATTCAGAATTACTCTAACTGTGCTCTGATTATTCTGTCTCTACTGTTAAGCCTATATTTTTGCTAGCTTGGCTCTTTTTCTCTCTTGTATTGCTGTTTCAACGCACCACTGTAATTCCCCATGCTCGGCGATGCACCACTGTATAAGAACTCTAGACTGCATTCTCTCTGTATCATTATTTCATTTAGCGTGCGCTCACACACTGTGAATGCATATGCATCTAACCAGTCTGATTTTAGCACTCACAGTTATAATGCAAGTATTCTTACCAGGTGTTTGGATATAGATTATGCTGAAATCTGAAGGAAAAAAAGTTGTTGAAGTTGAAAAATGGTAGTATTTGAAAGTTGAAATGTAAGTTTTGTGAATGAAAGAAGATATTCACTTGAAAAATTGGTCAAAATCACTTTAAAAACTATCTTCAAAAACTAACGAAAAAATCACTATGACCAAACAATGTTTTGAAAAAAATAAGTAAAAAAGGGAAAACTTTTTAATGTCCAATGACTCCTTATTAACTTCTTTTTGAACTTAACTCAACATTATTAATCTTCAATAAGCCTCTTTATTCTTACAGATTTTGAGAAGCTTGCTAAGCTGTCATTGCTCTTGATCTGGCCATTGTAGTATGGAAAAGAAACATGCTTAAGCAAGTCTAAGTGTAAGTCTATAAGTGAAGCAAGCGGCCATTAACTAGAGATTCTGGACTAACATGAAAGATAATTAAGTAAATGTGGCTTTCATAAGTAAATTTAGGTTGTTCAACTAAGCAAATGAAACTAAATGGAATTGATAACTCTCTGAATTTTATTTAATTTTTTGTTGTTTTTATTGTCTTAATAGAATATGTCTCAATATTCTTTTTCATTAATTATATATCTCTTATTTTAGGTAGAATTATAATCCTTTTGTAATTAGGATGATTAGTTACCTAGGTTGTATCAAAGTAAATATTCTTGTAACCTTATATATATTATAAATCATTCATTTAATTTTATTAAGGAACATATTCATTTATGGTATCAGTAGCCTAAATCTACAAACCCTACCCTAGCCGCTGATACACCTTCTCGGCCACCACCTTTTTTTCACGTCGGCACCTAACCCACGTCGGAACCCTAGCTGCTAACCTCTCTCGCCCCCCCCCCCACCCTATTTTCTCCACGACGGAACCCTAGTTCTTTCGGCCATTCTCCCTCCCTCTTCCTCCTAAATTTCCTCTTCCATGGTTGACAAAACCAAATTCCATCCGACACTTGCCGTAAACAACATTAAAAACTTCATCCCCGTGACTCTTGAGATAGAAAATGGTCAATACTCCTTGTGGGCAGAGCTTTTTAAGATCCACTGTCGTGTTTACGAAGTTATCGACCACATCATCCCTCCCACGCCGAAGTCCACAGACATACCATCGGCTTCGACTTCTGATGATGAACTCTGGACTCGTTTGGACGCAGCCGTCCTCCAGTGGATGTACGACACGATATCTAATGATCTGTTGCACACCATCACTGAGACTGATGTCACTGTCCGCCAAACATGGGAACGTTTGGACAACATTTTCCACGACAACAAAACTCAACGAGCGTTATATCTTGAAAATCAGTTCAAGGACGTTCACCAGGACGATTTCCCAAACGTGTCTGCCTATTGTCAAGAACTCAAGATGATTGCCGACCAACTCTCCAATGTCGGCGCACCAGTCATTAATCAGCGATTGGTCATGTAACTTATTGCATGTTTGAACGAATTCTATGACGGCGTTACCACCATCCTTCAGCAATGCACGTCATTACCTCCGTTTTATGAGGCCCGTTCGAAACTCATCCTTGAGGAAACCCGGAAAATCAAGCGCAACACCACTCGGGCCAGTATTGTTGATGCCGCCCTCACCACCATCGTCGGGCCCTCCACCGACGGCAGGGCCTCCCGGTCCGGCAACCAAAATCGTCGGCTAGAGGACCCACAACAGTCCGCTTCCTCCCGTAACAACCGCCGGAGCATGCAGTCCGGCAAGGGTTAAGGCGGAAGAAATTCTGGCAACAACAATCAGCAGCTACCACGGTAGTGGCAACAGTCTCCGCCGTGGACTGCCTAGCCGTCGTGGCCCCGTGGGCCCCACCGTCATAGGCCTCCCCTCCTTGCCTGTATATGACATCCTCGTGGACTCCACCTCAAATCGATAGGCCCAACCTGGCATACTTGGCCCATGTCCACAACAAGCCTACACAGCACACCCCCCCGCCATCGTCTTATGCACCCACTGACATTGAAGCAACTATGAGCACAATTTCACACAACACTCCAAATGAAAATTGGTATATGGATATAGGCGCCACATCTCACATGACGAAATCACAAGATACTCTCTCATCTTATTACAATTTGAGTAATTTAAATTGAAATATTATTGTTGGTAGTGGACAAGGCATTCCCATCAGTGGTTATGGTCATTCCTCCCTATCCCCACCACACCCACCACTAATCTTTAAAAATGTCCTTCATGCACCTAAACTCATTAAAGAATCTAATTGTGCGACGTTTCACAACTGACAATTAAGTTTCCCTTGATTTTGATCCTTTTAGTTTTACTGTAAATGATTTTACGACAGGGAGACGAATAATGAGATGTGACAGCACCGGAGATCTCTACCTTATTTCAAACGTTGTCAACAATCCAGCCTCAATTCCCTCAACCTTTGCTGCTCTTTGGTCTTCCTTATGACATTCTAGATTAGGATATCTGGAGACTCTGTTTTACGCTCCCTTAGGAAAAATAATTTTATTAATTGCAACCGTATTTCTAGGACTCCTATATGTGAATCTTGCGTTGTTGGGAAACTTGTCAAATTACCATTTTTGCATCCATAAATTGTACTTTAATGCCTTTCGATATCATACATAGTGATTTGTGGACATCCCCTATTTTGAGTACGGCTGGCCATCGATATTATGTGTTATTTTTGGACGATTATTCCAACTTTTTATGGACATTTCCAATTGAAAATAAATCCCAGGTCTACCTCATTTTTTCTTCATTTAGTGCTTTCATAAAAACATAATTTAAAAAGAGCATTAAATGTTTTCAATGTGACAATGGCAGGGAATTCGAAAATAATCAATTCAAATAGTTTTTCTCCAAAAACGGTCTTACCTTTCCTTTTTCCTGCCCTCACACATCCTCCCAAAATGGTAAAGCAGAATGAAAAATCTGAACCATAAACAACCTCATTCATGCCCTACTTGCTCACGCCTTAATTCCCCATTAATTCTGGTATTACGCACTCTCCATGGCCACATATCTCTTAAACATTATCCTAAACAACTCTCTAGCTCAACGGTCACCCACCCAAGTTTTATTTCATAGGAACCCCTCCTACCAATACTTGCATATTTTTTGTTGTCTTTGTTATCCTCTCCATCCGACCACTCACAAACTCCAACCCCGATTTTCCCCATGTGTGTTTCTGGATTACCCTGTCAATCATCGTGGTTACTCGTGCTTCACGTCATGTCCTATTTGATGAGTCTCAATTGTCATTTGCCTCTCTACACTCGCCACCTCGACATTCCTACAACTTCCTAGATGATGGCCTAAACCCTCTTCGAATTCACCATTTACATAGTCTGTCGTCCCAGACCCCGGCACCACCTCTGCCAGTCCGGGACTAGTTGCCCACCCTGTTTTGCCGATGGTGGCCCGGAACTGTCCTCATCAGGGTGATTCCGCAGCTACCTCTCAGCAAATCGAGGTTCGGCCAGCCAGTACCATCACCCCTGCCCCTTTCTCTTCTTTCTGGCAGTCCCACGAAAACCCCCCCTCTCATCCCGTATCCCGAGATACACTCTCGGACCATAGAAACCCGTGCCATGCACGGAATCTATAAACCTAAACGACTGTTTAACCTTTTCATTTCAGTTGTCCCTCATAACCCGAAGGATGCCTTGTCCGACCCTAATTGGAAAGCCGCAATGATTGACGAATATAATGCACTTATTGATAATAAGATGTGGGACCTAGTACCCCGTCCACCTGATGCTAACATTATTCATTCTATGTAGATTTTTAGACATAAAAAGAAATATGATGGTTCTTTTGAGAGGCACAATGCTCATCTTATAGGTGATGGCAGGTCTCAATAGGTGGTAGTGGACTGTGATGAAACGTTGAGCCCGGTCGTAAAACCCGTAGCCATCTAGACCATCCTCAATATTGCCATATCCAAGTCTTGGTCCATTCATCAACTTGATGTCTAGAATGCATTCTTATATGTGGATCTTCATGAAACGGTATATATGCATCAGCCTATGGGTTTTAGGAATCCTATTCATCCGGATTATATGTGTCTGTTGCAGAAATTGCTCTATGGACTGAAACAGGCTCCTCGAGCATGGTACCAGCGGTTCACCAATTATGTCTTCTCTATCGGTTTTTCACACAGCATATCCGATCATTACTTGTTCATCTACAACAAGGGTACAGACATGACTTACCTATTATTAAATATTGGTGACATCATCCTCACCACATCATCTGATGCTCTCCGCCAGTCCATTATGTCTCTTTTTTCCTCTGAGTTTGCTATGAAAGATTTGGACCCCCCAAATTATTTCTTGGGCATCTCTGTCACTCGACATTCTGGTGGCCTATTTCTATGTCAAAAGAAGTACACTGAAGAGATCATTGACCGCATGACATCTTGTAAACCATCCCACACGCCTATAGACACCAATTCTAAGCTCAACGTTGATTTCGACCTTTCATATTCAGACCCGACTCATTATCGTAGCCTGGCTGGGGCCCTGCAGTATCTTACATTCACGAGATCAGACATATCTTATGTCGTGCAACAAATCTGCTTTTACATGCACAGTCCTACGGAAGCACACATGCATGCCCTCAAACGTATTTTACGATACGTCCAAGGTACACTTCACTTCGGATTACATCTATACAGGTCTTCGCTCACTGGTCTCACTACTTATTTTGATGCTGACTGGGGTGGATATCGCAACACCCGACGCTCCATGTCTGGTTATTGCGTTTTCCTCAGAGATAACCTATTGTCTTGGTCTTCCAAAAGGCAACCTACACTATCCTGATCTAGTGCAGAAGCAGAATACAGAGGTGTTGCCAACGTCGTCTCTGAGTCTTGTTGGATCTGTAACCTTCTACTTGAGATTCACTGCCCGATTCAAAAGGCAACAATGGTCTACTGTGATAATATTAGTGCGATATATCTTTCCGGCAATCCCGTCCAACATCAGCGCACTAAACATATTGAGATGGACATTCATTCCGTTCGCGAAAAAAGTGCCTCGTGGTCAAGTTCGTGTCCTTCATGTTCCTTCCAGATATCATATTGCCGACATCTTCACCAAAGGACTTCCACACATACTATTTGATGATTTTCGAGTCAGTCTCAGTGTTCGAGAACCTCCCGCTTCGACTGCGGGGTGTAATAGAATATTTCTCAATATTCTTTTTCATTAATTGTATTAATTGTATATCTCCTATTTTAGATAGAATTATAATCCTTTTGTAAATATGATAATTAGTTACCTAGTTTGTATTAAAGTAAATATTCTTGTAACCTTATATATATTGTAAATCATTCATCAATAAAATCAAGAAACATATTCCTTAGTCCGGATATTCAGGAGTTAAGACCATTCCAGAAGCCCCTTCACAACCTTCAGGATTCGTTTTGACTTTTGTGATCTAAAATGTAGGAAGATGCTTCATTGCAAAGAACTGGTATGAACTCCAAAGCGATTAGGCAAAAACAGGACTTTGTTGCCGCGTTGAAGAATTAGAATAAAACTTTTTTCCCCTTGGGGAAATACTGCTACTAACAGCTCGTCAACAGCACACGAGTTTTGTCTTGAAGAAATTACATGTTTTTCCCTTAAATGGGATTGTCTTTAGTTTTTGCCCTTTAGCAATGGCTGGTCTTTAGTTTTTTCCCTTTAGCAATCAAACTTATGCCTAGTGGGGAATAAGTTCTTTAAGAATGCGGAGCATAACTTGTAGGATATTATGATGTGAAAATATAAACTTATGCCCCACAAAAAAATTGTTTGTTATGAAGGGAAAAAATGAATCCCAACACAAAATAGGGACATAAGTGCCAATGACCCTTTGGTCTTGTGTTCTGTAAACTTAGCCTTTTCCTCCAGCAGTACGTACCTCGAATTTTGTGCTTCTGTGAAGTCATTGGCCCTTTATGGTGCAAGTCCATTTTTTGAGCATCTATAAGATTAGTCTGATAAAACTTTAGTGGCTAATTACTACAGTAGTAAAATAGCTAAAATTTAGATGTTCTCAAATGGTTTCTGGTTTCTTGTTTTGGTTCACATATAAGTTTTAATTTCAGCATTCGCATGTTTCAAGTCACATAGGACATTGTCTCATCAACAAGAAGCTTTACACTTGAGACCATCGTCCATTAACTAACACAACTTGTAAGTCTCACAAACGAGCACATAAATACTACAAGCAGTTTACAACTTGATTGGGCTGAATGTTGCAACTAGTGACACTTTTTTTTCTGCAAAGATGCTTGACGCCTATAGAACCTCACTGTTTGAGATGAGGAAAACAAGCATAGAGATCAGATTTTGGATGTTTTGCTTCAGCATGTTCCTTACACTTCACCTCTGATGTGGGACGGGACGGGATCTCTTCCCGTCCCACCTATCCCGGCCGCCGGAACCCGAGTCCTTCCCCTCCCCTCCGTCCCGCCGAGACCTGCCCTAATCCACACCCGCTCCACCACCCAAGTGGATATCCGCATGTATCCGCTAACCATATTTTGTAATCAATTCATTTGTCATTTTGTCAACCTGCCAATACATGAGAATCATCTACTACTACTATACTATACCAATTTAGCAAATTGGCAACAATGCCATCATACTTCTCAATTAGTGATCAAACCCAACACAAAATAGTCTTATAAATTAAATTAGTACATTATATAAACATGACAAACTACATAAAAAGGTCTCCATAAATACTTAAAGCAATACAAAAATCTCAATCGATACACACAACATTTGCTCCCGTATCCATTCTTGTATCATATTAATCCTCAAGATCACATTTTTCCATCTCCTTGATATCACCACCAGCTGCATAATGTATACTCAAAGTAATTAGAGTCTAACTTCAATTTAATACAACATAAATAATTTAATCAAATTAATGTTACATTTAATATCAGTCCAAATCCAGTTTTGAGCACACATCATCCCTCTATCGTATCCGGAAGAAGTCGACTACGATAAGGATCAAGTACACATCCACTAGTGCTAAATGCGGATTCCGATGGGACGGTAGAAACTAAAATTCTCAATATATCCCTTGCTATTTGTTGGAGAACGAGATAATTATTTCCGTTTGTTTTCCACCAATTAAGAATATCGAAATCATTCACAAGTGGTACAGTTTCAGCCTCCAAGTACTTCTCCAAATCAGATTTTAGTCAAACTTTACTATTGTCTTGTGACACAAATTGTGCAAACTCTTGCATGTACCCCATTCCCATACTACTTGTAATATCAGTTGAAGACGCGTGGCTACTACTACCTCGATTATTACCATTTTTGTACCCATACTCATCCACCAATTCGTTTGTAAAATCATAAATCCTTTTTACCTCAACATCAACATCACACGCATCATAAATTTTAGCAAAGTAAAACCGAATGAGAGAGGGAGAAGAGACGGCATAGACCAATGAAGTGGCGGCGTGAACGATGATGGCGATGGTGGACTGGCGTTTGAGGGAGAGACGACAGAGACCAGTGAAGTGGAAGGTGAGAGGGAGAGAGAGTCAGGGTCTCAGGGAGGGTTTTGCCTCAAAATTCATTATTATTGGACTTATGGACTGCTAAAATTATGCGTGCCAAATTATTTACGCTTTAGATAAATATAAAGTTGTACAAATAAAATTATAGTTGACGGGTATAAGGCGGGCTATTGGATGCGGGGCAGATGGGCATGGGGCGGGTATAACTGCAAATCCACTACCTACCCATACCCGTCTACTATCCGCCAAAGTTATACCCATACCCGTCCCAACTACGGCGAGTGCGATACGAAATACGCAAAATTGTACCCACCTGCCATTTCTAATCCTAGTCGAGTGGGAAGGGAGTGTGTTGCTCATTCAGTCTAACAATATGGATATCACCTACTATCAACTTTACTAATCCTTTCATCCAATTAATATGACACTCTACAAATGGTTGATACAATTCGATTTATATACAACTACCCAAATTTTCTATTTATATACAATTCAAATTCATTGAATTCCTTATATTTTCAATAATTGCGTGATATTTTTCCAATCAAAACTTAAATTTGCAACCATACTCTAATATTTTATTTCACAAGCAATAAGACATATCAGTCAAATCAACGCATTAAATTTTGTATTCGAGTCAAATTTCTCATAAACTGGCACACATGAGTAATATTAAGCTGAGTTACACATTTGTTACATCCGGTGGACGAGCGGCAAAGTGTGCAAAATTAAATATATACTCATAATAACTAATTTAACCTGGGCGAAGGGTGTGCACCTGACCACCGTTTGCCTAAGATGGCTCCGCCCAGGGTTACATCAATAATTGTGTATTACTCATGGCCTTTTTGTTCGTATCGAGCTGACTTTCTGCGTATATGGAACAATTTAACCAGTTAATATAAAAGATAGCTAAATTAAACGGTTAAGTGTCTAAAACAATAGAAAAATACTAAACGCCCTACAGGCTATGTTATCTCCCGAAACTGCAATGAAATCGGACTAATTCAAGGCTAAAATAGGACTTCATTTACCAATAGTTCATAAGTAATACCTGAGATCTGGAATTAAAGAGGAATAGATGGAAAGAGAGAAAGAATATTAACGTTTAGCACCCTTGAGCTTCTCGGCATTCCTCTCACGAGCCATCTTGGCTTTCTGACCGTTGCCTCCACCCATGATTTCGGTCGGAAAGAGAAAACCCGTGGCGGGGAATGGTAGAAACGGAAATATATTTGATAGAAAAAGATTTCCGACACCAAATCAAATACTACTACGAAATTGAGTCTATATTTTCAAATCTAACCCTCCGTATTCCTAACGTGATTTATTTTTTGGGTACGCACAAGGTAATCTTATTTTTATTTAATAATCCATAAATTACATAAAAGAAATAACTCTCATTAGATAAATCTAGTGTGATGAGCTCGACTTAGAAAGCATAATTCCACTATCGTAGGCATAGAATTTCAAACCTGAGACGTCTACTCAATTTATTTTATATTTAATTTAAAATAATTTAAAAAAAATAATTTCTTAATTTTTTATTATGATTTTCATATTTTGATGTTTAAAATCTAATTAAAAGGGATATTCATGTGTTATCGTTACATGTAAATTAAAGTGAGAAAATAAAAAATAAAAAAGTTATTGTTGGATTTTTAAATGGTTGTGGTTAAAATTTGAGGCTACTTGGTGAAAAAGCAATCACTCGAAATAGTCATATGCGGAACAAATGCAAGTCCAGATTGAAAGATAAGGAAGGCAAGTTAAAGCGGAAAGAAAGCCTTAGCCGGAGCAGTAGCCAGAGAAGCAAGAGCAGCAAGGCAAAAAGTGGTCTCAGGCATTCTGCATGAACTCCAATCTTATCTATGGCCCAGCTGCGCCAGGGAAAAGAATAGAAGAAGCATCTGACTACTTCATGCATGCTCCACTTGGCAAAATTTCGGATGAAATTTCGTGGTTGAAATTTATAGAGACGAAATTCAATTTTGCATAATAATATAAAAGAATATATAAACATCTTTATATATTTTTACACAAGGTTTATATATTATTTATAATAAATATATAATATTATATTCATGTGTATAAATACTGTGCAGAATCTTTTGGCTATGTAAGCTATACTGAAAACCTGGCTAGATGAATGTAATACATTGCATTGGGCTGTTTATTTTCTGAAAATTCCCCCGGGAATGACGCGTGGTATTTGTAAAGTGTCCAGTCTAAAATTTTTATCCCCGCTAAATAAAATATTTTGGTTATAAGATAAAATTTATGATCAACTAAGCAATTCAATGTCTTGAAATATGCACTCCTGCCTTATGGGCAACAAAAGCTTCCCCTCTATTGTCCATGGATCATAAATTCGAACTCTTATCTATACGGTATGACTTGTGGTCAATTAAGCAGGTTGATGTTCATAATTTATGTTCAATATACAATAAACGTTTGGGAAAATTTCAATAATGTACAATCCATAATACAAAATTAAGTGGTCATATTTTTAAATTACGCTCGCATAACCACTTTTATACGGTATACAACAATATACAAATTTATAGACCTACCGACACACTTTATACTGATATACATTATACACACTTCTTCATTGTATTATAATGGAGATCTGGTGGAGAGGATGATGAAGACGATGGAGAGAGTGAAAGGAGGTCGGTTAATGTTCAAAGGAGGTGCAGTAGCCAGCCATAGCAAAACAATCGACAAGAAGAAGAATTAAGTACAAGCATGGGGGTAGTAATTGAGAGCGATATTTGGGAGCCAAATCCAGTATTAATTTATTCATATTCGTATCATGCTGCTTGTCAATCTTTTGTTTGCCAATCAACTCCAACAGCAACAGAATTTCTTCAGTTTTTTTATCATGCCCTTCCTTCTTCCTTCATTACTTCCCAAACAAGTTTCCTTTTCCTATACTCCCTTTCTTCAGGTATGCTTTATTCACCTCTTGGAATTACTTGTTAACCCACTTACTCTAGTCTTATCAATTTTATCACTTAACTAAATCAAATAGCAGCTAAAATTCATATTAATAGAGTACTTTTTTTGTATAACGAGCTTATCAGAAAGAAAGAAAAATGCTAATATAGCTGATAAGTACCACTGCACGCATTACTGCTTACTCAAAAATAAAAGGAATAATTGCAGTTTTTTCTGATGCTGGTACTTGTAATATTTGGCTTAGCATATTTAATTTACGTGTTTCTGAATTTTGATCACTTTTATAGGACATATGTCATAGTTAGACTATTTTTTTTTACAATATTTCTCTCAAATAGGGAGTAACAAATGTAAATTTAACATAGAGATAATAGTCAAAAACACACTTGAACTATCACTTTTCGCAAGTTCACACCCCAACTACCCGTTGTTCCCTTTTCCTACCTGAACTATCGTCATCTGTGTTTTAGGTTGATAGTTCAAGTAGGAAAGCAATTGATAGCTGGCCTAACCAGCTTTGAGGTGCATTTTATACATAGATGGTGATAGTTCAGGTAGGAAAAGAGAACAACTGATAGTTGGGGTGTGAAACTGGCGAAAAAGTGATAGTTCAAGTGTGTTTTTTATCATTAACTCTTTAACATAATACATTGATAATTGAACGGTTTATCACTTAATAATTCGTTAAATTTGTTAATATTCACAGTCAGAAGGATCAAGAGTGCACGTATCAATTAATTGAAGGTTAAAGTGCTTAACTAGAAATGACAGGGACCAAAATCAGAATTTGTCAATATTTGAGGGACCAAAAGTGCCAATTACCCAAATTAAAAAATTAACAAGAAAAAGATGAACTCATTATGTTTTTATATATTATTGAAATTATTTAACTATAGTGGGATTGGCCGCACCCAATGCAGCAGTACTACACCTGCTCTTGATGCAAGCTTAGAGTTTATCTAGTTACAACGTGCTTATAAAGATATATAAGTTACTAGTTATATGACTTAGTGTAAAAGAATGTGTTTTTAAGTTGATTTTGGCACTGTGTATACTGTTATTCTGAATGATTACCACATTAGTGTAAGTCAAATAAGTATTGTGTCCTCAATGCAGTTTAGTCTATATATGTTACAGCTATGATTCAAATCAAACTGTTTTCACAGTGATGGAAGGCTTATGGGCAGTATTTGGAGAGTATGAGATGTTATACAATGGGGTTAGCAGGGAGCAGATGATTGTTTCTTTGTGTCTTGGATATGCAGCTGCTCTCTTTGTTGGTTCCTTTCTAGGAGTGCTCTCCAATTTGATGTAAGACTTCTATTTATGTTTTTGAAGTTGACTTTCTATTCCCCTGATTAAAGGGGAAAAAGAATTGAACTTGCTATTTGCCTAGCCAATATGTCAAAAGGGACATTTAAGTTCTTCTCAAGGTTTCAGATGAAATATCTTTCATTAACCAAAAGATGTACAATACCAGATTTATGCGATATACTTAAAGAAAGGATGTCTATCTTTTTGGGGAACTATAAATCATGTTCTTCTGAACTGTGCCATATAGCATGAATTTGAAGCTCTTTCTTTAGCCAGTATGTGTTTTCAAGTATATGGTGCCGCGCCATGTTTACTATTGTTAAATTGATTGTTGCTATCAAGTTGCGATGGAATTACTATTTAACACATCTTCCGATGCAGTGGCCAGAAAAAAGTCTGCTTGTTATTTTGCTCGCTGCACCTTTTTGTTGCCATATGGAAGAGGGTAACTGGAGATCCAAGTGTTTGGCTTGCTAGCATCTGTCTCTCTCTTGCTTCAACGATCTACTTCTTCAACTTTGAAACATGGATGGTTCTTGAGCATGATAAGGTTTGTCTTAAGAACTTTTTCTTGGTTGTGTGTGTGTGTGTGTGGGGAGGGGGGAAGTTTCATTTGCTCTGCATAAGGGAAGTACAATTGTTTGGGACCTGCTAGTTTGAGCTTTTTGTCCATTTAATTGGTATGAATGGATGGAGTAAAAGAGGAATAAAAGGTTGGAGCCGTATAACTATATTCTTTTCAGAGTAGGTTTCTTTGCCATCAGCAGCAGCTTAAGTGCTTTCAGCTGAACATTTTCCCAGTTCATGTAGACTTTAGACACAGGTGTTCAGATTTTCTCTATGACTTTGGAATTATTTCAGTGGACTAGTCTCATATAGTTAACTAAGATATGGATCATTATTTGCAGCTGGGACAGAGGCAAGATTTGGTGAATGACATGTTTTGGTTAATGACTTTTGCTGAATCTGTGTCTTTCATTGGAAGCCAAGTGCTTGGGAACTGGTTAATTGTTGGTAATGGAAAGAGAAGTTTGCTTTCTCCTTCCGGTGCAGTTTTGGTAATGGCCGTTATTGCTCTGATTCACGTTAGCAAAGGGTAGGAGGATCCAAAATCAACTACTTTTAAGGATTATCGGACTAAATTTCATACATATATATTCAATGGTACAGATTTTCTGATCTTGTTCTTATCTTATTTACCTCTTCAAGACTTTTTCCTGTTGTGCATGCCCACATAGTAATGTGGGCCGAGTAACTAATGGTGGTCGCACAGCAACGAAAAATATGGACTTTTTCCTGCTGTGTTCATGCATTCCATATTGAACTCAATGGGTTCACATTGCCCAAAAATCAAATTGAGATAAGTATGCCCATTGAGTATATTATCCAGGTCCTATATAACCTTTCGTTTTTAATGTTATTTAAAATGAACTGTGCAGAAATCTGAACTGTCCACTTTGAGAAACTAAAAACTATTTTGGATGATCATAATGTAGTATGGCCTGACAGAGTGAATATGTATCTGTATGAGACAAATCATATGAATGATGAATGCAACTTGGTAGTTCTGGAATTCAGATTGGTTATTTTTTTGTTTAAAAACAATATATAAGTATAAATAACCAGGGATGTTTTTCCTGGCAGATAAAAGGATATGGCTTTTATCATGGGCGCAAGCTTCTGTCCACTTCTCCATTTCAGTTCTTTGGATCCTTTGGACTCCAACTATTGTGGTATGAATTTCACTGCCTTTGGATGGATGAAACCAACTTTAACAATTTTCCGTTGACATTTTGGTTTTATCTCATGGAAATGTTTTCTAAGAGGAACACTGGATTCTCTAATCTACCTAAATATGTAACTATGTTTTCCTTCTTTTGGATTGATGTGCTAGTGAAATATTTCAAGAAACTATGCACAACATTACTCCTTTATTCTTTTTATTAGATAAGTGCTACTTCCTCTATCCTTGTTCAGGCGGATATTTAGAGTTCTGGATAATACACCTGGAGAACACAAGTCTGACTTACTTCTAACTTAAGCTTTAACATTAGTTGTTGAAGTTAGTAGCTGAAGTTTATTTTGTGAAAACAACACAATAATTGAAGTTAAAAAGGGCAGCCCGGTGCACTAAGCTCCCGCTATGCGCTGGGTCCGGGGAAGGGGCAGACCACAAGGGTCTATTGTAGACAAGTCTGACTTACCTCTAACTTAAGCTTTAATATTAGTTGTTGAAGTTAGTAGCTGAAGTTTATTTTGTGAAAACAACACAATAATTGAAGTTGTGAAGCTAAAAGAAAACACAATTGTTGATCAGATTTGAATTGTAAGTCAGAATGAAGTGTGTCAAGGAAACCAGCGCATTCTTCTTATTACTTATCGAAGCCATCGTTGAATAGATCGATAAGATTTATGCTTTGTGCCAAGGGTGAGTTGGCTTTGTTGACTTCTTGTGTATGACATAGCTGGATGCGGTCTAGTATATATCCAAGTCTTCGCTCAATATATTTTGTGGATAAGTTATTTTAGGAGCCATTTTTCCTGTAACTTTGAGATTTATAAACAATGTCTTTTCTGGCCAATATCACTCTCTCAAACTTCGGTACATTCCCGACATCACTAGGAATCCTGAAATCAGATATTCAGTCCGTTCTGACTTCAATATCACCATGTTGTTCCTTGTCTGAAAGAATTGATATTTCCTCTACTAAGAGTTTTTTCTGATTGTAGGCAGATGGCAGAGAGGTTCCGTTAGGTTTAATATATCCGTGTTTTCTCGGCGCCAAGATGCTAGGAAGTACTGCATTCCTGTAGTTCTTCAATGGACCTTTATCACTTTGAACAGAAGACTGCTTGGTGTATGCTTTTGTTGTTATAGGCTTCGTCATGTCCGTTGTAGCTTATGATTATCAGTTACTTTAATCTTGTAATTTCTTGATGCAGTTTTGATAACAAGCTTCTTGGTCAACCTTATGATTTGCCATGTGTTGCAGGAAATACAAGTTCTTGTGGTGCTATTCTGCATATTTCATGCTTGCGTGGGACTGGTTTTGCCTTCGCTCGCCAGATTGAGAACCACGTAACTACAGAAGTGTACTTTATATTCATTTATTGCAATAAATCATGCTACCTTAGTTGTCAATATGTGGGGAATTGTACTATTTCTCGTCTATTTGGGTAGAGTGTTTCTTTTGCTCAAGTTTCTTTTCTTCCTACCATATGCAGGTACGTGCCTAACGAACTTCGCGGTGGAATGATGAGTTTCTCTCTCGCTCCTTCAAATACTCTTCTGTTATTCTTTCTAGTGCGGGTCTGTACTAAAGCCACCATTTAATCTGTTATCACATTAAAAGAAACCATATCCACATTTTATAGTGGCATCTTGTGCCCTCTAAAACCCATTAAAGAAGGTAGGATTTGGATGTGAACGCCTAAAGGCAAGTTGCTTAGAAATTTAGGGGTCTCATGACTTATCAACATCCTCCCCAGCCGGAAACATAATTAGAAGCTCATGATAATGTTTGGCGTTTTGCATAAATAGTCAATAAAACCAAATGCAAGAGTTCAACCCAGTGAAAAAATTTCTTTCGCTATTTGGCTGTTCCTAGTCTATATGTACAATTGCACCTTATTCCTGTCTTCGTGGAAAACATGTTGACATGTATACATATATTGTAGTATATGGAGTACTAACTTTTCAGTCTTTCTTTTAGAATGGGTTCATGCACCAATATTGTTTTGAATATAGAAAACAGAAGGTGTTGTTGATGATTCGAATACAGAACTGTGAGCACAAAAAGATAAATGAGGTTGAGATAAAACTACTCATGCATAGTCTCGTGCTCTAGCATACATCTTGATTGTTTATTTCAGTGAGAAGGAAAAAGGAAAAAGAGGAGGGAAGAAGGCAAAAGCGAAGATCAGTTGCATTGTTCTTGGTGATTTGTGAATATTTGATACTTTTACTTATAGTTTTGAATATTTTGTAGAGGGGTTGCTACCGGAATATTGAAAATTCTACCATTATAGCAATAGCTGCCCTTGGTCTTTTTACTGCTGCTGGATGCATGTATATGTTGAAGCAGCTGGGAAAGCAACCACACCATAATTGGCACAAGTTGTGACCCCTTCTATCTCTGAGGCTTTTCTATTGGAATTGAGTAGGTCCTGAATATTGCATGTTGACTCAAAGTACTTCTAAGCTTCAGAACTTCAGGAAGAATACGAAGGGACAGCCTCTTTAAATGGGAAGTCAAAGACAGATGCAGCCTCTAATGAGGTGTTTGAATGAGATTCTGCATGGAGTTCAATATGGTCGTGAATGCATTTTCCATTCAAATGGCGTGAGATACTAAGTCAGCATTTTGCGTTTCACATATGACAAGAAGGGAAATATTAGACCAAAAGAACTTACTCATACCCGGTGTTCACTATCGGAGAAGTGTTTTAATGCATATGGTGGTATAATTTGCATTTGCATTTGCATTTGCATTTCATCCCCTGGAACAATGGAAGTCTTGTTAATCAGCAAATAATTATTGTGCCTAAGCATCTCAGCTGAAAGAGAAGCTTTTTTTTAAGGGATCCATCTGATATGCGCAGGATTTTTGAAATATCATCCTTGTAGATTTAGTTTTATATACTTTGGTTAAGAAGAGAAATTATAATTTTATGAAGGTTACGATGAGGATTGAGTTGTTTATCTGGCCATTCAGCCCTCACTATTTTATATATTTTTGCAGGCCATTATACTTTTCCATGAATGAAACATAAGCCCTTCAATGTAATTCAACTTCAAAGTAAAGAAACAGCTAAGTCATTCTTTTCCCGTCTATGTTATAAATCTCATTGTTGAAAAGAATAGATCTTTAACTGTCGTGAAAAACAGCCTCTTGCAGAAATGTGAGGTAAGACTGGGATGGTCAAGTGTATTTTGACCATTAACTCTTAAAAAAATTGTCTAGTAAATGTTTAATTCCGCCTATCTTTGCAAAGTATAGCTGGTTCCAAGTTTGGATAGAGGAGGAGCATGGTGAGGGATTGAGTGAAATTAGTCTAATTATGACGAATCATCTGAACATTAGATTCGTGAACAGAGCGGAGTGGATGCAGACGAGTCATATGACTGACACAAACTAAGTTTAGGATTGAGGAGGACAAAATAATTGCGATGTTTAAGAGCCTTAATTTTCATGTTGATTGACAGTTCAATTGAACATAAGAGAAACATGAGCATAGGCTCTGTGGCAGTTATTTTTTTAATTCAGGACCACATGAACTAAGCTAGAATATGATTTTGATATCAATTCAAAGATGTATGAACTGTTACGTTGGCTATTACAATTTTTTGGGGTATCTTCCACATTTGTCATGGTATACCCATTTTAACACATGTAAAGGTACTCCCGAATTGTTAAAGAAAAAGGGCCATGATATAAGGCAAGCATGCCTTTTTCCCGGGGAGAATGAAATGAGGTGAAATCATGTTACTTTATGGACATGGACACCACTATGACAGAATATAAGCTTTCCATTCTTAGTTAATGACTTAGTTCAATAAATTAATATCCTAGAAGTCCTCTTGAATTTCTGAATTATTACAAAAATGATATGTCACACATATAACATGGTGAAGAGTGATATCTTTATGTACTAGAGACGCACAGGTATTTACTTGGATAACCAATGGAATGCAGATTCTATCCGATTCTGAGTAGAGAGTGCATTATGACCAGTATCTCTCATTTCGAAAAGCACTTGTTGATATGCATTCTTGACAAGGTTCTAAAATGTGCATGTATGAATCATATAGCACGCCAATCAAGGAGATGGAAGTTGTTGAATAGTTAAAGTGGTATAGACAAACAGTAAATGACATATTGGCTGAAAAAAGGGTAGTATCTGGATCAGGCTATTTTGATGCACTGGAAAGAGATTTCTACTCAGCATTACATTTAGCATTCTACGGCTCTGAGATTGAGTCAGATCTCCTTCCTGAGTATCTTGAGGCTGAGGAGCGATCAGTATATGAAACAGCTGAGGTTCTGCACCTGGTTTTCGGGCGAGATCTTTTTGGGATGGTCTGTTTAGCCAATAATGTCCTTGAACTTTCACATGCTTCTATGGAGAGACTGACATCCTTAGCATCGGACTTGTGTCATTCCCTTGAGAATATCCCCATGAAAATGCATTCAGAGACAGCTGGTACTGGTTCTGATAAAAACCAATTGAGAAGCTCCAATTACCATACATCAGATGCATACAGAGACTTAGAATTGCATGTTGGAGGGAGGCTTGTTGCTGTGGCAACAAGAGTTCCACCTAGGAGTAGATCTAATGGGATACAGAATGAGGGTTTTGGTGACTGCATTCATGTTTACCTCAACTCACATGAAGTCCAAAGTTTTCCCAAAAATAACTCACTGGACTTCGGATTGAAGTCTGCCATTCCACTGGGAACGATAACAGGGTTGGGGACCAGTCCTGATGAAGGTTCTTGCGATGTTTACGACAAAAATGGTGTAAACACCCATGTGATTATGAAGCATCGGACATTGATGGTGAGTGTAATATCATCTACTGTACTCTTTAGCTTTTATCCGTTCAAATATCCTTCATTAGAAAAAGAAGGGGGCGGCAGGGTTAGTTGGTGCAAGAGAGAAAAATCTTCTCTTTCCCTATATGCCTGGTGCTTGTGAGAAGTAGCTGTAGATTGCTGTAAATATTGCATAAGGTTGCAAGTGTAGTTCTAAGGTCACTGTCTGTATGCAATAAAAAAAATCTGGCTTGCTTTTTGATAAGCAAGCCTAGAAATTCTTATGGTTGGTAATGAATATATCTTAGTCATGTTAATATGTTTACGTCATATCCTATTCTTTCCAAGAGACTTTAGCCCTATTAGAGATTCTTATTCCAGTAGGAAATATGGAGAACTTCTAGTACCTTTCATTTTTATTGTTATTTTGTATAATGTTGACTTGAGATGAATTTAAATGGGGAACATGGTTAGTGAGGATTCAAATAGCCGACTCCGGCTTGTTTGGGACTGAGACGTAATAGGCGTTGTTGGTTGTTTGCTTTTTGGGTGTTTTGGACTTTAATTTGTTGGTTGGTGTTGCAGTATACTTGACATGCAACTCTGGAACTTTGTTCTTGGAATGGCTGTCTGTCTTTTGTCTTAAAGAATCATACTCATAATTATTCCACTTTAATTTGCGTGAGAATTGTTTTTCAGGTAAGGCACATGCACTGTTATCAATTAGGAGATGAAGTATCAACCTGTGAGTGCAGATGCAGCAGAGCTAAGCTACCAGCAAGTAAAGTCCATACCTTAAACCTTTTGAGTCAATACTCATCAATAGTGCTAGCTATTCTCTTCCTAGATTTTTGTCAAACTATCATGGAACATTAGTGCCTATTCTTTAGTTACAATGTAAAGGTGAAGAGGTGATCTTAGAGAGTAACAGCTAATTGAGCTGTCTTTAATCTTGTTGGATGGAAAAGAAAGGCTGAAAAGGAATGACATAGTTCATGGAAGCTACGGTTTACAAATTTATTGACGTCTAGTTCTATCACCGAGGTCTTCCCTTTTCTCTCATTCTCCCTCTCTTTTCATTTTCTTTACTCTTTCTCAGAAGGTGAACTATGAAAGCTTATGGTTAACTATTAAAAGACAAAAGGTTAGAGAACTTATGGCTATTCTTGTTCTAGTAGTAATGGTTTAATGTATTTCTCGATGTCACTAAAAATCATAGTTGGCTCCTCTCCGTTTCATATCGCAAGGCTCTGCTCTTCCTATGTTGGTAGATTTGGTGCTTGTTTGTTGGAAGCATAGGAACTTTTGACTCCAGTGTCCATATAGCTAGTGGATCATTTGTTAGATTTGTTTTAGATTGGACGCGTTAGTAGTTTAATGAAATTCCAGCTCCTAGAGACACCAGTGGCTAAGTATAAAGTTGAGCAGAAGATGATGCCATTGGATTGTGAATTTCCTTTTTCATTCATAACTTAAAAGCAGGAAATCCGTAGAACATTGTGCTTAAGGTATTCATATCAGAATGTTTTCTAGCAAAACACTTTTTTTCTTGTTAGTAATACAAGATACAGGTCTCTTGTTGTCTCTTTGGTTTTTTGTTTATTGTTGTTATTAGTATGATTTTTCTCTTCTACAGATTTTGGCTATTTGAACCTCGATGTGGAATGCATCATATTGGAGGTTGGTATGTGGAGACGTTTGGCAGAGATAAGAAAGGCCGAAATGTGCCATCTCAGAGGTATTGGGATGGCATAGAGGCAAATGATCACTTTGAGAAGTAAGTATCTGGTGTAGAAGCCTCAAACATATGAAATTGAAATTCTCCACCCATTTAATGATAAACGTATGCATTGTGGCACTCTGGAAGAAACAAATTTAGGTATTTTATGAATTGTGCTGATAACTATGCTTTGATGTTTTGCATCTTGATAAAATTGATCTAACTTTACAATGCAGGATGTGTTTGCACCCTGCTTGAAAAGATCTGTGAAAATCTTTCTGTACTTCTAACGAGCCTAGCCAAAGCCACTTGGCTAGAAATGGTTATCGTTCTCATTATGTCCCATGAATATTGAATATATATCTCCAACTGTATGTATAATCGAATCCCCTTCTCTTGATGTTGCAACAACAAATTGCCATATGAAATGTTGTAGTATTATCTTATAGGCTTGAAAACAGTAACGTGGGTTTGATGTGCAGATATATTCTTCAATGTGCAGGAGACTACATCCGGCAATGTACTTGCTTGCTCTTGTACAGGACTCTAGATATTGAACATTCAAGGAGAAATAAACAGAGAATGAAGGATCTAATGGAGTCAAACGTATCTTGAGTTCTCAGCTGGTGCAAGAGACTAGTACGCTGAAGCATATCGATTCTTTAGAAGTGCGAATCATGTGTTTCATCAGCTCTTTTTGAGAATTGTAAATATGGGCTTTTAGCACTGCCTTTGTGCTAATGGAATATAAATTGTTACCTTTCTAATAAAAATACAGTAGCCTAATAAATTCTGGGGCTGAGCAAGGATATGATCATAAAGCTGAATGTCACTATATATATATATATATATCATATAAGCTAGGTCGTTGTTGGATGTCTCGCGGATTGATGAGTCAAACACCATGAGCCTTGACCACAACAGAGTTTTCTTATGTGCTGCCACCATTGGATTCACCAATCTCTGTGAAGCAGCGTAAAGGTGATCTTTCAACCGCTAATGAGATTGCTGTGCTGCTGCATTTCCTGGTCTCTCATCTTTGGTGTCACGGCCTAATGTGATAGAAAGGTTACTCCAGTTAGCTCACTAAGGAATTGGACCTCAGTATTCCATTACAATCTAGTTTGGTTACTGGATGGAGTAGATTGAATTGCTGAAGCACCAACAAGAATGATACTGTGTTAATATGAAGAATTGCATGTTTACTGCCTTTGGCATGGTCTTCGGTCACACTACATAACGCTAAACAATACTGATCTTTATATCATGAAAGCAATATTTGGATCATAACATTATGGCCCTGAGAAGGAAGTTGATTCCTTATGTAACCGAGTAACGCCTCAAGCCAAGGGACTGAGGGAGTGAAGCATTGAGATTTCGGGGAGAAGCACGATGTTAACACAGATGGTAGCTATTACAGTTCTCAGATGATTGATGTGCACTTGCTGTAACTAATTTACTTATTATGATTCTTGTACTTCTGTTCTTGCCATACAGTTTCTCTGGTATATAGAGCATCAAATAATTCTCTGTGAAAAATAAAACTGTTGGTGGTTAGTATATTTGAATTCAAATACACAAATATTGTAAGCAGTTGGAGAATTTACTTTGGTTTCTTGTCAATTTATTTAAGTAGGCCTGCCATTACAATACTGCATCAGCTGGAGCCAGATCAGACAACTCTTTTATGCAATTGCACCATGAACGATACAATTTCATAATATGTAAGTGTATCTCGAATTTCAATCTTTGTGTTCTACACTTAATGTTACACTCTTGCCTGCTCTTTGAAGTGAAGACCATTGAATTTTCTATGATTGCTGAACTGTTCTGGATGAAATCTTCTGCTGGTTTTACTATATGAAAAATAAGTGTAACTAGTAATATTTCCGTTCCAACCAATACCTATGACAACAATTTAATTGATGACTAGTTTCAACTTCCAACGATGTGTAAATTATGAGTCCCAGAAATGCAATTAAATTGGAAGTGTACTATGTATAAAGTGGATCAACCAGTTCAAAGAATGTCCTCCAAGGTGATAAAACTAGTCAAAAGAGTAACTTCTATCAGCTAAGCAGTAGCGTAATGAAAGAACCTTGTGTGTTATGGGGCCCCTAAATGTTAGAGAGATAAATCTTGACTAATTTCGTACAATTTAAAAATTCATTTCCTAAAATCAGTGAAAAATTAATTATTTTCCTTCATCAGGTCACATTGTTCATTTAAAATGTTTCAATAGGTCTACCAATAGAGAACAACATAAAGAATCATTGAATATTAAAGAATTAAATTCTATGATATTTTGTCATCACGGAAGAGTTTATTTTATTAGAATTGCATGAAGGACAAAAAAAAAAAAAACTCCATAAATATTTTTTTCTGAAGGCTTATGACAACTAACTTAATAAAAAAGACAATCACATAATTGACTAAATTAAAAGACTCAATAGTTACATTGATAAATTCACCTTCAAACCCTAGTTCTAAATTCAAGAACTTCAATTAGCATCGCTACATTAGTGAGTTCCACAACTCTCCCCCTCATCTAGCTCAGGGACAACATTCAAATCAAATTTGGATCGCTCAGCGAGAATATTTTTTTTTGCCTCTTTTTTTATTTCGTCTAATCGCAACTTGAGTGCTACCAACTGCTCCAACCTTTGTCTGTTAGGCGATATTTCTGAATCAGGGTACAAGATTCTATACCTTCTTTTTCGATTTTCTTCCTCCTCGTCCGCTATTTGAAATTCTTTACATAGATCATCAAATGCGTGAAAGACATTTGATTTTTCAACATCCTGGGGATTATTTAATTTCCATTCAAGAAATTTATCAGTTAATTTTTCAATACTAGTGGAGCCATGGAAATATAGCTTTCCACTAGGTGAAAATAGGAGAACACCAACATCTGCTCCTGATAAAGTTGAAAGCTCATCAACTTTTTTGAACAAGCTTAGTTTCCTTTTTGAAAAGGTAACATAGCGTGCTTCTTTAGATTCAACCAACTTCATTTCTATCTTTTGCTTACCTTTACTCGCCTTTCTTGTCATTGCAAAAAGCAAATACTTAAAAAAGAAATTAGGCAGATGTTTTGGTTGAATAAGTTTGTGTAATGTTGAGAGAAACACCCAAGTATTTATAGTTGGTGCACGACATTGTTTTTCACGCGTATTATCATCTGTCATTAATTGATTCATATTATGTAATCTATTACAAGATTATCACGCATCCCAATAAAATGATTAATTATTATTTATTTCACTGTAATTATAAGTAATCAAGTATAATAAAATCAAAAGATAAAGAAAATATATCCATACATTAAAATTAATTTACATACATATCTAATGTTAATCCTATATTATGATTAAAAAAAGAAGAAAATAATCTACAACTCTTAACTCATAGAACCTTATAAGGTGATTTTACACCTCTAATTAGTTGTATTTATTTGTTACTTTTTAACCTTGCTTTGGTTTTTGAAAGTTGTTGGACTAATTACTTCTCTTTTTGACATCATCTTTATCACTTTCAGTGTTATTTTTAAGATTTCCACTTTTATTAAGTCATATTGATACTATACTTAGTAACACCATATTCACATAATGCATATATTACCACACATATATCGTGCTCCCTTAATAAATTAAATATGTTTCTAAAGCAGTTACACTCCCTGAATTTAGCAGCATTCTGGAGTTACAGTTAACAATTAAAATGAACAATCACTGCCATATATCCTCAACATAATCTCATGAGAAATTAGGATTGTTGCATTAAGAGATATATATTGGCCAAGAAATCTTTCCTCGTGTTCGAGTGATTGAGCAGGAACAAAAATACCGTAGCGATGATCCAACAATAATTCAAGAAGGACAAGGTCTTGTATGTACTCCTGCACGTTGCTTCTTTATGCTTTCATCATTATTTATTCATGCAATTTTACATACCTTTGGTTGTCCTATTATTTACAGTTATTATTCTTTTACTACTTAAACTATGTCACATGTAAAGCAACTTTATATAATGTATAAAACATATAAAGAAATTGGATTTAGTATTTCACAACTAAGACAAAGACAACATGATTACAAGAGATCATTAATAAAGATCTTGACTAAGTAACTCCAAAGACCAAATCAAGCACAAACCCACAGAAATTGGGGACAAATGAAAGAAACGGATAGCTAGTGACCTCAGTAAAGATTGGCCACTATACATTTTTTTTCTTCTAAATCTGTTTAATTTTTGCAAATATCATCTGAGATTTTTCATTTTGTTTTAAGCACATCGACGAAAGAAAATAGAGAAATAGTAAATTTGATATTTACTTTATACGTCTCATATTTATCACGCTTCTTTGTCTTTCAAAAGATGTCATATATTATTACACACTGATAGTTATAGATATATAACATAATCAAGTTTAGCAGTGGTACACTTATAAAGTGGAGATCTCTTTTCACAAATATTGTGTCATGATCCAAATTCGAGGGTCATGATGACACCAACTCTCACGAGTCAGTAAGACAATCTTTACCCAAACATCCCAAAAATCATTAAAGAAGTAAGTGCGGAAAATAATGAGAAACAACTTTAAGTCTTTAAATAGATACATAAAATAACTAAAGTACCAAAATAAGACGTCCCCCAAAATCAGGTGTCACAGTACAAGAACTACTAAAGATCAATGCAAGTCTTGGGCATATATATGTCCCGAAAACACATGATAGTTGTCTGAAATGAAAGACAGAACATAAAAATATAAGGAAGATAATCCAGGGCTAAGGACCGTCTGGTAGCTCACTCCGTAGATCCTCCAAGCAACTCCTCAATGGGTTGGGTAGTCACGAGTCCCGCTAGTACTGGGAACTGAACCTGCACACAAAAAAGGTGCAGCAAGTGTAGGGTGAGTACAAAATCACGGGTACTCAGCAGCATCGTCGACCGACTCGATCCTAAACGGAGAGGAGAGCTGATCTACCGAGTGCGACTACTACACCAACTGGCATAACAATCCAACATAATAGCCACGTAGCAAATATGTTCATTCACGGAGTTCAAGCCTAAGTTATAGCATCTAACTCCTCAATCAAGTCAGGTATACACATAAGCGAGTCAGAGGAATAGAATTCAACCGTTTAACATCAAACCAAAGTATGGTGGTTCAGTGGGACTCGGCCCGTCCTGATACCCATCCCGCCCCGTCCCGATCCCCCAAAATAAAATAAAAAATTTTGGGGTCGGGGTTCGAACTCGGGACGAGGCCTGGGTTCGTCCCGTCCGCCCCGATCCCGACCCCGTCCCATCCCATCTCGATTCCGACACGTCCCCCTCACCCTTTGCAAAAATAACCGTTGCAACAACGACCAAATTTCGATTTTGGCCGTTGTGCAACGGCTATAACGACCATTTTTACCCCTCCCCCACCCCATAAACTCCCCTACCTCCTTAATATTTATTTTTAATCCCTAAGTTAATATATTTATACTTTAACCCTATTTCTCAACTATAAATAACTCATTTTTCTCTTTATTTTTCTCACAAATCTTCTTACCATCTCTCTAATCTTAATTTATCTCTCTACAATTCTACAAATCTTCCTACTATTAAATATTATATCAAAGTTAAAAAATTGAGAGAGAAGTTGGCAACTAGCTTGAGGATCATCTATCGAGCAAAATTTCAATTTTCAACATCGATTACACGTCGACGTTACGTCGGCGTTTGGTACCTTTGTTCATTCTTTAAATTATTATTGTTACTTAATTTTAATTATCGCATTTAATTTCATTTACTTTAATTATTTATTTATATAATTATAATTGAAGGATTGAAACGTATGATTAGGGGTAAGAATGTTTCTTCTAGTATGGGTAACAAGGGTAAACATACTTCTTCTCGTAATGCTATTTCTAGTCCCAATGATTTGATTGATTTCAGTCATATTGATGAAACTGCTTTTTTTTATTGATATACCATTAGATGATAAAGTAGATGAACTAGACTTTAATTTAGACGATAATATATATGACACACCCACTAGTGTACCTCAACCTCAGGCTCAGACTAAGTCTCAACATGAAACTGAAACTGGAATGCCTCCTATTCCCCCTAGTATGAATCGAGGCCCCACAAAACGAAAATTAAAATTAGATGCATGACATTTTTTTGATAGGGACGAAGAGAATCAACTAGCTAGATGTAAAATTTGTAAAAATGTTTATAAATTTAAAACCGAAAAAGGTTAAGGTGGGACGGGAGATTTATTGAGACATGTACAAGGCGAGCACACAGCTAGGTGGAATCAATACCAGGCAAAAAAATTGGGTGTGCCAATGCCGTCTGAGTCGAGACAAGATTCACATAGTGTCCCCGATCTAGTACATGATCAAATTAACCCGACGACGGGGAGGAATTTTTGGTCCTAAATATGATAAAAATAAAGATAGGGAAAATATGACAAAATTAATTGCGGTGGAGGGTTTGCCTTTTTCATTTCCTTCTTCTGCTGATTTTATTCATTACATTCGAGAAACATATAATCCAGCTTTTAATGATTTTCCTAGATCAACTGTTAGAAGCGATGTTTTTAAATTTGCAAGTAAATATCAACAATATTTACGTTATGCACTGTATCATTTTAATGGCAAAGTGGTAATCACTTCTGACATAGGTCATAGTACTAACGGTAATGATTATTTAACGGTAACATGTCATTGGATAGATCAAAATTGGTCTATGCAAAAATGTATTTTAGCATATAGATATATAGATGATAGACACACTAAAAGTTTTATTGCAAAAAATATTCAAGGAATTTGTGATTACTACGGAATAATTAATAAAATTATGATTATTACATTAGATAATGCTTCTTCTAATGATTATGCTATAAAACTTTTAAAACTTATATTAACTCCATCTTTTTCTGATCATTTTCATATAAGATGTGCGTGTCATATTTATAACTTAGTTGTAAATGATGGCCTAAAACTTTTTGAAAACATTCTTGATAAAATACAATTTGTTATAAACTTTATTTTTAAAGGTAAAAAAAATAAAAAGACGCAAAGAGTATAAAAAAATATGTCATAATTGTGGATTACCTTATAGAAAAATTCCAGAAGAAGTTTCGACTAGATGAAATTCTCTGTATGAGCAACTACTTGTGGCTTACGATTATAGACAACGTATTACTTTATTATTTAACGCCCATAATAAAAATTCAAGGGATATTCTTGTAGATAATGATTGAATTTTTTTTTAGAACTTAATGGATTTTTAGAGAAATTTTATCAAGCTACTAAACAATTTTCCTGTATTTATTATCCTACTATTTCAAATATGTTATTTTATATAGCACTAATATTTTTGTTACTTAATGAATATATGCAAAAAACCAACTTATAAGGCATCTATTGAAAAAACATTTAAAAAAATTAAAAAAGTACCTTTTTCCTATCCCCACTATTTATATTGTTGGTGTTGTATTAAATCCAACTATTAAATTAGACGATTGTAAAACACTTGTAGAAACGATTTATGATTGTATAGAAGTACTTCCAACAGACCCAACTCACAAACCAACTAAAGAAGACGTTACGTCTAGCATACACACCGAATGCAAACAAGTATATATGTATTACCAACAACAAAGTGTAATCAACCGACTTCTGTACCATCTTCTATTACTTCGCTGCAACCTTATAAAAAATATGCGGTTTCTGCTGCTAGTACTCAAGGCCTTAGAAATAAAATGTGTAGTAGTTCAACTTCTTCACAAGTTAGCGAATTTGATGTTTATGTTCTGCAGGGTGTTGTACCGTACGAATTAATTGCCAATAATGAAGGACAAGAAGACTTGCTGAAATATTGGAGGGAGAATGAGAAGACATTTTCGACACTAACAAAGATGGTCCGAGATGTGTTGAACGTTCAAGTGTCATCAACAACGTCTGAAAGCGTTTTTTCTGCGGGAAGATTTCAAATAGGAGAGTAGAGACATTCATTGGCGGGAGACACATTGGAGATTGTAGTTCTATTCAAATACTGAATTCGTACGGAGCGTAGAAGGTGCAGTCAACCGAAGACCAACGAAGAAGAAGACTACAACTACAACTACAACAAAATCTTGTCAGAGGGAACTGGAAGCGACGTTGAAGAATTTGACAAACAAATTCCAATTCCAACAGAAGATTCTCAAGACATTGTGAGGAAATTCGAAAAAGTATGGTTGAATATGCAATTTTTTTAATTGCAATTTTACTATGTCATTTGCAACTTTTGAACAACACCACAAAGTTGCAATTTTGAAATTGTATTACAAAAAAAATCATATTTTTATTAAATAATATAAGAGGCACAAAAACAGCCTTGGGATGTTTTTATTACACCATCTTGTTCAATTATTGAAGTGTTTGTATATATTATTTTTTACAATTAAGTGGCAAAAAAAATCCTGAGTCCCGACCCGACCCCGTCCAGACCGGCCCCAACCCGACCCCGTTCCGGCGGGATGTGGGACGGGACCTCTTCCCGTCCCGACTCTCCCCCGTCCCGCCCCGTTGGAAGCCTTAAACCAAAGTATAATGGAATTACATGAATGCAATGAATAGTATGCAAGGTATTTCCTTTCCTCTACCGGTACACACACGTTCGAACGTAAATGAAACATGACTCATGGGGGACTCGCGAGGTCCATATACCACTCAGGCTCACATACAGTACCTATGTTTAATCACACAACAGGCTCACACAGTACCTGTTCTATTCACACAGTTCTTATACTCGTCAATAGTCACACAGATTCATTCATTATGAGGCATAAATATGATATGCACAACAATAAGAAGCAAATGTAGGCAAACAAGTTATAACTCAATTATTCGTTCAATAAAGACTCGATCTTTAGCTTGTTTTTCAATTAAACGAGTATAAAGGAAATGATGGGGACACACATTCACATAGCACACAAACATATAATAATAACGCGAAAAGTACGGGCTTCATACCCCAATCACGGATCCAAAGGATCGTACTATACTATCAGCTAGTGCCCAAAGCATGGCATTCTTCTAAGTAATTGAAAAACACAAATACACATACATGTCACTGATACCCGATACGAGTGTTCATCACCTCACAGGTATCGGTACCCCTTTATTATCCCTATTTCTTATCTTTAATTAATCTATTTAAATCAACCAAGACGCCTAAGATAAGGTTCATAGTCTCAACATATCTGAATAGAAATCCGAAATCACAAAGTTGTCTTGCCCTTTCGAATAGTCTCTGCACGATCTCAATCTTCTCAAATACAGTTTAAGCGTCAAAATATGAGACAAACGATGTCCATACTATCTTATAAAAGACTTGGGTCTACGAAGTCAAGTGATCGCGCCGGAGTGGTTATCGGGCATGACTAGAAATCATGTGGGCTCTGCCCCGTGCAGGTTCGAATCCTGCCGACCATGTCTCTTTTTTATCTCAAATTTTATGGGCTTCAACAGGTCAATAGGGGACTGGAGAAATGAATTACAGTGGGCTTGCAAACAGGTCAGGAAGAAAACTGGACCTGGAGAAATTGCTAGTGGTGTGTTTGCTATGACAGTAGCCTTTATATGGAGCGGAAGGAATAAGATAAGGTTTCAAGGAGATAGCTTTGAAGCTACTCACCTCTGCAGAGAAATGGTGCTACACCTACATATCAGAGTGGCAGCAAGCATTACAAGTCCTGAATTGTTCTCCTTAGTTATATGCTTAGCTACTGCGTTTTGTAACTTTTGATTTGTTGCTATCTTTCTTTGCATTATTTGGTTGTAAAAGCTGAGTTATGCTCTCCAGTAGCTTAGTATAGTGCAGGTAGGAGTTTATAGCAGCTGAAGTAGTCAAGTATAGGAGGGTAGATAGTCCTACTCTGCTCCTGGAACTTCAGTGTACATACTATTTTGGTATTAATAGAATTATACTGTTTAACCCCAAAAAAAAAAAGTCAACCCAAAAATCTCATTCTAAACCCCAAAGGTTAAATCCGTAATTTTATTAGGAAATCGGGTTCAATAAGGTCTAATTATTAATCTAGGAAGTCATACGAATCCAATGATCCACAATAGCATACTTCAAAATCGAACCCAAAAAGTCACCTTAAAAGTGCTTTCGAGCCACGAAGGGAAAAATAGGAAATTCCACCAACAATTAGTTTACCCATGATTTATAGGGTCTACATACCAAAGATCAGCTCAAACCATCCATGATTCCATGCTTAATTGAAGAATTTCTAAGTTGAAGCCTAGGGTTTCAAATCCCTAATTTACCTCTCTAAATTTAAGAATCTTAGCATAAAAAATCTTATTGATCTATGGATAATCATAAGAAAAGGGTTAGAATCTTACCCAATTGATGACCTTTGCAAAATCTCCCAAATTTCTCCCAAAACGAGCTCCCAAGTGAAGATTATGAGAATGAGAAGTCTAATCACAATTTTGGGGTTTTTGAATCTGCCCAGATACCTCACTATCGCGATCGCAGATCCAGCTACGCGATTGCGAGGACGCAGAAACTTTTACATCGCAATCGCGGCCAGAGCTTCGCCACCGCAATGACCAGACTGCCTGAAGTACACGAACTCGATCTCGCGAAGGACAGCAGAAACACCTAAAACCAGAAAATCTGTTTTTTCACCAATTCACCCCGATATCCCGAGACTCATTCGGAACCTTCCGGATGCAAACCAAATACGCATCTTAATATAAAAACATGCTACAAACTCACCCGCGCACTCGAAATTGTCATACGAGATCATCTTAACAAAATATTTGTTCAAAACCCCTATAAAATCCCATAAAGCTTAAAATCTCAACTCAACGCTCGAAATGCTCCCCAGTGCCTCGGAAACCGAATCAAGGACTCGATTAGATCATATTCGACATTCCGGACTTGATGGAATTGACAAAACTTCAAAAAAGACGCAAACGCCTTCAATGTTGACTTTAGTCCACCAAAGCTTATTTCTTAAGATTTTTCAACTTCCACAAACTAACCCAAAACCCTCTCAAAACACCCGGGACCCGTTTCAACAGTCCACATAAGTCAAAATCATATTCCGAAGGTGATTGAATCATCAGAATTCGATTCCGGACGCATTTACTCCAAATTCAACTCCTAGTCAAACTTTCCAAACATAAAACTTCTAAAACTCAAAACTTGAATTTTCTTCCGTTATTCTGATCCGATTACCTCGGGAATCGCGCCACCCATCTCCACACATCAAGATCACCATAACAAGGCTAGAGGAAAGGGTATTTGCGAGAAAATAAGAAAAATTAACAAAACGACCTAACGGGTCGTTACATATTATATAGTGATAAATCAGCAGATCCTAAATTCAAGAGAATGCAATAAAAAACATATAATGATCCATACGCTCTCCACTCATCAATATTCTTCTCCTAGAATACTTCACCCTCTTCATCCTGCCCAAACTCAGCATCCACCTCCTCATAATCTTTCTCAAGTGCAATTAAATCCTCACGAATTTCAAAAAATCCATCTTCCTCCATGCCTTCACCACATATCAATAGACAAAGGCTCTTTTCGCATATATTATATCAAATTTGCGGTTAATTATGAAAAAAATCTCAACAACTTTGGTGGAACTGGATATCATACACACTACTCTCTGTACCTTCGTTGAATCGCCTCTAAAAACATTTTTTGGAGTCTGGTAACTGATATCATATTTAAATTCGGTTAGACACCAATCGACAAATTTAAATTTGTGCCTGGTTTTAATAATGGATGCAACAACGTTCACATCCTTAGGAACCACATCATCTCGATACATTAGGCAAGACGCCATGTACTTGTCACGACGTGGATCACACTTGGCCATCATAGAAGCTAGTTAAAAGCAATGGTGGTGATTTTCACAATAAAATATTATTCATGATGAACCTTCTTAGCTGATATAACCGGAGCATAAGATGAAAGCGTGAAGTGGATCCTTGGGTATGAGACCAGATTAGTTTGAAATCCATTCACATCAATCAACATTGAAGGATATATCAAACAGTTAAGAAGCAGTCAATGATGAGAACACTTGTTAAGAAAACAAGAAGCTAGAAAACTCACTTACTGAAAATATGTTAGGACTAATCCAATCTAAAAATATTATTAATATGGTGTGATAGTATCCGCTTTTGCTCAAGTCCACACTATTTTTCTCAAAAATGTGCACATCATCAAGACCGTTCCTACATCTTAACAATTTTCGATATGAAACCTTGTATTAGAGGAATATATATAATCATACAAAGGGCAGAGTTATGCACTTGAGAGACCAATCGAGTAAAGCTAGCGCAGGTGGGAAGTCCAATGTCAAGGGAGAGACGATAAATGTCATAAATTGCCTCATTATCAAGTAAGACAACAACCTTAGTGAAAGAAATAATCCCCTTGATTATTTTCATTAATTGAAAGGCTATATATACAAGTTACATATTTCCATAATAGGAAAATCCTTTTCCTATTCTACTTCTAAATCCTTCTTCTACCATAATTCTAACTATACAATATGGTAAGTGTATATCCTATTCTAGGTAACAAATATACTACAATATACACACAATATACTTTCCTTAATATACAAGATTTGGCCACTGATTTTCATTCTAAATTCGCCCATTTGGACGTGTTGGGCCACCGCCGAGAGGCCCAACTGGCCGGATCGCATCGTTGCTTTATTCACAAGTTGGGCCACATCGCCGAGAGGCCCACCCGCCGTGATGCCGGATCGCACTTCGCTTGTCGCTTTATTCAAAGAATATACATGTGATATATATTCTGTATATCACATGTATATTGCTCGTTCTTAACACACCCCAAATCATAGCGAGGCGGTTTAACGCCGAGATCGTCCCTAAAATCTTCAAAAAAGTACCGCGGGTAGACCCTTGGTAAAAATGTTTGCAATTTGATAACGAGACGGGACATGGCATACGCGAACTTGACCTTTAGCAACCTTTTCACGGACAAAGTGAATGTCCATTTCGATATGCTTGGTGCGTTGGTGTTGAACTGGGTTACCTGAAAGGTAGATGACACTAATGTTATCGCAATATACCAAGGTTGCCTTCTGAATGGGACAATGAAGTTCCAAAAGCAAATTACGTAGCCAACATGATTCAGAGACCACATTCGCCACCCCTCAATATTCTGCCTCTGCACTTGAGCGTGATAGAGTTGCCTGACGCTTTGCCGACCAGGATACCAAGTTGTTGCCAAGGAACATACAGTAGCCAGAAGTCGACCGTCTGGTGTCGGGACAACCACCCCAATCAGCATCCGTGTAGGAGACAAGTGTGGATGTAGATGAGGGATACAAGTGCAAACCATAATCCAGTGTCCCCTGAATATACCGTATAATGCGTTTGATTGCATTCATGTGCTCAACTCTGGGGTCATGCATGAATAAACACACCTGATGAACCGTGACACGTAATATCCGGTCCGTAAATGTAAGATCTTTGGAGGGCCCCTACAAGACTGCGATAGCGGGTTGGGTCCTCGTATGATGCACCTGCTGCGACACTCAGCTTTGGGTTTGCATCAACCGGTGTGGAAGTGGACTTACAGGATGACATCCCAGCCCTCTCGATGATCTCAGCAACATACTTCCGTTGAGACAGAAACAAGCCACCTGAATGACGCTTGACGGCAATCCCCAAAAAATAATTCAATGGCCCTAAGTCCTTTATAGCAAATTCAGAACTGAGCATGGCCATGATAGACTGGCGCAAAGCATCGGAGGAGGCAGTCAAGATGATATCATCCACATACAACAGAAGATAGGCTAACGACGAACCACGACGGTAGATGAACAGGGAATTATCTGACCTGCTGTGAGTGAAACCAGGGCGGTTGGGATCCCGGAAACCCAACGGCTGATGCATATAGACTGTTTCTTTGAGATCACCATGTAGAAAAGCATTCTTGACATCCAACTGATGGATTAGCTAAGTCTTTGAAAGAGCCAAGCTAAGCACAGTGCGAATGGTAGCCGGTTTGACCACCGGACTAAACGTCTCACCACAATCAATACCAACCTGCTGAGTCTTACCATCACCAACAAGTCGTGCTTTATGTCTAGCAAAGGACCCGTCTGAATTCTCCTTATGAGCAAAAATCCACATAGACCTGATAATATTAATACCATATGGACGGGACACCAACTCCCACGTCTTATTATCAATAAGAGCATTATATTCATCAGTCATAGCAATTTTTCAATTAGGGTCATTTAATGCGAACACAGGATTGCGGGGCAAGGGGGATTTAGAGACATCAGAATGTAAATTAAAATGTCTTTTAGGTGTAAAAATATCTGCTGACTACGAGTGACCGGTCTATGACTCGAGGAAGAATTGAGGGAATTTTGGAAATTTTCTGGGCTCGGGACGGGTGGCGGCGGGTTGTGGGCTTTCTTGGCCCAAATCGGTAAATCTTGGGCTCGGTTTTGGACCGGTTCGAGTGGTGCAGGCAGACCCAATTCTGGAACTGCTCCAAAGCGGCTTGTTGGATGTGGCGTTATCAGGGGGCGCCGGTAGGCAAGGTCTACCGGAGGATTTTGGGTACGGGAGATGTCCGAAAAATTCCGAATAATATACGGGGATATTTGGTCATCCAAAACATTATATGACTTAGGTTCGGGAGTATGAACTTTCGTAAATGGGAATTGAGTTTCATAAAAAATGACATGGCGATTGATTATGATTTTCTTGGAGGATAAATCAAAATACTTATAACCACGATGATTCGACGGATAACCCAAAAACACACACGGGGTAGACCGAGCCTGAAGTTTGTTAATCGTGGTGGATGAGAATAACGGATAACACAAGCACCCAAAAATTCGAAGGTGAGAATAAGAAGGGTTCTTATTATATAGGATTTTGAGGGGGGAAGAATATGTCAGACCTTTAGACGGAATTATGTTCAGAAGGTAAGTCGCCATTTGTAGAGCATGATGCCAAAAATATGGAGGTATGGAGGCATGTATTAGGAGAGTTCGAACAATGTTATTTATGGAACGAATTTTGCGTTCGGCTTTCCCATTTTGTGAAGATGTATGAGGACATGAAAAATAAAAATTTATCCCATGAGTAGCACAAAATTCTCGAAACTCCCTATTGTCATACTCTTTCCCATTATCACATTGAATATTTTTTATTTCTCTTTCGAATTGAGTACGAATGAACGCTCTAAATTTTATGAAGACGGAAAACACTTGTGATTTATTCGCAATTGGAAACGTCCACAAAAATCTAGAATAATCATCTAAAAAGAGAACATAATATCGATGACCCATTGAACTAAGAACAGGAGATGTCCATAAGTTGCTATGAATAATGTCAAATGGCATAGAAGTATGAGACTTGGAGTCTACAAATGGCAACTTAACAAATTTTCCTAATGAACAAGACTGACAAATTGGAGTACGACTCGTACCCTTACAAGAAATAAAGTTATTTTTATCTAAAGCTGATAAAATAGAAGATCACGGATGACCCAGACGAGCATGCCACATGGAAGGAGAGATGGTCGCAAAGTCGATGGCAAGGCCGACTCGATGGATCAAAACCGCATGATAGGATACAGATCCCCCCTACTATCACACCTCATGAGATGACTCCCCGTCTTGAAATCCTTCACAGAGAAATCGAAATGATCAAATTCAACAGAAACAGAATTGTCATTTGTGAACTTTCTGACAGACACTAAATTTTTAATCAATTTGGGAGCATGTAAAGTATTTTTCAAGAGAAGTGGTGGATTGGGAGGAGACAATGTTTTCTGACCATACCCTAGAATTGGAATAGAACTGCCATTACCAATAATTATCCCCCGAGGGGTGCTCAAATTGGAATAAGATGAGAGAATGCCTGATTCGGAAGTCATGTGAGTAGTGGCCCCGGTGTCCATGTACCAATTTGGGTCCGGTTGAGACAATCCCAACGTGTGCATCGCGGCCTCGATATCGGTGTGAGTGGGGCCTGCTGCATTGTGGGCTTACGGAGGTCTAGGCCCAAGGACTCTTGGCCGTGCTGGAACTGGGCCGTAACCGCTGTGGGTGCCGTTACTGGGCCACTGGCCAGTGGGCCACCAATGTTGGGTATTGGGCCTGGCCAGCCCACTGGCCGCTGGCAACTGCTGCTGGAGGGTGCGCGTTCCACTGCCAATGGCCCCACTGCTGGGCCCACGGTGGTGGTGGCCCACTGTACCCTGGATGGGACCCACCGTCTGCTTGTTGATCACCAGAACCTCCACCAGAACCGCCTCGTTTGCCCCCGGGGTTTTTGTTATTTTTGCGATTATTCTTGCCACCACCATTATTATGGTTTTGGCCCGAATTATTAACAAAACCCGAAGAACTAGGAGAGGATGCCACCATGACAACTGGGCTTGCTCCGGTAGCCGCCTTTTTAGCCAAACCAGCTTCTTCCAACGTCAGCATGGAGCGGGCTTGATGAAAGTCGGGAAGAGGGTTGCTTTGGTGAAGGAGAGTTCCAACACCATTATAGGCCTCCGAAAGACTGGCAACCAACTGTAGAACTAGACGATTATTTGTTACTGGTGCGCCAACATTACGGAGTTGATCCGCCAATTCCTTTAGTTTCTTGCAATATGCAGAAACGTTTCGTAAATACGCCCATTCGAACGAGAGAGAATTTCGCCGAGTGTGACGACACGGGAATGTTGGTTGTCTTGGAATATGTCACGCAATCTATTCCATGCAGCCATAGCCGTGGTATCGGGCTCCATAATCGTCTGTAGAAGGTCCACTGAAATAGTGGCGTATATCCACCGAAGAACGGTAGCATCAAGTGTAATCCATAACTCAGGATCCTCCGCAGGAAGGGGTCTAGCGGGAGGAATGATGTGATGAAGAACTTGATAAGATATAGCGTGAATTTTAAACAGCTCCGCCCACGTTGCATAATGAACGTTTTCCATCTCAAGGACAATAGGGACACTAGGCTTGATATTGGAAACCGTGAGGGCAGGGTAAAAATTGTTCTTAGACATATTTGAAAGAACAAGGAAGGAGGTTAAATTTAAGAGAGGTTTTTGAGAGCGGAAGACAAAATTTTGGAGAGAAAAACCCGAGGGGGGGGGCGTTCTCGGCCACAAGGCAAAAGTTGAGAGAAAACTTTTGTGTAGACCTAGTCTCTTGATACCATGAAAGAAATAATCCCCTTGATTATTTTCATTAATTGAAAGGCTATATATACAAGTTACATATTTTCATAATAGGAAAATCTTTTTCCTATTCTACTTCTAAATCCTTCTTCTACCATAATTCTAACTATACAATATGGTAAGTGTATATCCTATTCTAGGTAACAAATATACTACAATATACACACAATATACTTTCCTTAATATACAAGATTTGGCCACTGATTTTATGTCCTAAATTCGTCCATGGGCTGGACGTGTTGGGCCACTGCCGAGAGGCCCAACTGGCCGACTACATCGCCGCTTTATTCACGAGTTGGGCACATCGCCGAGAGGCCCACCTCGCCGCCGTCTTTGGATCGCACTTCGTCATTTATTCAAAGAATATACATGTGATATATATTCAGTGTATATCACATGTATATTGCTCTGTTTAACACTTAGTATGTTCCAAAAATGAGTGTGTTGACGGTAAAGTATCAATGTATGGCTCCACGACATAGGTTGATGTAACATCCCGTACTTTCGGGCTATGGCTTGAATCGCAAGGCGTATGTGAAATCGCTATGCGTATGTAAATAGACTCGAGCTTTGGAGAATTTATGTTATATTCTTGTATGCCAATAAAGAGCTTAGTATATAAAAGGATGTGGTTCCGAACTAATTTAGGACTTACCAAATGGGACAATGAGGATCGGCTAATTGACAACAAGGATCGGCTGACGGATAAAATATAGTGAGGGACAAGTTTAAGTGAAGAACCCACTAGTATACATGCAACTAAGTAAGGTGTCATGTATTAGTAGATTAGTATGCATGCAGTTAAGTGAAGTGTCATATATTGGTAGTGAGTCTGTTAAGAGTTCCTATTAAAGCTACACGTGCTAAGTTAGTAGGTGGTATAGCATGCCATCTTAATCCCTTTAGCATTTCGTGTTATAGGATTAAGACACTGCCACATTCTTCATGTTACAATTATGTACACGTCATACTCTTTCTTTGGACGAGCAAAATAAATTGTACACAACATCAACCTTTCTCGAGAAACATAGGCAATTAGCAATTGCATATTCTATGTTCTATCTATGCAAATATGAATAATGAGGGGCAACGTGAGTTGGAAGCAGCAACATAAGTTCAAATTTTACGGAGGTAGTAGTTTTTGGAATATAAGATCGAAGTGCTATACGGCGTATACGTTGTGTCGACGAGTGGTCCGACAAAAGGTATGTTAAGGCAACTCATTTATTTCTTTTGGCATGTTCCATGTAACGAAATGATATTGTTCCATAAATTATTCTGGTCTTAGTAGCCGAGGATGTTCATGTTATTGATTTCTATGTTAAAAGCATGTCTAAATATGTTCCTAAATCCTTATTGAGGGATATAGGAAAGATGTTAATGTTCTCAATGTTAGCCGAAGGTACACGTCCCACTGTTAGCCGAAGGTACAAGGATATTATGTCATCCGATAAGTTCAGAATGTTTCATTATCATTCATGCATTATATTCATGTATTACCCTGGACCCACATGTGTTATATACACTACTATATGGTATGAATTATATATATATATATAGGGGACAGGGAAAAGGGAATGGCGTTATATGCGCACACCACCTGCAGCTGGTACAGACTATCACGGAAAAAAAAGATTATGCCCACAGTGGCCGATATAACCTGATGCCCACAGAGGCAGTTATGGGGAAGAAAGATGTCCTTGTGTGGCCAGTATTTATATGTATACCGCATTTGCATTGTGCATGACATTTAGGCAAATGTATTAGGGCCCTCAGAGGCATTCACTACTGGTCGACTGTTTTCGTCGGCTGTTGCTGTCAGCTGTTACTATCGGCCGTTTCTATCAGTTGTTACTCTAATTTGTTTTACGCTGTTTACACGACTAATTACGCCATTTGTTTCTGTCTCCGTTTATGTTTATATCTCTATTATGCTATTATTCATGTCAGACATACTCAGTACATCAGACGTACTGACGTCCCTTTTGTCGGGGGACACTGCGTTTCATGCCTGCAGGCTCAGGTAAACAGGGGGACGGTTCGCACTAGTAGGTTGCTGGTTCAGCTGACATTGGAGCACTCTACTATTTTCAGAGTTGCAATCTGGTCGTGGTTTGATGTTTTGCATATGTATATGGGTATGGCGGGACCCTGTCCCGTCCTTGTGATGTCATGTACTCTTTAGAGGCTTATAGGCAGATGTCCTGTGTATAGTAGTCATGTATGGCCTTGTCGGCTTTGATATGTATGTATATAAGATGGGGCCTTTTGGTGAGATTTTACATGGTTTCCTTCCAATGTATAACTTCTATGTGTCTGTAGGGTACTAGGTGACGGCCCTTGTAGCCCGTGTTAAATTGTGATTAGACGGTGATTGTATGATTAGTGGTACTCGGGAGGTAAGGTCTGGGTGCCCGTCGCGGCCCTCCGGTTTGAATCGTGACAGTTGAAACCTAAGAAGATGGATATACAATAAACACAAGCTTGAAATTTTTACCATAGTCCACTGACAAGCGCTCCAACAGAATTGAGCCTAAGCCAGAATCAGTACCTTCACCAATGACATTAAAGATAAAAAAAAAACCTCCAGACCAGTGCAGTTGTCTGCAACCTTTCTCATCCCATCCAGGAAAAGATCAACTATATCTCCCTTCCAACTAGTAATGGGGAAAAAGAGAATTCAATAATGAAGAGTTAAGTATTGCCAAATTAGGCCTTGAGCCTAACTCACACCCCAAATCTAGCTTAAAAAGAGGAGGATTTACCAAGTCTTATAAAGAGTCCACGCCAGATCCGGATATTTTTTATTCGGGGGGCCCATATCAAATGAAGCTGGTTCTGATACTATGTCAAATTAGGTTTTAGACTAACTCACACCACAAAAGCTAGCTCAAAGAGAAGATGATTGCTCAAGTCTTCTAAGGAGCCCATGGTTCTTGTCCCTCACCGATGTAGTATATTCTCTTCAAGTATATCATAATATCAAAGTAAGGTACAATCGAATTAGGTACAGAATATGTACTTGTACAATGGCCTTGTGCAAAGTTCTTCGCAACAATAAATTGTTCAAGGTGAAATAGCTGGCGATATGCTCCAGTTCTCATTCATCAATAACATTGTGCTTAAGATCAACAAAATCTGCTTGAGAAACATGCTTCCCTAATCCGAGTTCGTTGAAAACTATATTGAAGGCATCATCACCTTTCCTATCACCTGGCATCCGACCATTAGGCTGTCAAATATACAAATAGTTCAGGAAATATTTTTCGGTGATAAAAAATTAGTTGACAGTATCATTCACGTATTGCTTAAGAGATGGAAAAAGACAGGAATTGCTTACTTTCAGGGTTTCAGTTGTCATTAAGAACAACTATTTCATCAATTTATAGTAGCATTTTGATATCATTGAGTCATTGTTGGTAATGATGTAAAAGGTTTTCCACGAAATATTTTTTGTTGAAGTCAATATTGGAGACTTCAATTATCACAATATTGCTTATAAACTTCAGAATTAACGAGGTCAAAATATAGTATTCTAGATGCCTAAAAACTTTAGAGGAACTTTCAGTAGATGTCAATTCCTCTCAAACTTGTCGATGGATAAGAGCTCCATGACCGAAGTTTGAATTTTTATAATTTATTCCTTCCTCACAGAGTGCAAATTCTTAACTCCTTATCCTATATCTTCGTAGGTAGGGTACATGATAGTTATCCACTTTTTCTCATTCCTACTTCCATTTCTTCCAAGTTCTAAATTGAAGTTTAGCGTCCTAATGAAGTCACTTTCAACAATATGTAAGTTTAACTGTTTGAAATTTTTTTCTACTGAAAATCTTCTCTAAAAAATATTTTCAAAATTTAAACGTAAGAATAGGAATAATTTTTATATCATCAGATCGTCCAATATGTGGATATGGTCATAAACATTCAATACCAATAAAGATCCCAAAAATATTATCCTCATTCTATATCATAAAACCTTGCACGATTACCATGTATCACATACTTTTATACAAAGAAACACTGAAAAATAATTTCTCAAATAAATTTTTATTGAAAAAAGTTCACTACAAAAAAACTGGAATCAGTTATGAAATTCGTCGTCAAATTTCTAGTACTTACATATTTTTTGTATAATCCGTCGCGAAATAGAATTAACGAAAAAAATTTAGTCACTAATTTCTGTTTTATTATTAGTGTCTTCTCTATACCGGATGAAAGATCTACACACAAATATCATTTTGAATACCATATTCAAGGCAATAAAGTTCCCACAATCATTGCCGACCTGAATTCCGGCCTGGTCAATATGAATGGATATGCACTCCTTTATCTTCGTATGATATTTTTGCAGAATGGCGAACAAAGAATCAACAGAGAAGGTGTTTATGAAGATGTCGCCCAATCTCCCAAATTTGAATGCACGTTAAACTACGCTCCTCCCTTTTGCTACTGAAATAGTTTAGAGGTTGTACTGCCTAATAATTGTAATTACTGCTAGTGACATGAAATAGATGTTCCCTTTTGGTTATTTTAAAGTAAAATAGTGTTCTTATGTTTAATTGTTAACATTCTTATGCAAATTTGTCTAGCTAATGAATCCAACAACATGCCAAACCAATTTGATGATTGACGGTTTTGGTATAGTATACAACGAATACTTTTCTCTTTTAATTTTGTACTTTATTTGATCCAAAACTTTGTTTGATTAATGTACCTTTCATAATTAGATTTAAAAAATTCGATCATGCATCGAGTGGCTAATTAATCCCTCCCCCCCCCCCCCCCTCTATCAAGGTTGATAAGGAGCTACTAAAATAGTTACTACTTTATGGGTTTGAATCTCCTCCAGTTATTTATGTTCCAGTAATACTCAAAATACATTTTGATATAAGCCAAGCGTTCCTGCAAATTATGAAATTGAAAATGAAGAGAAGGAAAATATTGGATTTATTTCAACTAAATACTCTCCGGAAAAAAAGGAAGATCATACAAATTTGTTGGTTGAGAAAGTGGCTTCTGTATCTTCGGTCTATGTTTGATTAGAAGAAAAAAGTGTTACATGGGTGGAGGAGGACATATGCAATCAGACCATTAAAAATTTGTAGGAACACGTGACTTATATCAAGATGGGTATTGAGTATTGTTGAAGCATAAATTACTGGAGGGAATTCATGCCCCTAGAGGTCATTCATAGCAGAAAAAACGTTCACTCGTATCTGAAAAGGCAGGCGGGGGCTCTCTATTCTGAAGATAACATTTTTTCGTTCAACAAAGCCTTCTTTCATAGATAATTAGAACATTTGACAGAATAAGAAGACAGATTACCCTTGCTATACGAAAGAAAAGGATTTGTACATCCTCAAAACATACAAAACAATAGTTACGGAGGTGATTCGTCAATCATATACACGAAAAAAAATAATAAAATATATAATATTGAAAAATAAAAATATGAGATTTTATAATATTATTTGCTTCTATTCAAATTGTAACCGGTCAAATGAGATAATTTTCTCCGGATTATTCAAGTTACACGTTACACTAGATTAGATCTTTTGCTCATAATAGTTTATTGAACCTGATTTCGTGGTTAATGATGTCGCCGTTAAGTGTTACAATTGTTTGCTTAATCTTCGTTTGGCTTGGTAAATAAAAAAATTTACAAAGAAACCCTTCTTTGGTGAAAGAATATAAAGTTGACTTTGGATTACATGCAATCCACAACTTGCTGGACGTGTTATTTTTTTTTGGATTATTGGCACAAATAGCCTTATTTTGGGCTGGTCTTTAATTTTTGTCCCTTACATCGGATTGTTTTAATTTTTTAATCCTTTACTTTAAGTCAATAATATTATGACGAAACTATCCTCATATGCCACCTAGTTTAGGGTTCTTCTTCCCCAATCTTATTTTTCTCAACTCCTTCAAATTTCAAATCCAAAAACTCCAAGTATCAATTATGATGAATTTCAAAATCAGCGACATAAACGCAGTTAAAATTAAGAGGCTACATCTCTGTATCAATGAAAAACTTTGCAGTGTACATTTGATCTTTGGACCACTAAAGACCGTATTGGGTTAATTGTTTTCATAGATCAACTTCACAAACCATGTTGTACTCTTAAAGACACCAAATTTATTCTTCTTCGGTTATAATCCAATACGGCTTATTAAACTCCAACAGGAAGGATATTAAAGTATTAAACTACATAGGTTCTTTAACTCGAAAGCAAATCTAGAACAAAAAAGAAATAACCAATTATATCCCCTGTACATCCACAACTGTAGTTGATCGAAAGTTAGTTTAGGAAGTTTTATTTAGGACACTCATTGCAAACAAGTATTAAGAATTAACAAATTATTTCAATACTCCCTCCGTCTTAATTTATATGATGTAATTTGACTGGGCAGGGAATTTAAGAAATAAAAGAATACTTTTCAATTTTGTGGCCTAAAACAAGCCAAAAATATTGTGTGGTTATAGATTATCTCGTTAAGCGTAAAAGGTAAATTTAAAATTAAATTGTTACCAAATAAGAAAATGTATCATTTTTTTGGAACTAACTAAAAATGAAAGTGTGTCATATAAATTGAGACATATGAAATATAAAAGTTCCCTTTACAAGGAGAACAGGTGCAGTTTCAAACTGACATGCACAATGCAGCTTCAGATCGCAGTAACAACCTGAGCGACAAACTAACATTGCAAGTATTTTGTTTTGATTAGCAAGTGTATCTTGTGGCTTTATTATCGTAAGTCAATGAAAACTTTACCTTAACGAATGCAAATTCTACCTTAAGGCAAAATTTGTCTTCAGGCATATAAGGTAGAGTCTTGCGAATCCAAACTCTATCTTAAGGCATGCAAACTCTGTTAGGGTTTGCTTTAAATTTTCTACCTTATTTGAATTTTATCATAATTGTATTTACTTCAAAAATGTTTTCTTGTGTAAAAGGATTTTACCATATTTATTTTTTCTTGGAGGAGAAGTTTTGGACTTCTATAAATAGGAGATCATTTCTTCTCATAAAAAAACACAATAGCATCCACAATGTAGTCATTAAGAGAGCCTTTATTAGGGAGAGATTATTCTCTCATAGTTTTTATGCTCTCTTTCATATTAGTTTTTTTTATATGTAGGTCGATTGACCAAATCATATTAAATATTATGTCTTTTATAGTATAATTTTTGTGTCGTCTAATTTATTATTGTTCAAGGTTCGCAATTATTTGCTTCGGCATGACGCACTGATTATTTCGATCCCAACAAGTGGTATCAGAGTCAATGGTTCGACGATGTTCAGGTCATATTCAAGGCGGTTTCAAATCAAGTTGCAACCAATATCACGATAATGAAGATTTTATCCAGCATACTACATGTGGAGATGAATTTTCAACCATATTTTCAACATCCATGCTGCTGCATCTTTAAAAATAAAGAAAAATATTTTTAAACCAATTATTAACCATAATATTTTTAATCATGACAAGCAGCAGTGATGAAGACCATGTGAAAAAGAAGAATCAAAATTAATTTGCCAGAAAATTCAGGTCAAATGGAAATTTGCTAGGGTTTGTCCTGAATTTCCTATCTTATTTGAATTTTACCATAATTGTATTTTACTTCAAAACGGTTTTCTTGGTGAAAAGAGTTTTCTTTGTGTAAAATGATTCTACCATATTTATCTTTTTCTTAGAGGAGAAGTTTTGGACTTCTATAAATATGAGATCATTTCTTCTCGTAAAAAATACAATAGCATCTACAATGTAGCCATTAAGATTGTCTTGTTTAAGGGGAGATTATTATCTCATAGTTTTTATGCTTTCTTTTATATTAATTTTTTATATGTAGGTCGATTGACTAAATCATATTAACTATTATATCTTTTTAGTATAATTTTTGTGTCGTCTGATTTATCGTCGTTCAAGGTTCGCAATTATTAGCTTCTGCATGACGCCCTGATTATTTCGATCCCAACAAACTCTACCTTAATGCATGCAAACTCTACCTTAATGCATGCAAACTCTACCTTAAGGCAGAGTTTGTCTTCAGACATAAGGCAAACTCTGCCTTATAAGGTATAGTTTGTAGGCAAATTCTACCTTATGAATTCAAGCTCTGCCTTAAGTCATGCAAACTCTAAAGGCAAACTCTGTCTTATAAGGTAGAGTTTGCTGGCAAATTCTACCTTGTGAATCCAAAATCTGGCTTAAGGCAGAGTTTGCCTTCAGGCATAAGGCAAACTCTGTCTTATAAGGCATAGTTTACAGGCAAATTCTGTCTTACGAATTCAAACTCTACCTTGCGATTGTTTTTTAATTTTTGACTGAGCGAGAGTTCGAACCCAAAACGTCGGAATATTTTTAAGTGAAGAAAAAATATTTAAAATCAGTACTTTTGAAGGGAAATCCACACAAAAAAATGAAAAAATCAACAATTTTGTCTCGTTGTTGAAAGCTCATAAGTCAAATCCATATAACAAATTTTTATTCTACACACAAAGCTCATAAATCAAAACCCAATTTTCTTTTCTTTTCTCCATTCACCAATATAAATTGTTCCTCAATTTCAGTTTCATATATCTTCCTGAATTCTAAATCAACAAAATCCAGGTGAAGATTAAGAAAAAATGGAATTGTGTTTCTAGGTTGAAGGGCATTTTAATCTCAAAAGATTCGTTAAATACAACGGAGGAAAAAAAATTAAAGATCCGCCCATTTGAAGGACAGGAATTAAAGACCAGCGCCAAACTGTGCAAATTCTTTTTTTTTTTTTCTCTTTCGCTTGTGGTTAATGAAGTCCTCGTGAATTTATTTAATGTTCAGTTGAAGCCTTTGGTGGACTCCACCCCATGGTCAATTTCTCTATAGAATAAATGTACATTTTTGATAGAATCAAATGTAGAAATAAATAAATAAAATTGGCTCCCTTTCTTCTCTAAATTCAGAACAATCAGCACTACATTTTGTATTTATAGAGAAGAAGATTAACAACAAAAAGATATAGATAGATAGAAGGAAATCGAGAGCATCAACAAAAAAATATAGAGAGAGATAAAAGAAAATCGAGACAACCAATTATTAGCAAGTGTACCATTTTATATTTACCATATTTAGTGTTATGTAATTATGGTAGAATTATGATCCCTTGTTGTATAAGGATTCCACATTGTACACCTATATATATTTTGTATTAATGAAAAAAGTTCTCAAAGGGAGATTAATACAATTCTACATGGTAGCAGAAGCCAAAACCTAAACCCTATTCTTTTTCTTATTCTGTCATTACCCGAGGAACATCATTACTTTTCCTCTACTTTCGTTCTGTCAGAGTAATCTTGGCCTCTGTGCCAAGAACCATAAGAGCTTCACGCCACTACCATACTTTTCCTCTGCTCCTTTTCCTTTTCTGTCGGAGCACTCTTCCCTATATCTTTTCTTTTCTATTAACGCGTAGTGTACATATGCCGCTTTTTTTGTTTTCTATTAACAGTCCACTGCCAGCTTTTTCTGTTTTCTGTTTCCTCTCCTCTTGTCCTTTACCCGAGAACAAAATACATGGCTTCCTTGACTCGTCAACAGCCCGATAATGTGGGGTATATGAATACGGGCGCCACATCTCATCTCACCAACAATTCAGGTAATCTTCATCAATTCTACAATCTATTATGGTCGGTAGTGATCATCGCATTCCAATTCAAGGATTTGGTCACACCCTTACCCCACCACTGCATCCTCACTTCTCTCTTAAAAACGTCTTTTATGCCCCAAACAGAAAATTTGCCACTAATAATTTTGTCTCAATTAATTTTGACTCGTTGGGATTTTTTGTAACGGACCTCCGTACCGGGAAACTCCTTACGAGATGCAATAGTGAGGGGGACCTATATCCGTTCCTACCCACATCAGCTGCTAGTGTCACTCCTCACACCGTTTTAACAATCATATCTTCCTCTACGTGGCATAGTAGACTTGGTCATCCGGGCTATCACGTTTTTTATTCTCTTAGAAACTGAAATTTAATCCAATATAACAAAGGGAACCTCTCTCATAGTTTCTCCTCCTGTCAGTTATGGAAACACGTTAGACTACCATTTACGGCTTCTATGAGTACTACTTTCTCCCCATTTGATATTATTCACGTTGATGTATGGACATCTCTCATAACTAGCAACTTAGGCCACAAATACTATCTTATATTTTTAGATGATTTCTCTCACTTTCTTTGGGTCTATCCACTGAAACTCATATCTCAAGTGTTCTCAAAATTTATTGAGTTTCGTACACTAGTTAAAACACAATTTGAAAAAGACATAAAATTATTTCAATGTTGTAATGGTCGAGAGTTTAATAATTCCCTATTTCATAAATTTTGTGCGGCTAATGGTATGATCTTTCGTTTCTCCTGCCCTCACACCTCCCCACAAAATGGAAAAACGAAAGAGTTCTCCGAACCAATAATAATATGATTTGTACCCTCCTTCTTCATGCGTCTCTCCCCCGTACTTTTTGGGTATATGCACTAAAAATGGTAGAACACATTCTCAACATTCTACCCACCTGTGCGATTCAAAATAGGACACCCACCGAAATTCTCTACCGTCGGATCCTACCTATGACCATCTTAGAATTTTCGGTTGTCTGTGTTACCTTAATCTGACATCCACGACCCCCCCCCCCAATAAATTGGCACCTAGATCTACTTCGTGTGCCTTCCTAGGCTTCCCATCAAACCATAGGGGATACATGGGCTATGAACTATCCACCGACAAAATCATAATCTCATGCCATGTCACTTTTGTCGAGTATGTTTTCCCGTTTAACAACATTCAAAAATTCCGAGTCACGGATTACAAATTTCTTGATGATTCGGACACATCGTCGCTTGTCCACCACGCTCTCCGACATACTACCACTATTCTGGCAGCAGTTAGTACCCAGTCATCGTCACTATCTCTCACCGCTGCCAACACCGGCGGCTCACCTGGACCATCATCGCTACCATCAAGTTGCCCCCCACCATCGCAGAACCTACACCATGTGGTCGCCACCACCATCCGCCACTTCTTTCAGCCGGCAGAACCCCGACACTGTACCAGCCTACCCCACCAAGTCACTGACCCTATCACTGCCGATTGCCTCTCCAATCGGCAATCGGTCACCCATCACTGTACCTCCACCGGTAAATATCCCAGTCCATGTGTCGCCTCTACAGTCTCACCTCCAAGCCGCCGTCACTCCAATCACCGGCAACCAACAAACCGACCCTGTTAACAGAACCCTACCTCCACCAACACCCTACCCAACTTTACCAGCCCCCACTAGTACCGGTACACCAAAAACAACCACCACACCAAACCCAGAAACTGACAACAACCTCGAACATGCCAGATCGACTCCCCACACACCGTCAGCCACTGTTCCGATTACCCAACCAACCTCCCTTAACCGACACCCTGCACCGGACCCAAGACCTGAACCGAACCCGTCGACCCAACCAACCACTATCGACCCGACACCAAAATCCCTTACCAACCAGCACCCTCACACCGTATGGAAATCCGTTCCCAACACGAAATTTTCAAACCCAAAGTCCAATTTAACCTTTCTACCCGAACCATTTTCCCAATTCTCAAAAACCCAAAATTAGACCTGAATTGGAATACGATCATGTGTGAGTAGTTTAATGCGTTAACGAAACAACATACTTGTGATTTGGTTCCTCGACCGGAGAGGGTGAATGTGATACGCTGCATGTGGATTTTTCGTCACAAGTACAGAGAGAGTGGTGACCTAGAAAGATAGAAGGCAATGTTTGTGGCAAATGGTACTAATCAGCAGGCGGGCATTGATTGTTGTTAGACATTCAGTCCGGTTATTAAACCGGCCACTATTCGTACAATTCTGAGCATCGCTATGAGTAAGCATTGGTCGATTCATCAGCTTGATAATGTTCAGCGAATTGTATTTAATTTTTTTTATTTTTGTCCAACGACGTTATACTTCTGCCGTCAAAACATATCACAATTAGTGGATTTTCCCGTGAACAACCCATTATGATATGTAAATGATTTAACATACCATTTTTTATCTTTAAGCTTCAAAAAGGTACCATTGGGTGCCGAAGTCCACTACGGTAGAATTTTTACCGATCCAGAAATAACGTTTGATTTGTCCCTTTTAAGATATAACATTCGAATGATATTATATGGTTCAGACAAACTGGACAGATTGTTGAGCCAAAGCTTTACCAATAAGAACACTTTTCCTCAACAAATTACTCTCTTTTTTCACAAACACACTTCACTTTTTGTGCACACTACACCACTTTTCATACTCTTAAAAGTGACTACTATTTTGTGTAGGAATTCTTTCTTACAATAAAAAAATAGTAGGGTAATAAATAATGAAAACATGATAAAATATGATTGGTGAATAATTTAGTGTGTAAGTAATGGTAGAACATGAGATAGTAATTAGAAAGAATAATGATCTAGATCATGAGATAGTGATCATAGAAATAAGATGACAAATAATGCTATTTTAATATTAAAATGTAATTATTTCAACACTAGTTCTTAGTAAGATTCATCTTCACGCCCAGACAATTAGATTGATTCGTGTCGTTATTTAAAAAGTTTATCCCAAATCCGCTCGCTTTTTTTCTTGGCTACTAAATCACATTAAGGTGTCATTGTTCAGCCATCCTCAAGTCAAAGGTGTCATCCAAAAGAATTTCTTTATACATGTATGCATAAATAATATAATATTTTAAAAATATTAGGTATGTATTTATAACAGGTCGATATCTTTGGAAAATAATACAAAAGTATATATTAATTTAGGATAGAAAGTATAGCATTCATTAAAACCATCAGTCTCATACCCAAAGGCCAAATCCTTTATCCCTAATACTTTGAATCTCATTCTCTGTTCTAATTTTTGCTATTGTAATGGTTTTGCTCTTTCACTTTATGAATTAAATCTATCACTTCAGTTGATTACTTGTGCTGTGAATTTGCGCTTATTACAGATTCACAACCTTTCCTATATGAATATTTGGTGTCTTGATGAGACAGTAAGGAATGTGTTACGAGTTACAGACAGAGACGTGATTTTATTCATTATAATCGGCAATCTAAGAAGATCTTGATTGAGTAAAATTGAATGATCTCATTCATCCCATCACATCTCTCGGTGGTAGGGCGAGAGTAACTAAGCATGCTGGTGGGCGTCTGTTACAGGAAATATACAAAATATGCTTAAGTAGAATTCTTATAAGCAGAGCTAAAACATTTTTAGCATTTTATGTAGTAGATAGAACTCTAGCATGATTGCTTTCTTCTGGAGTCCTAGTCAATACTAAGACTGAAATCAGTTGTTTTCTATTTTAGAAAAATATTTTCGCTGGACTTTTAAGGACCAAAGTTTATGACTTTATATTTTAATCAAAACAACGTTTGTTTGTCTTTGGAAGTATGTTTTGGGAGAACATATGCTTAAAAATAAGCATCTTAGTTTCAAATATTTGGCCCCATACTAGACAAATGTGTCATCTCCAAAAGCAAAAAAATAAAATATTCCACTACTTGCTTCTTCAAGGAGTTGTATATTCTACCCTTGTGATCGTACCTCGAGATGGAAGCAAAATAAAACTACTTACTCTAGTAGCAATTAAAAAAAATTGATGCATTAAGATTCATGCTGCACCAATTTATGCAGCTCATTAGCATAAAAATATTCTTGTATATAATTTATTAAAACGTCATCTCCATTTTTAATACCTAGTCTATTTTCCTTTTGAAGATGAAGCAATAGTGTCAGTTTTACTACTCTTGTGGTCCTCTCTGATGTTATCACAATATGTATAAAATAATCATGAACACCTATTATGCAGCTAAAAACAAGATCTAGCACAATATGGAACTATCATCCAGATAAATAGCCTCTTTGTAAGTAGACAATTTTGTTCTTTCCAAGTAGAAAATTAGAAGGGCACACTAAGTTTCTGCTATGCACAAGAATTCCGAGAATGGCCATTACGTGTTCAAGTCGTATACATAAAACGCAAGGTAACATTGCGTACAATAGCTCTAACGTGTCTGGCCCTTACAGGTAGCTAGTTCTTGTACCAAAAATTTATTGGAAATTTGCCTTTGGCGGGAGTTGCGTCCGACCAACTTTAACAGTTTAAACACTAGTGTTCCGCATGTTGGAGAATCCGGTTCTTCACACATGCATAATCTACTAAGTAAGTAGATAACTATAGGGCCAAGGATTGTCAAATTTCATTGAGAAATGAAAGAGATATTGGTTCACGAAGTGAGGTGTTTGAAGCATGGAAAAGTGTGGTATTGAGATCAATTCTCCCTCATCGGTGGAGGAAGAAAGAATTGTTTTGTTTATAAGTCTCAAGGTTGGCTTGGGGTTTGGGACCCCAAGGGGTATCCCATGTGTTTAAAGGAGGGAGGACCTAGATGTGCTTCGGTTCGAGGAAAGCCCACACGCACGTCGTCGTCCGGTCCGGGTTCCGGGTTCACTGGTCACGGGTCACGGGCTGTGGGCTGTGGGCTGTGCTTCTTCTGATATTATCTTTTTGGTCCCAACCATTTATTGTGGCTGAATTAATCTTCTTAAATGTTACACTTAACACAAACAGAATTTCTCCTTCAACTATATAAAGGACCCTTTGTCACCATTGTTGAGCTACACTTAACACAAACAGAAACGAAATCAGTCTTCCTACAACCTTCCAGCATCATTTCATTACTCAAAATTCTTCACGGTAGGACTTGAGTTTCCTTTACTCATTTGTTCATTTGCTGTTTTATCTTGGTAGACAATTGTCCAGGATGTAGAAAGGATACATACGGGGCAATATTGTCTTAAAGACAGAGTGTAAACACTCGACTCAACATACCAAAAACTGTTCCAGTTTGTTCTTTAAGTTCATTGTAATTTCAGTTATTGTTCAATTGTAATTTCAGTTCTTGTAATACTTAGCAGTTACCTGTAATTTCCGTTTCCTGCATCTTTGTAACAAACAAGTTTAAGACAATATTGTGCTTACTGTAACTGCTGCAACATGGCTGGAAACATGAATGATTCTAATGCTGCTGATGCTGCCTCTCAAGGCAACAATTCTGTCTTCCCTGCTACTGCCGCTACTGTCCAAGGTAGCAACTCTGCTGCTTTCACTGCTGCCGCCATATCGCTCAAGGCAAAGAACTCCGCCGCTTTCCCGATCGCCGCCGCTTTCACCTTCGCCTCCTACCATGATCGCCCTGAAAAATTCATGGGCTCAAACTTTTAGAGATGGCAGCAAAATATGTTGTTCTACTTGACAGTTATGGGCATGGCCCGATTCCTAACGGAAGATCCTCCACAAGCTGGAGATGAAATGGACTATTCGCCTACTGAAACGGTTGAAGGGGCCTTGGTATCCATGTCGTTAACGGCATGAAGATGGTTCTTGATGCGTGGAATCATAGCGATTTCATGTGTAAGAATTACATACTGAACTGCTTAGCAGACCCTCTCTACACGGTCTATTGCACCGTTGGCACTGCCAAAGAGCTATGGGAAAAACTGCAAAAGAAGGACAACGCACAAGATGCGGGTACTAAGAAGTTCATCGTTGGAAAATTTCTAAAATTCCAAATGGTGAATAGCAAGACAGTGATGTCCCAAGTCCAGGAATTCCAAATGATTCTACATCACCTGGATTTGGAAGGAATGAAACAAAATGAGCAGTTTTTGGTTGCATCGCTGATTGAAAAGTTACCTCCTTCGTGGAATGAGTTTATGAGTTACTTAAAACTCAAGACAAAGGATATGACCTTTGAAGAGCTTGTTATCAAACTCCAAATCCAGGAAGATAATAAGAAGGCCTTGCCTAGGGGTAAACAACCTGTTGAGGCAAAGGCAAATCTGGCTGAGGCCAAAGGGAACCCAAGCAAGAAGCAGAAGTTCCAGAAAGATGGCAAGGCCCACGCAGCGAAGATGTTCAGAGGTAACTGTCACCACTGTGGGACACCTGGTCATAAGATCAAGGAATGTCGCAAGCCCAAGACTGAGCAACAACAGAAAGCCAAGTCTAAAGGCAAGGCGCATGTTAACGTCGTCAAGGACACGCTCTTGGATGACATGATTGAGGAGTTCTCTGCAGTGGTGCTAGAAGCCAACCTGGTTGAGAATCTGATGCAGTGGTGGATGGACACAGGTGTTACCAGACACATCTGTTCCAACAGAGATGCCTTCTCCACGTACACACCGGTCACCGACAAGAAGTTGTTCATGGGCAACAACGCTTCCTCTGACGTGCTGGGGGTAGGAAAGGTGGTCCTGAAGTTGACTTCCGGAAAGGAGCTCACTCTGAAGGAAGTGATGCACGTCTCTGAGATTAGAAGAAATTTAATTTCAGGACCTTTATTGGTTAATGCTGGTTTTAGGCTAGTGTTTGAATCCAATAAGTTTGCACTCACTAAGAATGACACTTTTGTGGGGAGAGGCTTCGTCTGTGAAGGCCTCTTCAAAGTGAATGTCATGTATGTAATGCGTCCAAGTAATAAAGTTGAACCTTCTTCTTATTTGTTTGAGTCTTCTAATTTATGGCATCATAGATTAGGACACGTTAACTACAAGTCTATCCAAAGGCTGATAAAGATGGAGTTGTTGCCGTCTATCGACGTAAACCCTCAACATAAGTGTGAGGTGTGCATAGAGGCGAAACTCACCAAGCTTCTTTTTCGATCCGTCGAAAGAAATACCGCTCCTCTAGAACTTATTCACACAAATATATGTGATTTGAAGTTCGCACAAACTAGAGGGGGAAACAAGTACTTTGTGACATTCATTGATGATAGCACAATGTATTGTTACATTTACTTGTTGAAAAGTAAGGATGAAGCCTTTGAAGCGTTCCGACGTTACAAAGCAGAAGTTGAGAACCAACTAAGTCTGCGGATTAAATCCATTCGTAGCGATAGATGGGGAGAATACGTAGCGCCATTTGAGGAATATTGTGCCCAAGAAGCCATTGTTCATCAAACGACGGCTCAATACTCACCTCAATCAAACGGTGTGGCGGAACGTAAGAACCGCACATTGAAGGAAATGATGAATGCCTTGCTCATTAATTCCGATCTTCCCCAAAACATGTGGGGAGAAGCCGTCCTTACCGCTAATGCGATTCTTAACAGAGTTTCACATAAGGGTAAGGAAAAAACTCTATATGAATCATGAAAGGGAAAGAAACCCACCTACAAATATTTTAAGGTGTGGGGTTGTTTGGCAAAGGTTGAAGTACCCAAGCCAAAGCAGGTCAAGATTGGGCCTAAGACTGTAGATTGCATATTAATCGGATATGCAAATAACAGTAGTAATTATCGCTTCTTAGTGCATAAGTCAGATATTCCAGATATTCACCAGGGTACAATCATGGAATCAAGGAATGCTCAATTCTTTGAATGTACCTTTCCTAGAAAGGAAAAAGACATAACATCTCGCAAACGAAGTTATGAACCAAGCTCTCAAGAATCGGGAGTCGTTGACGGCCCGGATCTAGATGGTTCAGATCTAGCGAATCTTGAGGTGGCTGAACATCCGGAATCTAGTGTTCCAGATTCTCAGAACTTGGAGACTCCGGAGATGGATCTAAGGCGAAGTAAAAGGGTCAGGAAAGATAAATCCTTCGGTCCTGACTTTGTAGCTTATATGGTTAATGATGAACCAAGGACAATTGCTAAGGCGTTATCAACTCCAGAAGCACCGCTCTGGAAAGAAGCTATTGAGAGTGAAATAGGCTCCATTCTGCATAACCATACTTGGGAGTTGGTTGATCTTCCTCCGGGAAATAAATCGTTGGGATGTAAATGGATACTAAAACGGAAATATAAAACAGATGGGTCTATAGACAAGTACAAGGCCAGGTTGGTAGTCAAGGGCTATCGGCAGACAGAATGTCTTGACTACTTTGACACATACTCCCCGGTATCTCGGATGACATCCATACGGGTATTCATTGCGATCGCAGCCTTGCGTGACCTTGAGATACATCAAATGGATGTCAAGACAGCCTTCCTAAATGATGATTTGGAAGAAGAAATTTATATGGACCAACCCGAGGAGTATGTGGTTCAAGGGCAAAAGAAGAAAGTTTGTCGGCTTGTCAAATCTCTGTACGGGCTGAAACAAGCCCCGAAGCAATGGCTCGAAAAGTTTGATAGTACTCTACTATCGAAGGGTTTCGCCATTAATGAATGTGATAAATATGTCTACACGAAAGGTAACTCTGACTCATTCGTCATGATATGTCTATACATAGATGACATGCTGATCACATGAAGCAGTCCTAGGGTAATCCTAGAGACTAAGAACATGTTGAAACAATGCTTCGACATGAAGGATATGGGTATCGCAGATGTCATCTTAGGGATAAAAGTCTCTAAGACGTCTGACGGACTGGTCTTATCTCAGTCTCACTATATCGAGGATGTTTTGAGAAAGTTCGAGATGTTAGACAGTTTACCGATAAAGTCACCAATGGATACAAATCAAAAGCTTGATAAAAATATTGGTGCACCCGTATGCCATGAGCGATATGCACAGGTGATCGGTAGTTTGATGTATATAACAAACTGCACCCGACCTGATATTGCTTATGCAGTCAATAAGTTGGCTAGGTTTACCCGTAATCCGAGTGATGATCACTGGAAGGCGTTGAATCGGGTATTACAATACCTGAAATATACGTTAACTTTCGGGTTACACTATTCGAGATATACAGTTGTACTAGAGGGGTACAGTGATGCAAACTGGATATCTGATATAGAGAACACCAAGTCCACCAGTGGGTATATATTTACAATTGGTGGTGGGGCTGTGTCTTGGAAATCCTCTAAGCAAATTTGCATCGCCCGATCCACAATGGAATCAGAGTTTATCTCTTTAGACAAAGCAGGAGAAGAAGCTGAGTGGCTTCATGACTTCTTAGAGGATGTTCCGTGTTGGAACAAACCCGTATCTTCGGTAATGATCCACTGCGACAGTCAGTCGGCTCTAGGAAGGGCACAGAATGTTATGTACAACGGTAAGTCTCGTCATATTCGACGGAGGCATAAGACCGTTAGACAGCTGATCACCACATGTATAATATCCATTGATTACATTAAGTCAAAGGATAATATAGCAGACCCGCTGACAAAGGGCTTACCCAAGGATCAAATGGTTTGCATGTCTAGGGGAATGGGCTTAAAACCCAAAGTATAAGGACCAATACGGTGGTAACCCAACCTTACTAACTGGAGATCCCAGTAATTTGGTTCAATGGGAAAACTAAGTTGTAAAGGTTCAGTTGATCCCTTCAGTGGAAGCATGAACACTTCAGATAGTGATTTCTGTAAAGAAACACCAAATCCAAAGTCGTTCCCGCGATAGACGTTAAGTGCTATCTGCAGTATGGGTAAAGGTTAAGTTTTCAAAACCTTTATGATCCTCAACAGTTGAGGTTAGGTTTGGAGAAACTTTTAATGGTTTCAAACACTTGTGAAGTGGGGTATAGCAGGATACCTTGTAGGAAACCACCTATTTAAGTGCGAGGACGGGCCGCCTCAAATGAACGCACTTAATAATCCAAGAAGTTGTTCATGGCCACAACGGACAAAACATTACGAAGAAGAGAGTAAGGGAATTTGTTGTGTTGGTACTATTGACTTGGCTTACACTAAACACTGACGGTTCAAGATATCACGTTCACCGCGCAGTAAGTAAGTCCGATGGTATTTAACTATGAAAGGTTCAAAGCTGAAGCTACCTCTCCTTATGCAACATCGGTCCGCTGAAATATTGCTGGAAATGAAAAGGCACCATGTGAGTGCGCCAAAATCTCTTTCAAGAGGGGATTATTGGAAATTTGCCTTTGACGGGAGTTGCGTCCGGCCAACTTTAACGGCTTAAACACTAGTGTTCCGCATGTTAGAGAATCTGGTTCTTCACACGTGCAGTAAGTAGATAACCGTAGGGCCAAGGATCGTCAAATTTCATTGAGAAATGAAAGAGATATTGGTTCACGAAGTGAGGTGTTTGAAGCATGAAAAAGTGTGGTATTGAGATCAATTCTCCCTCATTGGTGGAGGAAGAAAAAAATATTTTGTTTATAAGTCTCAAGGTTGGCTTGGGGTCAAACCCCAAGGGGTATCCCATGTGTTTAAAGGAGGGAGGACCTCGATGTGCTTCGGTTCGAGGAAAGCCCACACGCACGCCGCCGCCGCCCGCCCGTCCCGTCCGGGTCGTGGATTGTAGGATGTGGGCTGTGCTTCTTCTGATATTATCTTTTTGGACCAGAATTCTTTTATATGTACAGTTTGGTCCCTAAAGTTTCATATGTACAGTTTGGTTCCTGAAGTTTCAATATGTACAGTTTGGTCCCTGAAGTTTTAAAAAAATCAAATTGGGCAGATTTCTAGAAGGTCAACCAGCACTCAATTCAACCATTTATTTTGGCTGAATTAATCTTCCTAAATTTCAATCCGTTGCACATCTTCACCATTTATTTTGGTGAAATTACTACCTCCATAATTGTCATTACTTGGCCAGTAATGACACTTATGTGGGCAGTTCATGAGCCTCTCCTTCAACTATATAAAGTATCATTTGTCACCGTTGTTGAGCTACACTTAACACAAATAGAAACGAAATCAGTCTTCCTACAACCTTCCAGCATCATTTCATTACTCAAAATTCTTCACGGTAGCACTTGAATTTCCTTTACTCATTTGTTCATTTGCTGTTTTATCTTGGAAGACAATTATCCAGGACGTAGAAAGGATACATACGAGGCAATATTGTCTTAAAGACAGAGTGCAAACACTCGACTCAGCATACCAAAAACTGTTCCAGTTTGTTCTTTAAGTTCATTGTAATTTCAGTTATTGTTCAATTGTAATTTCAGTTCTTGTAATACTTAGCAGTTACTTGTAATTTCTGTTTCCTGCATCTTTGTAACAAACAAAATTATTATACATAACCGTGATTCCATGGCTTAGGCTTCATTTTAAGGATTATCCAAATGCTGCAACTCCTACAATGCACATAAATATCACTATTCCGAACATAAAAATTTGGAGCCTTGGATTAGCTATGAAGGAATAGAGTCCGAACATAAAAATATGGAGCCTTGGATTAGCTATAAAGGAATAAGTCTGTTATTCTCCCTTTTATGTAATTTTCTTTTTTCTTTTTATTTAGCCATAGCTTGCAAGAATAGTTTATGCAACTCAAATTCCACATGTCGACAATGTGTCCCTGCCTCGAGATATATCTAGGGATGGCAATAGGGAGAGTTAGGGCTGGGCAACCCTTGGCCTACTGAGATTTCGACCTGCCCTGCCTCGTTTAGCATTTTTCAAAAAAAAAAAATCCCCTACCCGCTAAGCCCTGCCCCGCCCCGTTCATATATCTCCATATTCCAATTTTTCAGGTTTATTATACAAGTTCCACAAGCACATAGTCCATTGCGAACCTGTTTTACTTTGAAAATCTTTCTTAAATTGTCAATCCATCCTTTGAGAAAACAAAGAAATTCTGTGACATCCATTTCCACCTCTGATCCAATATCCAAGCATCTATCTAGTTATGGCTACTGAATTATTTATCCTTTATACGCAAGGTATCCCCCAACTTGCTTGGAACTGACACATAGTTGTTGTATGCAAGATATCGTAGAAAGCATAATGGTTGTGGAAAAGAACAAATAAAATGCATATATATATCTTGAATCCATACTCATTGGCAATAATTATCATACTCAAAAGTAATTTTAAATAGCAGCATGGATGATGCACTCAAGGAAAAGAAATCCAATGATCTCTTTTAACCGTTCTTCCTCCCATTCACAATCAGAGAGGTTGAATTCATGTTCAAATGGATCACATGGATTTTATAAGATGTCCAGGAAACATAATGCAACATCATATAATTGTGCATTGCATTTTAAGAGGACATACCAAAACTGTGGCCATACAGCACCATTCTCGAATTAGTTAATGTAGAGGATGTGAGTTCTATGAAGACTGCGATCCAAAACCAGACACAGCTTAACGGAGCCATTGTAAGTTGGTGATCCTATGTTCTGCTTCTCTTATACTGAGGTTCTGTCAAGGATGAAACTGATGATGCCACGACCCAAGAATCATTAGAGCTTTCACAGCTAAAATATGCATCAATAACGCCATAAGGACTGCCTGGCACAGAATCACATCTGCGCTTGTGGGTTTGGCAAATCTTGGATCCAGGAATGCCCATTAGCTGTAAAACAAGATCATGACATTCATCAAGGCTATCCTGCTTAAAGATAAGAAACATAAGTAAAATACCAACCAAATAGGCACAGTGCCAAAGAAGCCTAAAGAAGTTGAATGTAGAAAATAAAACTCAATGTGAAAGAGCTCAGACCTTTCTGACTTTAAGAACACCTATAAGTTCATTAAGGTAATCCACTGCATTGCAAGGTTCAATCTCGTTGATGACATAAAACATTGTTGCAGTTGCAATTATAGATGGTGGATAGAGCAGAAGCCTAGAATCTGCATTCAGCATGATCGATAATTAATCAACAAACTACAAGAATCAAAAGTCTCAAACAAATTTCTAAGATAGATATTCTCACCAGTGATAATACCAAGAATGAGGTTTTCACATCTCCTCATGAACTCCAAATGTAACTTTGTCATCAATCCAAATCTCCTAATGATATGGTCTATGAATGAAAATGGTGTCACTGGATTCATTTTCCATTGGAGGGTGGACAACACCCGAAGTTCCATTCTCTGAATAGTCTTTTCCTCAAACACATACTTTGCATTTGCTACCTAATCAACAAAATATAACCATCATTCATACACCAATAACAACAACCAGCAGCGAAGCCAGGCTTTTCAGTAAGGGGATTTAAAATATAAAAAAATAAACACATGACGAAATCCAAGGAGATTCAACATCTACTATACAAGCATACATACATAAAAAAAATAATGTTGACCCTTGTATATACAGTATAATTTTTTGACGAAGTGGATGAAGCCCTTGCCCCCCTAGCTCCGCCCATCTAAATTGCGCTGGCTATTCACTTTTGATGCCACACCCGTGTCAGATTCTTCAAAAATACACTACTTTTGGAGAATCCGACACGCACCCATTGACATTTTTTAAAAGTCTGAGCAACATAGCCTCCCATGACAATATTTACTACTATTAATATCAAGTCTCAATCCTAAGCTATGTATGGTCAATTATATCAATTCTCAATACCCATTTAACTTCATTAAGACAATTAAACAAACACCAGCATTGCTATATCTTAATTAACAAAGCATAAGGTACATACTTGAAGGTCTAACAATAGGGGCACTTGAATCTCCTCAACTTTTGCAGCAATTGAAAGACAAGCAACAGCAACAAGCTGACTCATCCATGGCTTATTATTATCCTTCTGAAAACAAACTCCAGAAATAACAAACCTATCAAAATAGTTCACAGCTAAAACAACAGTCAACGCAGTGAAACCATAGTGGTCAACGACACTCAACATCCATTCCAACGACTCTTTTCTTAACCCCATCAAAAACCCATCTGTAATTAAACTATTAAAATCTAAAAAGTTCTGTTTTTCCTTTGATAACAGTGTTTCAACCTCATAATCTTCCCAAAATAGGTCACATTCTAATAAAGGTGAAGTCTTTTTCACATTCTTGATGACCCTTTGTTCTGAATGTCCCAAATCTACGTCCTCAAATTGATTTTCCTCACATAAGAGGGAATCAAGATTCAAGATTGGGATTTGGGGCTGTATATTTTGTACTTGTAAATGTAAAACCATTTTTCTTCTTATGGAAAGAAGGAAATAATAGAGGGTTTATTCATTATGTTGAAGGGAATTCCAAACTCAATAACATATCCACTGCTTCTGCCTGTTTCTCCCTCTACAGGACAGAAAAGGGGGGAGAGAGTGAGAAGAGTAGAGTGGAGGGATTTTAGCTGAGATTGCTTTCACGCTTGTCCTTCTCTTTTTTGGGCCAAAATTTTGTCCATCCTTTTTGCAGTGATATTTATTTTCAAAGGGCTTTAAGGGTGTTTGGCGCGCAGGGTAAGGGGAAGAGCAACAGATTTTGCCAAAATTTAGTTATGATGATGCCTAAGCAATTTACTCATTTATACGGTATGATGATGAATGATAGTTCTTCCGTCCCGATTTATATGATATTTTTTATTTTTTTAAATTTAATTTAATTAAATTTTAAAATTAAATTAGATAAGATTAATTTAAAATTAAAATTTATATATTTAAAATTATATAAAAAATATTATAAATTGCAAAATTTTCTCACATCAATTTAAAAAAAACACATTTTAAAATATTAATTAAAATTTATATAATTTAAATCTCAAAAAATGAAAAGTCAGAGCAAGTACCAATCTGGCCATAGGTATAAATCAGAAATGCAGCTACCAAGCCGAAACACTATATTACTACACAACCTTTTTTTCATAGTATTATTAAAATAAAGTACGCTATACTACATTAATGGGTTCATTGCATGGCTCAATTTTTATTTTGTTACATTAAAATCATTAAAATATCTTCTATAATCGCTCAATAAATCACCAAAAGTCCCTAAATAATTTCATTATGAAATATAGTTTAGTGACTTTTATTATATTTAAATAAAGTTAAGTAATTTTTTTATTACAAAAATAGTTTAATAACTTCAGTTGTAATCAAATAAAAATTTAGTAACCATCTATGAAATCAATCCTGCATTAATATAATTAGTTAACTGAGATTGCTCTGGTTGAATAATTTATTAAGGCACTCCACAAGAGTTGTTAGTAATAATTCATGATAAATGTTTTTTTCTTCGTCTTTTCACTAGTTAGTACTAACCGAAAGAAATCATTCTTTGATTATTTTCATTAATTGAAAGAGTATATATACAATTTACATATTTTCATAATAGGAGAATCTTATTCCTATTCTACTCCTAAAACCTTATTCTACTTGGACACTAACTATATAATTATGGTAATACAAATATTATGGTAAGTGTACAATACTAATTACACCACAACATTACCTAAACTAGGAGACTAGAACCTTACCTAAACTATATACCATATACACGACAATTCAACCAAACCGAGAGACAAATATACATAATATACACATGTATATTGTGTGTATATTATGTATATTTAACACACCCCCGCAGTCATAGCGGGCGGTCTTCGAACGCTGAGACTGTCCCTAAAATCTTCAAAAAGGACCGAGGGAAGACCCTTCGTAAAGATGTCGGCTATTTGATACCTGGATGGGACATGACAGATGCGTACCTGACCACAAGCAACTTTTTCACGAACAAAATGAATGTACATCTCGATATGTTTAGTGCGCTGGTGCTGAACCGGATTACCCGACAGATAGATGACACTAATATTATCACAATAAACCAAGGTCGCTTTCTGGATAGGACAATGAAGCTCTAACAGCAAATTACGTAACCAACATGATTCAGAGACCACATTAGCTACCCCTCGATACTCAGCCTCGGCACTGGATCGGGACAAAGTGGACTGACGTTTCGCAGACCAAGAGACCAAATTATTGCCAAGAAACATACAATATCCAGACGTAGACAGTATGGTGTCCGGACAGCCACCCCAATCAGCATATGTATACGAGACAAGTGTGGACGTCGTTGAATGATATAAATGCAAGCCATAGTCAAGTGTACCATGAATATACCCAATGATACATTTGAGCGCATTCATTTGCTCAACCCTGGGATCATGCATAAACAAACACACCTGCTGGACGACATATGTAATATATGGTCTCGTGAATGTGAGATACTGAAGGGCCCCTGCAAGACTGCGATAGCGGGTCGGGTCCTCGTATAGTGCGCCGACCGCAACACCCAAATTGGGTTTAGTATCAACGGGAGTGGAAATGGACTTACAGGATGACATCCCAGCCCTCTCAATGATCTCGGCTGCATACTTCCTCTGTGACAAGAACAATCTACATCTATGACGAGTTACAGCAATCCCCAAAAAATAACTCAAGGGCCCCAAGTCTTTCATAGCAAACTCAGAGCTGAGCATTGTCATGATAGACTGGCGTAAGGCATCGGAAGAGGCAGTCAAGATAATATCATCCACATATAAAAGTATATAAGTCAAAGACGAACCACGATGATACATGAACAAAGAATTATCCGATATGCTGTGAGTGAACCCAATAGTCGAAACATAGTCAGCAAACCTCTTATATTAGGCCCGTGGAGACTACTTAAGCCCATACAATGACTTATTCAATAAACAGACATGGTGAGGATATTTGGGATCCCCAAGGGCTGATGCATATAGACTGTCTATTTGAGATCACCGTGTAAGAAAGCATATTTCACATCTAACTAATGAATGAGTCATGCTTTCGAAAGAGCCAAGATGAGCACAGTGCGAATGGTACCCGGTTTGACCAGCAGACTAAACGTCTCACCATAGTCCACATCAACCTGCTGAGTCTTACCGTCACCCATAAGCCGAGCCTTATGCCTTGCAAACGAACCGTCTGAATTGTCCTTATGAGCAAAAATCCACATAGACCTAATAATATTAACACCAGATGGACGGGGCATCAACTCCCACGTCTTATTATCAATAAGAGCATTATATTCATCGGTCATAACAATTTTCCAATTCGAGTCATTTAATGCTGACACAAGATTACGGGGTAAGGGTGATTTAAGAACATTAGAATTTAAATTAAAATGCCTTTTTGGTTTAAAAATATCCCGTTGACTACGAGTGACCGGTCTATGACTCAGGGGAGAAATGGGCCGATGTTGGGAATTTTCTAGGCTCGGGACAGACTGGCCAGCATGCAGTGGGCCTGCTGGCCAATTCGGTAACGGGATGGGGACCTATGGACTGGACCAGTGGCGTTCTTGGGTAGTCAGCTGGCCCGATTACCGTTATTGGTCGATGGCTGACAGGACCATTGTAGATGCTGTAGCTCATGACGGCGATGGGGCGGCGGGTAGTGGGCCTGCTGGAGGATCTGGGGTGAGGGAGACATCCGAAAAATGATAAAAATATACGAGAATATACCATCATTCAAAATTTTATACAAACTAGGCACGGGAGTACTAACCTTAGCAAACGGGAATTGGGATTCATCAAAAATGACATGATGACTAATAATAATTTTATTAGAGGATAAATCAAAGCATTTGTAACCACGATGATTAGACGAAAAACTCAAAAACACACACGGAGTAGATCGGGCCTGAAGTTTGTTAATTGTGGTGGACGGAAATAATGGATAACATCAACACCCAAAGACCCGAAGATGTGAATACGAAGGAGTCTTATTATATAAAATTTGAAGGGGGGGGGGGGAATATGTCAAACCTTTGGAAGGAATTATGCTAAGGAGATATGTAGCCATTTGTAGAGCATGATGCCAAAAAGACGGGGTATGGAAGCAAGAATCAATAAAGTTCAGACAATGTTATTAATGGTACAAATTTTGCGTTCGGCTTTCCCATTTTGTGAAGACGTATGAGAACAAGAAAAACTTGAGATTTTAAGAAGATGGAAAAAACTTGAGACTTTTTCGCTGTCGGAAAAGTCCATAAAAACTTAGAATAATCATCCAAAAAGAGAACATAATATCGATGACCAAAAGAACTAAGAACAGGAGACGTTCATAAGTCGCTATGAATAATATCAAATGGCATTAAAGTATGAGAATGTGAGTCTACAAATGGCAACGTAATAATTTTTCCTAAAGAGCAAGACTGACAATTTGGAGTACTACGCGTACCGTTACAAGAAATAAAATTATTTTTATATAAGGAAGACAAAATAGACGACCCTAGATGACCAAGACGAGCATGCCACAAGGAAGGAGCAAGGGCTGCAAATGCTGACGGCAAGGCTTGACTCGATGGACCGGAACTGGGTATGATAGGATAAAGATCTCCCCTACTATCACACCTCATGAGAGGACTCCTCGTCTTGAAATCCTTCACAGATAAAACAAATGGATCAAATTCAATAGATACGGAATTATCAGTGGTGAATTTACGGACATACACTAAATTTTTAATCAATTTGGGGGCATGTATGGTATTTTTCAAGATAAGGGGTGGATGGGGGGGAAGACAAAGTTTTATGACCATAACCACGGATTGGAACAGAATTACCATTACCAACAATTATGCCACGAGGGATGCTCAAATTGGAATAAGACGAGAGAGTACCTGAATAGATGTCATATGGGTAGTGGCACCGGTGTCCATATACCAATTTGAGTCCGGAGGATTAAATCCAAGCGAGTGCATTGCAGCTTCGATGTCGGTTTAAGTGGGGGCCACTGTGTGATGGGCCTGCGGGGGCCGAGGCCCAAGTACCCTTGCTTGCTGCCTCGGCCCAGATAGATTACCGTAACTGGGCCACTGCATGTTGGGCCTCGACTGCTGCTAGCCAACCCACTGCCAGTGAGGCTGCATCGCTGGGCTGCCACTGTTTAGCCCAAATTATGGGGCCCACTGCCACTGCGGGGCCCAAAATTACTGCTGCTGACTGCCCCAAGGGGCACCACCGCCACCACCACTGTTCCGGCTGCCGCCATTGTTGTCGCCGCGATGCTTGCCATTATTTTTCTTATTTCCTCCCTTTTTGCCTCCACCGTTGTTGCGGTTTTGACCCGAGTTATTGGAAGCAGTATGATGAACAGTGGACTCGGTCATTATGACCACAGGACTAGCACCGGTAGCCGCCTTTTTAGCCATGTCTGCTTCTTTGAGTGTAAGCATAGAACGAGTCTGATAAAATTGCGGAAGAGGATTGCTTTGACGAAAAAGCGTGCCAACACCACTATAGGCCTCGAAGAGGCTTGAAACCATTTGGAGAACCAAGCGATCATTCGAAACCGGCACGTGCCAACGTTGCGGAGTTGGTCTGCAAATTCCTTCAATCTTTTGCAATAAGCCGAAACGTTAGGGAAATCTTCCATATTTACGTGGGAGAAATCCTGCTCAAGAGTAACAACTCTGGAATTTTGATTATCTTTGAATATCAGGTAGTCTATCCCAAGTTGCCTGCGCCGAAGCCTCGGGTTCAATTATCGTTTGCAAAAGGTCGGTAGAAATTGTGGAACATATCCACTGAAGGACGGTGGCATCAAGAGTCGTCCATAACTTAGGATCATCCTCGCGTCGTGGCACCTCTGTATCCTTAGGAGCTGCGGGGATTATGTGATGGATGACTTGATGCGAACGTGCATGAATTTTGAACAGTTCGGCCCACGTCGCATATTGGACGTTTTCTATTTCAAGAACAAGAGGGATGTTCTTCTTGATGTTAGAAAATGTAAGGGAAGGTGAAACGTGTTACATGATACGTGATGTAGACATATTGATAGAACAATATGTGATTGAGGGATTTGGAAGAAAATTTTGGGAAGAAAAAGAAACACCGCCGGGAACGGAAACCGATAGAAGGGAAGGCTCAGAAATCGAGAGAAGTTTAGACGGAGTTTTGTGGAGAAAAATAGTAACCTAGACTTCTGATACCATGAAAGAAATAATCCATTGATTATTTTCAATAATTGAAAGAGTATATATACAATTTACATATTTCCATAATAGGAGAATCATATTCCTATTCTACTCCTAAAACCTTATTCTACTCCTAAAACCTTATTCTACTTGGACACTAACTATACAATTATGATAATACAAATATTATGGTAAGTGTACAATACTAATTACACCACAACATTACATAAACTAGGAGACTAAAACCTTACCTAAACTATATACCATGTACACGACAATTCAACCAAACCGAGAGCCAAATATACCTAATATACACATGTATATTGTGTGTATATTATGTATAAGACTTTGATACCATGAAAGAAATAATCCCTTGATTATTTTCATTAATTGAAAGAGTATATATACAATTTACATATTTTCATAATGGGAAAATCCTATTCATATTCTACTTCTAAAACCTTATTCTACTTGAACACTAACTATACAATTATGGTAATACAAATATTATGGTAAGTGTACAATATTAATTACACCACAACATTACCTAAACTAGGAGACTAAAACCTTACCTAAACTATATACCATATACACGGCAATTTAATCAAACCGAGAGCCAAATGTACATAATATACACATATATATTGTGTGTATATTATGTATATTTAACACTAACAAAGAGTCACTTAATTTGAAAAAGAGAAGAGGGATAAATTTATTTATGTACTATCTGAAATTGCTCAATTTTTGCCTCTCATTAAACTTTGATCTTAACCCTACTCCCGTCATAAGGTAAAAGTTTCAATTTTGCATCCCCAGTAAAGCTTCATATCGTGAGTTCAATTAAACTTATTAATTTATATATCAAACTATGTATGGCATTTTTTTAAGATCACACAATCTAAATTCACTAACTCCAAATCTGAACTTACCTATAGGTAATGAGTCCGGATGCCATTTGTCCTTATATCAATTTTGCTCAATTAAGGTCTTGTATATTCACAGTAATTAATTATATGGAAAAAATGTATACAAGAGAACCGTGAAAGGAAGAACACTCCGCTGGTATATATTACAGTAGAAATTCTATAAATTAATATTTTTGGGACCACCAAAATTTATTAATTAAAAGAGATATTAATTAATCGATAAATTAATAATTATTAATTTATATATTAATTAATACTTTATCAATTTATAGATAAATTTATAATGAAATATCCAATTTACAAACACTCTTCAATCTTCCACTTTATTATTGTTCAATGTACTATATCAAATGAAGCACCCTTTTAATCTCCCACTTTATTATGCTTCTTGTGTTCAATGTACTACTTTATGAATATTAAAAAAATATTTCTTATATAAGGAATTATTAATTTATATTTTACATGGGGTCTATATGAGTAATAAAAAATGTATTATCTTATAATTTTGACGAATTATTAATTTAACACGTTATCGCCGAGTCGGGATTGACCAAAAATATTATCTAAGAAAATTTATTAAATAATTGAATATTAATTAATAAAGTTTCTACCGTAGTATGTCAAAGACTAATAGTAATAATTCATTTAGCTTTTTTCCTTAATATGTCTAAACGTACTGTATAGTGATAATGAAATGAGCTTCTTAATTAATGCACTTATTTAATTATTCATAGTATAGTACTATAGTTCAACTATGAATCTGTGGAATGATTGCTTTCTGGGAGCAGTACGTCCTTCATCATTTCCTTTTCTCATGTTTGTACGGCAAACATATGAACATTAAAACCCATACAATCCCAATCTCATAATGCTACGAAAGGCCACAAGTACCCATACAATCCCAATCTCATAATGCTACGAAAGGCCACAAGTACAACATTATGATTGAATCATTTCATAGGGTGATTAAATACGAACAGCCATCAATGAAGTTGTTGTCTAGATGAGACATGAAATTATTATTTGACTGTGTTGAGCAGTGATATATACCAGTGCATTAGGTTGGAAATTTGCCTTTGACGGAAATTGTGTCCAACCATTTTTAATGACTTAAACACTAGTGTTTCGCATGTTGGAAACTTTGGTTCTTCACACGTGCATAATCTACTAAGTAAGTAGATGACCGTAGGGCCAAAGATCGTCAAATTTCGTTGAGAAATGAAAAAGATATTGATCTACGGAGTGAGGTGTTTGAAGCATGGAAAAAGGTGTTAAAGAGCAATCCTCCCTCATCGATGGGGAAGAAAGATTTGTTTAGTTAATAAGTCTCAAAGTTGATTTGGGGTTTGAGACCCCAAGGGTATCCCATGTGTTTAAATGAGGGAGGATCTAGATGTGCTTCGGTTCGAAGATAAGCCCACACACGCGCCGCCCATTCGGTCCGGTTTGGGTCTCGGGTCGTGGGCTGTGGGATGTGCTTCTTCTAATATTATCTTTTTAGACCCAAATTATTTCATATTTACAGTTTGATCCCTGAAGTTTCAGGTAAGTCAAAATTGGGCAGAAAACTTTGTTGTTGGTTTTCTGGAACGTTAACCAGCATTAATATGCACTCAATTCAGTCATTTATTTTGACTGAATAACTCTCCCTAAAAGTCAATCCGTTGCACATCAATTCACCATTTATTTTGGTAAATTACTACATCCATAATTGTCATTATTTGGTCAGTAACAACAATTATGTGGACAGTTAGTAAGACCTCTCCTTCAACTATATAATGAAGCCTTTGCACAATTGTTGAGACACAAAGAAACATAAAAACGAATCAGATTCTTTCCATTATCTTCTAGCATCATTTCATTACTCAAAATTCTTTAAGGTAGCACTTGAGTTTCCTTTGCTCAATTGTTCAGTTGTTGTTTTATCTTGGGAGACTATTGTCTAGAACGTAGAAATGATATATACGGGGCAATCCTGTCTTAAATACAGAGTGTCATCACTCGACTTATCATATCAAAAATGTTTCTGTTTCTTGTTCAAGTTCATTGTAATTTTATTGTGTTGTAATACTTAGCAATTACATATTTCCATTTCCTGCACCATTGTAACCAACAAGTTTAAGACAAGATTGTGTTTGATGTAACTGCTTTAACATGACTGGAAACCCTGCTGTTTCCGCTACTGTTCAAGGCAGCAACCCATTTTCCTTCCCCACTGCTGCCCAAGGCACGTCCGCTGCCTTACTGCTCCACCATTCGCATTCCGCCATGAACGCCCTGAAAAATTCATGGGCTCAAACGTTAAGAGATGACAGCAGAAGATGTTGTTCTACTTGACTGTTATGGGAATGACACGTTTCCTAACAGAAGATCCTCCACAAGCTGGAGATGAAATGGACTCTTCGCCTTCTGAAACGGCTGAAGGGGGCCTAGGTATCCATGTCATTAATGGCATGAAGATGGTTCTTGATGCATGGAATTATAGTGATTTCATGTGTAAGAATTACATATTGAACTGCTTGGCAGACCCTCTCTACACGGTCTATTGCACCGTTGGCACTGCCAAAGAGATGTGGGAAAAACTGCAAAAGAAGTACAACGCACAAGATGCATGTACTAAAAAGTTCATCGTTAGAAAATTTCTAAAATTTCAAATGGTGGATAGTAGGACAGTGATGTCCCAAGTCCAGGAATTCCAAATGATTCTACATCACCTGGATTTGGAAAGAATGAAACCAAATGAGCAGTTTTTGGTTGCATCGCTGATTGAAAAGTTATCTCCTTCGTGGAATGAGTTTATGAGCTACTTAAAGCTCAAGACAAAGGAGATGACCTTTGAAGAACTTATTATCAAACTCCAAATTCAGGAAGATAATAAGAAGGCCTTGCCTATGGGTAAATAACATGTTGAGGCAAAGGCAAATCTGGCTGAGGACAAAGGGAACCCAAGCAAGAAGCGGAAGTTCCAGAAAGACGGCAAGACCCACGCAGCGGAGATGTTTAGAGGTAACTGTCACCACTGTGGGAAACCTGGTCATAAGATCAAGGAATGCCGCAAGCTCAAGACTGAGCAACAATAGAAAGCCAAGGCTAAAGGCAAGGCGCATGCTAACGTCGGCAAGGACACGCTCCTGGATGACATGATTGAGGAGTTCTCAGCAGTGGCGCTTTAAGCAAACCTGGTTGACAATCCCATGCAGTGGTGGATGGACACAGGTGCTACCAGACACATATGTTCCAACAGAAATGCCTTCTCCACGTATACACCGGTCAATGACAAGAAGCTATTCATGGGCAACAACGTTTCGTCTGACGTGCTGGGGGTAGGAAAGGTGGTCCTGAAGATGACTTCTGAAAAGGAGCTCACTCTGAAGGAAGTGATGCATGTACCTGAGATTAGGAGAAATTTAATTTCAGGAAGGTGTTATAGTACCTGAAACACATGTTAACTTTCGGGTTACATTATTCGAGATATCCAGTTGTACTAGAGGGGTACAGTGATGCAAACTAGATATCTGATATAGAGAATATCAAGTCCACTAGTGGGTATGTATTGACAATGGTGGTGGTGCTGTGTCTTGGAAATCCTCTAAGCAAACTTGCATCGCCCGATCCACAATGAAATCGGAGTTTATCGCTTTAGACAAAGCAGGAGAAGAAGCTGAGTGGCTTCATGACTTCTTAAAGGTTGTTCCGTGTTGGAACAAACCCGTACCTTTTGTAATGATCCACTGCGACAGCCAGTCGGCTCTAGGAAGGGCACAAAATGCTATGTAGAACGACAAATCTCGTCATATTCGACGGAGGCATAAGACCGTTAGGCAGCTGATCACCAAAGGTATAATATCCATTGATTACATAAAGTCAAAGGATAATATAGCAGACCCGCTGACAAAGGGCTTACCCAAGGATCAGATGTTCTGCCTGTCTAGGGGAATGGGCTTAAAACCCAAAGTATAAGGACCAATACGGTGGTAACCCAACCTTACTGACTGGAGATCCCAGTAATTTGGTTCAATGGAAAAACTAAGTTGTAAAGGTTCAGTTGATCGCTTCAGTGGAAGCATGAGCACTTCAGATAGTGATTTCTGTAAAGAAACACCAAATCCAAAGTCGTTCCCGCAATAGACGTTAAGTGCTATCTGCAGTGTAGGTAAAGGTTAAGTTTTCAAACCTTTAATGATCCTCAATAGTTGAGGTTAGGTTTGGGGAAACTTTTAATGGTTCCTAACACTCTTGAAGTGAGGTATAGCAGGATACCTTGTAGGAGACCACCTATTTAAGTGTGATGACAGGCCGCCTCAAATGAACGCACTTAATAATCTAAGAAGTTGTCCACGGCCACAACGGACAAAACATTACGAAGAAGAGAGTAAAAGAATTTGTTGTGTTGGTACTATTGACTTGACTTATATTAAACACTGACGGTTCAAGACATCACGTTCACCGCGCGGTAAGTAAGTCCGATGGTATTTAACTATGGAAGGTTCAAAGCTGAAGCTACCTCTTCTTATGCAATATCGGTCCGCTGAAATATTACTGGGAAAAGTCATCATGTGAGTGCGCCAAAATCTCTTTCAAGAGGGGATTGTTGGAAATTTTCCTTTGGCGAGAGTTGCGTCAACCATCTTTAATGACTTAAACACTAGTGTTCTGCATGTTGGAAACTTCGGTTCTTCACACGTGCATAATCTACTAAGTAAGTAGATGACCGTAGGGCCAAGGATCGTCAAATTTCGTTGAGAAGTGAAAGAGATATTGGTCTACGAAGTGAGGTGTTTAAAGCATGGAAAAAAGTGTTAAAGAGCAATCCTCCCACATCGGTGGGGGGAGAAAGATTTGTTTAGTTAATAAGTCTCAAAGTTGGCTTGGGGTTTGGGACCCTAAGGGGTATCCCATGTGTTTAAAGGAGGGAGGACCTAGATGTGCTTCGGTTCGAGGATAAGCCTACACGCGTGCCGCAGCCGCCCGCCCGTCCCGTCCCGTCCGGTCCGATCTCGGGTCGTGGGCTGTGCTTCTTCTGATATTATCTTTTTGGACCCAAATTGTTTCATATTTATAGTTTGGTCCCTGAACTTTTAGGTAAGTCAAAATTGGGCCCTTAATATGCACTCAATTCAGTCATTTATTTTGGTTGAATAACTCTCCCTAAAAGCCAATCCATTGCACATCAATTCACCATTTATTTTGGTGAATTATTACCTCTATAATTGCCATTACTTGGCCAGTAACAGCAATTATGTGGGCAGTTGGTAAGACCTCTCCTTCAACTATATAGTGGAGCCTTTGCACAATTATTTAGACACAAAGAAACATAAAAACGAATCAGATTCTTTCTACTATCTTCTAGCATCATTTCATTACTCAAAATTCTTCACGGTAGCACTTGAGTTTCATTTGCTCAATTGTTCAGTTGCTGATTTATCTTGGGAGACTATTGTCCAGAACGTAGAAATGATATATACGGGGCAATCTTGTCTTAAAGACAGAGTGCCATCACTCGACTCAGCATATCAAAACTGTTCCAGTTTCTTGTTCAAGTTCATTGTAATTTCATTGTGTTGTAATACTTAGCAGTTACTCATTTTCGTTTCCTGCACCATTGTAACCAACACATTATAGTGATTGTACCTACATGTGTTTATGGTTGTACTCGGTAGTTAGTTTGTTAGATAGTTAATGAGTTGTAGATCAACTGTCATTAGTGTTAAAAGTCCCACATCGGATATGGAATGAGAACATAGATTTCTTATATGGACTTGGACAATCCTCACACTACAAGCTAGCTTTTGGGGTTGAGTTAAGCTCAAGATCCATTCCTTACATGGTATCAAAGTCAGGCTCATTCCAATTCTTTGTTCACCGATGTTGGGCCTTCAAATTATATTATCCACGCTCCAGTTAATAAGGTCTGGGCGTACGAGGAGTGTTAAGAGTCCCACATCGGATATGGAATGGGAACATGAACTCCTTATATGGACTTGGACAATCCTCACCCTACAAGCTAGCTTTTAGGGTTGTGTTAGGCCCAATATCCATTCCTTACAATTAGCAAAGCATAGTTAGTTATGTAAGTGTGTAGATTAGTATAAAACCATTGTACAGTGCTTTGTTTGTATTCATTCATTCAGTTAATGAATCAGATATTTTCTAGTTCATTCCAAATATTCTCTCTCTAAGCTTTCTCCTCGACGACCAATGCTAACCGCCATTGTTGATGCCACTTTTCTCTCATCTTCTTCCTTCAATTTAACGGACTATCATTCTTTTGAGATAAAAGAGGTTCTGAATTATGTTGCAATGACAAATAACTTCTGGTAATTATACGAGTATATATTATGTATGTTGGTTTCAAAAATTTCATGGCAGCGGACAGAGATGGAACCACAATTTGAAGTTTATGAATTTTGAATTATTACTTAATTTATAGCCTGATTTAGTTACTTAGTGTTGGGTTTAAATGATAGATTGAATGGGAAATGGAGGGAGTTCCCTCTTGCTCTATAAAATAATCATTTATCCCACATCGGTAGTGGAAAGAAAAGTGGGAGTTGTCCCACATCGGTAGTGGAAAGAAAAGTGGGAGTTGTCCCACATCGGTAGTGGAAAGAAAAGTTCTTCTACTTAAAAGTAGAATTACTCCTTCTTGTCAGTAAAAGGGTTGAGGGGGCAAGGACCCCTCGCGCCGTCGTCGTCGCTCGCTCGGCTCGGCTTCGGCTCGGCTCGGCTCGGCTCGGCTCGGCTCGGCTCGGCTCGGCTCGGATTCGGATCGGCTCGGCTCGGATTCGGATTCGGATTCGGATTCGGATTCGGATTCGGATTCGGATTCGGATTTGGATTTGGTCAAATGATCTGATTGATTGATAATCTTTTTGGACCAAATTTTCTTTAATTTTTTAATTATTTAATTAATTATTATTTAATTAAATTAATTAACTTATCCAATCCTACCCGTTAGTGACCCTGACCCGCGACCCGACCGGATCCGCGTGTCTGACCCGCGACCCGGTTTCTTTTCCACATTTAAATTTCCCACCAATTTTAGTGACTGTTCAGAAGGGTTGCAAACCTTCAGAAACAGTACTTCCATGGCTATAAATTTGTTTGATTCCTCAGAATTTTACTTACTAATTTTCTGAACTACAAAATCATCTTCTTCTTCTGCACGAATAAATTCTGTGTGATATACTACTGTTGAGTGGTTCGCCGCTACCAGAGTTTGGAGTACTACTATTCTGGTAAGATAATCGTTCTATCCTGGGAGGGGATATTCCATCAACCTCGAGTACTGTGAGGGGAATAATTTCCTTAAGGACACACTTTGAACTAAGTGGGCTCGATTATATTCTGAAAATTATTCTTATTTTTTCAACACTGATTCTGTTTATTTTCAGTGTTTATTGTTTACTGATTTTTTGGAATACAGATTAATAACAATCTTAAGGAAATTATATTTTTTGATTAATCTGTATTTTGTTTTGGAGACTAAAACCTGTGTGGTTTTCTACTCCGTGTGAAATTTCATATTCTGACTTGAAGAAATAAAAACTTCGTTGGAATATTAAAGTTCATACTTGTACAACGATTTGAAGAACATAAAAACTTCATCGTTGTTGTATTCTGGTTTGGAGATTAAAACTTGTGCAGTTTTCTACTCCATATGAATATTAGTATTCTGACTCAAAGATATAAAAACTTCGTTGGAATACTAAAGTTTCATAATTATACTGCAATTTGAAGAAATAAAATCTTCATCGTTTAAGTATGTGATTGAATTGTTATTCTGGTTTTATTAACTAAAACAGTTTGTCGATTTGACAGTGACAAACGAATAATGGCAATTGAGACTGGAACTACCTCTGCAATTACTGCACCAGCGGTTACTCCTACAACCCGTACCATTGCACCGGCCGAGAAACTGCGAAGTTCACGGTGCCAACTTTAAAGGATGGCGACAAAGAATGTTCTTTGGCTTACCACCCTTGGTATGCAAAAGTTCACCAATGAGGACCCTCCGTGCACGCCACGACATGCCCGACAACCAAAAGTTCATGGTTACCGAGGCTTGGAACAGTCGACTTTTTGTGCAAAGGCGACATTTTGAGTGCCTTAGAAGATGACTTGTACAACGCTCTACGGTCAAGTAGAGACTTCCAAAGAACTATGGAGTGCACTTGAAAAGAAGTACAAAGCGAAGATGCTTGCTTGAAGAAGTTTGTGGTTGCCAAATTCCTAGACTACAAAATGGTGGATGGAAAAACCGTTGGAACCCAAGTTCAAGAGCTTCAACTTATCTTCCATGACCTTATTGCTGAAGGTATGGTAGTAAATGAAGCGTTCCAAGTGGCTGCAATGATTGAGAAGTTGCCGCCCTCATGGAAAGATTTCAAGAATTATCTTAAGCACAAAAGAAATGAAATGAAGTTGGAAGATCTTGTGATTCGTCTCAAGATCGAGGAAGATAACAAAACCGCTGAGAAGGGGTACCGTAAGACTTCACCAATTGAAGGGGCAAACATCGTTGAAGATGCTGCTCTGAAAAAGAACAAGAAAAGGAAAAGGCCTTCTGGAAAGGAGAAAGATTCCAACAAGAAAAAGTTCAAGGGCAACTGCTTTAATTGTGGGAAAGCTGGCCACAAAGCCCCAGATTGTCGTCTCCCGAAAAAGAACAAGGGAAAAGGACAAGCCAATATGGTGGAAAAGAATGATGATATGGATGATCTGTGTGCAATGCTATCGGAGTGCAATTTGGTTGGAAACCCAAAGGAGTGGTGGCTTGATTACGGTGCCACTCGACATGTTTGCGCTACAAAAGAAGCATTTGCAACCTATGCTCCGCGGACCCGAAGAGGTCTTGTTTATGGGAAATACCGCAACAGCCAAGGTTGAAGGATATGGGAAGATACTTCAAGATGACTTAGGCAAGGTCCTCGACTCTCAACAATGTTATGCACGTTCCAACAATTCGGAAGAATTTAGTTTCAAATGACTACTCGTCAAGAACGGGTTTAAATGTGTGTTGGTTAGTGAGAAAATTGTAATAAGTAAGAATGATTTGTTCATAGGAAAAGGCTACCTCACCGAGGGTCTTTTCAAACTCAATGTAATGGTTGTTGACAATATTAATAAGAATTCAGCTTCGTCTTACTTATTGGAGTCAAATAATTTATGGCATGTTCGTTTAGGACATGTCAACTACAAAACCTTGCGAAAATTGATTAATTTAGAAGTATTGCCTAAATTTGAGTGTAATAAATCTAAATGTGAAATATGTGTCGAATCTAAGTTTGTTAAACATCCATATAAGTCTATTGATAGGAATTCAAATCCTTTAGACTTAATTCACACAGATATATGTGATATGAAGTCAATACCATCTCGCGGTGGGAAAAAGTATTTTATAACTTTTATTGACGATTGCACTCGATATTGTTATGTGTATTTGCTTAATAGTAAGGATGAAGCAATTGATGCATTTAAGCAATACAAAAACGAAGTGGAAAATCAATTGAATAAAAAGATAAAAATGATTAGAAGTGATAGGGGAGAGTACGAATCTCCTTCTGCAGACATATGTTTAGAATATGGAATTATTCATCAAACTACTGCCCCTTACACACCACAATCAAATGGAATTGCGGAAAGGAAAAACCGAACATTAAAGGAAATGATGAATGCCTTACTAATAAGTTCCGGTTTACCGCAAAGCTTGTGGGGGGAAGCTATCATTACAGCTAACCGAATACTCAACAGGGTGCCCCACAGCAAAACACAATCTATTCCATATGAACTATGGAAAGGAAGAAAACTCAACTTGAAATATTTCAAAGTGTGGGGGTGTTTAGCAAAGGTCCAAGTTCCTTTGCCCAAAAGGGTAAAAATCGGACCAAAAACTGTGGATTGTGTTTTTATTGGTTATGCTACAAACACCAAAGCTTGTCGGTTTTTGGTTCACAAATCGGACAATCCCGAAATTCATGTAAATACGGTAATTGAATCAGATAATGCTGAATTCTTTGAAAATATTTATCCGTATAAAACTGAACGTGAGTCGTCAAGTGAAAGATCTAAACGACCGCGGGAAGAACCAAAGGAAAATACACCAAGTAAAGAGGATGCAAGGCGTAGCAAACGTCAAAGGACATCTACTTCCTTTGGACCAGATTTTGTGACATTCTTGCTTGAAAATGAGTCTCAAACATTTAAAGCAGCGATGTCTTCTTCTGATTCAACATTTTGGAAAGAGGCAGTCAATAGTGAGATTGAATCAATTTTGAACAACCATACATGGGAATTGGTTGATCTTCCTCCTGGAAATAAACCTTTAGGATCAAAATGGATTTTTAAAAGGAAAATGAAAGTTGATGGCACTATTGACAAATATAAGGCAAGACTTGTGGTCAAAGGTTATAGACAAAAAGAAGGTCTTGATTACTTTGACACATACTCACCGGTAACAAGAATAACATCTATTCGGGTGTTAGTAGCACTGGCGGCCGTATATGGTCTTGAAATCCATCAAATGGATGTCAAGACAACTTTCTTAAATGGAGAATTGGAGGAAGAAATTTACATGGAACAACCTGAGGGCTTTGTGGTTCCTGGTAAAGAAATGAAAGTGTGCAAACTTGTTAAGTCACTTTATGGACTTAAACAAGCACCCAAACAATGGCATGCGAAATTTGACCAAACAATATTGGCAAATGGATTTAAGATTAATGAGTGTGACAAATGTGTTTACATTAAAAATACTCCAAATCATGAAGTCATTGTTTGTTTATATGTTGATGACATGTTGATAATGAGTAGAGATATTACCAATATAAATGCTACGAAGCGTATGCTGGCTAGCAAATTTGATATGAAAGACTTAGGAGTTGCTGATTTGATCTTAGGCATCAGAATTCATAAAACTCCACAAGGTCTAGCATTATCGCAGTCTCATTATATTGAAAGAGTACTTGACAAGTTTAAGTATTTAAATTTCAATGTTGTAAAAACTCCAATTGATGTAAGTTTTGCACTTCAAAAGAATAAAGGTGAAAGTGACTCACAATTGGACTATGCACGAGTTTTGGGAAGTTTGATGTATATTATGAATTGTACACGACCAGATATAGCATGTGCTATAAGCTAGCTGAGTCGATTCACGAGTAATCCCAATCAAACTCATTGGATGGCAATGAAACGAGTCTTGGGGTATTTAAAACACACCCAAGACTATGCTTTGCATTATAACAAATATCCCGCCGTGATTGAAGGATATAGTGATGCAAATTGGATCACCGGATCATTTGAAGTTAAATCCACGAGTGGTTATGTTTTCACAATTGGGGGTGGATCAGTGTCTTGGAAATCATCAAAACAGACATGCATCGCCCGCTCTACAATGGAATCAATTTATAGCTTTAGACAAGGCGGTGAAGAAGTGAATGGCTCTGAATTTCTTAGAAGATATTCCATTACGCCCAAACCTTTGGCTCCTATATGTATACATTGTGACAGTCAGCGGCAATAGGTAGGGCGGGAGCGTAATGTACAACGGAAAATCTCGTCACATACGGCGAAGACACAATATCATAGACAACTCCTCTCTAGTGGCGTTATCACGATTGACTATGTAAAGTCAAGAGATAACGTGGCGGATCCGCTTACAAAAGGCTTATCTAGAGAGGGAGTTAGTAGATCATCAATGGGAATGGGGTTAAGGCCGAGGACAAGTCATCATGGCGGTAACTCTACCTAGCAGACTGGAGATCCCAAGAGCTAGGTTCAAGGAGATCAAACAAAGTTGTGACTGACGGTTCAACATTGTCAAATAACTCAACCCATTCTCGGATGAAGACAATGTTCAGAAATAAGGATAAAACCTTATGGCTTGTTAATGAGTTAATAAAGCATTAAAGTTCTTTAATGATTATCTAAATCTGGCAGTGTATGACCAGATAATGTGTCTATAGGACCACATGTTTAGAAGTCACCTATGTGAGTGTTAAGTGTAAGCCGCTTTAAAGGGGAATGACAGTAAAGGCTCATTCTCTACACACTCATGAAACCAGGAGGTGTTCATGGCTGAAACGAACACAACCGTGAGAACCATAAACGGTTGAGGGTTGATTGTGTGACTTATATTGTCTAGGTATACAACAAAGTTCGACGGTTCAAAGATATCAAATCTACCGATTGATCGAGTATATCCGATATAAGTTCACTACGGAAAGTTCAAAGGGAAACCTACTTATCCAGATGCAGTCAATTCTCGCTTGTATATCACACTTGTCAGCGCATTCCTTTATCTTATAGCCATTCCCCATTCATGTGGGGGATTGTTGGGTTTAAATGATAGATTGAATGAGAAATGGAGGGAGTTCCCTCTTGCTCTATAAAATAATCATTTATCCCACATCGGTAGTGGAAAGAAAAGTGGGAGTTGTCCCACATCGGTAGTGGAAAGAAAAGTGGGAGTTGTCCCACATCGGTAGTGGAAAGAAAAGTTCTTCTACTTAAAAGTAGAATTACTCCTTCTTGTCAGTAAAAGGGTTGAGGGGGCAAGGACCCCTCGCGCCGTCGTCGTCGCTCGCTCGGCTCGGCTCCGGCTTCGGCTCGGCTCGGCTCGGCTCGGCTCGGCTCGGCTCGGCTCGGCTCGGCTTCGGCTTCGGCTTCGGCTTCGGATTCGGATTTGGATTTGGATTTGGATTTGATGATCTGATTGATTGATAATCTTTTTGGACCAAATTTTCTTTAATTTTTTAATTATTTAATTAATTATTATTTAATTAAATTAATTAACTTATCCAATCCTACCCGTTAGTGACCCTGACCCGCGACCCGACCGGATCCGCGTGTCTGACCCGCGACCCGGTTTCTTTTCCACATTTAAATTTCCCACCAATTTTAGTGACTGTTCAGAAGGGTTGCAAACCTTCAGAAACAGTACTTCCATGGCTATAAATTTGTTTGATTCCTCAGAATTTTACTTACTAATTTTCTGAACTACAAAATCATCTTCTTCTTCTGCACGAATAAATTCTGTGTGATATACTACTGTTGAGTGGTTCGCCGCTACCAGAGTTTGGAGTACTACTATTCTGGTAAGATAATCGTTCTATCCTGGGAGAGGATATTCCATCAACCTCGAGTACTGTGAGGGGAATAATTTCCTTAAGGACACACTTTGAACTAAGTGGGCTCGATTATATTCTGAAAATTATTCTTATTTTTTCAACACTGATTCTGTTTATTTTCAGTGTTTATTGTTTACTGATTTTTTGGAATACAGATTAATAACACTTAGTTCTCAATTATATATTTATATACATTTGTTTCATAAATTTCTAATACAAATATAAAGTTTAATCAAAAGCTACAAAACGTACCTAATACTCTAATTCTACCCCTGACGATGGGTCATGTCAATGCGGATTTAAGCTATCAGCATAAGCATATGCAATCGCATTTCCCAATTTTCGCATCGAACTATAAAATAGAATATGTTATTAATTTATAAATAATATCTGGATCTTAATTCAAGTTACAAGCATGTTGGTAAAATACTTAAAAGAGGTATAAATTTAGATATAATAAACTGCTCTGGCGACACACTCATTTTGATCATTTCCCTGTTATATATACTCCAAATTGCCTATATATTATTTAACTCCCTTTTTCTTCTTTCTGAATAAAGTATTTCCTCGATCTCATTTTATATAACATACTTTTCTTTTTAATCAGTCTAAAAAAATGGCACATTTCTTTATTTGATAATAATTTAATTTTAAATTTTACTACATTTTATGCTTAACGAGATAATTTATAACAACACAAATATTTTTGGCTTGTTTCACACCACAAGACTCAAAAATCTTCTTTTATTTTTTAAACTTCATACCTAAATAAATTATATCAATAAATTGAGACGGAGGTAGTAACTAATTAACTACTCACTGTATGGCACTTTCTGTCGTTTCCAGTGTCGCCTTATATTTAGATAGTCATCGTGATTCTAAAGATCCTATTCCTTTTTTTTCTAAATCGAATCCGCTAGGCGGGTCACTAGGGCTAGTTTTTATTAATAAATAAAAATGAACCTCAATCAGAAAAGTACTAGCAAATGGTCTATGCCTTATCTTATTAATTCTAAAGAACATATTCGGTTCTCCCATTAAAAATTTACTTACGCCTAATATTTATTTGATAAAAAAACAGAGACGTAATTTTTGATTATCCAGTTTTATATCGAAAATGAGCAGTGAAATAGGTATATATAGATACTTTTAATAATATCATAGTTAATTATATATATTCTCATCTCATAAAATTATTTATTTATAATAAATTTACATGATTTAATAAAAAATACTATAGGAGGGTAAGTATTTAACCTTTTCTGCTCTCTCTCTCTTTCCCTCTGTGTGTAATGTGTGGCTTTAACTTAATGCTTGTGGAGAGCTTACCATGGAAGTAAATACAAAAGATCTCCCAATAGAGGAGAACTAACATTTTGAGTTTATAAGTTTTAAATTAAAAAAAAAATAGATTCTGAATATATTTTTCATACCAGTGAATTTTTATTACATGATCATAAGATACGATCTAAAATTCCTGATTCTGCGGAACACATAAGCCAAACTATAGCTCCGCTTTTGTCCTCAAAATATTAATCGTTTTGGTATATTAAATTTTTAAGAAAATATTTGATGATTTAAAAAATGTAAATCTTCTTTTTGTCAAATATATCCTTATACTTGTGGAATTATACTGAGTTGTTGTTATTGTTGTTATAGTACTTAATACTCATTTTATCCTAATTTATGTGGCACATTTCGAATTTCAAAAGTCAAGAACTTTTAAATTCAAAGATGAGTACTTACAATAATTAACAATTCAAAATATTTAAAAGATATAAGACAAAATCGCGATTAAAAAAATTATTTTCACCTCAAAATCCGGATGTATCACATAAGCCGGGATGGACGGACGTAATATGTTTAATGAAGACATACATGTTGATTTTAGCAAATATGCTTATGATTAAAATTATGAATAATTATAATTGGCACAACGGTTTCTGGCACAACTTAGCACAACTGAGGGCATATTAGTAACTTCACACGTCTTTTGAGATCAACTGTTTCTTTCTTCTTTTGTATGACAAAAATACCCTTTGCCTTTACAAAAATAAAACGAAATTTGAATTTCCCTCTCTCCTTATTCTAATAATTTCTTACCCTTCCAAATAAAAATAATATTACTCTATCGTGCACACCTAAGCTTGCTTCTTCTTTTTTTCTTCTGTAAATGCAATAAGTGTATAATACAAAAAATATATCTATACAATATATGGTAACACTCTTCTATTGGACATATATCTATTGAAGAGTGTTATTTAGCCACTTTTTCTCTCTCTCTCACCTCATTCTTCTACATTTCCCCTCTCCTTTAGTTTCTGAAATCCGAATTTTTCTCATCTAATGGGTTGTTTTTATGTTGTCTTCAAAGGTAGAAAGCAAGGAATATATAAAGAGTGGCATGAATGTGAAACAATGGTAAGTGAATTTCGCGAAAACTGCTACAAGAAGTATGCTACTTATGAAGAAGCTAGGAAAGCTTCCAAAAAATATATGCTTGAAAATAAAATTGGGGAATCATCTAGGGTGAGGAACCATCAGTTACTGATGAAAATCCATCAGTTTTTTGCTGGAATAATTTATCCGACAAATGCTTAAAAGATCTAGCCTAGATCATTTTATTGAATGGGTGATTATTTTTCTGTTTTGTCAAGTTGTATAATTTTGTTTAATTTTTTGTTCAATTCCATATTGCTAATTCTTGTGTTACTCTGATTTAACTTAGTCATAAGAAAAACATTTTGACTAGACACAATTATTTACTTATAAAAAATGCATTCTAATTAGCAAGAACAAATGACAATTCATATAATAACTTAAAATAAAATAAAATAACATTGATATTCAGTCTAGTTACAATTCAAATTGAGACAGGTTCAACAACAAGAACGATAAAAAAACACCTTTAAGACGAATAATTTGTGATTGTCCATCCATGCATTACACGGTCCACCACAATTCCTTAAAACAAAACCAATATGAGCATAAAATAACTAAAACAAACCATCTGAAACACTAAGATAACAAAACACACGCTAACTTCACCAATGTCGGTTTCACCAATGTGCTGATACAACTTTTGCCTCACAAATCGAATTTCTCGTCTAAACTCTCATTTTTTCTCCTTAGGGCATTATATAGATCCCTTAGGAAATCAATTTCTCGTCTAAGATCATCAATTTCTGGACCATTTCCATGAATAGCGTTATGATGATAAGAATGAACATGTGCATGACCATTAGGTTGAGAAAATTCCATTGTTTTTCTAGTATAAATAATTTGAAAATGTTTTCATATTGTAGGGATGAGTCTTATTCTGCAAATAAGGTTGGATTCTTTTAAACGCGTGTACCTAGACTCGAATTAGGGACCTATACGTTCTAAACCAAAAGCGTAACTGTTATGCTTGAGCAGTACAACCGCTGTTAGTCATCATCGTTAAATGATTTTATCCGCAACATTATTTGAAAGTTGCACCGATTAAAAGAAAACCAAAATAAAATTATTTTATATTAAACGCGTGTAACTAGATTCAAACTCATGACCTAGAGGTTCTAAACAAGAGCGTAACCAATATGCTGGAGCAGTACAACCGCAACAACCTTAAATGGTTTTATCCACTATTTGATAATAGACATTTTTTAAAATAAAAAACTTTTAAAATCAAATTGCAACACAATAATGCATGCATTAGCATTGTGTCTCATTAATATCATGTTTGGTACACTTTTCAACTTGTGTATAACTAATGTAATGCAACAACGTTAAGTTAATAAATAATATTAGCGTTAATTAGTCAACATATGTATAACTAATGTTATGCAAGCATTAGTTATACATAGAATAATATCAAATAGAATGTATAACCATGGTGTTAGAAATGCAAATGTTTGTAATACATGGATTAATATTCTTAAAGTCACAATTGCCCTTGAAGTCACTTGGTAACAAATCAAATTTTAAGAATTTTCATTCTTAATAATTTTTTCAATCGTGCAATAAAGCATAACGAGAATATAAGTGAATAGTAATATCAACATTAATTATTTCCCAACTCATTTTATGAGTGCTTTGTTTCTATATCATTCTAGAACAAAAAAAACTTTTGGAAGATTTTAAAAAAAATTTAAAAAATTTATTTCTTATATTAAATGCGCCTACACAGACTCAAACTCGGGACCTAGAGGTTCAAAAACTAAGAGCGTGACTAATTTGTTGTAGTAGCATCATTGTTGCTACTTCACATCTCTAATAATTTTGTATATATTTTTATGTTTTATAAATGACAAAAAAAAAAGCATGGATTCGAAACCGTGACCTAGGCTGCAAGTCATAGGACATAACCGTTGTGCTAGAATAACTTCATGTGACTATGGAAGTAAATTTATTTTCTTTATTCGAAATAGTTTGAGAAAGCCCAAACATCCAAGAGCTCTGATACCACCTCATTTTTTAAATTTTAAATTAACTTTTATATTTAGCAAATCAAAAGAGATTTATTATATTTTTTTAAATAATAAAATATGAAGTAAAATTTAAATTTTTATATCTCAGACACACAAAAATATCATGTTGTAGGTATTTACTGCGAAACAAACAACTACTAATGTGTCAAAACAAATATTCAATGAAATTTATTGGAATGAGAATATTATCTCACGATTCTATGAAACCAGACGTATCAAATAAATCAAATTCACATTAATTAAGAGAAGTAAGAAAGACATAGATCGATGGGAAATTCCTACTAATTTACAGGGAACATAGGTTTTGGTGAAGCGATTCAAGAAAACAAGGGTTGAGTGTGAATTAGAAATGTATTTGCCAGTTTGTTTTAGTCCTTCGAGAGATGGTTATGAAAAATCGGTACAAATGAGTACCGTGAGAAAATGTAAACCCACTCCATCCTGCTAATATTTTTCTCGATAAATTAAAAATCAACATTCAATTGTATAGTGTAGTTATCTTCAGTATTTTCAGATAGATTGTCTTTCTCGTACCGTACTTTTGAATATTTTAAAGGTTGTCGAAACAAAATACGTGATTCAAACTGCTTAAAGAATGAAGATAACATAAATGACACAATCCATTTTGATTCGTGAAATGTATTACTATGATTCGTACTTTACTTTTACGTGTTCTAGATATTGTCAGATTAAAATTGGTGATGCAATTTTATTAAAAAGGAAAGACCGCATAACGTCTAAGATTGTCAGAAGTTAAATCAGAGAATCAAATATCTTGACACCATTTTTTAATTTTTTTGTTCATTTTAACAAATTAAAAATAGTTTATTAATTTTAAAAGTATAAAATAACTAAAATAAAGTTATAAAATATGCTTTTTATAGTTAGGATTACATTAAAATTGTATTATTAGTAACTATTAAGAAGACATAAAGGTGATAGACATGTAATAGATTGATTGTACAATTCGACTCGCTTTCATTTAGTTAGGCGAGAATACAATAATTTTGAGTGAAGAACAGAGTCTACTAAACCCAAAAGAGAGATTAATTGAAGAAGCGATTCAAGGAAACAAGGTTTGAGCGTGAATCAGAAGTGTATTTGCCAGTTTGTTTTAGTCCTTCGAGAGACGGTTCTGGAGAATCGGTATAAATGAGTACCGTGACAAAATATAAATCCACTACATCCTGCTAATTATGTTTCTCTTCTCAATGAATTCCCACACAAAAAGATACTTTTTGAGAATACAATAACAAAGATGTTTGATTTTCAATAATTTTAATCCCGACAAGTCTCATATGTCCCCTTCCAAGACGCTGACGCAATCAGACCCTCGAAAAGATGCTTTTGAGAATAAGATAACAAAGATGTTTGACTTCAAAAATTTTAATCCCGACAAGATGCATATGCCCCCTTCCAAGACTCTGACACAGTCCGACTCACCTTTTGTGCATCTTAGAGATTATCGAAATAAAATATGTGATGAAAATTAATTAAAGAGGAAAGAACGCATAATGCCTGAGATTGATAGAAATTAAATCACAGATTCAAATATCTCGATACCATTTTTTTTGTTCGTTTTAACAAATTAAAAATAGTTTATTAACTTAACTTGAAATTAATACAGTCAATTTAAATTATTTTTCTTAAAAGGTGCATGTTTCATCTAATCGCTTTACGTTACTTAATTAAACGGCACAACTCATTTTGGCATAATTGAGTTTACTTAATTAAATGACCTTACTCACCTTCATTTAAATAATATTATTTATTGATAAATTTATATTTTCAAATCAAAGTTAATAAGAAACGTGTCGTGATTATTAGAGATGAAAGACAAATGTCGTGAAATGCAATGTTATGATTCGTGTTGTACTTTATTATTAAATATTATTAACTATGTTACATAATAAGTGATGTTTTTAACTTATGCACACCTTTTAAGAAAATATGGTCTAATAGTGCATACAAAATGAAAACAACCTAAAGATGGAAACTTCAAATTCCATGTCTCCTTCATGTCTGAACACCAACATATCTCCAAATTGCAAATCATGTTGCTATGTTAAGGTGTGTCAGACCCTCGAAAAGATGCTTTTGAGAATAAGATAACAAAGATGTTTGATTTTAAAAATTTTAATCCCAACAAGTCTCATATGCCCCCTTCCTAGACTCTGACACAATCCGACTCCCCTGTTTTTGTATCTTAGAGATTATCGAAAAAATATGGGATGGAAATTGATTAAAGAGGAAAGATCGCATAGTGTCTGAGATTGATAGAAATTAAATCACATATTCAAATATCTAAACACCATTTTTTATTCGTTTTAACAAATTAAAAATAGTTTATTATTCTTAAAAGTATAAAACAACTAAAATAAAGTTATAAATATGTATTTTATAGTTAGGATATAATATTACATTTAGAGTAAATTATTGGTAAATATTATTCACTACGTTATATAATAAGTGATGTTTTTAGCTTATGCACACCATTTAAGACAATATGGTCTAATAATGCATACAAAATGAAAACAACCTAAAGATTCATTTGAATCAAATATTAAAACTTCAAATTCCATGTCTCATTCATGTCTGAACATCAACATATCTCCCAACTGCAAATCATGTTACTCTGTTAAGGTGTGTCAACACTCAAAACGATTCTTTTGAGAATAAAATAAAAAAGATCAATAATTTCAAGAATTTTAATCCTGACAAGTCTCATATGCCCCTTCTAAAATTCTGACACAATCCGACTCCCCTTTTTGTGCTTCTTAGAGATTGTCGGAATAAAATATGTGATGAAAATTGATTAAATAGGAAAAATCGCATAGTGTCTGAGATTGATAGAAATTAAATCACAGATTCAAATATCTCGACACCATTTTTTATTCGTTTTAACAAATTAAAAATAGTTTATTATTCTTAAAACTATAAAACAACTAAAATAAAGTTACAAAATATGTATTTTTATAGTTAGGATATAAAATTATATTTATATTAAATTATTAGTAAATATTCACTATGTTACATAATAAGTGGTGTTTTAGCTTATACACACCCTTTAAGACAATATGATCTAATAGTGCATACAAAATGAGAACAACCTAAGCGTGGCCAGTGGGCCGGGATCGGGTCCGTCGGGTCTGGACCGGCGGAATCGGGTCGGGACGAGGGGGAGGGGCGGGATCAGGTCGAGTCGGGACAGGCGGGATTCGCCGCCGTCCCGTCCAATTTCCGATCCTGTCGGAGTCGGGTCGGGGCAGGATCGGGATCGAGATCAGGTCGGGTTTTTTTTTTGTACTTAATTTAAAAAATGACACATATATAAAACAACTATATAATTAAACAAGATAGTGTAATAAAAATATCCAATACTGTTTTTGTGCCTCTTATATTATTTAATAGACATATGATTTTTTTTGTAATACAAATACAATTGTCAAAATTGCAACTTTGTGGTGGTGTTCAAAAGTTGCAAATCACATAGTAAAATTGCAATTAAAAAAAATTACATTTTGAAAAAAACATGTTCTAGTTTCTTGATAATTTCCTGTGGTTCTTCGGTTGGAATTGATATTTGTTAGTCAAATTGCTCCAAGTTGCTTCCACCACCTTCGGATAATATTTCGTTGTAGTTTTCATCTTCTTCTTCGTTGATCTCTGGTTGACCGCACCTTCTCCGTTCCGCTCGTATCTAATCTCTGAATAATACTACAATCTCCAAGCTGTCTCCGGCTAATGAGTGTCTGTGCTCTCCTATTTGATATCTGCCGGCAGAAAAAATGCTTTCAGATGCCGTTAATGACGCTTGAATGTTCAAAACATCTCGGGCCATCATTGAAAGTGTCGGAAAGGTCTTTTCATTCCCTTCCAGTATTTCAGCAAGTCTTCACATCCTTCTTCATTGAGAACTGCTTGGTACGGTACAGAACCCTGCAAAACAAAAATATCAAACTCGCTAATTTGGTTAGTAGCGGTACGACCACACATTCTATTTCTGAGGCTTTCAATACTAGCCGCCGAAACATGTATTTTGTGAGGTTGTGTTGAAGAATAAGAAGATGGTATGGAAGCCGGTAAGTTGCTAACACTTTCTTGTTGGTAAAACCTATCTTCTTTTTTGCATTCGTCTTCTACGCTAGATAACACTTCTTCTTTAGTTTGTTCAATAGGTGGTGGATGATTTGAATTTTTGGGACTTGGAGGTGGTAGTACTGTTATACAATCGTAAATAGTTTCAATAAATGATTTAGTACCGTCTATTTTAATAGTCGGATTTAATATAACACCAATAATATAAATAGTGGGAATAGGAATAAAATATTTTTTTAATAGCTGCCTTATAAGCTGGTTTATCCATATATTCATTAAGCAGTAAAAATATTATAGCTATATAAAACAACTTAATTGAAATAGTAGGATAATATATACCGGAAAATTCTTTTGTTGCTTGAAAAAATTTCTCTAAAAATACAATAAGTTCTGAAATTTTCCCCCAATCGCTATCTACAACCATATCAGCTGGAATTTGATTATGAGAGTTAAAAAATAAAGTTATAGATTTTCTAGTCATAAGCAACAAGTAGTTGCTCGTATAAAGAATTCCACCTAGTGGGTACTTCTTCTGGAATTTTTCTATAAGGTAGTTGACAATCGTTACAAATTTTTTTATATTCTTTTCTTCGTTGTATTCTATTATTTTTAAAAACAAAGTTTATAGCAAATTGTATTTTACTAAGAATGTCTTCAAAAAGTGATACACCATCCTTTACAACCAAGTTATATATATGACACACACATTTTATATGAAAATGATCTGGAAAAGATGGAGTTAAACTATTTTTTAAAATTGTAATAGCGTAATTGTTAGAAGAAACGTTATCTAATGTAATAGTCATAATTTTAACAGTTTTTCTGTAATAATCGCACACTTGATAAATATTTTCTGCAATTAAAGTACCAGTGTGCCTATCATCTATATATCTACACGCTAAGATACATTGTTGCATAGACCATTTATAATCTATCCAATGACAGGTTACCGTTAAATAATCATGGCTGTTAGTACTACGGCCTATATCAGAAGTGATATCCACTTTGCCATTAGAATAATATAATGAATAATGTAAATACTGTTGATATTCATGTGCAAATTTAAATATATATCTCTTAACAATTGATCTAGGAAAACCGTTAAAAGAAGGATTATACATATCTCTAATGTAATGAATAAAATCGGGAGATGAAGGAAATGAAAAAGGAAAACCCTCCACAACAACTAATTTTGCTATTGCTTCCTTATCTCTATGTTTATCGTATTTAGAGCCTACAATTCCCCCATTATAGGGTTAATTTGACCTTGTACTTGATCCGGGACAGTATGTGAACCTTGTCCCGATGGAGCAGACATTTGCACACCCGATTTTGAAGCCTCGTATTGGGCATACCTAGCTGGATGAGCCATTGATACGTGTCTCATTAAACCCCCCATCCCACCGTGACCTTTTCCAGTTTAAAATTTTAAAACATCTTTACAAATTTTACATCTAGCTACTTGATTCTCTACGTCCCTATAAAAAAATGTCCATGCATCTGATTTTAATAGTCGTTTTGCTGGACCTCGTCTCATACTAGGGGGAATAGGAGACATTTCAGTTGAAGGTGCACTAGTGGGTGTGTTGCCATCTACATTAGTGGGTGTATCATCTAGATCATTGTCTAAATTAAAGTCTTCTTGAGTTCCAGAAAATAGCACCTCGTCTAAATCTAATGGTATTGTAGGAAAATGTTCAGTATCAACAAAATCATCATGTGTAGGAATATGATTTGTCTAGAAATAGGACCCTTGCCCTTGTTGCCCCTACTAGAAGAAGCATGACCCCTACCCGTAAGCATACGTTTAAATCCATCCATTATAAATTTATACTTATACTAATTAATAATTAAAGTAAACAAAATTAAGTGCGCTAAATAAAATAAATAAACAATAATAATTTAATGAAGGAACGAATGTACCAAACGCCGACGTAACGTCGACGTGTAATCGAGAGGTTGAAAATTGAAACTTTGCTCGATGGAAGATCCTCAAGCTAGTTGCCAACTTCACTCCCAAATGAATAAATAAAATTGAATATTTAGTAGACAATGTAGACTTGCAGAGAGATAGATTGAGAGATTAGAGAGATTGTAGGAAGATTTGTGAGAAAGATGAAGAGAAAATGAGGTATTTATAGTTGAAAAGTTGGGTTAAAGTGTAAATATAATAACTTATGGGTTAAAAATAAATATTAAGGGGGTAGGGGGGTTGGGGAGGGTGGCAAAAATGGTCGTTGCACAACGGTCAAAATGTAAAATGGCCGTTTGTGCAATGACTATTTTTGCAAAGGGGGGCTTCGGGCGGGATCGGGGCGGGACCGGGATTGGGACCGGGTAGGGATTGTGGCGGGCCGGGATGAGACCATGTCCCGTCCCGATTCGAGCCCCGATACTGCAATTTTTTTTTAAAAAAAAAGTCGGGTTCGGGGCGGGACCGGGGCGGTGTCGGGGCTCGACCGGGCCGACCTGGCCCACTGGCCAGCCCTAGAACAACCTAAAAACTCATTCGAACCAAATATGGAACCTTCAAATTTCATGTCTCTTTCATGTCTGAACACCAACAAATCTACCAACTGCAAATCATGTTGCTCTATTAAGGTGTGTCAGACACTCGAAAAGATGTTTTTGAAAATGAGATAACAAAGATGTTTGATTTCAAAAATTTTAATCCCGACAAGTTTTATATGCCTCCTTTCAAGATTCTGACACAATCCGACTCCCCTTTTTGTGCGTCTTAGAGATTGTTGGAATAAAATATGTGATAAAAATTGATTAAAGAGGAATGATCACATAGTGTCTGAGGTTGATAAGAAATAAATCACAGATTCAAATATCCTGACATTATTTTTTTGTTTTTTTATTCATTTTAAAGAGCAAAACATCTCATGCTTTAGTTGATGATGTACCGCAAATTGTGGCCAGTCTCGTTCACATATGAAGTAATTCAGCTTTTTTCTCTCTATCTTTGTTTCTCACGACATCCCGGCTACATCCTTTTTCAGTAAGAACAACTATATTAATAAGTATAATTTATTATTTATGAAGTATAAAATAACTAATATAAAGTTTAAAAATATGTATTCTACAATTAGAGATATTCGAAATAAAATTTGTGACGCAAATTAATTAAAAAAGAAAGATCGCATAATGTCCGAATTTGATCAAAGATGTAAACTTTATGGACTTTGATCAGATATTTGTTGTTGTGTACTTGATTATAAGTGATCGGAATAAATAAACACTTATTAATATAACAAAGATTTTTGATTTCAAGAATTTTAATTTTGAAGTCTCATGTGTCCTCTTTCCAGACACTGACACAATCCAACTTTCCTTTTGTGTATCTTAGAGATAGTTGGAATAAAGTATGTGATGAAAAATTATGAAGAGGGAAGTCGCATAATATCTGAGATTGTTAGAAATTAAATCACATATTTAAATATCTCGACATCATTTTTTTTTGTTCATTTTAAATAGCAAAACGTCTTATGCTTCAGTTGATTATGCACCACAAATTGTGGCCAGTCTCCTTCACATATGAAGTAAGAAAGGTTTTGTCTTTTATGTTGGAATTGTTCTCCAAATAAAACAAAGAGGATTATAGAGTTCTTGGGATATGAAGGGAGGCAAGGGTGTCAGAGGGGATTTTCATTCACAATAAAATTAATCTCACTTTTTTAGATTTGTCATTCTAAAGTGTTAGGTGACCAAATCCAAATATTTATTTAATTAGGAATATTTTAATTAAATTATTTATTTTTACGTAGAAGTTAATATTTTCTTAAGGAATGTGCAAATTGCTAAGTGAACACTCTTTTTTATCCGGAGGGAGTACTATAGTACTTCTTTTAAAATAAAGTTATAAAATATGTATTTTTTAGTTAGAATATAAAATTAAATTTAAATTTAATTATTAGTAAATATAACTCACCACGTTACATAATAAGTGATGTTTTTAGCTTATGCACACCCTTAAAATAATATAGTCTAATAGTGCATACAAAATGAGAACAACGTAAAGATTCATTCGAATCAAATATGAAACTTCAAATTCAATGTCTCATTCATGTCTAAACATCAACCTCTCTCCCACCGGCAAATCATATTACTCTGTTAAGGTGTGTCAGACACTCGAAAAGATGCTTTTGAGAATAAGATAATTAACAAATGACTCCAAACCAGCATATTTTCCTCCAAAATATAGTAATCATTACATTAGGAATGCTTAAGAGCTTAATCTTGTTTCCAACAACTTGATGATGCACCACAAACTCTGGCCAGTCCCGTTCACGTATGATTTAAGTAACAATTAACGGCAACTATAATTTAAGTAACTTGATTAGTAGTACACAAATTCTTATCCATTGACCTTGTATAGAAGTTTAACTCTCTTTTTTTCAAATCTATTTTGCTTTGTACTTCCCAAAAATTTCTTGTGCAGTTCTTAGGGGCGGATCTAGAAGAGAATCTATGGGTTCACGGAATCAGTAGCTTTTATCTATATCCTATATATATATATATATATTTATTGTAAAATAATTTACTAAATTCTATAAATATTTAACTGTGAACCCAGTTATTACTATTATAATATCAACTCAGGATTGTTATGGGAATTCTTAACTCTAAATTCGCCACTAATTACTTTTGTTGCTAAATTATGGCAGGGCATACTATAAATGCAGTAGTGTGAGAGGGTGTCCAACACGTAAACATGTAGAGAGAGAGCTCTGGATGAACGAACAATGCTGATTGTTACGTACGAAGCCGAGCATATCCATTCACTCTCTGTTGCAGAAACAAGTAGTCTCATTTTAGAGTCTTCCTAATTGTAGTAGATCATTGTCACGGTCCAAGCCGGAGGACCGCAACGGGCACCCGAACCTCACCCGTCGAGTACCTCTAATCCCATATTCAACATCTAGTCACTATTAACCACGGGCCGCAGGGGTCGTTACCTAGTACCTAGCCGACACATAGAAACAGTAACCCAAAAATCCCAACTTACATATATATACATATCCAGGCCGACAAGATCGTACATGACTACTATACACATGACATCTGTCTACAAGCCTCTAAGGAGTAAGTGATATCAAAAAGGTCAGGACAGGGCCCTGCCATACCCATATATACGTGCAAAAATATACCGTACCGAGATAGACCTACACTCCGAAACAAGGGGAGTGTTCCAATATCTGCTGAGTCTGCAATCTACTAATGTTGGTCGTCGCCTCGCCTACATAAACCTGCGGGCATGAAACGAAGTGTCCCCCGACAAAAGGGACGTCAGTACGACTGATGTAACGAGTATGTCAAGCATAAGAAATATCGTCACAGAGATACATGATAATTTGAAACAGAAACAGTCGATAAAAATAGCTGACAGAAACAGCCGACAACACCAACAACCGACAGAAACGGCTGACAGCAACGACCGACGAAAACGGCTGACCAGCAGTAAATACCTCTGAGGGCCCTAATACATATGCCTAAATATTATGCACTATGCAAATGCGGTATACATATAAATATTGGCCACACAAGGGCATCTTCCTTCCCCATAATCGCCTCTGTGGGCATCAGGTTATATCGGCCTCTGTGGGTATAATTTTTTTCGTGATAGTATGTACTAGCTGCAGGTGGTATGCGTATATAACACATTTCCTTTTTTCCCATCCCCTACATATATATATATTAATATCATATAGTAGTGTATATAACACATGTGGGTCCAGGGTAATACGTGACTATAATGCATGAATGATAATAAAACATTTATCGGATGACATAACATCGCTTCACCTTCGGCTAACACTGTGAACATTAACATGTACCTTTGGCTAACACTGTGAGCCTTAACATGTACCTTCGACTAATATTGGGAATATCAACATCTTTCCCATATACCTCAATAAAGATTTAGAAACATATTTAGACATGCTTTTAGCATAGGAATCAATAAGATGAACATTCTTAACTACTAAGAGTAGAATAATTTATGGAACAATATTACGGTTACGTTTCGTTACATGAAACATGCCAAAAGAAAGAAATGTTTTGCCTTAACATACCTTTGACGCCAATCTCCTGCTACTGCCAGGAACAAAACCCCTGCATGCCTAAATTTTTATACGGAACCAGTAGAAAAACTTTTCATACCAAAGAGCAAGCAAAACGTTGTTGTCTGCTGCTCACTTCGTTGTTGACTTAACTTCCACGAACTGCTCCCATTCGTCTAACATTTCATTGCCTAACTTTACTAACCAAGGTGTACTGCCTATGTATTCTTACTATGAAAATTAATGATGTTACATGCAAAAAGTCTATAGAGGACCTTTATATAATAGGACCACAATTGATTCATCCCCCACCCATAATAATTAGCCCCAAGTCTCACAATCTGCCACCTATTTGCTATATACCTTAGTCACTTAGGTAATCCATTTGAACGCTACACGTAGATACCCCCACTCAGTCTTGTCCCCCACTAACATTTATTAATTAGCCGTTCACCGATTAGCCAATCAACAAGTAGTCGATTAGCTAATCACTGTTGTCCATTAGCCGATAGGTCCTAAATTATTTCTGGACCGCATCTCTTTATATACTCAACTCTTTATTTATATACGCCTAGATGCTCAAACTATTACTCGAAAGTACGGGGTGTTACATCCTTCCCCTCTTAGAAACATTCGTCCTCGAATGTTGGGGTGACATATCTGATCGTTGTCGCGTAACCAGCGAATACAACCACTTTTTCATAGACATATAATGTAACATACATCACTACATCTACATCAGAATTCTCATGGTCCTTAATCATTAATTATAATACTACGAGAATAGAACTCACCTCATGCTTCTTTTGGAACCTCGGCGTTGGTCTGGAATAGGTATGGATATTTGTGTTTCATCTCCTCTTCTGCCTCCAATGTCATTTCTTTTACATTCTTATTCTGCCAAAGAACTTTCTCGGAAGCTACTTCTTTAGTCCTCAACTTGCGAACTTGTGGATCTAGGATAGCAATAGGAACCTTTTCATATGATAAATTTTATGTAATCTTCTCATCGTCTATCGGTATAATTCGGGAAGGATCTCCAACACATGCTCTCAACATGGAAATATGGAAAATCAGATGAACAAACTCTAATTCCGAAGGCAAGTCCAATTCATAAGCTACTTGACTAATTCGTTGAATTATGCGATATGACCCAATATACCTAGGACTGAGCTTTCCCTTCTTTCCAAATCTCATTACACCTTTCATCGGTGAAATCTTCAAAAAGACCCAATCGTCTACTTGAAACTCCAAGTCTCGCCGTCGCACATCTGAATATAATTTTTGACGACTCTGTGCGGCTAAAAACCATTCTTGGATAAGCTTCACCTTCTCTATGGCTTGGTGTACTAAGTCAGGTCCGAATAACTCTAATTCGCCTACCTCAAACCATCCGATATGAGATCTACATCTCCGTCCATATAAAGCCTCATATGGAGCCATTTTAATACTAGCATGATAGCTGTTATTGTACGCGAACTCAATAAGGGGCAAGTGATCATCCCAACTTCCCTTAAAGTCCAATACATAAGCTCGTAGCATGTTCTCGAGCGTCTGAATCGTACGCTTGGCCTGCCCGTTTGTCTGAGGGTGGAAAGTTGTGCTGAGATTAACTTGGGTACCTAAACCTTTTTGAAATGACTTCCAGAACTTAGCTGTAAATTGTGCACCTCGGTCCGATATAATAGAAATAGGCACACCATGAAGGCGAACAATCTCCTTAACATACAACTTCGCGTAGTCCTCGGCTGTGTAGGTAGTTTTGACTAGCTGAGCTGATTTGGCTAGTCTGTCAACAATTACCCAAATAGAATCAACCTTATGATAGGAACGAGGTAAACCCATAATAAAATCCATGTTAATCATTTCCCATTTCCACATCGGAATCTCAATGTTCTGAGTCAAGCCACCGGGCTTTTGGTGCTCTACTTTTACTTGCTGACAATTAGGACACTGAGCTACAAACTCCGCCATGCTCCTCTTCATGTTGTTCCACCAATAAATGCTCTTGAGATCATGATACATTTTAGTAGATCCAGGGTGAATGAAATATCGTGAGCAATGGACTTCCGTCATAATTCTATCTCATAATCCCGCTACATTTGGAACACAAAAACGACCTTAGTACTTGAGAATCCCATGTTTGTCAATCTCAAAGGTTGTGTTCTTCTTCTGTTGAACGCCCTCTTTGATCTTTCTTAAACTGGGGTCTTCCCATTGATGTTCCTTAACTTCCGATATAAGGGATGATTCTGAATCACAAAACCACTGTTCTCTGCATCCATTAGTCGGACTCCCAAACTAGCTAACTGATGGAGCTCCCTTACTAACTCATTCCCTTCAATTTGTACCAGAATCGAGCTAACCATCGACTTACGACTGAGCGCATCGGCTACAACATTAGCTTTACCAGGATGATATAAGATGTCCACATCATAATCCTTCAATAATTCAAGCCACCTACTCTACCACAGATTCAACTCCTTCTGTTTGAATATGTATTTCAGACTTTTATGATCCATAAAAATGTCTACATGAACACCATACAAGTAGTGCCACCAAATCTTTAGTGCATAGACCACCGCGGCCAACTCCAAATCGTGTGTCGGATAATTTTTCTCATGTTTCCTCAATTGCCTTGAGGCATAGGCAATCACTTTACCATGTTGCATTAGCACACATCCTAAACCTGCTCCCGAGGTATCACAATACACAACATAGCCTTCCGGACCATTTAGAAAAGTAAGGACTGGTGCCAATGTTAATCTATCCTTTAATTCTTGGAAACTCTGCTCACAAGCATCGGACCAATGGAATCTTATGTCCTTTTGTGTCAACTTTGTTAATGGTGCTGATATGGTAGAAAACCCTTCTACAAACCTCCTATAATAACCGGCTAGTCCTAAAAAGTTACGAACCTCTGATGGGGTCGTAGGCCTCAACCAATTCTTCAATGTTTCAATCTTCTGAGTGTCAACTTTTATACCCTCGTCTGACACTATATGACCAAGGAATGCCACTGAGTTCAACCAAAGAACACATTTGGAGAACTTGGCATACAACTTATGATCCCGGAGCATCTGTAATACTATCCGCAAATAATACACATGATCTGCTTTCGAGTGAGAATAAACTAGAATATCATCTATAAATACTATCACAAATATATCCAGAAATGGGCGAAACACGTTGTTCATTAGATCTATAAATGTTGTTGGTGCGTTTGTGAGTCCAAATGACATTACTAAGAACTCGAAGTGCCCATACCTTGTCCTGAAAGCCATTTTCGTAATGTCCTTACCTTTGACCCTTAGCTGATGGTACCCCGACCTTAGGTCAATCTTTGAGAAACATCTTGCACCATGTAACTAGTCAAACAAGTCGTTAATTCATGGAAGAAGGTACTTGTTTTTGATAGTGACTTTGTTCAGCTGCCGATAGTCGATACACATCCGTAACGAGCCATCTTTCTTTCGTACAAACAATACCGACGCACCCCAAGGGGATATGATGGGCCTAATAAAGCCTTTCTCAAGCAGATCTTTTAATTGCTCCTTTAATTCTTTCAATTCAGCTGGAGCCATTCTATAAGGAGGAATATATATCGGCTGCGTGTCTGGAAACACGTCTATACCGAACTCAATTTCTTTTTTGAGAGGAAGGCCTGGAAGTTCTTCTGGAAATACATCAAGAAACTCATTAACCACTGGAATTGATTGAGAAGTAGGTGGTTCGGTATCGACATCTCTAGCTCGAACAAGATGGTATATACAACCTTTGAAGATCATCTTTCTTGCCTTAAGGTATGAAACAAATCTACCTTTTGGTATCGTCGTATTACCCTTACATTCATGGACTGGCTCGCTTGGGAACTGAAATCTAACAATCTTTGTTCGGCAATCAACATTAGCATAGCACGATGCTATCCAATCCATGCCCATGATAACATCAAAATCAACCATTTCTAATTCTACCAAATCGGCTAAGGTCTGTTGGTTACAAATTAATACTGCACAATTTCAATAGACTCATCTAGAAACTACCGACTCACCAACTAGTGTAGATACCACAAATGGATCTCTTATAAACTCAGGCTCCATACCAAACTTACAGGCAATGAAAGGGTGATTTATGATAGATTAGAGCGTGGATCTAACAACGCATACACGTTATGTGAAAAGACTGATAATATACATGTAATGACATCAGGTGAGGACTTCTGATCCTGTCATCCCATCAATGCATAAGTGCAGTTCTGGCTACCACCGAAGTTAGTTGCTCCGCCCCTACCTCTGCCTCGACCGGATGATGTTTGATGACCTTGCCCTGACGGGCGTACTGAATGTGATGAAGTTGCTGCAGATCCGACCGGCTGAGCCCTAACACCTTCGCCTCCTCTCGGGCATTCTCGCATAAAATGAACAGGTTCACAACAAGAATAACACATATTAAATATTTGTCGGCACGACCCTGTATGGGTCCTACCACACTGCTCGCACCGAACCAATAATGACCTCATCTGAATAGAATCCCCTCTATAACAAGGCTCTGACACTCGTGAACTCTGACCTGATCTCGATTGAACAAACTGATCAACGTTCAGCCTTGAAAATGGTAATGATGCGCTAACTGCTGGGTAGGACGGGCGTCTATAAAACTATAGCCTAGGCCCACCTATGAATTCTCCTACGTCACCTACGGATTGAGTACTCTTATGTGTGCCCTTATCACGCTCTTAATCTACCTGCTATTGTCTCTTACGATCCTCCAGATTTTGTGCATATGCCTGAATGCGAGCAATATCCATATCCGAATTCAGAGAAGACGTAGTACACTCGTTAGGCCCCAAGCCAATAACAAACATATGCATCCCGGTCACTCATCTAAGCTGTAATCATAGGAGCATATCTGTCCAATAAATTAAACTACAAGCTATATTCTCGCGCATGCTGCCCTGCTCAAGAAGTAGGAATCTGTCCTGCCTGGACCGTTGAAGCTCGACTGGCAGAAAATACGGTAAGAAGGCCTCTGAAAACTCCCTCCATCATGCTGGTCGAGCACGAGGTCTCCTAAATTGCTCCCATATCTCATACCAAGTCACCGCAATATCCCAAGTCTATAAGAAGCAAACTTTACCGACTCAATATCAGTAGCATCCATTACCCATAAGGTACGCTATATCTAATCTAGAAAATTCTGTGGATCTTCGTTCAGGTCTGATCCCGTGAATACCGGAGGGTCTAAATTAATGAAATCCAGAGCTCTTGAGCTAGCAGTTCTATCAGAAGGACTAAGAATCTGACGTTGGGCCTGAGCAGCCGCTAATCGAGTCAATAACTGTACAACACTTTGCATGTTAAGATCCTCAGCTGGAGTATCAAGTGAAGGAACTGGGGTACTGCAACCCCACTAGTTTCCTCTGGAGGTGGTGATGTCGTGGAATCATACGAAGGAGTCGCACCGTGGGTCTCACTCTGTCCCTCACTAGCCGGTGGCAATCGGCTAGTACCTTCGCCAGCAACTGTATCTAACACCCTTATACTCTTGAACTTCCTCCTTGTTGTAGGCATTGCTGGAATCATAAACACGAGACGGATTAGAAGTGGAATGCTTATAATTCAACTGTATAACACAATCTATGAGATGAAAGAATGGAAACCATCTCTAAATGTCAGGTAGCCTCTTGCTTATAAGTATGGTGCGCAATATACCATAAACAAGACTATAGTAGACACGACTTGTAGATTTCCTAGGACATACATGCTCTGATACCAAGTGTATCACGACCCAAGCCAGAGGGCCACGACGGGCACCCGAACCTCACCCGCCGAGTACTTCTAATCCCATATTCAACATTTAGTCACTATTAACCATGGGCCGCAGGGGCCGTTATCCAGTACCTAACCGACACATAAAAACAGTAACCCAAAAATCCTAACTTACATATATATATATATATACATACCTCGGCCAACAAGGCCGTACATGACTACTACACACAGGACATCTGTCTACAAGTCTCTAAGGTGTATGTGATATCAAAAAGGTCGGGACAAGGCCCCGCCATACCCATATATACATGAAATAATATACCATACCGAGATAGACTAACACTCCAAAATAAGGGGAGTAAACAAGGGGAGTGTTCCAATATCCGCTGAGTCTATAATCTACTAATGCGGGTCGTCGCCTCGCCTACGTAAACCTGCGGGCATGAAACACAACGTCCCTTGACAAAAGGCACGTCAGTACGACTGATGTACCGAGTATGACAGACATAAGAAATATCATCACAGAGACACATGATAATCTGAAATAGAAATAGTCGACAAAAATAGTTGACAGAAACAACCGATAGATACAGCCGACAACACCAACAACCGACAGAAACGGCTGACAGCAACGACCGACGAAAATGGCTGACCAGCAGTAAATACCTCTGAGGGCCCTAATACATATGCCTAAATATTATGCACTATGCAAATGCGGTATACATATAAATATTGGCCACACAAGGGAATCTTCCTTCCCCATAACCGCCTCTGTGGGCATCAGGTTATATCGGCCTCTGTGGGTATAATTTTTTTCGTGATAGTATGTACTAGCTGCAGGTGGTATGCGTATATAACACATTTCCTTTTTTCCCATCCCCTACATATATATATATATTAATATCATATAGTAGTGTATATAACACATGTGGATCCAGGGTAATACGTGACTATAATGCATGAATGATAATAAAACATTTATCGGATGACATAACATCGCTTCACCTTCGGCTAACACTGTGAACATTAACATGTACCTTTGGCTAACACTGTGAGCCTTAACATGTACCTTCGACTAATATTGGGAATATCAACATCTTTCCCATATACCTCAATAAAGATTTAGAAACATATTTAGACATGCTTTTAGCATAGGAATCAATAAGATGAACATTCTTAACTACTAAGAGTAGAATAATTTATGGAACAATATTACGGTTACGTTTCGTTACATGAAACATGCCAAAAGAAAGAAATGTTTTGCCTTAACATACCTTTGACGCCAATCTCCTGCTACTGCCAGGAACAAAACCCCTGCATGCCTAAATTTTTATACGGAACCAGTAGAAAAACTTTTCATACCAAAGAGCAAGCAAAACGTTGTTGTCTGCTGCTCACTTCGTTGTTGACTTAACTTCCACGAACTGCTCCCATTCGTCTAACATTTCATTGCCTAACTTTACTAACCAAGGTGTACTGCCTATGTATTCTTACTATGAAAATTAATGATGTTACATGCAAAAAGTCTATAGAGGACCTTTATATAATAGGACCACAATTGATTCATCCCCCACCCATAATAATTAGCCCCAAGTCTCACAATCTGCCACCTATTTGCTATATACCTTAGTCACTTAGGTAATCCATTTGAACGCTACACGTAGATACCCCCACTCAGTCTTGTCCCCCACTAACATTTATTAATTAGCCGTTCAGCAAGTAGACGATCAACAAGTAGTCGATTAGCTGATCACTGTCGTCCATTAGCCGATAGGTCCTAAATTATTTCGGGACTGCATCCCTTTATATACTCAGCTCTTTATTTATATACGCCTAGATGCTCAAACCATTACCTTAAAGTACGGGGTGTTACAATCATATAGGGGTAATATCATAGTTAGTCAAAAAGGCATAGCAAGGCAAAAGGAAAAAGGATGACAAACTAGTACTGTGTAGGACTAGTTGAATCATCAATTCTATCTCAAAGGATATTCATCTTAAGAATATATATGTTTAGGATAAGTATTTTAACTTCTATTTTGTAAATGCATATGTAATTTAGGTCTATAGTAATGAGTTAAGTTAAATTCACAGCTCGTTTTGTATCGTCTATGCGTAAGAAGCATATGTTCATTCATATTTTGCAAAATGGAATAGTAGTATTGAAAGAAATAATCCCCTTGATTATTTTCATTGATTGAATAGATATATATACAAGTTACAAAATAGGAGAATCCTATTCCTATTCTATTTCTAAAATCTTATTCTACCATAATTCTAACTATACAATTATGGTATGTGTATATCCTAAACATGGTAAGAGTATATCCTATTCTAGGTAACAAATATACTACAATATACACACAATATACTTTCCTTAATACACTGTTTTTGTCCACTGTTTTGCTGCCCTAAATTCGTCCATGGGCTGGACTTGTTGGGCCACTGCCGAGAGGCCCAACTGCTGCCTGCTGTACTGCTGCTTGTGGATTCACTGATATACATGTGATGTACACTGCTGTATATTCAGTGTATATCACATATATATTGCTCTGTTTAACACACCCCACAGTCATAGCCGGCGGTTTTCGAACGCTGAGACTGTCCCTAAAATCTTCAAAGAGAACCGCTGGTAGACCCTTTGTAAAGATGTCTGCAATTTGATAACGAGACGGGACATGACATACGCGAACTTGACCTTTTACAACCTTTTCACGGACAAAGTGAATGTCCATTTCGATATGCTTGGTGCGTTGGTGTTGAACGGGGTTACCTGAAAGGTAGATGACACTAATGTTATCGCAATATACCAAGGTTGCCTTCTGAATGGGACAATGAAGCTCCAAAAGCAAATTACGTAGCCAACATGATTCGGAGACCACATTCGCTACCCCTCGATATTCTGTCTCGGCACTTGAGCGTGATAGAGTTGCCTGACGTTTCGCTGACCAGGAGACCAAGTTGTCGCCAAGGAACATACAGTAGCCAGAAGTCGACCGTCTAGTGTCGGGACAACCACCCCAATCAACATCCGTGTAGGAGACAAGTGTGGATGTAGATGACGGATACAAGTGCAACCCATAGTCTAGTGTCCCCTGAATATACCGAATGATGCGTTTGATTGCATTCATGTGCTCAACTCTGGGATCATGCATGAATAAACACACCTGCTGAACCGCATATGTAATATCCGGTCCGGTAAAGGTAAGATACTGGAGGGCCCCTGTAAGACTGCGATAGCGGGTCGGGTCCTCGTATGGTGCACCTGCTGCGGCACTTAGCTTTGGGTTTGCATCAACTGGCATGGAAGTGGACTTACAGGATGACATCCCCGCCCTCTCGATGATCTCAAGAAGATACTCCGCTGGAGACGAACAACCCACCTGAATGGCGCTGACGGCAATCCCCAAAAATAACTCAAAGGTCCTAAGTCTTTCATAGCAAACTCGTAATCGAGCATGGTCATGATAGACCGCACAAGGCATCGAAAGAGGCGGTCAAGATGATATCATCCACATACAATGTATGTAGGCCAAAGAAGAACCACGGCGGTAGATGAACAAGGAATTATCTCGACTGCTGTGAGTGAACCCAATAGTCGAAACAAAGTCGAGAAATCGTGTATACCAGGCCGTGGAGACTGCTTAAGCCCATATAATGATTTCTTCAACAAACAAACATGATGAGGGCGGTTGGGATCCTGAAACCCAACGGTGATACATATAGATCAAGCTTCCTTGAGATCACCATGTAGAAAAGCATTCTTGACATCCAACTGATGAATTGACCAAGTCTTTGAAAGAGCCGAGCTAAGCACGGTCACGAATGGTAGCGGTTTGACCACCGGACTAAACGTCTCACCACAATCAATTCCAACTCACGAGTCTTACCATCACCAACAAGTCGCGCCTTATGTCGAGCAAAGGACCCATCTGAATTTTCCTTATGAGCAAAAATCCACATAGACCTGATAACATTAATACCATATGGACGGGGCACCAACTCCCACATCTTATTATCAATAAGAGCATTATATTCATCAGTCATAACAATTTTCCAATTAGGGTCATTTAAAGCGGACACAGAATTGCGGGGCAAGGGGGATTTAGAGACATTTGAATGTAAATTAAAATGTCTTTTAGGTGTAAAAATACCCCGCTGACTACGAGTGACCGGTCTATAACTCGAGGAAGAATTGAGGGAATTTTCTAGGCTCGGGACGGACTGGCCAGCAGGCAGTGGGCATGTTGGCCCAAATCGGTACATATTGGACTCGTCTTCTGGACCAGTTCGAGGTGGGCTGGGCGCCCAATCAGCTGGAACTGCTCGATGGTCGGAGTTCTTTGGGCGTGGAAATCAGGGTCCAGCGGGCAGTGGGCCCGTTGGAGGATTCTGGGTACGGGAGATGTCCGAAAAATTCCGAAGAATATACGGGGATATTTGGTCATCCAAAAAATTATACGACTTAGGCTCGGGAGTATGAACTTTCGTAAAAGGGAATTGGGTTTCATAAAAAATGACATGACGATTAATTATGATTTTCTTGGAGGATAAATCAAAATACTTATAACCACGATGATTCGATGGATAACCCAAAAATACACACGGGGTAGACCGAGCCTGAAGTTTGTTAATTGTGGTGGATGGGAATAACGGATAACACAAGCACCCAAAAAATCCGAAGATGAGAATAAGAAGGGTTCTTATTATATAGGATTTTGAGGGGGGAAGAATATGTCAGACCTTTAGACGGAATTATGTTAAGAAGATATTTGGCCATTTGTAGAGCATGATGCCAAAAATATGGAGGTATGGAGGCATGAATTAAGAGAGTTCGGACAATGTTATTTATGGAACGAATTTTGCGTTTGGCTTTCCCATTTTGTGAATATGTATGAGGACACGAACACCTGAGATTTATCCCATTATTAGCACAAAACTCCCGAAACTCCCTATTGTCATACTCTTTCCCATTATCACATTGAATATTTTTTATTTCTCTTTCGAATTGAGAACGAATGAACGTTCTAAATTTGATGAAGACGGAAAACACTTGTGATTTATTCGCAATTGGAAACGTCCACAAAAATCTAGAATAATCATCTAAAAAGAGAACATAATATCGATGACCCAATGAACTAAGAACCGGAGATGTCCATAAGTCGCTATGAATAATATCAAAGGGCATAGAAGTATGAGAATTGGAGTCTACAAATGGCAACTTAACAATTTTTCCTAATGAACAAGACTGACAAATTGGAGTACGACTCGTACCCTTACAAGAAATAAAGTTATTTTTATCTAAAACTGATAAAATAGAAGATCCCGGATGACCCAGACGAGCATGCCACATGGAAGGAGAGATGGCTGCAAAAGCTGACGGTAAGGCTGGACTCGATGGACTGAAACCGGGCATGATAGGATACAGATCTCCCCTACTATCACACCTCATGAGATGGCTCCCCGTCTTGAAATCAAATTCAACAGACACAGAATTGTCATTTATAAACTTTCGGACAGACACTAAATTTTTAATCAATTTAGGAGCATGTAAAGTATTTTTCAAGAGGAGGGGTGGATTGGGGGGAGACAACGTTTTCTAACCATACCCTAGAATTGGAATAGAACTGTCATTACCAACAATTATCCCCCGAGGGGTGCTCAAATTGGAATAAGATGAGAGAGTACCTGATTCGGAAGTCATGTGAGTAGTGGCCCCGGTGTCCATGTACCAATTTGGGTCTGGTTGAGTCAATCCCAACGTGTGCATCGCGGCCTCGATGCTCGATGCAGTGGGGCTGCTGCGCTGATGGGCTGCGGAGGTCGGGCCCAAGTACTCTGGCCGTCTTGGCCAGGCCGTAGCTGCTTTGTTGCCGTTCTTTGGGCCACGGCGATGGGCCGCCAATCTTTGGGTATTGAATTGGGCTGCCGCTTGACCAGCTGGCCGGAATTCACTGCCGGGTTGTATGGGCTGGCCACGCCCAGCCCATGCCATCGCTTCCATCGCCATGGGCCCTACTACTGGGCCCATGGGGTTGTGGGCCACTGTTCATTGGATGAGACCCACCGCCTGCTTGCTGACCACCGGAACCTCCACCAGAACCGCCGCGTTTGCCCCCGCGATTTTTGTTATTATTCCTGCGATTATTCTTGCCGCCACCATTATTATGGTTTTGGCCCGAATTATTAACAAAACCTAAAGGATTAGGAGAGGACGCCATCATGACAACTGGGCTTGCTCCGGTAGCCGCCTTTTTAGCCAAACCGGCTTCTTCTAACGTAAGCATGGAGCGGGCTTGATGGAAGTCGGGAAGAGGGTTGCTTTGACGAAGGAGAGTTCCAACACCATTATATGCCTCCGAAAGACCGGCAACCAACTGTAGAACTAGACGATTATTCGTTACTGGTGGGCCAACATTACGGAGTTAATCCGCCAACTCCTTTAGTTTCTTGCAATATGCAGAAATGTTCAGAAATTTGTCCATTCGAACGAGAGAGAATTCCTGCTCGAGTGTGACGATACGGGAATGTTGGTTGTCTTGGAATATGTCACGCAATCTATTCCATGCAGCCATAGCCGTGGTATCTGGCTCAATAATCGTCTGTAGAAGGTCCACCGAAATAGTAGCGTATATCCACCGAAGAACGGTAACATCTAGTGTAATCCATAACTCAGGATCCTCCATAGGAAGGGGTCTAGCAGGAGGAATGATATGGTGAAGAACTTGATAAGATATAACGTGAATTTTAAACAACTCCGCCCACGTTGCATATTGCACGTTTTCCATTTCAAGGACAATAAGGACACTTAGCTTGATATTGGAAACCGTGAGGGCAGGGTGAAAATTGTTCTTAGACATATTGATAAGAACAAAGAAGGAGGGGAAATTTAAGAGAGGTTTTTGAGAGCGGAAGACGAATTTTGGAAGAGAAACCCGAGGGGGGGAGGGGGGGTGTCTCGGCCGAGGGGGTCCAAAAAATTTTGGGAGAGAAATTTTTTTGTAAAACCTAGTCTTTTGATACCATAAAAGAAATAATCCCCTTGATTATTTTCATTGATTGAATATATATATATACAAGTTACAAAATAGGAGAATCCTATTCCTATTCTATTTCTAAAATCTTATTCTACCATAATTCTAACTATACAATTATGGTATGTGTATATCCTAAATATGGTAAGAGTATATCCTATTCTAGGTAACAAATATACTACAATATACACACAATATACTTTCCTTAATACACTATTTTTGTCCACTGTTTTGCTGCCCTAAATTCGTCCATGGGCTGGACGTGTTGGGCCACTGCCGAGAGGCCCAACTGCTGCCTGTTGTACTGCTGCTTGTTGATTCACTGATATACATGTGATATACACTGCTGTATATTCAGTGTATATCACATGTATATTGCTCTGTTTAACAAGTATACTACTACATAGTAATAGATTTCTGCTTTATGTCTCTCTTAATCAGTCATAGTGAAAATAAAAAGAAAAATTAAGACCCGCCTTGGGCATTGTGAATAATCCAATGAAAAGAAATACTCCATATAAAAGGAAAGGATTTTTTTTTTACTTGTCTGGTTACCTGCTTAGCTTTACTTCTCCTCCTATCTTTTTTATCTTTTCAAAATGGAGGAACATCATTCATGGGGTAGGTCTAACTCTTTTCCTTTTCTTTCCCTTCTTTTCTTTCTATGTTCTAAATGGTTGATGGATATGTATAACCCAGAAAAGGACTTGGTAAAAAATGATGACGGTCCACCAAGAGAAAAGAAGGTAAAAGTTTACTCTCTTCCAATACTTGTACCAAATAAATAAATATAAGAATTCAGGATATATGTCTTTTGATAGACTCATTTATCACTTAATCACTTTTAATTGATATGTATTCTCACTTTAGTCTAAACACCAAGTAGTAAGGACTGGTTTGGCCATAGATATAATTCACTTTTTTCTAGAATATTTTTTCATTTAAAAAAAAATTAGTGTTCGGCCATAAAATGTTCAAATACAACTTTAAATTGTATTTGGAATTTGAAAAACAATCAAAAAATTATTTTCACTTTTTTTACTTTTTGTTTTTATTGTTGTTTTTGTCTTTCACTTTTCAAATTTTATCCCTATATTTTTTATTTTTATAAATTTGACCTCATTTAATTCAGCTGATCGAAAAATACATGTTCGACATGAGCATATTTTTTACACAATATGGGAGGATTATATTAAAGAATAGTTATTACTAGTGTTGTTGATTTTTAGTACTAATGAATCGTTGTAATAATATTTAGATTGACGAAATGTAATAATATATAATAACTCGTAGGCGAAAAGAAATGCACTGGGTCATTTTAGTTCTGTAGCTCGTATGCATCAGTGAACAAGTCCATGCCCATGATTAATGACGATACACGTTGAAGATGTGAATAATCGTTAACTTGATTATATCATCGTATTAAAGAAAGTCTATATAAATCATGTTTATTGTAATACGAAATGATTGATGGGCAGTGTTTACACACTGTTTATGTTTATTACTTCCTCTGTCCCAAAAAAATTGTTCTACTTTCCTTATTAGTTTGTCCCAAAAAGATCGGCACATTTCTATATTTACAAATAATTTAACTTTATGAGATGATTTACGACTACACGAATATCGAAAGCTTATTTTGGACCATACATTTCAAAAGTCTTCCTTTATTTCTTAAACTCCGTGCCAAGTCAAACTAAGACAATCTTTTTGGGACGGAGAAAATAATTGCTTTGGGTGATTTTGCTAATTTTTAAAAATTGGGGTTATAAATCATATTTCATATTTTTAAGAAAAAAATACATTCCAACAACCAAATATTATTTGCAAAAACCATAGCCAAACACAATTCTAACTCTAACTCCAAACTTAAAAATTTCAAGAAAGTAAATTTTTTCTTTTGTTTCTATGGCGAGGGAAAGAGGGAAAGTTTGCAGTTGGCTAGTGGGACGTCCAAGTTGCTTTTCTTCTTTACTCTGTGAAGGGAAAAGTCCCGAAAACGAAACCCCCCACCTGTACCAGAGGCCCCTTGGCCAGGTGAGATGTAATCGAGGGATATACATGAATGGCAGCCCTGCAAGGGAGAGGACCAACGGGACACGAACCCAGCAACAAATCTAAATGCAATTTGTGCTTATTGTGTGTACTTTGGTGTGTAATTTATAGCAAAAACAGTTGGTTGTGTGTTAGATAGTGGTCCAGAAGAAGTGAAGACTAAAAGATGGAAATTTTGGTGTGGAAGGGCTTGGACTTAAAGAAAGTATCACATTAGTATTAAAAAAAGTGTTCACTTAGCTATTTGCACATCACTTAAGAAAATATTAATTTTCTAGATAAAAATAAGTAATATGACTAAAATACTTCTAATTAAATATGTATTAGAATTTGATCACTTAACACTTTAATGGTAAATCTAAAAAAGTAAGGTCAATTCTTTTTTGATTTAGTAAGTAAATACTCTTTTTAAACTAAGAAATAAAGGCTAAGTGTACATTTTTTTTTAATCCGGAGGTAATAATAAATACGTAGAGGGAGAATTGATGTTTTAGTGCACAAGTCAAAATTAGTCTATAGGGGCTATTTATTAATGAATATTAGTATAATATTCCTGATATATTGTAAATTATTAGTGATGTATAATTATGATAGTTATAGGATCCTTATTATATTAGGACTCCACATTGTACACACTATATATATTTGTATTAATGAGAAAGACTCCACAAGGGAGATTAATACAATCTTACATGGTATCAAGAGCCAAAATCCTAAACACCTAATTTCTTTCTTTTTCTGCCGTCGACTGACTCCGCCCCCCCCCCCCCCCCCTATTTTTTTTCTTGCCGACGGCCCCCAAAACCGCACCCCTAATTTTTGGTTTTGTGTTCTCTCTTCAACCACTCTAATGGATCCTTTAGCTACTCCCACCTCTCCCAAAACTTCCGTATCCTTCCCAATCGTCATCCAAACACCTCCTACTACCTCCACCTCTCCGTCATTCCATCAGACTTTTGCCGTTACTAACATCAAGAACTTTATTCATTTGGTTCTTGATCAAGAAGATGGACAATATTCATCGTGGGTTGAAATGTTTCGGATTCATGCATGTGTATATCACGTGCTTGATCATATAGACGACTCTTTCCCTCGCCCTCCCGAGGTTGATGACACGACATGGCGTCGTCTCAATGCCATGGTTAAACAATGGATTTATGGCACAATCTCTAAGGATTTGCTCCACACAATTATGAAAATCGATGCCTCGACTCGTGAGTTATGGACACGCTTAGAGAAGATTTTTCAGGACAACAAGCACACTCGTGCAATGTACTTGTAAGAACAATTCAATAATACACGTCTTGAAATTTTTTCTAACATGTCTGAATATTGAAAGCAGTTGAAACTAGTGGTGGACCAATTGTCCAACGTGGGAACGCCTGTTTCCGAAACAAAGATGGTTCTCCAATTAGTTGTTGGTCTATCAAAAGGTGAATACGATACTCTGGCCACGATGATACAACATGCCGATCCTTTACCCAGCTTCAACATGGCCAGTTCGTAATTATTGTTAGAAAAAACCCGAAGTGCCAAGCACGACGAGCACAATCAAAAGACATTAGAAGTTGAAACGCTCGCGGAAAACATTGTTGCCGCCGGCCAGCCATCACCATTGGAAAACAATTAGCCGCGGAACAACCGCAGCGGCGACAAGGGTGGCAGGGGCCGCGATAACGGGAAGGGTGGCAGAGGTCGCGGTGGACGAGGCCGAGGCGGACAACAGCTGCAGGCCAGCAATTTCCCGATGTGGGCTGTCCCAAGGCAGTGGCCCAATACTGGACCCTGTGCCTCGGTTCCATTTCCTTACCAGCATCTGCCGGCCCAACAACTAAACCCTGGACAACCTAGTGTTCTGGGCCAGTTCCCAGGCCCACGATAGACGTCCAATTTTCCCCAGCAGGTCAATATTCAGATGGCCCAACAACAGCCCAATTCGGGTCTGGTATCACGACCCGACCCGACAGGCCGCGACTAACCGCCCTAATGACGTCATTATCCTGACCTGTCACACATAATCTAACTAACACCTAAGGAGTCTGAAATCCGGAAGCATAACAACATATGCCAGGGTAGGCAAGCCGACAAGGCTGCCTTTACCCCCGAATGTACCTGCCTCCTGAGGAGTCACAACTAGCCAACACAATACAACAGGCAAGCCGACAAGATTGCCACTAGATAATATCATATATACACGGGGACACCCCAACACAGAGTACAATATCATGACTGACCAACACAGAGTTATACCCCTTACATAAGTACAACCCACAACTGTCTACATGCCTTTATAAGAAGGACACTGACATATGACGGGACATGGCCCCGTCGTGCCCCTAAATATACATAAATCAAAATGATGGGGTTCTGTACCAAAATGGTAAAGCTCTGGATCAAAGGAGCTTTCCAAACAGCTGCGCAGGAACCTAAATCGGAGGGTCACCAAACTGAGCACCTATACCTGCGGGCATGAACGCAGCCCCCCGAGGAAAGGGGGTCAGTACGAAATAATGTACTGAGTATGTAAACATGAAATACTGCAAATGAGATCATAAGTAGCCAATGGATAACAAGAGGTCAGTATAAAAATCAGGATCCAAATCCAACTGTGCCATAAACAATAAAAGTCTGTTGTGCCTTATAAAAATGAAAGTCAAGTCAAGAAAACATGAATGCCTGTTCCATATACATATATATACCTGTAACGTAACCCGACCCACTAATGCAGGACTCGGTGGAATCATATCATAACTCGGCCCATATTGGGACTCGGTGAAGAAGTCATATCATAACCCGGCCCATATTGGGACTCGGTGAAGTCATATCATAACCCGGCCCATACTGGGACTCGGTAAAGTCATATCTCATCTATGGATCCATCCTACGTAACCCGACCCTCTAGTGAGGGACTCGGTGAATAATGCAAGGCTGCGCACGAACATAACCCGACCCATATTGGGACTCGGTGAAGTGAAGTAATGACACTTAGCACGAGTAGATTTCATGAGTAACCATATGCAATCAAAATTTTCATTTGACTCCCGATAAAATCATTATAAAAATGTCATAATAAACTCTTTACTGAAAAATCATAGGTGCTTCTCATAACTAACATATTTAGGAATTAAACTGTATAAGAATCATGTACGTCCGCCGTACCTTCATTAAATAAAAATCATGCCAAAGAAAGAAGGAATAGTTCACATACCTCTTAGACGAACTAATCAACTCAATATTAGAGTACATTTCGTTTTAGAACTTCAACCTATAATAAGGGTAATACGTTCGTCAATTCTATGATCACTGGCATACTTTATATCGAATAACGACTTCCTATTCTATAAAAATTCGAGCAGCACTTCCCTTGTTTATACATGTTTCCACAACTTCCAAACGAGGCTAATAACATCAATAGCCAAACACCAATTAAGGGCACAACCAAAACAACAACAATGAGGACTTACACACCCACTTCTCATGTAAATTTAGCCTCTTAATCCATATTAAAATAGCCCACAAAAACAGTCCATGTTCCAACAACAACGAGGGTAGAATGTGAAGCATTTCTACACCCTTATTCCTTTAGGACTTACATTATCAATTACCACACTTAAACATGCATAATGGTAACTAAATTTTCAGCATTATAACACCACAAAACAGTCCCTAAAATAGTCCAACGATTTCATGCAAGTTCTTGGCCACAACATGTCATAATTCCATAATTCTTCTCTTAACTTCTAAAATCCAATTCCATATTTCAATACTTCCATATAACTAATTTTAAACTTTAATATCAATGTTTTCTTTCAATTTCATCATGCAATTAGTGATAATAATAACAACAATAACCAACGAATCCAACAATCACCAAAATCTATCCCAAATTGGTAACTAGCCCAAAATTGTCACATGCATTGTTTAAATTTCAAATTTTCCTTAACACAAATTCATATCCTTAATTCTAACAACATGCATTCCAATTAAATTATAGAAAGAAGAATTTTATACCTCAAATTTCATCCAAAACAGTCCGCACAATTTGCTCACTGCCCGGGTCCGAAAATTCCCACTGTTTTCGTATTTCTTTCCCTTTTTTTGTTCACTTCTTCAACTCCAATTGACATGCAAGTGTCCTACAATGTTAAGCCATCATCCCTACACGTTTTTCTTCCAAAATTTCATCCCAAAATCTCAAAATTCCTGGGAATATTCTCGGCAAGCAGTGGCTGTTTTTGCCACTGTTTTTGGCTTCCAATTTTTGGTGAAAATGTAGTCTAAGAAGAGGAGATAAAAACCTTAAATTTGGTTGTGGGTGGAGGGGTTTTTCGGCTGGCTTGGAGGAGAGAAGATAGGAGAGTTTTTGGTTAAGTTAGAATGAAGATGAAGAGGTGAGTGTAGGTTATAAAAATCTGAATTTTCTTGTTACACTTTGGCCCCCAAGTTCTTCAATTAATTAAAAAAAAAAATCTCAAACCCACTTTTTTTAATTTCTGAGAATTTCATAAGCCTCGTATCCTCAATGTCATAATTTTATAAGTTTCCAACGTCACCCTCATTGTGACCAACATCTTTCCGGAATCACATCCTCTTGTATACTAATTTCCGGTATTTGAATCCTATTTCCTTAATCTTACGAGGTGTAACATCTGGCCCCCACTTATTTGGGCCAGGCATTCAACAATTTAAACCTCCTGCAGCCCGATGAATATTGGTACATGGATACGGGAGCCACTTCTCATCACACCTGCTCATCAGGTAATTTTCCCAAACTGTTTTGTTTAAAGTATCCTCAATTTATTACTGTTGGTAATGGCCTTCACATTCCAATTCAGGGTTATGGTACAACCTACACCCAACCGCCTTACCCACCATTCTCCCTAAATAAAGTCCTGTATGCTCCCCACATCATTAAAAACTTAATATCTATCCAATAATTTACTCGTAACAATTCCCTTTTAGTTTTACTGTGAAGGATCTTCGTACGGGGACACCTCTTACTAGATGCAATAGCACATGGGATCATTATCTGTTCCCATCCACCTCCGCTACTAGCTCCTGCTCTCTTATATCTCTCACTGCTATCTTTTCGTCAACTTGGCATAATAGGAATGGACCCAGGAGCCCATGTAATTAAATTTTCTTAGAGGCAATAACTTTATTAGATGTAATAATAGGAAACTTGCCCAACATTGTGCTTCTTGCTATTTAGCCAAACATGTTCATCTTCCTTTTAAGTCATTTTTAAGTGTTACGTTTTCTCCTTTTGACATTGTTTATGCTGATTTATGGACATCTCCTATTATTAACTCAATGAGTCATAAATATCATCTAGTCTTATTAGATGATTTTCCTCATTATATTTGGATTTATCCACTAAAATTGAAGTCAGAAGTTTTGCCAAGTTTCTTGAATTTTGTATTTTTATCAATTAGCCAGCCTAACCCCGCAACTGTCCCGGTCACCATGACCCAACACTGTACCCAAACCCCACCACAGCCCCCACAATCTCTACCCACCCATTCCCCATCACTGGTACTATCACCAGGTCACCCACTTTACATCGATCTACCTAGATCGTCGCCCCCGCCCAACCCGATATCGATCCCAGAAAACACCAACCCAATACCCTGCTCCGTCACCCAACGCAGCTATCAACCCGACATCGTCACTACCTCCCGTCCGTAACCTGGAACCAAATCCCAACCAAAATACCCAACCTACCCGTGCCCCTACGCACCGTATAGAAACTCATGCCCAACACGAGATTTTCAAACCCAAAGTCCACTTTAACCTATCCACACAAACCATATCCCCAATTCCCAAAAACCCAAAATTAGACAAATAAGACCCTAATTGGAATGCGGTCATGCGTGCGGAATTTAATACTTTAACAAAACATCACATTTGGGATTTGGTCCCTAGACCGGAGGGGGTGAATGTGATTTGTTGCATGTGGCTATTTCGTCACAAATTCAGAGACAGTGGTGACTTAGAGTGCTATAAGACGAGACTTGTGCCTAATAGTACTAATCAGCAGGAGGGCATTTATTGTGGTGAGACATTCAGTCCGATTGTTAAACCGGTTTCCATTCGCACAGTTCTAAGCATTGCCATGGGTAAGTATTGGCTGATTCATCAGCTTGATGTGAAAAATGCATTGTTACATGTGGACTTGAAAGAAACTGTTTAAATGCACCAGCTGCCATGCTTTGTCTATCTGAAGGCCCCTCATTATGTATGTCATCTCCGTAAGTCACTTTATGATTTGAAACAGGCCCATAGATCGTGGTATGAACGCTTTGCTCACTATATTATGCAGATTGAGTTTGTATGCAACAAGTGTGATAATTCTCTCTTTATTTTTCATCGAGGTAGTACTATTGCTTATTTGTTGTTATATGTGGATGATATTGTTCTTACTGTCTCATCTGATATGTTGAAAAATGAGATCATTGCACTGCTAAAAACTGATTTTGCTATGACTGACTTAGGGAAATTGAGTTACTTTTTGGGGATATTAGTGACTAGATCTGCAGGTACTATGTTTCTGAGTCAACGTAAGTATGTAGATGAGATTGTGTATAGGGCTAAAATGGCGAACTGCAAGATCATGTCCACTCCGGTTGACTCTAAATAAAAGCTTAGTTCTCTTGATGGTGATCCAGTGTCCGATCCCACTCTTTATAGGAGTCATGCAGGTGCACTTCAGTATCTTACTTTCACCAGGCCTGACATTGCTTATGCTATTCAGCAGGTGTGTTTGTTTATGCATGCCCCAGAGAGACTAATTTTACTTCTCTAAAACGTATCATTCGATACGTTAAGGGCACCCTTGATTATGGATTACATCTATACCCCTCAGCACCGACCAGGTTGTTATCATATACCGATGCAGATTGGGCAGGCTATCCGGACACGCGACGCTCCACCTCCGGCTATTGTGTGTTCTTAGGGGATAATCTCATTTCTTGGTATGCAAAGAGGCAATCCACCCTATCCCATTCGAGTGCAGAAGCAGAGTATAGAGGCGTTGCAAATGGTGTTGCTGAGATCTGCTGGCTCTGAAATCTTCTTTTGGAGCTTTAGTGTCCCTTGCGTAAGGCGTCTTTGGTGTATTGTGATAACATATCTGTCATATACTTATCTCATAATATGGTTCAGTATCAACGAACCAAACACATTGAGATGGATATATACATTTAGTTCGTGAGAAAGTTGTTATAGGACATGTTAAGGTGTTACATTTGCCTTCTTCGTATCAGTATGCGAATATTTTCACTAAAGGATTACCTAGACAACTATTCCTTGACTTCAGATCCAGTCTCAGTGTCCGACCTCCTCCCGCTCCGACTGAGGAGGTGTATTAATTAATATTAGTATAATATTCATGATATATTGTGTAATTATTAGTGATGTATAATTATGGTAGTTATAGGATCCTTATTGTATTATGACTCCACATTGTACACACTATATATATTTGTATTAATGAGAAAGACTCCACAAAGGAGATTAATACAATTTTACACTATTAAATGTGTTGCGTTCTCCACATCGGTGAGATAAGTGGCCATTGGTCTCTTTATATGGCTTGGGTAATCCTCCTCCCTTTGAGCTAGCTTTTGGGGTTGAGGTAGGCCCAAGATTCATTCTTTACATGGTATCAGAGTCAAATCCGTCCCAATTCATTGTTTCCGATGTTGGGCCCCCTCTTATATTGTCCACGCTCCAGATGTCCAGCCCTCAGCGTGAGGCGGGGTGTTGAGTTCTCCCACATCAGTGAGATAAGTGATCATTGGTCTCCTTATATGGCTTGGGCAATCCTCCTCCCTTTAAGCTAGCTTTTGGGGTTAAGTTAGGCTCAAAATTCATCTTTACGAAATGTAGTTATTAAAAAGTTCATTTTCTCAAAGGATGGGGACCAACACCAACCTTTTGTTTGTCTGCTGCCTCTTTTTTTCTCTGATTAACGTCAAACCTACTCATGCTGATAAGCATGCATAGAATTCTAGATTATGGATAGAGACGGCAGGCGGATGGAGCCATGCAATTACGCAACGGGTTCAGCCCTAATCCGAAAGGATTTCAACCCACATCGCTCCGTCCCGCATAAAAAATTTCAAGAACCAATTTCCCATTTTTACAACCATTTTACAAAGTATGTCAATTTGCTACTTGAGTCTCAAAAAGAAAAACGCAGTCAATAATTTTTTTTTACAAACTGTCGAATTATTGGGAGTCATTTTATTATCCGAATCAGGATTTTAATTTTAATCTACATATAAATTTAAGATTACAATTATCCAGTGTTTGATAATAATATTAATTAGTGTCGGTATAGACTTTATATTAAAATCTTGATATTATGTGAAATTATAATCCCAGAATAGTCGGGTTCCAAACCAGGGGTGAATTTATGTACAAATTTTAGATCACGTGAACACATGGTCACTCGACTAAACTTGATGTATTATATATATCATTATGAAAATATAACTAATAATAACTGAAGGAACACATGCTCAAATTAGGCCGAATGGAGTACTGGTTATGAGTTGTATTTATTTTCCCAAGGTCTTGAGATTGAATATCTTATTTTAAAAGTAACGAAGAATACATCCTCTTGAAATTTTGAATTCGTCTCTGTTCCAAACCAAACAGCCCCTTACTACTTACTAGGTAAGCAACATCAAGGACCAACTAGTTGACGTTAATCTTCAAGTAAATTATAACGGTGGGATTCAATTTTGTGTTTACCATGCAAAGGTCATTTTTCTATTTTTTGCCACGGGAGTCATCCAACTTTAAAGTTTATCATAAAAATTCAGTTTTCTATTTTTGGTCACATAAAAGTCATTAAATTTATTAGAACTTGTTTTGACCATAAAAATATTCATTTTTTTGAAATAATTTTTTACTTTATTTATAAATCAGTATTTGCCTATGAAAATTCTAAATTCAACTTGAATAAGTTATATTTCAAATTTGAAAAAAACAACAGCTTATAACATGTTTTTTAATTCACTTTTCACTTTTGAAGTTATAGTTAAGTACATTCAAGCATGAACATTATTCCAAGTATTCTTAATTTGAAAAAAGTATAACTAAATACAATTTCATCTTTAACTCCAACTCCAATTTCATATTTCAAATAAAATGAAAAATATATGGTATCTATGGCCAGGCGCCTACTTAAAGTTTATTACTCAAAAGCCAATTATCTATATATATTATTTTTCATATAAAAGTCATCCAACTTTGGTCAAGTTAACTAAAAGGTAGATCTCACTTGAATTTTTATGTTTTGTACTGAAAATATGACATGACACTCCAAAATAAGTTAATTACATTCATTCAGAAATGGAAAGAAATAATCCATTGATTATTTTCATTAATGAAAGAGTATATATACAATTTACAATTTTCCATAATAGGAAAATCTTATTCCTATTCTACTCCTAAACCCCCTATTCTAGTTGTACAAGAATTCTATAATTATGGTAAGTGTACAATACTAATTTAATACAATATTTACACTAACTAAACCTTCCAAAAGCTGTGATATACACGGGTTTGTATACCATGTATGTCACGGTTTCACATATGGTAATTTGCCTTGTGAAACTGTGATATACAGGGTATACAAACCCATGTATATCACGGGTATAACTAATACACCCCCGCAGTCATAGCGGGCGCTCTTCGTACGCTGATACTGTCCCTAAAATCTTCAAAGAGTACTGACGGAAGATCTTTGGTAAAGATGTCTGCAATTTGATACCTGGAAGGGACATGGTAGGCGCGTACTTGTCCACGAGCTACCTTTACACGAACAAAGTGAATATCCATCTCGATGTGTTTAGTGCGCTGGTGTTGAACCGGATTACCAGAAAGATAGATGGCTCTAATATTATCACAATAAACCAAGGTAGCTTTCTGAATAGGACAATGGAGATCTAAAAGAAGATTAGGTAACCAACAGAATTCAGAGACCACATTGGCTACCCCTGATACTCGGCCTATGCACTAGAGCGAGATTATATAGTCTGACGCTTCGCAGACCATGAGACCAAGTTATTACCAAGAAACATACAATAGCCGAATGTGGAACGTCTGGTATCTGGACAGCCACCCCAATCAACACCAGTATATGAGACAAGTGTAGATGTCGATGAAGGATATAAATGTAAGTCATAGTCAAGTGTCCCGTGGATGTATCGAATAATGCTTTTGAGCGCATTCATGTGCTCAACCCTGGGATAATGCATAAAACAAGCACACCTGTTGTACGACATACGTAATATCTGGTCTCGCGAAATTAAGATACTGAAGAGCCCCTGCAAGACTGCGATAGTGAGTCGGATCCTTGTACGGTGAGCCAGCCGCAGCACCCAGCTTGGGTTTAGCATCAACTGGAGTGGAAGTAGACTTGCATGAGGACATACCATCTCGCTCAATGATCTCAGCGGCATACTTTCGTTGTGATAAGAATAACCCACATGCATGACGAAAGACAATAATCTCCAAAAAGTAACTCAAGGGCCCCAAGTCTTTCATAGCAAACTCAAAACTGAGCATTGTCATGATAGACTTTCGCAAAGCATCAGAAGAGGCAGTCAAGATAATATCATCCACATATAATAGTATGTAAGCTAGGGAAGTACCACGACGATATATGAACAATGAATTATCAGACATGCTGTGTGAAAATCCAATAGATGAAACATAGTCTGCAAATATCGTATACCAAGCTCGTGGGGACTGCTTAAGCCCATACAAAGACTTCTTTAATAAACAAATATAATGAAGATATTTGGGGTCTCGAAAAACCAAGGGTTGATGCATGTAAATGGTCTCCTTAAGATCACTATGTAAGAAAGCATTCTTCACATCTAACTGATGAATGGGCCAAGCTTTCGAAAGAGACAGACTGAGAACAGTGTGAATGATAGCCGATTTGACCACCGGACTAAACGTCTCACTACAATCCAAGCCAATCTACCGAGTCTTACCATCACCTACAAGATGAGTCTTATGCCTCGCAAAAGAACCATCAGAATTATCCTTATGAGTAAAAATCCACATAGACCGAATAATATTAACACCAGAAGGACAGGGTACCAACTCCCACATCATATTTTCAATAAGAGCATCATATTCGTCGTTCATAGCCAATTTCCAATTCGGGTCATTTAATACGGGTTACGAGGTAGTGGGGATTTAAGAACATTAGAATTTAAATTAAAATATCTTTTCAGTTTAAAAATACCCCGTTGACTACGAGTGACCGGTCTGTGACTCGGGGGAGAATTGAGTGGATTTTGGGACAAAAGTGGCGGGGTGACGGACTGGCCAACAGGCAGTGGGCCTGCTGGCCCAACACGGGAAGCAGGAACTGGAGCAGGACAAGACAGGGACTGGGCTGGAATGGTGCACTGGGTAGGCAACCCACTGGACTGGGCTGAAGAGGACGGTCCAGCGGCAGGAGTGGGCTGGGTTGGTGGGTGTGGGCCAGCAGACAGTGGGCCTACTGGCGGGGCAGTGGCATGAGATTGGTCCAACATATGATGGATAATATATGGCAAGACCCAGTCATCTAAAAATTTATTCGAACTAGGCCCGGGACTACTGACCTTTGCAAACAGAAATTGGGTTTCATAAAAAATAACATGATGACTAATGATGATTTTATTAGAGGATAAATCAAAATATTTGTAACCACGATGATTAGACGGATAACCCAGAAACACACAAGAGGTAGAACGAGCTTGAAGTTTATTAATTGTGGTGGACGGAAATAGTGGATAACATAAGCACCCAAAGACTCTAAGATGTGAATACGAAAGAGTCTTATTATCTAAGATTTGAAGGGGGGATGAATATGTCAAACCTTTGGTAGGAAGAATGTTAAGAAGATATGTATCCATTTGTAGAGCATGATGCCAAAAGGAAGGAGGTACGGAAGCATGACCCAATAAAATTCAGACAATATTATTAATGGTACGAATTCTGCTTTCCCATTTTGTGAGGACGTATGAGGACAAGAGAAATAAAAATTTATTCCATTAGTACTACAAAAATCCCGAAACATCCCATTATCATATTCTTTGCCATTATCACATTGAATATTTTTTATTTTCCGTTCGAATTGGTTACATATGAATGCTCTAAATTTTAAAAAGGTGGGAAAATGTGAGATTTTTTGGATAACGGAAAAGTCCATAAAAAATTAGAATAATCATCCAAAAATAGAACATAATAACGATGGCCCAAAGAACTGAGAACAGGAGATGTCCATAAATAGCTAGAATAATATCAAATGACATTAAAGTACGAGGTTTAGAGTCTACAAACGGTAATCTAACAAGTTTTCCTAGAGGACAAGATTGACAAATTGGAGTACTATACGTATCCTTACAAGAAATAAAATTGTTTTTACATAATGAAGAAACAATAGACGACCCAGGGTGACCCAAACGTGCATGCCATAAGGAAGGAGCTATAGCTGCAAAAGTAGATGGCAAGGCTTGACTCGAGAGACCGGATGTGGGCGTGATAGAATAAAGATCTCTCCTACTATCACATCTCATGAGAGGAATCCCCGTCTTGAAATCCTTCACAGAAAACCCAAAAGGATCAAAATCAACAGAAACTCAATTACCATTGGTGAATTTACGGACAAACACAAATTTTTTAATTAAGTTAGGGGCATGAAGGGAAGTTTTCAAGACAAGAGGTGGATGGGGGGGGGGAGATAAAGTTTTATGACCGTAAACACGAATTAGAATTGAAGTGCCATTACCAACAATTATGCCACGAGTGGTGCTCAAATTAGAATAAGACGACAGAGTACCTTGGTCGGACGTCATGTGGGTAGTGGCTCCAGTGTCCATGTACCAATTCGCGTCTGGGGGATTTAATCCAAGTATGTACATCGCGACTTCATGTCAGTAGGATGGGGCCCGCTGCATGGTGGGCCTGGTAGGGCGAGGCCCAAGCACGCCGACTTGCTGCCCCGTCCCAAAGTTTCCTCTAGGGTTCCACTATAAGCCTGAATAATTGGGCCTGCTGGATGGCGGAAACTGGGCCAAGTTCGGGTTGGTAGCATTTGACGGGTAATCGTTTGCAACAGGTCGGTGTAGTGGAGTAAATCCACTGAAGAACGGTAGCATCAAGGGTCGTCCATAACTTAGGATCATCCTTGGGTTTGGGCACTTCCGTATCCGCAGGAGCCACGAGGATAATGTGATGGAGGACTTGATGCAAACGTGCGTGAACTTTGAACAGCTCAGCCCACGTCACATATTGAACGTTTTCTATTTCAAAAATGATAGGGATGTGATTCTTGATGTTAGAAACAGTAAAGGTAGGGTGAAACGTGTTCTTAGCCATAATAGCAACGCAAGACGTGATGTATGGATTGAGAAGAAAAATTTGGGAAGAGAGAAGACACCACCGGGCACGAAAATCGAGAAGAGAGGCTCGGAAATTGATGCAAAGTTGGATGAAAATTTGAGAGAATTTTAGACGTAGACTTCTGATACCATGAAAGAAATAATCCCTTGATTATTTTCATTAATGAAAGAGTATATATACAATTTACAATTTATAATTTTCCATAATAGGAAAATTCGATTCCTATTCTACTCCTAAAACCCTATTCTAGTTGTACAAGAATCCTATAATTATGGTAAGTGTACAATACTAATTTAATACAATATTTACACTAACTAAACCTTCCAAAAACAGTAATATACACGGATTTGTATACTGTGTATACCACAGTTTCACATATGGTAATTTGCCTTGTGAAACCCTGATGTACATGGTATACAAACCCATGTATATCACAGTCTAACTAACAAAAACCTCCTTTGAGTTTCACTTCATAACACTAATCTTTGTTGTGTTTTACGATATTCTATTCCTTATTTTGATTTTTTTATAACAATCTAACACATTATCATCAATATAAAAATATGAGAGTTGATATTCAAGTTCCTTAGGATGTTTCCAACAAAATTCAATATCTCCCAATTGTCCTTAACATATCGATGGAAAACCCAAAAGTGAATGAATATTCCAACCCAACAACAAAATCGATGAAAAACACAAAAACTGAAGAAAAAATGACAATGCAACACAAAACCGATGAAGAATCAATGAAGATTACTTAGCCGAATAAAGAAGCAGGAGATTTGAGAGAAAATATTGAAAGATTTTGGAAAGAGATAGAGAGGTACTCAATATATTGTGCTATTTATAAGGAAAATGACTTTGGTCATTGGGTGCCACTTCTTTCAGATATAAATTGAATTCGGACTACATGATGTCATATGCCAAAGAATGGCTCTTTTATGCCAATTATTGCAGGAAATTACACCAAATAACCTTTTAAAGGAATGATTTTGAACTTTTTACCTTTGCTTGATTTAGGGACAAATCTTCAATGTCAAATATCAAAACTTACTAAGTTTGAATTTTATCCATCAGACAAGAAGGTCAAAAATTTAAGACCACTTACCTCCGAGGTTATTATTATAAATCACCCAAATTATATACTGTATTGGACACGATTGTCATACAGTGACACTTTACCTACTATTTACTCTGTCAAAGAAATGTTTGAAATGTCAAATATGCAAATTCTTTAAGAACAAAGCCCATTAGCCAATTGGATAACATGGCAGTTCAGATAACTGGGGCCCCGCCATTGGACCCAGGCCGAGGTATGTCTTGCCTTTTGTTTCGAAAATCTTTTCTGGGAAATTAATGCGACAAAATAAATTTACCCAAAAATATTCAGTTTAAAAATATTATGCTCCATACAGGATTATGACTCACCATACTATAAATATAATTTTTTTTCTTTATTACATAGGAGATGGGGGAAGGAAAAATGGGTCACCGACAAAGTGAAAGTCCATGTAACCAACCCGTGGAGCTACTAAATCCATACTATAATATAAATAGAGGTGGAGGTGTAGGAAATTGATTCCTTGATTAATTTCATTTTAATAGTACAATATATATACAATCATATTATGCTTGTCTTATGGAAAACTAATCTAACCTACCTAAAATATAAGATGCTAATTATAATTATCCTAATTAATGAAACATTACAATATCAATTATGAATAATAAATTGGAGGTAATTATCGGATTGCCCCATAATTACTCTAACAGTCTCCCGCAGTCTTAGCGGGAGGTTCTCGTATGCTGAGACTGTCCCTGAAATCATCAAACAGTATGCGCGGAAGACCTTTTGTGAAGATGTCAGCAATCTGATAACGAGACGGTACATGGAGAACGCGGACTTGTCCACGGGTAACCTTTTCGCGGATAAATAAGATATTCATTTCAATGTGTTTTTTGCGTTAATACTGAAATGATTGCCAGATAATTAAATCGCACTCACATTGTCACAATAGACTATTGTTGCCTTCTTAATAGGGCAGTGTAGCTCCAACAGTAGATTACGGAGCCAACATGATTCAACAACCACATTGGCTACCCCTCGGTATTTTGCCTCAGCACTTGGTCGAGACAGTGTGGATTGTCGTTTGAACGACCAGGAAATGAGATTGTCCCCCAAGAACACACAATAACCGGAAGTGGAACGATGTGTGTCCGGGCAGCCACCCCAATCTGCATCTGTGTAGGCTGAAAGATCTGAGATGGAGGACTCATACAAATGTAGTCTAAAATGAAGAGTACCCTTAACATACTGCAGAATCCTTTTGATAGCCCCCATATGTTCGTCATTCGGATCATGCATATGTAAACAAACTTGCTGAACCGCATAGGAAATATCTGGTCTCATAAAAGTCAGATACTGCAAGTCTCCTGCGAGGCTACGATAATGTGTAGGATCACTGTATGGAGTTCCGGCAATGTCACTCAATTTCGCCTTTGTGTCAACTGGAGTATGTGGCGGTTTGCAGTAAGACATCCCTGCTTTGTCAATTATTTCTTCATCATATTTCTTTTGACTAAGAAATAGACCACATGCATATTGGGTGACAGCAATGTCAAGAAAATAATTCAACGGACCAAAGTCCTTTATTGCAAATTCTGCTGCAAGAAGGGACATAATAGACTGACGAAGTGAAGTGGATGATGTTGTGAGAATAATATCATCAACATACAGAAGTATATATGCCATGTCATCTCCCTTTCGATAAATTAACAACGACTTATCAGACTTGCTGTGAGACAACCCCAACTTGGACACAAATCCTGCAAACCAATTATACCATGCCCTAGGAGCTTGTTTCGAACCATATAAGGATTTCTTCAATATGAAAACATGATCTGGATGGGAATAATCTCGGAAACCCAACGGCTGATGCATGTACATTATTTCCTGTAAGTGGCCATGTAAGAATGCATTTTTAACATCCAATTGATGAATGGACCAAGATTTGGAAAGGGTCAGGCCGAGAATAGTCCGGATAGTTGCTGGCTTAACTACCGGACTGAATGTTTCACCACAATCAACTCCAATGTGCTGAGACTTGCCATCACCAACAAGACGATCTTTATATCTCGCAAAATAAACATCAGAATTCTTTTTATGATAAAAAATCCACATAGACCGAATGACGTTCACATTAGATGGACGTGATACTAATTCCCGCGTCTTATTTTTAATAAGAGTATTAAATTCGTTTAACATGACAACTTTCCAATTCGGGTCGGACAAGGCAACTTTGGGATTTTTTGGTAGCGGTGAAGGCTGAACTGAGGATAGTAGGTTAAACTGACGTTTGGACCGAAAAATCCCGTGCATGGCACGAGTTTCAATGGTCCGAGGTTGTTCCATCATTGGTTGGGTAGTAGGGCTCTCCGGTACTGTTATGGGCCGATGAGGTGCATGGTGGGCCAAGTGAAAACGGATAGCCAATCCGGTGTTGGGCTGGGATTCGGTATTGGGCTGGTTTACGGGTTCATTTGAGGGAGAAGTGGGCTCCCCCACTTGGGCCTGCCTGCCACAAAAATAGGACTGGCCCGAGACCAGCGGTAATAATGTTGTGGTCTTCGGTCCAATCCCATTTTGTGGTCAGCCTGGAAAATGTTGGGTATTTTGTTAGGTTGATTCCACTTGTGTTTGGTTATTAAGGTGGTCGTATAAAATGAGATGTATTTCGTTATCCAAAAAAATCATATGAATGTGAGGATGCCACATGATACTTAACAAACGGGAATGTAGACTCATCAAAAACCACACGACGAGAGATAATTATTTTCCCATTCGTCCAATCATAGCATTTATATCCCCTATGATTTTGTGGGTATCCCAAAAATACATAAGGAGTTGAACGAGCATGCAATTTGTTAATGGTAGTTGATGGAAACAAAGAATAACACAAACACCTAAACACCCTAAAATGTGTAAAAGACGGGAGACGATGATACAACATTTGTGTAGGAGACACATTGGAAAGCAATTTACTAGGAAGAATATTTAAAAGGTATGTGGCCATTTGCAGTGCATGGTGCCAAAATTTGGTGGTGTGGAAGAATGCACAAGAATAGAATGAATTATATTGTTAATCGCTCGAATTTTTCTTTCGGCTTTCCCATTTTGTGGTGATGTATGTGAACACGAAAGACGTAAAGACATCCCATTTTGGTGACAAAAATCATTAAATTGAGCATTGATGAATCCCCCCATTGTCACATTGAAAACATTTAATGCTTTTGCCAAATTGAGTTTTGATAAAAATACTAAATTATTTAAAAATGGTGTAGATTTGTGATTTATGTCTTAAGGAAAACGTCCACAAAAAATTCAAAAAATCATCTAGAATGAGCATATAATATTTATGACCTGCAGAACTCAAAACTGGTGATGTCCACAAATCACAATGCACAAGATCAAATAGCATAAAAGTATGAGAAGTAGATGATGCAAAAGGAAGCTTAACATTTTTACCAAACACACAAGTTTGGCAAACAGAAGAGTCCAAAATTTTGTTACAATAAAAAAAATTATTCTTCCTAATATTATTAAAAACTTCTGCTCATGGGTGTCCCAACTGATTGTGCCACAGAGTTGGAGAAATGACGGCAAAGGTTGATGGTTTGGTCACGCTATTTTAGAGAACATAGGTGACTGGATATAAGTCCCCCGTGCTATTGCATCTCATAAGTGGCATCCCCGTCTGAATCCTTCACAGAAAATCCAAACGGATCAAAATTCACAGAAACATTGTTGTCAATGGTAAAACGTCTAACAGAGATCCAGTTCTTAATTAGTTTTGGTGCATGCAAGACGTTTTTCATGTATAATGGTGGGTGTGGAGATGGTAGTAATACCTGACCAATACCACGAATTGGAATTTTCTGCCCACTGCCGACAATAATATTTTTATTATTGCTCATATTAAAATAAAACGAGAGATTACCTTGAGATGCCGTCATGTGTGACGTAGCCCATGTACCAAGACTCATCCGGAACACTTATATTCATGTTGTTCATGTCTTGCTTAATGTCCGTGGGTGCATAGCCAACTGAGGACGGTGTCTGAGCCGCAAACGCATATTGTGGACGAGACCCTAGAATACCGGGTTGGCGATTCGAAAAAGAAGGAGGCCTGGCCCACGATAAAGTCGGATAAGGGCATGGCGGGGCAGCCCACTATAGGGCCCAGGCCTACGGTGGGTACTGCCCTACAGATTATCGCTACTGCCAGCCCGCCACTGCCTGGACTGGCCACTGCCGCCGACAGTTTGGCCACCGCCCCGGTCTCGTCCCTTTCCACCATTATTTTTTCCTTTATTGTTACGGTTTGAACCCCATTTTTTGCCATTATTTTGGTGATTATTATTACCCCCCGAACCAGAATTTTAGGGCTCCAAATCAGTAGAAAATGAGTTGGTGGAGACGAGAGCAGTTCCGGCGGTGGCTGCTCCAGAAGATGTCTGTTTTGTTTTCCGCGTTTCCTCGAGAATCAACCTCGAACGGGCCTAAAATAAGGAGGCAATTGATTACTTTATTGGATGAACATAGCAACTCCATCATATTGTTTGTTCAACTCTGCAATCAACTGAAGGATCAATCTTTGATTTATTATGGGCGAACCAACGTTGGATAGTTGGTCTGCAAGTACCTTCAATTCCTGACAATAGGCGTAGATGTTGGAAAAGTCATCCAATTTAACATTAGTAAATTGGTGTTCAAGATAAACAACCCTAGAAAGTTTGTTATCTTGAAATATGTTTTGTAAACGTTCCCACGCCCGTTGAGCCGTAGAATTCGGCTCTAATATGGTATGGAGAAGATCATTCGAAATTGTGCCATAAATCCATTGAAGGACTATAGCATCTAACCGGGATCATAGTTTGTTGTTCACCGTAGTGGTATCCAATGATGACTCGAATGCGATGATATGGTCGATTACCTCATAGGCCTCGGTAATGAATTTTAAACAACTCCGCCCAAGAGGTATATTGCCCATTTTCCATTTCAAGAGTTATGGATATAAATTTGTTGACGTTATTAACGGCATGGGTGGGATGAAAGCTTTATTTTTCGGCCATAAGTTCCACTTAGAATCAAAAGAAGAGGAGAATGACGTGGTGTTTTGATGGAAGTGGATGGAAGAACCCTAAATGTTGGTTAGGGTTATTTTGGAAGAGAAAGAAAGTCTAGCTGAGGGGGGAAGGGGTAGTTGTCAGCTAGGGTTTGTTTTAGTTTTTAGGTTTGAGGAATTGTTTAGTTTAGGATTTATGACTACTAAACCTAAGGGGGCCGAAAAAATTAGCAAGAAGAGAAATGATGAAATCGGCTAAGGGAAAAGAAAAGAGAAGGGTTTAGGGCAAATGATCTTTGGCTCTTGATACCATGTAGAAAATTAATTCCTTGATTAATTTCATTCCAATAGTACAATATATATATAATCATACTATGCTTGTCTTATGGAAGACTAATATATCATATCTAAAATATAAGATGCTAATTATAATTATCCTAATTAATGAGATATTACAAAATATTACAATATCAATTATGAATAATGAATTGGAGATAATTATGAGATTGCCCCATAATTACTCTTACACGAGGATGTTCAAGTTTTCCACCCTCCTTTCCGGAATAATTATAAATTATATTTCATTTTCGGTTTTTTGCCTAATGGACAACTTTCTCAATATTTTGGGCAAATAACGAGAGTTCCCCAATGTCCTATATGCTTTGACTTGACAGGTACGTGGAAAATTTTAGATACCGTTTTCAGTAATGAAGAAACATGAATTAGCGACGAACTGATTTTATAATTAACCAATAAAATTCGATACTAATTTTATTTAATGACGGATTACTAAAATAATATGTAGTTATGAGCTATAGATTAGCGACGAAATTCGTAACTAATTTTATTTTTTATAGTGTTTGTTAAAGAGCTTCCTCAATAATACACATTTCAAATTGTAGTTGCGAAATTTATTATAAGCATTTCTTCCATTTAACATTTTCTGTTTATGTCGATCATTTACGGATTAACTCCAATTACAGCTTGTTTGATTTATTCATCAAAACAGAAGAGATCATTCACAAGGTTTAAACGTTTGAAGCTAGATGTATCTATAAAGCATCTAATCAACTCAAGCTCTTAGTTGTATATTGTTAATGTCTTTTATATAGTGTGTGAAGTCTAACTAATAGAAAGTGCCTATGAATTAGTTCTAAAAAAGCGACCGTTCATGTCAGGAGTAGAGGCCGTTGATGATGTACTTGCTTTTTTTTTTTTTTTCCGTTGAGATTGGGTTGGTGTTCAGTGTACCGCTTGTCTTGCTTATTCTTTGCAAGCCTACATAGGATACAAGATCGAAAAGAATGCATTGAATAGATGCTCGGGCATTGAGAAGGAAGAACGTTTTCAGAGGCGAAAGACCATGCGGAGATACCATCTGTGATCTATGGATCTCCAATCGAAAAACTGTATCCAAGCTTTGTGGCTAGTTTGCGCTTTTTGGACTTTTCAAGCTTAGCGAACTGAAACATCTTAGTAGCTAAATGAAGGGAAATGAATCGAGTCCCCGTTAGTTGCGGCGAGCGAGAGATGATTGGAAATTTGAAGAAAAACAAAGACGAAGCTTCGTTCCTCTCCTTTTAGGCGAGCTACATCATTCCTCAGCTTCGTGTTCACTTCTTTTTCATCAGGTTTTATTCGATGGATGATGGAAAAATCAGCAAGCTATGGCTTCAAAGCTTACCTTATTTAGAAAATAAGAAAAGGACTTTTTTATAGATGTTGAGATAAGCGAATGGGAATTCTTAAAGCTACTCTGCGGCAGAATCAACGCGAAAGAATGGTAGTATTCAACTTTCTATCGCCAATGTCAAGTTCTTTGCGTTAGCTGAGTGAGATATTTACTATAGACTAAGTTGTAGTTTATAACAATCATCTATTTATTTATTTTTCAAACTGCTCTAGCCTTTATTTAGTGCAGGATGAAATAGAAGTTTGAATTTGGCAATTTTCGGCTTTAGAAGAAAGTAGTAATTACATAACCTTTATTTCTTCTTACAAGGTTAATTTGATTTTGCAAACTATATCTCAAAATGATAGTACTTTTTTTTGGCTTGTGTTGCAAACTGATATCTACGATCTTGTGCTTGTTTTCTTTCATTCTTTATTTTTTTCTTTCTGCAAATATTTCTTGTTTGCTATCTAGTCGTTCTAAAGGTATGATTTGTTTAATTAATTACTTACCATGGCTTTAATCTAAATGATATATATCAAAAGATTCAAAACTGGAAAAGGATATCACCATCCAGTTATTGAAGGTGGTAATCATTACGTTACTATTAATAATAGATAATAGTGATACCGTGAATAATAGTATTTAATACCTTGGAAATTTCTGTAAAGCTACAAACACAGAATCCATGCATATATGGATTTTACTCATTCTTTTTTCGCTTGAAAATTTGCTGCTGGAACTTGCATATTTATTTCCTGATTTCTTGAAATTAATTTTATGATTTTTTGGATCGTTAATCACCGGAAGTGGTAATATTTTTCTATAGGCTTGTGATTACAATTGCAAATATGATAGAGAAAAATTCTTTATATTTATGCCTTGATTTGCTCTTGAAGTAGTAATATATTAAAGAGGTTCTAACTTATTATAATTTGATATGCTTAAGACACGTTCAGATGATTATGTTCCATTTTCAAAGAATGAGAAATTTTGATAAATGTTATAAATACAAATCCATCCCGTGAAGTGAATGTGAAAGCATGAGTAAAGCTTAGAACTACGGGCATGCATTTAGTTGTGAAGCTATAACAACTCATCTCCAAAAGAGATAAAATAATTGAAAAAAAATATTCTAAATATTTTATGTTTTATTCCCAAAGTAGTAAATTCAGAAATCGGCTCTCGAAGTAGCAAATTTTGAACTCTATTTCCAAAGTAGTAGAACTTGGAACTTTACTCCCGAAGCAGTAAAAGAAATTTCATGACACCATCGGTGTCTAAGCAATATTTGATAGTATAAAACTAATGATCAAGGTCGAGAAGAGCCTAATTATTTGTCTATAAGAATCATGACACCAGCAATGTACAAACAATATCTTATTATGAAAAATAAATTGAAAGCTCCCGAAGAGTTTATTTACCACTATGTCATTCGTTCTATATTGTAATATAGGAAGTTGTTATGATCGAGACACAAGTTATAGTAGACCCGAAGTTTACTAAAGTAAGTGGCTATCGTATTGGAGCTATAAACGATAGGACAATTACATAAAGAGTGGGTAAGATATATGTGTTGATGTTGGATGGATGTTGTGACAACATCTGTAAATGCTCAGGACAACATCTTATGAAAATAAGAATGTTGTCTGCGATGTTGTGACAACATTCCTGACAACATCTCTGTAACGATTTTGCCTATTCTTCCGGCCAAAACAGGTTGTGTTACTATGAGTAAAAAATGACCTAGGCAAGCTTACAATGATGTTGTGTTTAAAACGTGGTAAAAGAAACAGTCAAAGCTTGGAGAGGAAGCAGCGTGAAGACCAAGTCCAGAACGTTGAGCTTTTTAAGGAGCAAGAACCGGTCCAAGCTGAAGCCTTCTTTTACTCAACCTCTGCAACCAATCAGTGAGGATTTCAAGGGAAGTTCCATACTATAAATAGAGGGGAGCTTCAGAGTATCGATATCCAGAATTGAACGAGAAGAATTACCAAGAGAGCTCTTGGATATTCACCTTAGAAACTGGATCAACACACTTAGCCTAAAGTAGTATAACAACATCTAGTCCCACATTACTATTGCTGCCCAAATTCTAGATCAAGCTTATGTTTCAAGCAATTGTAATGAAGATGTTGTATTTGTCTTTTTAGATCTTTTAACTTTAGGCTGAAGTCATCTGCGACTTCACTTTTGTTTGTAATTTCTTTTTCGCATTTATTGTTCAATCATGTAAAAAGAAATTCATTTGTAATTGTATATAATTTATACAATTCTTTGGTCATTGACCATCAAGGGATATATTAATATATACCCTTGAAAATATAAACCTTGTGTCTCTTACTTTTCCGCTGCATTTACTCTATAAAGGTTTATAACTGTTTTATCACAATGTTGCCTCAGATGTTGACACAACATTGAAGGCAACATCCAGAAACCGTTTTAATTGTTCTAGCTATTACAGTTTTATTCTTACATATTCTTGCTTATCCGTAGCCCCGGACCCAACAAGTGGTATCAAAGCCAACACTTGATACAATAAGTGTTTAATTCTGAATATTATGGCTATGGACTCAGCTATACAAAACGTTGGTAGACTTCCAATTCTTGACGGAACTAACTATGCCTATTGGAAAATTCGACTACGTTCGCACATCAAATCCATTGATATTCGAGCTTGGAGATCAGTTTCCAAAGGCTATGTGATTCCTAAGTACCCAGCAGACGAGGATGGTGATGTACTTACCAAACTCGAATCTGAATGGACCTCGGAAGAGATCAACATTGCGAGCTTCAATGAAAAGGCCCTAAATGCGATATTTGGATGGGTAGATCTCTATATGTTTAAACTCATCCAGAATTGTACTACAGCCAAGGACGCTTGGGAGGCTTTACAAACTTATTGTGAAGGTACCTCGAGTGTACGACGTACAAAGCTTCACATGATTTTGAGTCAATACGAACGCTTAAGGATGGAAGAATCTGAAAACATAAAATCCTATTTTGAAAAGTTAATTGACATTGCTAATCAGTGTCAAGTGCTTGGTTCTCCTTTAACCAACACACAACTTGTGGATAAAGCTCTCAAATCTCTTCCTGAAAGATTTAATACTAAGATTTGTGCTATTGAAGGGCCACATAATCTTGCTACTATGGATCTACATGCCTTGATGAGCATCTTTCGAACATATGAGATGAACATGAAGAGCCAAAGAGATCTGTATAAATACAAGACTTTGGCACTCCAATGACAAACCTCGGAAACTGAATTGGAAAACGAGGAAGAAAACTTGGAGGAACTGGGAAATGGTGCAATTGTTGCCTTACTTACTCGTCGATTCAATTCGATGGTGAGAAAGATCAACAATGATCGCAATAAAGCCAAATACAAACAACATCAAAACCCACTCTTCAATAAACAGCCGAATAGGTCACCTTCTGAGCAAAGAAATCACAATCCACTGAGGAAATCTAACTCCGACAGTACCAATTTCAATCCCAAACAACTCGAGGGAGTGCAGTGTCATGCATGCTCGGGTTGGGGACACTACGCTAAAGAGTGTGCAAACACCGTTAGAAAAATTGGTAAGGTTATGTGGGTAACTCTCAGTGATAATGAGAACGAATAGGAGGAAGGAGATCAAGAAGAAGAACCACAGGCAATGCTGGCAGCCATGTTCGAACACTCACTGTCTGACGATGAAGATGTTGTTGACAATGTTGCGACAACATCAGGAACAACATCAGACTCAACATCTGGAATGTCTTCAACATCAGAGAGGTATGTATACTTTGACTATTCTGATGTAAATTATTTTGGTGGATTAATTTCTTCATCTGAGGCTATAAATTTGGATCTAGTTGACTCCAAAGACGACGTGATAAAGGAATTATAAAATCTTTGTAAAGCCTTAATCACTGAATCTGAGAAACTAGACTTAAAAGCAAAATTATTGGCTCTTGAGAATAGCAATCTGAAAGGCACAATCAACCGATTAGAGGTGTCACTTACCAAGAAGGACCCAGAGCTTGGTAAGATTCGTGCACGATTGAACGTAGCTGAGACCACCTTTCAAAGGCTCAACATGGGAACCTCCAAACTGGAAGAAATATTGAACTTCAATAAACCTACAAGGGCTGGGCTTGGGTACCAATCTCCTAGCAAAACAAATACTTCCAAAATCCATAGTGAAACTGAGAGGATAAAATTTGTCCAAGAGAATCCGAGTAATTCTCAGATCACTAAGATTGGATCGAAGTTTGTAAGTAGCTTCTATAAAAAGTCAGGACATCTTATGCCCTACTGCTACAAACTTCAAAACTCTGTACTCAGAATATTGCCTAAAATGTCGTCAGCAATGTTGCCCAACATCACTGACAATATTCAAAGCAACCAGCCTGAAAGCAGAAGGAAGAAAAAGGAATGGGTACCCAAAATGAATCTGAAATGTAATATGTGCATAACTGCTTTGCGTACTAACATTACAGGTTCTTGGTACTTCGATAGTGGCTGCTCATGTCATATGACAAGTACCAAAAGTCTATTGAAGGAGTATGGAGCATTCAATGGAGGATACGTGACCTTTGGAGGAGGAAGTAAGAGTAAGATAATTGGTAAATGAACTCTTAATGTTCCGGATGTACCAGCCTTGAAAAATGTTCTTCATGTAGAAGGTTTGGTTGCTAATCTTCTTAGCATAAGCCAACTATGCGATGATGATCTCGAGGTGAAATTCAACAAGCTTGGATGCAAGGTTACAGATTCTGCAGATAAATGTGTCATGTCAGGAACCTGAACTGGAGATAATTGCTATCTAGTCGGTAGACAAGAGTTTTGCAACTCCGCAAAGGTATGTGACTTGACACTTTGGCATCAAAAGTTGGAACATGTCAACTACAGCACCTTGGAGAAGGTGATCTCATTTGAAGCTGTCAGAGGCATTCCCAGACTGGATCCAAAAGATAAAATACTATGCAAAGATTGTTTGAAAGGAAAGCAGACCCGAGTCTCTCATAATGTTGTCCAACATGACGGACAACATTCAAGTACATCTCATTGTTTCCAATTATTGCATACGGATCTTATGGGTCCAATCGAGGTAGATAGCGTAGGAGGGATGAGATATTCTTATGTGATAGTAGATGATTTTTCCAGATTCACTTAGAGCTATTTTTAAAGGAAAAATCACAAACCTTTGAGATGTTTAGAACACTTTACTCTAGGATTAAGAATCTGTTTTGTTCTTCGATTTTCAGAATTAGATCAGATCATGGAAAGGAGTTTGAAAATCAAACCTTTGCAAAATTTTGTGAAAAGAAAGGCATATTCCATGAATTTTCGGCACCAAAAACACCACAACAAAATGAGGTTGCCGAGAGAAAGAACAGAACTTTACAAGAAATGACTAGAGTTATGTTAAGTTCTAAGAAATTGTCAAAGAGGTTTTGGGCAGAAGCCTTGAACACTGCATGTCACATAACTAATAGAATCTATTTAAGGCTAGGGACCAAGATGACACCCTATGAACTATTAAATGGAAAGAAACCTACATTGCGGTACTTTCATGTCTTTGGGTGTGTGTGCTATATTCTTAATGACAGGGATCAACTGGCTAAATTTGACTCTAAGAGTGACAAAGAAATATTCGTTGGCTACTCTCAGAATAGCCATGCTTACCGAATATACAATCTTCGAACAAAGACCATACATGAGTCAGTCAATGTTATTTTTGATGACCTGCTGGATATATCTGGTAGATCTTCAGAAAACAATATTGTGGTTGCAGTTGAAGAGGAGCAACCCACTGAAGAAACAGATGTTGTCCCGACATCATAAGAAATATCTGAACCTCAAAGAGAGAACACAGGGGACGAAGTCGAGAAGGAGTCTGCTACTGAACTGATTGATCAAGTGAGAAGAGACCCTCCATCGAGGATTAGAAGGAACCATCCACCCGACCAGGTGATAGGGGAAGTTTTTGAGAAGAGGCGTGAAAGATGGAAAGAGCCAGTGAATTACCGAGAAATGGTAAGGTATGTGTGCATGTCCACCATATATCAACATGTAAGTCTTTCTTGTCTTACATCTACTTTGGAACTTAAAAATATTGGGGAAGCATTAAAAGATAATTTTTGAATTCAAACCATGCAAGAGGAGCTTGAACAATTTGCTCGAAATGAGGTTTGGGACTTGGTACCACAACCCAACAACACAAATGTTATTGGGACCAAATGGATATTCAAAAACAAATCAGATGAGTTAGGGAAGATTGTTAGGAACAAAGCTCGACTTGTTGCTCAAGAATATACACAAGTAGAAGGTATCGACTATGACGAGACCTTCGCTCCTGTGGCTAGAATTGAGTCAATAAGATTGCTTCTTGCTATCTAAAGATTATCTTGCACCAAATGGACGTTAAAGGTGCCTTCCTCAATGGATACTTGGACAAAGAAGTATATGTTGAACAACCAAAGGGATTTGAGGATCCTCACCACCCATATCATGTGTACAAGCTCAAGAAAGCTTTGTATGGACTAAAACAAGCACCACGTGCATGGTATGGTCGTCTAACTGACTTCCTTATTGAGTTTGGTTTTACCCGTGGAGAAGATGACATAACATTATTCATTAAAAGACACGGTGTAGATGTAATAATAGCTCAAATCTATGTTGATGATATTATTTTTGGTTCGACTACAGAATCATTCTTGAAGTCGTTTGTCGAAGCAATGTCGACAACATTTGAGATGCGCATGATTGGAGAACTAACATTTTTCTTAGGCTTGCAGATTAAACAGAATGAAGATGGGATCTTTGTATCTCAAAGCAAGTACGCCAAGAATCTTGTTAGGAGATTTGGTCTGGAAAATGCTAAACACATGAAGACTTCAATGGGCTCTACGCAATAGGTATGTAAAGACGATGTTGGACAAGATGTTGACCCAATATTGTACCGATCTATGATAGGTAGCCTTTTATACCTTACTACCAGTCGCCCCGATATCATGTTTAGCGTATGTGTTTGCGCCAGGTTCCAAGCCAGTCCCAAGGTATCTCAGCTTAATGTTGTGAAACGTATCATTCGATATGTTGCCGGTACAAGTGACTTGGGAATTTGGTACTCCAAAGACACTAATCCTAATCTAATATGATATAGTGACTTGGATTGGGCCGGTGATGTAGACGATAGGAAAAGCACTAGTGGTGGGTGTTTCTATCTTAGCAATAATCTAGTCTCATGGTACAGTCGTAAACAAAATTGTGTATCACTCTCGACTGCCGAATCTGAATATGTGACAGCCGAAAGTTGTTGTGCTCAACTGATTTGGTTACGACATATGCTAGATGACTATGGCATATCTAATAACTCCATGATTTTGTATTGTGAGAATCTGAGTGCTATTAATATTTCCAAAAATCCTGTTCAGCATTCATGTACAAAGCACATAGATATAAGACATCATTTTTTAAGAGACTTAGTGAAAAAATAGCTAGTTCAAATCGAACATGTTGATACTCTTTTTCAACTGGCTGACATTTTTACCAAACCTTTAGATCATGAGAGATTTTCTAGCTTGAAAAAATCTCTTGATCTCTGTTTTCTTTAAAAATAAGACAGGCTAGGTAGATGTTGTCCGAAATATTGTCCTAACATTCTGGGTAACATTTACTGTTGAGTCAATATACAGAATAAATGATGTTGTAGTGATGTTGCATTATTTTTCAAAAGATTCAAGCACGACTCTAAAAGGACAAGATATGAATGTGATACCGTTCTCTGCGATGATATATATATAAAACAATTATGTATATCATAAAAAAAGGAGTATCATAAGAAGGCGAAGCCTCTACTAAAAGATTTGGATGTATACAAAAAGAGCAAAGCTCTAAGATTGGTATCGTTCCTATTCTATAGGAGTACCACGTGCTTCAAAAAGGTTGAAAATTCCTCAATATTTTTTTAATCTGTATGTGTTCAACTAAGTTGATTAAAGACAATGATAAAATGTTACATTAGTCCAGCGATCAGTCTCATAGGGAACATATACGAAAATATCATCTGCCAAATCAGAAAATCCTTGGAGTCTCATAATGTTTGTTTAACTTGGAAATATTGCCAACATCATTAACAACATCGTGTTCCAGTACATTGATCAATCTGGTTTATCTTATTTTATTCTTGTTTTTGGTATTTAACACATCTCTGTCTTTAACGGAAAATCCAAAAATTCTGGAGGACCGTTTTTATTTAAATTTTAAATGATGTTATGTGCTGTGTAAATCTTTTATTTTAGGTGTGTAAAGAGTTTTTATTCTTCTATACAATCTACATTTAAGAAAAAGGAGTTTGAGTGTAAGTATATTTTGCCATAATGAAACCTCACATTTTTGTCTTGGAATTGTCACATCAGCCGATTTACAATCCATCAAATCATGGCAGTCCAAACACCACGATTATTTTTCAAAACCCAAAGCTTCTCTAACACGCCCAATTCTTCAAAACCCTCTCCCATGTCCATTTCCCCAAAATTCACAAACACCAAAGATTATTCCCCAATGTCGACTAGTCCAACAAATAGCAACAAGGTTTACAAGCATTATACTTCCATCAATGACTTGAAACCGGTCGAGGAGGACTGCACACAGGCTATGATCCTGCTTGGTTCAGATAAGCCATTACAGGTAGGCTACCCAGGCGATAATGAAAACTCAATCGATGTTGATGCAATATTTGATTTCTCAAACCTTGCCTCAAGACAGTCAAAATCGACATTTCCGACGCGAAGGTCAAAAAGGGTTTTCGAAAACCAATTCGGTGACAACCAGTCTGCCAAAAGATCCAGGGAAGAGTCAACTTTCCCTGTTGATACTACCACTATCAGCGGCACTGACACCGATTTCAGTGTGCCCAGTTCTTCCAAAACTCCATCAACTTCCACTCCACAAGCAGAAATTGTCAGATGACATACCTCTACGGAACTTCATTCCTAAAGGGATCTGCAGAACATACTAGAATTTTGATAAAAATGATGAATCAACATCAAAGGCAACAGACGAGAAAATGGACCCAGACTATGTTGCCCCAACATCCGAAGCAACACCTGCAGCCACCTCATCCGAACAAGAAAACACAGAATCTGAAACAGATTCTGAGGTAATTCCCTACTCTTCCATGTTTCAAACGAAATCATGCTCCAGTAACTGGAATTGGTTTAAACATAGAGGAGTTAGAGGGGAGAAAGTGATTGACCTAACTTTATTTTCCACAAATGGTTTAGTTGATTTCTTAAGTAGTCAAAAGATCTTAAGCTCTGTATCTGGTAAGAATCCTTATTGTGAGAAGGTGATTAGGGTGTTCTATGCTAATCTGACGCTTGCTGTTAGGGACACAACCTCGAAGAAATTTGGGAGAGTGTACCTATACAACATGGTATACAATTTTATACCTAATATCATCAACTCCACTCTTGGGATAATTGTTAGTGAAAGAGAACCTCAACCAAACCCCACTGTGGAGGAACTCAATTCGATGATCAAGTACCTTACGGAGAATTTGATCACTGTTTGGGCTCCTCGCAGTCCTGTGTCAAAACTCACTGTCTTGTTTGCCACTTTTCATAAACTTGCTATATACAACTGGCTACCCTCCCTCAACGAGACAGTAGTGACCCTTGATCAAGCATCACTGCTTTTCAAGATTGGAAGGAATTAGAAAGTTGACTTAGGAACCCTCATATTCAACCATGTTGCCAACTTGGCAGAAAGACAAAGCAACTCTACCCTTTCATACCCCTCCTTGATTTTTCAAATCCTGCTCAACCAAGGCTTTAAGACTCCAAAAGGAGAAAAGCTGAGTCCAGCCTTAGAGGTTTACTCAGTACAGCGAGCAGTTGTTAACAGCAGGGACAGGGTTATTGACCTACCCTGGAAGAAAGATGAATGGGACACTGACACATCAAAGGATGTTGCCAACATTCCTGGCAACATTGGTCAAGAAAAGGTCCCAATGTCCAAAGACTGGCTTCGACAACACATTGCTGAACTTGACAGGAATATTCAAGACCTAGTGCGAGCCAAAAACTATTATGTGGGCTTACTTTCTTCACAAAAAAAGGGAGAGGATGATACTGATGATGTTTCTGCTGTAAGCAGATAGACAGGGGAAACTGCTACTGATGATGATGCAGGCCAAGCTATGATGCAGGGGGAGAGAAGTTGAGATGATGATCGCTGACTACTTTTGATACTATGGAGATAAAGATGGTGCTGCACAGAGTGATCGATCACAGAAAGCGGTTGGAAGCTACTGTGACTCGATTACTCTAGTCAAGGATGATCATGCTGATGGAATGAAGTGTTGATTCAATGATGGAAGGAGTGCTGATAATCTCTATTTATTTGAATATTGGATATACTGACATTTGGAATATTTTTTTGGTTTATAATATTTTACTTTGGGATAATTGGTCTGTTCTTGCAGACATTGTGACTGCTTTCTAAAGCTGTTTATATATGTTTGCCTGATGTGGATTGTTATGAATGGTTACTGTAGACTGATTACGCAGTTGCTGTAAGTAAGTCACAACTAATAGAACATAACTCCTATCTAATCAAATCATCGATACAACACTGCTTGGAATTTAATACTGCAGGTTAAGGGGGAGCATAGCACTGATCCTACTGATTCTTGGAATGTAAGGACTACATCGGGAATCAGTATCCTAATCATTTTCGCTTCGTATGGAGTTTTGTGAAGAAATGCAAAAAGGGGGAGATTGTTGATGTTAGATGGATGTTGTGACAACATCTGTAAATGCTCAGGACAACATCTTATGAAAATAAGAATGTTGCCTGCGATGTTGTGACAACATTCCTGATAACATCTCTGTAACGATTTTGTCTATTCTTCCAGCCAAAACAAGTTGTGTTACTGTGAGTAAAAAATGACCTAGACAAGCTTACAATGATGTTGTGTTTAAAATGTGGTAAAAGAAATAGTCAAAGCTTGGAGAGGAAGCAATGTGAAGACCAAGTCCAGAACGTTGAGCTTTTTAAGGAGCAAGAACCGGTCCAAGCTGAAGCCTTTTTTTACTCAACCTCCACAACCAATCAGTGAGGATTTCAAGGGAAGTTCCACACTATAAATAGAGGGGAGCTTCAGAGTATCGATATCCAAAATTGAACGAGAAGAATTACCAAGAAAGCTCTAGGATATTCACCTTAGAAACTGGATCAACACACTTAGCCTAAAGTAGTATAACAACATCTAGTCCTACATTACTATTGCTGCCCAGATTCTAGATCAAGCTTATATTTCAAGCAATTGTAATGAAGATGTTGTATTTGTCTTTTTAGATCTTTTAACTTTTGGCTGAAGTCATCTGCGACTTCACTTTTGTTTGTAATTTCTTTTTCGCATTTATTGTTCAATCTTGTAAAAATAAATTCATTTGTAATTGTATATAATTTATACAATTCTTTGGTTATTAACCATCAAGGGATATATTAATATATACCCTTGAAAATATAAACCTTGTGTCTCTTAACTTATATGATGCATTTACTCTATAAAGGTTTATAACCGTTTTATCACAATGTTGCCTCAGATGTTGACACAACATTGAAGGCAACATCCAGAAATTGTTTTAATTGTTCTAGTTGTTACGGTTTTATTCTTACATATTCTTGCTTATCCGTAGCCCCGGACCCAACAATATGTATGTTAAAGGTTACCCGCCTTATTCTCTAAATTATACTTCAAATATATGCGTGATGAATCACATGTCACGATAAACTAGAAGTTTATATTGATATAAAATTTATGTCATAGTAAATCAGAAGTTTACTAAAACAAAAAGCACATGTCATAGTAAATTTGAAGTTTACTAATAAAGATAATTTTATCAGTTGACGTAACAATTTTGATCGTCCTGACTTAAATCCGATGTGCTAATTATTCAAAATATATTGAAGAACTAGAAGATTCTTCAAGATTTCTTTTGTGTTGCTCGTTCTCATGATAAGTTGATACCAGCTAATGTTGGGACATAATCCCCTAAATGCTGGAAAATATAAAAAGTGAATGTGGGCCCCTTCACCTACAATGTGATGTCATAAATAGATGCATCTATGAGACAGTCACAAATACGTTTATTGTCACCCGCAATTTGACATTTAAGAAGTTGCTTGCTCAAAATAATTGAGTTAGGAGCACAATTTTTAGAATATGTAATCAAGACAATTCATCTTGATAATGTTAATTTATATCCAAGCTGGTTTAGCGTTGAATTCCTCCGATACATAGCTAAACTATTGCTTATGAGAACAAAGCTTCATGTGTTGGTATGAGATATGCTATATTGCATGCAACGACACTTTATGCTTCAGACCAATAAATTATGAAAAATTCTTCCCTAACAACTGGTTCAGGTTCATGAACCAGATATTTTCATCTTATAGCTTTTGATGTGTGATATATAATTATTGGATCTACCACGATGCACATAGATGGAGTCTCGAAAGAAAGTGGGAATATATGTTAGATTTTCTAAGATAAGGAGAAGAGAATAAGTAGGTAAGAAATATGATATGAATTATCATCAGTATGATCCTCGTTCAAAAGATAATTCAAGCCAAACGCTAGAAGCATTAATTTGCTGACCCAACTATTTCATATTTAAGCTGCAAAATACTCTATATTAAATTAATGTCCCTGAAGGATAGAGCCTACAACATGCATGAAGCACGATAGATCAATTTGTTCCAAATGCAGTAATTCTTGAAAAGAAAGAAGATCAAATGATCAAAATGGTCATAATAAGGAGGCAATGTGCTCTTGAAGAGCATACGACATAACACTTTATGAAACCTTATGAGATATTTAGGTACCTAAAATAATGAAAATAATGAGACCTCAATAATTATGTCACATTGCGAACCAATACAAATGATATATCATCGATGATATCTTTGATACAATATAGCGCAATATTGTAAAAGATTGTGAGGATCTGAATTTTACGTCTACGAAGCATGCTAATGTAGATACTATTATCAAGTAAAAGTAACGCATTTTGATAAGCTTCAAGCTTATTATACTTGCAGTCCAGACACCAGAAAATGTCACACATTTAAATATTATGATACTGTCAATTGACAAAAATTATGTGAAAATTCTCGAAGAATTTTAAATGCCTGAAGCATATACAAGATCTAGAAGTTTGTTCATAATTCTTAATGAATTAAATCATGCAAGGTGAATGCGATTTAATCACCTTAATATTCATTGACTACTAAGGGTACAAATGACTCTATTTATCCTTACGTTTTTATGAAAATTGGAATCTATTAAATTATTTTGCAAGTTCATGACTTATATATTATTGAGAACTCTTGAAGAATTTCCAAAAGCAATATCTGATGAAAGAAGTTGAAATGACAAACTTGCAGAACTCTTTGATCCTGAAGTGTCATATTTTAGCTCAATTGATGCATTTATATATTTTTCTATGACTATGAGGGATTACAGCCATACGATGTTGTTCTACATGATAGTCAATCATATAAAGATAGCATTTGTTTATAAAGCAAGTTAGAAATATACTTGGCGTAATTCCAACAATAATATATGTCGATAATGTAACTCTTTCAAAAGAGTGTAGATGCAACATACATAGTCCAGCTAAAGGGAGGATTTATAAAGGTGATAGAACACATCATATTTCATCAAAGATTCTCTTCACGCGAGTTCCAGAAGAAAGGTGATATCAACGTGCAACAAATTTGTTCGAGTGATAATATGGCTGATTTATTCACCAAATCTCTAACAATTGCACTTTCGAGAAAATGATTCACAAGATTGAGATGTGAAGATTCAAGTTCTTGGATTGAAGTTATATGGGCTCATGTCATTTCATGTAATAGGTGTGGGCTGACAATACTGTAGGCCTATTGGAGACCAGTGAGCCTGTAATGGGGAGGCCCACTAGCTTAAGGATTTTAAACCTATAAATATGAGGCTAGGTCCACTCTCATGGCTTAACCTAATACATATTCCCATAAGGTGCCAGCCGTCTTAAGCTAAGGGAGAGGAAGACTCAGCCTAATTCATCTTCAATTGCGCGTTGATATGGCAGACAAAGGTACACATCTTCTTTTCACGTATTTTACTATATTATAGGCGTTTCTGATTTAGGTGATTATGGTAGTTGTGTTCCTCAATTATTTAATATTTTTTTTATTCACTAGAATTTTTTCCACTGGATTTTTTCTAGTAAGATTTTAATGCGGCACACTATCTACCAAATAGACATTCAAGGGGAAGTGTTATAAATATTATTTAATTGTGAATGTATATCTCTACAAGGAAAGTTAAGGTTAGTAACTTTGGTACCAAGTCAATTCTCTATTATAAATAGAGATGTTCCCTTCTTTGTATTTACATCCCTCAAGAGAAATAAAGAACTTTTATCTCTTCTCTCTTTCTCCATAATATTCTTGTTTTAGTTTTATTATTTCATAACAATTAGGAGTTTTTTTTTGGTACATTGGAAAGGATTAAAGTTGATTACTTTATTTCAAATTTCAGAGTAAACACATTTTAAAAGTACAATTAATTAAACAAAATTAAATAACTACCATCTGATGGATATAGATCTGTGGTTCCAATATAATGAGCTCTTTGCTAGAAAAGATTATTGAGCCAAGATTAACAAAACTGTCTTTAACTTCTTTTATGTGATTATGAAAATGATCTTACACTATCATTTAATATGTCCAACAATTTCTTACATGACATAAATTAAAAACTATATCAATTAATAAATCAGAACTATAAAATAAGAAGCAGTCAACCAAATTTTCTTTATCTTATTGGATTATGAATTTGTTGTCGAAGTATCTTTAAACTTAGCTTCATTTTAATTTTAAATACCAGATTTTAGTAATATATATCTCTGATTTTTAAAAAACTTTTACTAAATTTCATGGGATGCATGTGTGCCGCACGAGATACACGTGTGATATAGGGGATGCACGTGCGACGCACGGGATACACGTGCGGCACACACAAAAGCTAATTTTATCATATATACTTTTACAACTTTCACACTTACAAATAGGGTTGTCCAGTGGGCCGGGTTGGCTCGATCCCGACCCGACCCATCCCAATACCCGCCTCACCCAGCCCCGATCCCCCCTATAAAAAAATGGTGTCGGGGTTCGAACTCGGGACGGGACCTGAGCTCGTCCCGCCCGTCCCTCCACGCCACCCCCCTCCTCATTTGCAAAAATAGTCATTGTATACAGATCGTTCCCCCCCACCCCCCCCCCCACCCCACGCTATAAATCCCCCATACCCCCTTAATATTTATTTTTAACTCCTAAGTTAATATATTTATACTTTAACCCTATTTCTCAACTATAAATACCTCATTTTCCTCTTCATTTTTCTATCTCTCTAATCTCTCTATAATTCTACATTGATTACTAAATATTATATTTTTTTACTCATTTATATCAAAGTTCAAAAATTGGGAGTGAAGTTGACAACTAGCTTGAGGATCATCCACCGAGCAAAATTTCAATTTTCAACCTCGATTACACATCGACGTTACGTCGACGTTTGATACCTTCGTTCCTTCTTAAAATTATTATTATTACTTTATTTTAATTATCACACTTAATTTTATTATCTTTAATTATTTATTTGCATAATTAAAATGGAAGAAATTAGACGTATTATTAAGTGTAAGGGTAAGGGTGCTTCTTCTAGTAGAGATAACAAGGGCAAATGTACTTCTTCTAGTCATCCTGTTCCTAGTCAGGATGATTTGATTGATCACACTCATATAAATGAAACTGCTTTTTTAATGATATACCATTAAATGTTGACGTATATTCTGCATTTGAACGAGACTTTAATTTAGATGATAATGTAGATGACACACCTATTAGTGCACCTCAACCTCAAACTGGAATGTCTCCTATTCTCCCTAGTATGAGTCGAGGCCCCACACAATGAAAATTAAAATTAGTTGCATGGGATAGGGTGTAACACCCCGTATTTCCGGGTAATGGTTTGAGCACATAAACGTTGACAAGTAGACCCGGACCCCGGGAAGTTTTAAGTTATGATTGTGTATAATAATAAGGAAATTAGTATATACAAGGGTGTGATTCCGAAATAATTTTGGATTTAACAATGTGACGATCGGGATTAATAATAATAATTGTATATCCCCGGCAAGGTTATGAACTAGTGTCATTTTATAAGAATTATGACATTAAGTATGAGAAGGTTTTATAAGTCGTCAGGATTTAAGTGAATGGAGATCGGAATTTAATTATGTGTATAATTAATTAATTATTGGATTAATTAATTATAGTTGGGGAGACAATATATAGTGGGACATTACGTGTAGCCTTATAACAATCTGTCTAAGTGACTACACCTGAAATCGGTCATTGGCAGCTTCAGAGCTTCACAAGTCTCCAATCTTCTCCATTTTTAAAGACCTCCATCCCTTAAGCTCGGTAGAAATCTTTCTTTGGAAAAGAAATGTTACACTTTAATCAGAAGGGGTAAATTCTCATTGATAACTCTCTGAAATTCTCGACCAAATTACGGGATTTTCCGTAAGCTTTCGCATAACCAAAAAGAGGGGAGATTCATGGTGTTTTAGACCTTGATTCCAGCAAAACTCGAGTCCTTAAACAAGCCTGCACACTCCGAAGTCAAGCGAGAGACCTAGAAGTTTGAAGGAGTCCTGAAAGTCGATTTTAGGGGTTATGTTTCTGTTTATCGAAAGTTGTTTGGGGTGAAATATTTTCCGATGACGCTCGTCACTGCGCTTAAAAGAGGTAATCTTCCTTGTTCCTAAAGTTTATACAAGTTCAGAACATGATTCTTGTCATTAGCTCTAAAATGATTATCGAAAATGCTAAGTTTGAGTTGGGTGTTGTCGAGACTGCCGTAATAGTAAGGTATTGGGGTTTCATGTGAAATTATTGTACTGTTTTGGATATTGTAGCAATAAGAAGAAGGATTAGGAGGGCTGGGTGTTTCGCTACGGGCATAGGTTTCGATATAGAAGGAAATTAGGTTCTACGCGTACGAGGTGTTCGCTAGAATGTCTCTATGAATCTGTTTCTAGTATATTGATTCGATTATGATTTAAATCATCCGTTTGATGTAGATAATCATTCATAGAGCTTACAAGGATCCGAAAAACTTAGATAATTTCGACAACAAGGTATGCAAGGCTCTTTCTTTCTTTTGACATAATTCTATGTGCGAAACGTAACCGTCGTGCTGCTACCTAAATTACTCTACTCTTAGTAGCTAGGGAGGATCAAGTCATCGACTCCTATGTTGAAAGAATATCCAAATATGTTTCTAATACCTTAATAAGGCACACCGGAAGAGTTGTTGATGTTCCCACCTTTAACCAAATGTGTAATGGATATTGTGTCACTCCGGATGTTTTATTATTATTAATGCATTTTATTTGCATTGCACTCATATGTTACCCTGGACCACTTGTACTATGCACATTACTATATGGTAAATATTATATATATATATATATATATATATATATATATATATATATATATATATATATATATGTATGGGAATTGGGGAAAGGAGAAAAGGCGTTATATACGCACACCACCTGCAGCTGGTACAGACTATCACAAAAAGAGCCCGAAGAGGCCAATATGATGTGATGCCCTTGCGTGGCGATATAACCTGATGCCCACAGAGGCGGTTATGGGAGGATTCCTGTGTGGACATTAGTATACTGCATTTGCATCATGCATTCGTTCATTAATCATTATATGGTATGATGCTCACAGAGGCTCTTATGGTAAGAAAGATGCCCGATGAGACTGATGTATATGGAAACTGCATTGTGCATAACATTTAGGCATGTGTATTAGGGCCCTCAGGGGCATTTACTGATGTTCAGTTATTTCTGTTTCAGACTATGATATATCTCTGCTATGTTATTTCTTATGCCTGACATACTCAGTACATCAATCGTACTGACGTCCCTTTTGTCGGGAGACGCTGCGTTTTATGCCCGCAGGTTCATGTTGAGAGAGTGTCGGTTCACATTAGTAGGTTGCTGGTTCAGCTGGTATTCGGAGCACTCTATTTGTTTCGGAGTTGCGATCTAGTCGTGGTATGTTCTACTCTTTAGATGCTTGTAGATATGTGTCATGTGGTTAGTTGTCATGTAAGGCCTTGTCGACCTTGGTATACAAATGGATAAGTTGGGGCTTTTGGGTTATAACTTTATATAATCTATCACGGCTCAGTCTGTGTTTAAAGATGATTAAGGGTGGAGTGTGTATGTGGTGTCCGGCGGGTAAGGTCTGAGTGCCCGTCGCGGCCCTCCGGTTTGGGTCATGACATAGGGACCAATAGAATCAAGTAGTTAGATGTAAAATTTGTAAAAATATTTATAAATTTAAAACTGGAAAAGGTCAAGGTCGGACGGGAGGTTTATTGAGACATGTACAAGGTGCGCACACAGCTAAGTGGAATCAATACCATGTTAAAAAATTGGGTGTGCCAATGCCATCTGAGTCGGGACAAGGTTCACATAGTATCCCCGACCAAGTACATGGTCAAATTAAGTTGACGATAGGGGGAATTTTTTGTCCTAAATATGATAAAAACAAAGACAGGGAAAATATGGCAAAATTAGTTGCGGTAGAGGGTTTGCTCTTTTCATTTCCTTCATCTCTTGGTTTTATTCATTACATTCAAGAAACATATAATCCTGCTTTTAATGATTTCCCTAGATCAACTGTTAGAAGAGTTATTTTTAAATTTGCAAGTGAATATCAACAATATTTACATTATGCATTGTATCATTTTAATGACAAAGTGGCTATCACTTCTGACATAGGCCGTAGTACTAACGGTAATGATTATTTAACGGTAACATGTCATTGGATAGATCAAATTGGTCTATGCAAAAATGTATTTTAGTATATAGATATATTGATGATAGACACACTGGAAGTTTCAGCTGGGCAAAATCCATCTCTTTCCATCTCTATGTTGGCTAAACTTGCTTCCTTTCTAACTTACTCGAGATCTCACTTATCAGATTCCATTGTGGAAACAATTTTTTCTGAAGAATTCTCTATGATATACCTGATCCATGCATAATATCAGGAAAAATGGATACAATAATATTAATGAAATTTGTGATTATTATGGAATAATTGATAAAATTATGACCATTACATTAGATAATGCTACTTCTAATGATTATGTTATAAGACTTTTAAAAGTTCGATTAACTTCATGTTTTCCTGATCATTTTCATATTAGACGTGTGTGCCATATTTATAACTTAGTTGTAAAGAATGGCCTAAAATATTTTGAAAACATTCTTGATAAAATACAATTTGCTATAAACTTTACGTTTAAAGGTAAAAAAATACAAAGACGCAAAAAGTATAAAAAACTTGTCACGATTGTGGACTACCTTATAGAAAACTTTCTGAAGAAGTAGCGGCTAGGTGAAATTATCTATATGAATAACTACTTGTTTCTTATGATTATAGACAACCTATAACTTTATTATTTAATGTCCATAATAAAAATCCAAGAGATATGCTTGTAGATAATGATTGGGATTTTTTTTGTAGACCTTAATGGATTTTTAGAGAAATTTGTTCAAGCTACTAAAGAATTTTCCGGTATTTATTATCCTACTATTTCAAATATGTTATTTTATATAGCTCTAATATTTTTTGCTACTTAATGAATATATGGAAAAACAAATTTATAAGGCATCTATTGAAAAAATGTTTAAAAAAATTTAAAAATACTTTTTTTTCTATTCCACTATTTATATTATTAGTGTTATATTAAATCTGACTATTAAAGTAGACGGTTGTGAAACACTTGTAGAAACGATTTATGATTGTATAGAAGTACTTCCAACAGACCCAACTCACAAACCAACTAAAGAAGAAGTTGCGTCTAGCATACACACTGAATGCAAAAAAGTATCTACATATTACCAACAACAAAGTGCAAATAATCAATCGGCTTCTGTACCATCTTCTACTACTTCGCTGCAACCTTATAAAAAATATGCGGTTTCTGCTGCTAGTATTCAAGGCCTTAGAAATAAAATGTTTAGTGGTTTAATTTCTTCACAAATTAGCGAATTTGATGTTTATGTTTTGGAGGGTGTTGTACCGTACGAATTAATTGTCAATGATGAAGGACATGAAGATTTGCTGAAATACTGGAGGGAGAATGAGAAGACATTTTCGACACTAGCAAAGATTACCCGGGATGTGTTGAACATTCAAGCGTCATCAACAACGTGTGAAAGGTGCGTCAACTTGGCCCGAGATGTGTTGAACATTCAGACATTCATGGGCGGGAGACACATTGGAGATTGCAGTTCTATTCAACGATTGGATTCGAGTGGAGCGTAGAAGGTGCGATCAACCGAAGATCAATGAAGAAGAAGACTACAACTACAACAAAATCTTGTCCGAAGGAACAAGAAGCGACGTCGAACAATTTGACCAACAAATTCCAATTCCAATAGAAGATCCTCAAGACATTGTCAGAAAATTAGAAAAAGTATGGTTGCAAAAAATTACAATTTTACTATGTGATTTGCAACTTTTGAACAACACCACAAAGTTGAAATTTTGAAATTGTTTTACAAAAAAATTATATTTCTATTAAATAATATAAGAGGCACAAAAACAGCTTTGGGATGTTTTTATTACACTACCTTGTTCAATTATTGAAGTGTTTATATACATTATTTTTTAAAATTAAGTGCCAAAAAAAAAATCTCGATCCCGCCCCGACCCGTCCCCCAACACCGGTCCCCTTTCCGGCGGGATGTGGGACGGGACGGGACATCCGCCTGTCCCTCTAATCCGGCCCGCCAGTTCCGCTAGAGACCTGATCCCGACCCTTCCCCGGCCCGCCAGTTCCGCTGGAGACCCGATCCCGACCCTTCCCCCTTCCCGCCGGGATCCGGCCCGACCCGTTGGACACCCTTACTTACAAAATAGTGTTATTTTGGCATACAAATAGGTGTGACCGACCTTGACTCTTACACATCACATTATTCGCGGCTCACGTTTTGAATTACAAGCTGGTCTGAGCCTTGTACTACCTTGTTGGTTCTTTTATAGTACTATTTATGTTAATTATCTGTTGTTTGCAAGATCTTAATTAACTTCTGATGGCATTGCATGCAGGTGTCGGCAGTCTTTGTGTCAAATATACATAGTGAAAGGAGTTGAGAAATATTGTAAATTCCTTTGTTATTTTATAGCAAGTGTAAACTTCACTAAACTACTACATACTCGAAATAGTCATAAAACATGTAAGAAAATAATTGAAAAAGCACTTTGACTATGATATTCAACATATTGTACAACAACAACAATTACAACACCATATATTAATTATAGCACTTCTTACAAGACTAGATTTAATAAATTAAAAAAACTAATTAATTATTGAGCTACGATTTGGCTATAATCCCCGCGACAAATCATATATGTGATCTCCTTATCCAGCCAAGTTGACACACAACCATGATGACGAATATGATTTTATGGGAGCATGAACACATGCTCGATTTGTTCAAACTCAGACAGACAAATATGACACGTATTATCACTAAAGCTAATACCATCTAAGACAAAATACGATAAATGAGGGAATAGGGCAATTGTTCCTTGGCTATGGTTCTATTAGTGGTAATTCTCCTAATATAGTTTTGCACCAACTTATAAAATATGAAGACGAAAACTCCAACAATACCAGACCTCCAACAGTAAGGAAGCTGAATCTCGTCCAGTCAAATATCTAATAACTACCTCAGATAATAAGAATGCGGGTACTGTCGCAAGACAAGTTGTTAGACAGATACCACCCGCTGGCACGGGTCGGAGGGTTACAGAAATTGAAAGAAGAGAGGTGAGTTATACTATGGACTCAGATCCATCAGAAATCATGGAGTCTATAGAGGAGGATCCATCTGAAGATCCCTATGAGTCACCCGCTCGAACACCCTCGGTTCTTCTAGCGGGAAGTGGGGTGAGGGGAGTTCCGACTTCACCAAGGACTTTAGTATTAGTGTCGGGCCCCACTGACCAGGGGATAGGTGGAACAACACAGGGACGGGTACAATCGGATTTTCCTCAGATATCACGCCATGACCGGGTATGCATGTCGCTTAATGACCCCGACCCTTCCGAGATTTCGGATAGTCCTCAATCTTGGGGATCCGTTAATCAGGGCTCGACGGTCTATGTTTGGGCTACACGCCGGGGGAAGACAAGAGGCAGGCAAGGAGAAGGCGAGTGGGTAGTAAGGATAAGAGGGTTCCACTCCGAAGTGTGTCGAATCGAGGCTCATAAATAGGACCAAGATAGGATAGTGCAGATTCACCAACAAGATCATAAGGTTGTCCTTGTACCTATCCCAATAATCCATAAGATCTTTAAATTAGTTACTTTTAAATAAATGATGTATTGTGTGTAACCGGTATATGGTTATATGTTTGGATTAATCAAAGGAATATATGGATTTTGTATGTGGATTTATAAGGTTGTTGTATAGTTTGGTGTGATTTTAGTTGAGTCATGAAATGACTTTAAAATTGTTTGTATGCATAAGTTAGGCAATAATAACCTTGATTGAACTGATTTGGGAGTAATTAATGTTTGTTAGAGATAATTTCGACTTGATATGGATCTAACTAGAGATGGAAACAGATCATGGACCCGGTCCGGATCCGGTGGATCCAGATCCGTTTTATAGGATATGGATCTTCAAAATTTGGACTCGACGGATTCGGATTGGACCCGGATCCATTTATGATGAATCGGATCTGGATATGAATCTTGTCTTTGAGATCCGTATCCGGTCCAGATCCGACCCGTGGATCCATTTTTTATTAAATACATTATACATTTATACATCTATAAGTAAGACCAGTCCATAACCTAGAACTTTTTTTATTTTTCTCGGCCAGGCCCAAGTCCTTTAAGGACCGAAGCCCAACCCATCTACCTGTCTTTAAGCCAACGAAAGGGAAAAGACCTCCTCATTCATTTTGTTTCCTTCTATAAGACAAACCCTAGCCGTCGTCTCTACTTGTCGTCCCTACACAACGAAAGATGAGTTCGATTTTTGTTTTTTGGCTCTTTTAACTTTTGTTGTTTTCATAATCTACACACACACAAAAAAAATATAACTAAAAGAAGATTGGTTAACCGTTTATTTTAGACAGAGTTGTTTGGTCTGGGTTCTGGCATCTCTTTAATACATCTTTCTTGTTTAAGGATTTTGTTCGAGTATGAACACATTCAAAAGTTAAGTAGTCTTGGTATTGTGATAGTTTATCAAGACTGTCCTGGATACATATGTTAAAGTTAAGGTTTGTTGAATATCAAGAAATTTGCTGGAAATGTGGATTTTAGAAAATTGTAGCTAGTAAGAGTAAAATAAATGAAATATCATTTGTTGCATGTATTTGCTTGAGAAGAAAAGGAAAGCTTAAAATCAAGAGTAAATAAGTTTTCTAAATTAGTCCTGCAAATACTTAATATGGAGGAAAGTCCATAATAACAGTTTTTCATTTATATAATATTTGATGTTTTGGGATTTTGAAAGATATATTAACAGTCAAACACAAACAGAAAAAGAAAATACGTGTACGATTTTATCAATCCAACAAGAACAAAGACTATTTTTTTCTTACAAATTTCTGCAGCAAATTGAAGCATCGATACAATTCATATTTGCACACACATCTATTATTTATGAGAAAAAAGAACTTTTCAGTATCTCAATTTTGAAATTGGAAACTGGAAACTGAATGCATTGGATATGAATGTTGTTGTGTTTTGTTGATTCAATATCTGAATGCACTTGAAATTGAATGCATTGGAACTTTCCAATTTGCTAGTTACTGGAAACTGAATGTATTGGCTTTAATATTAGATATGAATGTTGTTGTGTTTTGGTTGATTCAGTAACGTACTATCCTGGAAAGGTTGTATGTTGAATGTTGGAATATTATTCAAGGCAAAAAAATTTACGTGTGGATTCAGGTTCGATCCGTGGACCCGATGGATCTGATGGATCTGGATTTGGATATGATTTTTATAGACCCGATGGATCCGGATCTAGATACAGGTATGAAAAATGGATTTGGATCTGGATCTAGTAGTATCCGGTCCAGATCCTATCCTTTGCCATCCCTAGATCTAACCTAAGGCTAGGAGTAATCTATAACTTATTGGTTATAGTAAAAAGACTTGTGTAGCTCCTATTATATTTTTCACATAATTACCATAGTAACATTTGCTTAGTATAAGCCTAGAGAGTATGTTGGCTTACTATTTTTGGTCTTTCCATGTGGTATTCAATGAGTTGAAGTGATATAGCCTAAGTATGGTTTCCTAATAACATGTTGGGTTTCAAATTTGATCCCATAATATGTTGTTCTTGCTATCAATACTTTGTTTCCTTCTATAAATGCATACTATGGTGTAAACTGCCCAGTTATTTCCTGCACTAGTTTATTGTGCCCAAAATTACCTAAGTTTGTGTAGGCTTGAATCCTATAGGCTTGTATATCTATTTTACCATCTTTGTAGCCTGAAATACATGACTGATTGTTTGGAACTACAAGTGATGAGCATGTTAAGTCTGTATAAACCATTCATGTATCTCTTATGACTTCTACTGACAATTTAAGTTAGACAACCATTTGTATGCTCTAAATGTTATTCTTATCCCACTCATATGTGTAGTTCTTGGGTGCTGGTGTGTGTATATTTGCCTCAGTGACATATGTGGTTATGATTTATCTTTATTCTGTGATCTGGACATGATTAAAAGACTTGTTCATATTAGTCTAAGTTAAGAATATTAATCCTCAAGGGCTCAAGGTAATGGCCATCTGAATCAGAATACCATATTAAGCATCATATCTGCCTATTACTATGTGTTCAGTCTAAAAATATTAGTTTGAAATCTTATCACCTAGTTTAAATACTTATTTGAAATAAAATCTAAAACTTTGGAAGTTATATGTCATGTAGTGTTGATAACCAGTTTCTGGCTAATATATGTTTAGATTGCTTCCCTGCTAAGCTGAAAATGATAAGTTACTTATTAAAAGAATGTGCCATATTTGTTAACCAAAATAGAATAATGTAGCCACGATCTTGAACCTGAAAAGTCTGTTTGGATCATCTTGGCATCACATGTTGCCTCTGAGGTTGTAAACAGTCAGGTTGAATCCAGGGATGCATATTCTTTATTGGTATGACTGACCAGATTCCTAATATGTTTGTTTTGTGCTTAAAAATGACCTACTTAGTTTGGATATGAGGTGTTGCATGTTTTGGTGTCTGGTTGATCCATATTATAGCTTGTACTGTCCACTTTACCTAGCCTAGATCAAATAGGGATATAAATGATGGTGTTGTACTAATCTCAGTTTGGACATCTGAGTATATGAGTTTGTGTGCCACCCTTCTTTACCCTCCTTCGCCATAAGTGTATATGTACTTATTTGGAGTCATGTATAATCTGACTGAGTTTAAATGAGGGTCCACATACAAGTTCCAGATCTGTTTTCAGCTGTGCATGAAATGCAAGTCTTAGTAGTTGTCTGGAAACCATGTCTAGAACAACTCAGCATGGCCAAACCCTATTTCTGCATATATGTTTAGACATTCCCACTCCATTTTGGGCATCAAATGTTCCTCACTGCATCTTAAGCCTGTTTAAAGGAATGTCATACCCCATGTGCTGTGGAATCATAAAAAAAAACTAGATAGAGTACCTAACCAGAGTTAGCTGCATTTAATTACTTGTTTCTATTTTTTTTTTCTCATTGCCTACCTCCTAGTTCATTCATTTAGCCCAAATACTTGCCTAAGGACCAGCATGCATATGTCCCAGTAGGATCATACCATGGTTGTGTGCTCTGCTTGTCATATCATCTACTGATGCCCATTCCCCTGCCCTGATTGCATCTGCTTGCCTATAATCATATTTGTCTTGTTCAAAGATGTATGACTGTATGAGAAATGAAATGTCTAGCATGTTTAGGCTGGTTGTCAGGAAACCAGTCAGGATAATGAGGCCAAAGTTCATGTATGTTGTCCTAGATAAATACTTGTATCATAACTAATAAATAATCCTTTATGTCACATGATTATGTTGGATACTGATGTTTATTCAAGTTGAGAGTCCTCTTTCCTTGTAGTAGCAACCCTGCAAAAATGATAAAATGTGGTCTGCCAGTTCTCTCAAAAAGTAAAGTTTACAAGGTAATCAGCTAAAGCATTACCTTTCTTGTAAGTATGAGAAATATGAACTTGACACTGCTGCATCATTAGTTTAATATCCTCTACAATGATCCTGATTTGCCAAGGTATGTTTCATGTAGCCTGTAAGATATTCTTCATAATCATTGAATTTGCTTCCATGCTTGTAGATTTCTGTATTTCTTCTGCTTGAGCTGAGTTATGAGGTTGTTGAATATAAAAAAAACAAGAAAGAATGATATGAATGACATTGTTTCCATTAGCAGCTACATTTTGTTGTGGGCACTGTTACATTGAGCTGGTTACTGCATATATTTGTTATCTTCTGAGGCATTTAGCTACCATGCTTGCTGTTATTATGGCTGTGGTTTGATGTCACTTGTTGTTACTGTTTGGCTGTTGTTTTTGCTGTTACTTGCTACTATTGTCCCTACTGCACTTTGATAAGAATTGTTGTCATGTCCAACCACATGTTGCTGCCTTCACTTTAAAGCAGATGTTGTTGTAAGTTCTGGGCAGGGGCAGATTTGAAAGTAAGCAGTTGTGTTTGTTGCATCTTAACTTAAACCAGTGCCATGTTATTACACCATATTTCACTCATTTGAAAAACATTTTTTTACTGTTTAATAATATGATGCGTATAAGACTTTAAACTAAAATATGACTGCTCTTTGTATATAAAAAAAATTCATGAGATATACTACAAACCTAGGCAAGAATCCATCAACCCATTAACTTGAGTCTATGTGTTTATTTCATATTATATGTGGGGTTATACATGTAATTGATCTAAACTTGAGTCTATTCTTTGGAAATGATCATAGGTTGATATGTACTTTTTTTTTCTTCCACTGTTTTAATCCCTGTTCTTGACAATAATACTGTAGAAGACCACCTCGTACTGCAAATATTTCAAATGTTAGGTACTATAAGTATGTAGCGACTTTAATTGCCTAGAGTTGATTCAAGTTAGTTAGGATTTCTATTGTCATGATTGGCTAAGCAATGAAGATCATATGTGTGTTCATTTTACTGTGACAAGAACTAGATACATCACACCAACATTCGAGGACGAATGTTTCTAAGGGGGAGAGGATGTAACACCCCATACTTGCGGATAACGGATGAACACGTAAACGTAGACAAGTGGACCCAGACCCGGGAAGTTATGTTGTACTCGCATATACTAATAAGAAAATTAGTATATAAAAGGACGTGGTCCCAAAATAATTTTGGATTTGATAAGTGCGATGGCGGGAAATAATAATAATAATTTTATATCCCCAAGGAGATTATAGACTAGTGTCATATTACATGGATTATGACATTAAGTATAAGAGGATTTTATAAGTCACTGGGATTTAAGTGAATCAGAATCGAGAATTTAGTTGCGTGTATAATTAATTAATCCCACGATTAATTAATTATAAGCGGGGGACCAAATTCAGTAGAATTACGTGTTGCCTTATAACATACGATTGGGGTGACTTAGTCTAACAACCGATCGCTGGCAGCTTCAGAGCTTCACTAGTCTCCACACATGCACCCTTCTCTTCTACTAAAAGCCTTCACCTTCATATGATTCTGAAGATATCCTTCCATAGAAAAGCACTTGCCACACTTCAATTAGAAGGGATGAGTCTCTATTGATAATCGTTGGAAGTTCTCGACCAAATTGGGGATTTCCGTAAGCTTCTGCGGGAGAAATTCAGAGCATTTTGAACTTTAATTCTAGTAGAACCGAAGCCTTAAACAAGCCTAGACACTCAGAAGCTAAGCAAGAACCTTGAATTCGAAAAGATTTTGGCGTGAATCGATTTTGGGTTCTGCTGTTTCTGCTTGTCGGAAACTAATTTGGGCGAAAGGTTTCCAACGATTCTCGTCGATATGTCTAACAAAGATAATCTTTCTTATTCCTGAGTTTATACGGATTTTAGAACATTATCCTGGAGCACTCTATTCGTTTCTGTCTAAGAATATGATGACTAGAGGGAGTACCCCTGCCCTTATTACCCCTACTAGAAGAAACAACCTTACCCTTAAACATACCTCTTAATCCTTCCATTTTAATTATGCAAATAAATAATTAAAGATAATAAAATTAAGTTACATAATTAAAATAAAGTAACAATAATAATTTAAAGAAGGTATCAAACGCCGACGTAACGTCGACTTGTAATCGAGGTTGAAAATTGAAACTTTGCTTGATGGATGATCCTCAAGCTAGTTGCCAACTTCAGTTCCAAATTTTGAACTTTGATACAATTAGACAAATGAACAAATAAAATAAAAATATTTAGTAGGCAATGTAATTGTAGACTTGTAGAGAGATAGAAAGTGTAAATATAGTAACTTAGGGGTTAAAAATAAATATTAAGGGGGTAGGGGGTTTATGGGGGTGGGGGGGGGGCAAAAATGGCCGTTGCACAACGGCCAACATATGAATTGGCCGTTGTGCAACGGTCATTTTTGCAAGGGGAGGGGGGTCATGGGCGGGGTCGGGAAGGGGTCGGGGCGGGACGAGCCCAGGTCCTGTCCTAGTTTCGAGTCCCGACACCATTTTTTTAGGGGATAGGGGCGGGGTTAGGGTTGGGTCGGGACCGGGCCGACCCGGCCCACTGGCCAGCCTTACTAGGAACTAATTAGATTAACATTCAAATAAGAGATAATCCAAAGGGAGAAGAGAATGAGCTCATACATGAATTACCTACTTGTAGTAATTCAAGAGAGGTTCAAGAGGAGGCATGGGACAATTCCCCAACTCTCAAAATAGTAATCTACACTCATAACCCAACATAAACTATCTCTAAATGAAAGACCTAATAGAATATTTATACTACGGTTCATTAATCTAACAAAATACTAAAATACCCTTTAACTTTGGGCCTCCTAATTTAAAACCAAAGACTGTGTCTTCTTTCTTCTTTTGGGCTTATAATTGTCTTGAACCATGTCCTTCACTCATTAAATATCCACATAAGCACATTATGAATTTTGAAGTTTGGAATGAAGCCTCCAATTTCATGATGGTCACCTCGTATCCCATCAACTTATGTTAGTATATTGCTTGACAGCTTCTTTCAGTGGACAAAGAAAGGTATAGAAGATATAGATCTACACAGGTGGATATGAAAATCAAGTACAATAGCAAAATTATAGTGCACATTCCAGGTGAGCTCTATAGGATGGATCGGAAGTCGCAAGTGACTAAGGATACTGTTTTTTTTCTTGCCCAAATTTGGTTGTGGAATTTCGAATGTCTTCTCTAATGCTCTTTCTTTGTGCATAATAATTGAAATCATCGTTTGATGGTTCAAACTAATTTATTTGTAGAACAAGATAATTTCCTGGAAAAGAGATTTAACATTTTAGAGTCTAACCAACTTATCGGTTAAGAGATTGATGTTGTCTACCTTCATAGATTGCTTACGTTGATGGTGATTACTTTTCTCTATTGCTCGATATGTTGTCTTTCCAAATTCCAGGTTCAACTTAAGTATATGATCAGAAATTTAATCCAATGGAAGTTTGCTCATAGTTTGGAACATTGTGTCAACAAATAGTTTGTTCTACGTTTGAAGGAAAAGAAATGTAAAACCTATAATGTCATCCGAGTTTAGACTTACCATCAAGTTGTGCAATGACGTCAAATTTTATTTAAGGTTTTTGCCCCTATTTTCTGTGAATAGGTTATTAATCCGTCGTAATTGTTCATATCAGAATCATGGATACATGGATACGTTTGATTATTAAAGACAAATTTTTTTTACAAAAATTAAGACATGAACTACTTCGCAATATTACAATACTTTAACCGCGCGGATGAATTCACTAGTTGTAATTATAGTCCTGATGGATTTTCTAACATGGAGGAGTATATTTAGGGTGTTCCATAAGGAGAATAAAAAATAATAATTGAAACAAATGGAGGAAATAAAGGAAATACAAAAAGGAAAAAAGAACGAAAAAGGAGTACCACAAATAATAAATGGATAAGACAAAGAAAATAAAATAAGCTTTCGTTGACTATATGAAAGAAAACAAGATTAAATTTTATTGCTTTTCAAAGTAATCTTCTTTTGTTTATTATAGAATTTTGTCAAAAAGGGACTAAAACTAACTGTTTGTTTCTAATCATAAAATAATACGCAAGATAAATCTTTTTTGAAACTGTTTTTTTTAGAACTAAAGATAAATCTTTAAACTATCGCATAACCTTTTTGCATTTATCTTTAAGAAGAATTTATATTTTATGGCAAGAGGAAATTTCATTTATTTATTGAAATACTATACGCGAGTGAACTCCCCATGGCAGAGTTAGAAGCCTGGGTACGTTTTTGGCTAAATAAATAGTTTTTGCTCAAACAATATATTTGTGTTGAAAGATTTATTAAATATATACAAATATTAAGTTAAAAAGTCATTTATTACTACTTAAAGTAGTCATTTTAAAATTCAGAACCCATAAAATTGAAATTTTGGTCCGAATCTATTTGGGTGTCTTCATTGATATATCATACATGACCTAAAATTTTATAAATAAGCATCTCTTTCAAATTATAATTGTATAAGCTTCAGCTTGAAAACAAAAGTTTTAAATTTGTGGCAATAAGATAAAAAGTTTTGGGGAATACATTAAGTCAAATCCTAAGCATTTAGATCGAGGCATAGCATAATAAATTCCTAACCATACATATGACATTTCAGTGTAAGAATATGACATTTTATTATAAGTAATATCTTATACAAGCATTTACGACACTTCTTAAAAACATGCTTAATAAATTGTAATCAAGTTATTGGTATTTAATATGCTCTTGAATTCCTTCAAAACAAAAGGAAAAGACATAAAGATGAATCACTTTAGAGTTTAGAACAGTCAATGCATCTCACAGAATGGAAGGGATACAATTAATACACAATATTTGTTTCTTTGTTTATTCGCTCATTTTCTTTATGACATGTTAAGGTAGGAAAAACCTATAAAAGTAAAACATTCAACTTCTTAAGGTAATAAAATCAAACTGTACCAATTTAGATTAAAGAACATTACGTAGATAAATAATTGTACACTTACATTATACAAGCAAAAAATCAAAGCATTAATTATATGAGAAATACAACAACATACTCAGTGAAATCCCACAACGTGGGTCTGGGCGGGTAGAGTGTACGCAGACCGTAGCTCTACCTTGATAAAAACATAGTGCATTTACGACTAAAAGTCCCAATTTTGTTAAAAACATGTAATACATTGAAACTATTTATGTACAACAGTAAAAAAACGTGAGGGTAACAAAATTAGGTTTTCAAAACTTATTTTATTGTTATATTTTTATATTCAAATATTAAAACAAAAGATCATTTCATGAATTTAATAAATCATTCTCCATTTTTTCTTAATCCATGTGTTATTAAGAAAAAAAATTCAAAAGTCACCTCTTAGAATAATTCCTTTGTCTACGTTATACATTTTTTGCAATTACTCAAATATTAACTACCACTTATTGTGTTTGAGTTACTCATTTAACTCTTATAATTATGTTGAATGTGTTATCATAAGAAAACTAAACATTAATTTTTTTCTTAATATATTAATAGTGAGTTCAAATAAACTCGATGTCCCCATGTTGTATTTGAAAGTATATGTATGTCTTAGAGACAATCTGTATTATGCCAAATGTACTTTATACACATTCGTATTATTATTAATGGAGATTAATATGTTGGCATTTGTAATTATTAAATTATTAGTTAATTGATTATAATATTCTATAATATGCATTCCTAGAGGTTACGGTGTTATTAATAATGTGAAATATTAATATTGTAACGTAACTCTTAAAATAGCCTCGAGTAATGATCATCGAGAATGGGATATCGATGATATGTGATAAGTCGACATGTGGTCTGCATCACATCCTTAGAGGATGTAATATGTCTCGCCTGCTACGAGTAATGACTACTCGTGATGGACACATGGATATTTTGAAAGTATTGGTATACCCTGTTGATATATTGTTTGTTATACATGTCTAAAGTATGATCAGCGTGTGGAAGATAGAAGTCCTTAGACTTGAGGTCAATACACACATTGTCTACATAGTAATATATTTTGATCCTGTCCTAAGCTCAAATGCCTTATAGGTTGAGATACGACTTGTATTGGGTACATTACGATGTGGATTAAAGGTGGTAGTTGAGCTAAGATTAGGATTCATTCCTCGAATGTATATTCGAGAGAACACTCAGCTTCTTAGTGATATTGGGTTGACTAAGTCATTGGCCAACACAATAAACATATCTAGAATATAGTCTTGTTGTCCACCAATATAAGATATAATGATCAAGCCATCTGGATAGACACTTGGCAAATCCTAAGTTTGATCGAGTGTTTCGTGAATGAAAATTTTTTATCTTACCACATAGAGGTTAAGTTTACTGGATTCATGTAAACGTACTTCACATATTAAGTTCGTCTTGCAGCACCGTCTAGGAGTTCCGCGTAGACCTTAATTTGATTAGTGTCGATATGAGAAGGCATGTAGGGTCACACTATGTCGATTGTTCTTTCGATCTAAGGATGTATTGAAAGAGTATTAAATATTCGATTTAGAATCGAGATATTTAAATGAATGATGATTGTTTTAATTAAGTCAAATTTGGATTTTGGATTTAATTAAGAATGTGCTGGGGGGAAATGAGGCGGTGTAGGGCAACCTGAGCGTCGTGGGGTCCACACCGCCACAGGGCCCACACCTAATCCGCCTCAAGATTTGGGCCATGCCCAAGGTCAAATCCTAATTCGGTTTGACCTAATTTTTCACCTATAAATACAAACCTACACTTCATTATTCATAACACTTGATTTTCATATCATTATTCTAAGTCTTAGAGACTCGGAATCAAAACACTATCTCGAACCTCTGCCGGATTTCCTAGCTTTCCAAAGGAGGAATACATTAAAGGTTGGAGCTTGCAATCGAAAGGGCATTCGCGTGCGCACTCACAGTTGATAAAGATTCCAGATATTGTAAACATGTAAGTACCATTCAAGTCTTATGTTTACAGTTTAAAATTATCCTATAGTCAAACAGTTCTACGTTTTTTTGGGTTTGAAACAAGTTTTTAATATTCGTTGCGTACAACAACCCAACAAAATCCCTACAATGGGTGTCAAAGCCAGGGTTGTTTTGTATGATTATAAGGTAATTAGTTAATAATAATATGGGTTAGAATTTGTTTAAATATAAAATTTATGTCATTTAAAGCTTCAAAACCTAATATCTTAAAAGTACATCATCATTGTCTCCCAAACTATTAAACAATGATGTAATCAAGGAAGTCATTCTGATCAAACTCTTCTAAGTCGATGTGCATAACCGGTTCATTGCGAATATGATGCACTGAAGCGAAGAACGAGAAGGGATTGGATGATGGTCGATGAACGTATTGTTTGATAGTGAAGGGTTACGAAGATGAATCTGCAAATGTGACCCTGAACCAGTTTTAGGGTTTTGGTAATGCAGATTTTGTGATTCTGAGACGGAGGCGCCGCGACTCCATGATGGAGCACCGCGCCGCCGCCTAGGGTTTTAAGAGGCAACGAGCGCTGTTCATCTGAAAGTTTTTTTTTTAAAAAGGTGAACAGTAACCGGTCACTATTCCAGCAGGGCAGTGGCGGTCACTGTTTAATCAAAAAAATTGTTGGAACAGTGAACAGTAACCGGAACACTGTTCTGACGTAAACAGTGGCGGCGGTCACTGTTCCGGCAGGGCAGTTGTCACGACCCGGACCTACCCGATGGGCCGCGACTAACCGCTCTAATGACGTCATTACACTAACCTGTCACACATAATCCAACTAACACTTAATGAGTCTGAAATCTGGCAGCATAACGCTGCAATAACAACATATGCCAGGGTAGGCAAGCCGACAAGGCTGCCTTTACCCCCGAATGTACCTGCCTCCTGAGGAGTCACAACTAGCCAACACAAAACAACAGGCAAGCCGACAAGGCTGCCACTAGATAATGTCATATATACATGGGGACACCCCAACACAGAGTACAATAGCATGACTGACCAAAACAGAGTTATAACCCTTACATAAGCACAACCCGCAACTGTCTACAGACCTCTACAAGAAGGATAACGACATGTGATGGGACAGGGCCCCGTCGTGCCCTAAATATACAAAAGTCAAAATAATAGGGTTCTATACCCAAAATGACAAAGCTCTGAATCAAAGGAGCTTCCCAACCTGCTGAGTAAGAACCTAGGCCTGAGGTTCACCAAACTGAAAACATGTACCTGCGGGCATGAAACGCAGCCCCCCGAGGAAAGGGGGTCAGTACGAAATAATGTACTGAGTATGTAAAACACAAAGCTGTAAAAGAGATCATAAGTAGCCAACTGAAAATAGAAGATCAATATAAAAATCAGGATCCAAATCCAACTTTGCCATAAACAATAAAAGTCAGTTGCCTTATAAAAATGAGAGTCAAGTCAAGAAAACATGAGTGCCTGTCCATATATATATATATATATATATATATCTGTAATGTAACCCGACCCACTAGTGCGGAACTCGGTGGAATCATATCATAACCCGGCCCATATTGGGACTCGGTGAAGTCATATCGTAACCCGGCCCATGCTGGGACTCGGTAAAGTGATATCTCATCTATGGATCCATCCTACGTAACCCGGCCCTCTAGTGAGGGACTCAGTGAAAAATGCAAGGTTGTGCACGAACATAACCCGGCCCGGGACTCGGTGAGGTGAAGTAGTAATACTTAGCACGAGTAGATATCATGAATAACCATATGCAAGTAAAAAATATCATTTGACTCTCAATAAAATTATTATAATAATGTCATAATAAACTCTTTACTGAAAAATCATAGGCACTTCTCATAGGAATTAAACTGTATAAGAATCAAGTACGTCCGCCATACTTTCATTAAATAAAAATCATGCCAAAGAAAGAAGGAATAATTCACATACCTTTTAGATGAACTAATCCACCCAATATTAGAATATGACTCGCTATAGAACTTCAACCTATAATAATGGTAATACGTTCGTCAATTCTATGATTACTAGCATACTTTATATCGAATAACGACTTCTTATTCTATAAAAATTCGGGCAGCACTTCCCCTGTTTATACATGTTTCCACAACTTCCAAACGAGGCTAATAACATCAATAACCAAGCACCAATTAAGGGCACAACCAAAACAACAATAAAGGGAATTTATACACCCACTTCTCATGTAAATTTAGCCTCTTAATCCACCTTAAAAACAGCCCACAAAATAGTCCATGTTCCAACAACAACGAGGGTAGAATGTGAAGCCTTTCTACACCTTTCTACACCCTTATTCCTTTAGGACTTACACTATCAATTACCACACTTAAACATGCATAATGGTAACTAAATTTTCAGCATTATAACATCACAAAATAGTCCCTAAAACAGTCCATATACATCACAACATGTCAAACAATTTCATGCAAGTTCTTGGCCACAACATGTCATAATTCCATAACTCTTATCTTAACTCCTAAAATCCAATTTCGTATTTCAATACTTCCATATAACTAATTCCAACTAAATATCAATGTTTCATTTCGATTTCATCATGAAATTAGTGACAATAATAACAACAATAACCAACGAATCCAATAACACCAAATCTGTCCAAAATTGGCAACTAGCCCAAAATTATCACATGCAACGCTTAAATTCCAATTTCTCCTTAACACAAATTCATTACCTTAATTCTAACAACATGCATTCCAATTATATCATAGAAAGAAGAATTTTATACCTCAAATTCGTCCCAAAACAGTATGCAATTTTCTGCCCACTGTTTGTCCGAAAATTCCCACTGTTTTCGTATTTCTTTTCCTTTTTTGTTCACTTCTTCAACTCCAATTGACATGCAAGTGTTCTACAATGTTAAGCCATCATCCCTACACGTTTTTCTTCCAAAATTGCATCCCAAAAATTCAAAATTTCTGGGCATAATCTCGGCCCAACAGTGGCTGTTTTGCCACTATTTTTGCCACTGTTTTTGGTGTTGTTTGGCTTCCAATTTTTGGTGAAAATGTAGTCTAAGAAGAGGAGATAAAAATTTTAAATTGGGTATGGGGTTGGGTATTTTTTGGCTGAGCTTTGGAGGAGAGAATGAGAGTATTTTTTTGGTTAATTTGGAATGAAGATGAAGATGAAGAGTGTAGGTTATAAAAATCTGAATTTCCTTTTTTTCACTTTGGCCCCCAAGTTCTTCAATTAATAAATCTTAAACCCACTTCTTTTAATTCCCGAGAATTTCATAAAGCCTCATATCCTTAATGTCATAATTTTATAATACAATACTATTCCATAACTCCATTGGAATAAATTCAACTACTAGGATTAATTCTCGTCGTCACGTGTATAGCACTAAAGAAAAACTATTCCGGAATAACATCCGTTTATACACTAATTTCCCGTATTAACATATGTAAGCTTTCCTTATATTCAATATCTGAATCTTACTTCCTTAATGACGTTCTTAATTATCGTCTTAATCTTACGAGGTGTAACAGCAGTATCGGTCACTATTCAGTTGGAAAAAAAATTGAATCAGAAATTGAAGTTTTAAAAGTTTCAGATTCATATTCTGAAGTTTAAGAGTTTCATAATCTAAATTAAAACTTTTTCAAATAAGCAGATTTGGTCATTTGGAGCAAATCTGTAATTGAAATAAGTTTCTGAAAAAAAGTTTTGGTCCTTTGGGCCAAATATGTAATTAATTTAAATTCTGAATATTACAGACAGGTCCCTGAAATTTGAAAATATTTTATGAATTTAAAGGGGTTCAAAATTGAAATTTTAAATTCTTGAGGGACTAAACTGTAAATTCTGAAAATCTTGAATTTACAGAAACACCCTGAAAATCAATTTTTAAAATTAGAAAATATTTAAGGGAATGTTTGGATTAGACTTAAATTTTAGAGTTTAGACGAGTTAACCCATGATTATTATTAATTGTATATTATTGAATAATATACGAACTATATGTTAAGTGTTTAAATGTGTATATTGAATTATTAGCATAATGTCTGTTATAACTGTCTGGGTAGGCTGCACCCAGTAATTGATCAAACCATATTATATCATGCCTATTGGGTTGATGGTTCCAACTAAATGTGTTTTTAAAAATTGCATGATTAAATGTCGTATTGGATATGACGTAAAAGTTTGTTGATCTTGGTTAAAATCCTGAAACTAAAATGTTTCCCAAATTTTAAATACAAGTCTAAATTAAAACGTGTCGTCCATTATAATTGTTAGAGTGCAAAATACTTTTCGGCGAGACGAGTATTTATACCAAAGCATTTGCTCTAAGTTTACGAGGACCCGAACACTTTCATAGATGTGTTTAAATGTAAAGGTAGACGATAAACGTTTGTGGATATTTACACCAAAGTGTTTGCTCACAAAGGCTAAATTTACTTAGATACATAAACGCAATCGTGTAATGGGGTTGACTTTCTTAGACAAATCTTGGCGCCAAAGTGTCGGACTAATCTAAGAACGCAAGATTAAATATAATATTTGATCAACCAAGAGTTGCAAATAAGTTGTGCAATTGGTTTAGAACCTACCAAGATGTGTTATTGAATTTATCAGCCAAAGCAAATGCGGAGATAGCATAAACTTGAATCTTGGCCCATTATGACCTTAATTAATATATGTCTGTATTCTACCATAGGGTCGTAGAAGTATGTTAAAATAGTGGGAGCTAACTAAACAAAAGACCATGTTAATTAGTCAAACGAATGTGCTAATAGAAAATAAATTTTGAGTTTAATTTTCAGTCTATCTAATTCTTCAGATTATCAAATATTTCGAGCTTATCATTGAAAATGTTGATTAAAATGAACAAACTTACTGGACCAAACCACCTTGACTAGCTAAGAAATTTATGAATAGTGCTGAGACAAGAGAAATTAGAATACATGTTCCCAACATACTCTGTTGAATATGCCTCTTTTGATAAAGATGCTTACAAAAACACCTAGATGATGCCACTTCAGCACATTGCGTGATGTTGTCTTTCATGTCTATGGAACTTCAGAGACAACATGAGAACATAGGTCCCAATGAGATGCTCGAACACTTGAAGAGCCTCTATGACTCACAATCCCAGACTATGGAATATGAGTTACTGATAGAACCTTTTAAGTGTAAGCTCATTGAAGGGGGCTAGGTCTCGCAGCATGTGTTGAAGATGATAGGGATAATAGAGAGACTTGCTTCAATTGGAACGAAGCTGCAAAAGAATGTTGCTACCACCCTCATCCTGAACTCTCTCCCTCGTTCCTTTGAAAACTTCATAGAGAATTACAATATGAATGGAACGAAGGCTAGTCTGTCGGAGCTGCACAACATGCTCAAGACTTTTGAGTCTTCCACTTCCAAAGGCAAAGTTGTGCTCATGGTGGGCTCTTCTAGCAGGCACAAACCGAAAGGCAAGGACTGGAAGAAGAAGAAGGGAAAAGTAGTCGCTACGCCCTCAGCTACGAAGCCTAAGGGAGGTGTGAAGAAGAAGAATGTGAATCCGGCTAAGGATGTATGCCTCAACTGTAACAAGAAGGGGCATTGGAAGAAGGACTGCACTGCACCAGGAGGAGGAAAAACACCAGGTTTTTCTACCTCTGGTGGACAAGGTATGTACGTCATTAAAATAAATATGTCCCTGGGTATTGGATAACGCTTGTGGCTCACACATTTGTACCAATGTGCAGGGGCTAACTGACAGTAGGAATGTTGGACCAACAGAGGTGGACCTACGCATTGCAAATGGAGCACGAGTGGATGCTGAGCGCGTAGGAACTTATAGATTAAATTTTCCTTATGACTATTGTCTAGTGTTAAATGATTGTTACTATGTACCCTCGTTAACGAGGAATATCATTTCTATCTCTATTTTGGACATGGAGGGTTTTTCCTCATATATTTATAATGGATGTCAAGTACTGTCTTTTAATAATATTATATATGGAACTGCTCCTCTTGTGGATGGATTATATATATTAAACTGTAGTCGAAAAATATTCAATGTACAAAATAAACGAGCTAAGATAAGTAATAGAAATTCTACCTACCTATGGCATTGTAGACTTGGTCATATTAACGAAACAAGGATAGCAAGGTTGAGGAAGTTTGACTATCTCGAACCATTTTACTTGGAGTCTTATGGTAACTGCGAATCCTGTTTGAAAGGTAAGATGACCAACAAGTCACTTTCTGGGAAGGGTGTGCGAGCAAATGAGGTGCTTGAGTTGGTACATACTGATTTATGTGGACCATTCTTGACTCAAGCTAAGGGAGGTTTCCCTTACTTCATTACTTTTACTGACGACTTCACAAGGTATGGATATGTGTATCTTATGAAACATAAATCCGAGGCCTTCAAAAAGTTCAAGGAGTACAAGTCCGAAGTAGAGAAACAACTCGCAACAAGTATCAAGACCCTTCGATCTGATTGAGGAGGTAAATACTTGAGCAAGGAGTTTCTAAATTACTTAAAGCTACATGGAGTCCAATCAGAGTGGACACCTCCTAGAACACCACAGATGAATGGTGTTGCCGAAAGGAGAAATCGAACCTTATTGGATATGGTTCGATCCATGATGAGCTTCTCAACTCTACCGACATACCTTTGGGGACGTGCTATACAAACCTCAATATATGTTATGAACATGATTCCTTCCAAGTCAGTAGAAAAGATACCCTATGAGATATGGTATGACAAGAAGCCAGCTCTTAAACATATGAGACTCTAGGGTGCCCTGCATATGTTAAGAAAATGCTCACTGACAAGTTGAAATCCAAAAGTGAGAAATGTTACTTCGTGGGGTATCCAAAGGAAATTAAGGGATACTACTTCTATCTTCCTGGAGAATGTAAGGTCATTATTTCCAGGAACGCAACTTTCTTTGAAAAAGAATATGTCTACAAGGAACATAGTTGCACAGAGATAGAACTTGAAGAAATTCAAAAACCGCAAGATAACATAGATGTTGAATCCTTGCCGAATGACCAAAGCAAGAATTCAGTGGGAGTATTTGGCGAAGATTGGGTACTTCAAGTACGCCCTTCGGCCAGTGGGAGTGTTACGAGGAATAATGCAGAAATACAAGATCCTCATACACAGCCTGGGAGTAGATGCAATGGTTGCACCTCCTCCAATTCAGGAAATACATGAAAATGATATTCCTGAAAGCTCTCAAGTTAGTGGATTATCCAACACACAAGAACCCTCTCACAGTCAGAACATACCAAGCATTGAACTGCAAAAAACAATCAACTCTGTAGGTCCACTAGGACTCATCGTCCTCCTGAAAAACTAAATCTACTTGTGGAAATACACAGTGAGATAGATATTCCCGAAACGATGAGCCTACAACCTATAGCGAAGCAATGTTGGACATTGATTCGAAGAGATGGCAAGAAGCCATGAAATCCAAGATAGAATCTATGTACATCAATCAAGTGTGGAACTTGGTTGATTTGCCAGCAGGGGTTAAACCCATATGATGCAAATGGGTCTTCAAGAAGAAGATCGATGCATTTGGAAATGTACAGACTTATAAAGCAAGGTTGGTGGCTAAAGGTTATAATTAATGACCTGGGGTCGATTATGATGAAACCTTTTCACCTGTTGCTAAGATTAAGTCCATTCAGATTTTGCTTGCAATGGGTGCATATTATGACTATGACATTTGGCATATGGACGTCAAAATCGCTTTTCTCAATGGTAATCTAGTTGAGGAGGTGTATATGAAATAACCTGAGGGTTTTTCATTTGAGTCCAAACCAAATGTTGTATGCAAGCTACAAAAGTCCATTTATGGGCTTAAGCAAGCCTCGAGGAGTTGGAACATTTGCTTTGACAAGGCTATCAAGTCATTTTATTTCATCAGAAGCAAAGAGGATCCCTGTGTTTATAGTAAACGCAAGGATGTGAGTATTGCCTTCATTGTTATATATGTAGATGACATATTGATAATGTGAGATAATAAGACTCTCCTGCAGTCAGTCAAGGAGTGGTTGTCCAGTACCTTCTTGATGAAGGATTTAGGTAAAGCCTGCTACATTCTGGGAATTAAGATCTATAGAGATAGACCTAATAGATTGTTGGTGCTGTCACATTCAGTCTACCTAGACAAAGTGCTTAAACATTTTTCTATGGAAAATTCCAAGAAAGGTAGTCTAGCTATGGGACAAGACATCAAGTTATCTAAGAAGGACAGTCATTCTAATGTTATGGAACTTCAACGCATGAAGAGAATCCCATATGCTTCGGCTATAGGATCGATCATGTATGCCATGACCTGTACTAGGACAGATGTGGCCTTTGCACTTAGTATGACTTGTAAATTCTAGCAGAATCCTGGGGAAGAACACTGGAAAGCAGTCAAGAGTATTCTTAAGTATCTTAGATGAACTAAAGATTACTTCTTAGTCTATGGTGGGGAATAAAAGCTAGCTGATACTGGGTACACTGATGCTAGCTTCCAGACAGATCTTGATGACTTCAAATCTCAGTCTGGGTACACGTTCATTTTCAATGGTGGAGCAGTGAGCTGGAAAAATTCCAAACAAGCTACAACTGCTGATTCGACAACAGAAGCTAAGTACATTGCTGGATCAGAAGCTGGTAAAGAAGTTGTCGCGATTTTTGAGTTCCTGAAGGAACTAAGGGTAGTTCCGAGTGTCAATTGTCCAATAACTATTTATTGTGACAACACTGATGCGATTGCACAGACTAAGAAACCAAGATCAACAAACTGAAACAAGCATGTACCAAGGAAGTACCACATACTCAGGGAGATGGTGGAGACTGAAGAGATTATATTAGACTATGTTCCCACAGACGATAATCTAGTTGACCCATTCACTAAACCATTAAGCTTAGTCAAGCATAATGGTCATTTTGAGAATATGGGCATTAGATATGTTGGAGATTGGCTCTAGGCCAAGTGGGAGATTGAAAGTTTATGTATGTCCTAGAGACAATCTGTATTAGGACAAATGTACTTTATATACATTCGTATTATTATTAATGGAGATTAATATTTTAGCATTTGCAATTATTGAATTATTAGTTGATTGTTTATAATATTATATAATATGCATACCTAGAGGTTACGTTTTAATAGTGTGAGCTATTAATATTGTAACGTAACTCTTAAAATAGCCTCGACTAATGATCATTGAGAATGGGATATCGATGATATGTGATAAGTTGACATGTGGTCTGCATCACATCCTTAGAGGATGTAGTATGTCTCGCCTGCTACGAGTAATGACTACTCGTGATGGACACATGGATACTTAGGAAGTATTGGTATACCCTGATGATATACTATTTTTTATACATGTCTAAAGTATGATCAGCGTGTGGAAGATAGAAGTCCTTAGACTTGAGGTCAATACACACCTTGTCTACATAGTAATATATTTTGATCCTGTCCTAAGCTCAAATGTCTTATAAGTTGAGATAAGACTTGTATTGTGTACATTATGATGTGGATTAAAGGTGGTAGTTGAGCCAAGATTATGATTCATTCCTCGAATGTATATTCGAGAGAACACTCAGCTTCTTAGTGATATTGGGTTGACTAAGTCGTTGGCCAACGCAATAGACATATCTAGAATATAGTCTTGTTGTCAACCAATATAGATGAGATATAATGATCAAGCCATTTGGATAGAGGTTAAGTTTACTAGATTTATGTAAACGTACTTCACATATTGAGTTCGTCTTGCGGCGCCATCTAGGAGTTTCGCGTAGAGCTTAATTTGATTAGTGTCGATATGAAAAGGCATGTAGGGTCACACTATGTCAATTGTCCTTTCGATCTAAGGATGTATTGAGAGAGTATTATATATTCGATTTAGAATCGAGATATTTAAATGAATGATTATTGTTTTAATTAAGTCAAAATTGGATTTTGGATTTAATTAAAAATGTGCTGGGAACAAAAAGGAGGCAGTGTATGGCCACGTCAGCGCCGCGGGGCCCACACCGTAGGGCCACAGCGCCACAGGGCCATGGGGCCCACTGGCTGGGCCGCAGCGTCGCCGGCATGGTGACCTAATTTGCCTCGAGTTTTGGGCCAGGCCCAAGGTCAAACTCTAATCCGGTTTGACCTAATTTTCACCTATAAATACAGACCTACACTTCATTATTCATAACACATGATTTTCATATCATTATTCTAAGTCTTAGAGACTCAGAATCAAAATACTCTCTCGAACCTCTGTCGAATTTCCTAGCGTTTCAAAGGAGGAATACATGAAGTTTGGAGCTTGCAATTGAAAGGGCATTCGTGTGCGCACCGACAGTTGATAAAGATTCCAGATATTGTAAACATGTAAGTACCATTCAAGTCTTATGTTTACAATTTTAAATTATCTTATAGTCAAACAGTTCTACGTTTGTTGGGTTTGAAACAAGTTTACAATATCCGCTGCGTACAATAACCCATTCATCTCTGATGATCATGTATGATTTAAGGAATAACGTCGATAAGAGGTTGCTGGTCTTCTGTTTAAGAGGTGCTTGGACGAGCAAGTGATTAAAATCAACAACAACAAATCCGGTTTAACTCCACAAAGCCTTATCCATCGGGCAATGGGCGCTGTTTTTCAAGTGATTAAAAAACATGGATAAAATATTCAGAGCCAAGTGGAATGCTATCATGGCTTTTAAGCAACTTCAGTATTTCTTCTTCTTGTTAACCTGTCGAAATTAAAGTGGCAGATAAATAGTTTATGGCTGTCATTAGAGAAGTTTGTTATTGGTCCTTTAACAACTTGTTATCTCACTTCAATTTCCAAGCCCACCACCCATGTTCATGTGAGCCTATTATGACGCATCATTATCGAGTCAGGTTCTTCCAAAATTCTTCCAACGTGATTTAGGGACAAATGCAACTGCAAATATCTTTTTGATTTTTTGCTAATTTTAAGGGGTCGTTTGATTTTCGGTTAGAGAGGAGTTATTTATATATAGATTAAAATTAATATAATTTTATATATTGTTTGGTAATAAAAATGGGGGGAAATAATCTCCACAAAGAATCTAGCATAAGTTATACAATATTTTATTTTCTTTTTTTTGCATAAAACTGGCATTGCTGATACAATATAATGTTTGGTTCATGTTTTCTTTTCCACATAATTAATACATTTATAAGTTATGAGACAATATATGTATTATTTTTTGCAAGGTAAAAGATGAATTCTATCTGATTGAAATAATTAATACATGAATAACTAAATCTTACATAATTACTTTTTGCATAATTAATACATGCATTGTCAATCACTGCATTACTAATACCTGCATAACTCTAACAACCAATCAAACAACAACTCCTTTATTTGTTTTAACTCCTGAGCATTACCTCATTTGCTTGAATATCATGTTAAATTCAGCTCTCCTTGTTTTTGTCCTATAATTTCTGAATGAATTTCAATATTCAACTTAGAGGTGTTTGAATTAATTTTTTAAAAATAATTTATAAGCTAGTAAAAGCTAAAAGTCTATTTTTAGCTTTTAGCTTATTTTTGTATTTTTTTTACCTAAAAATGTACTTAAAATACTTTGTTTCTTTCCCAAACACCTAATACGTTTAATGGTGAAACGTAGTTAAAGACAATTATAAGAGATTTTCACATAATCAATGAGGAATAAGTGCATTCGGTAATAGATTTTGACATGTGTAATCCTACTCTACTGTCTACATGCTCTTTTAATCTTGGTTTTTTTTTTCGTTCTGCTTTTTCTCATTTTTTTGTTAGAAATTTGCCTTTGAGGGTATTGCATCCACCCATATTTAATGACTTATACACTAGGGTTCCGCATGTTGGAGACTTTGGTTCTTCATACGTGCATAATCTACTAAGTGAGTAGATGACCGTAGGGCCAAGGATTGTCATAGTTCGTTAAGAAATGAAAGAGATATTGGTCCACAAAGTAAGGTGTTTGAGGCATGAAAAATATGGTGTGGAACAAATCTCCCTCATCGGTGGGGAAAGGAAGAATTGTTCATTTTATAAGCCTAAAAAATGGATAAGGGTTTGGGACCCCAAGGGGTAACCCATGTGTTTGAAGGAGGGATGACCTAGGTGTGCTTGGGTTCGAGGCTAAACCCACACGCGCGCCGCCGCCCGCCCATCCCGTCCGGGCTCGGGCTCGTTGGTCGTTGGTCGTTGGTCGTGAAACAATGCTTCGACATGAAGGATATGTGTAATCCTACTCTAGTGTCTACATGCTCTTTTAATCTTGGTTATTTTTTCGTTCTGCTTTTTCTCATTTTTTAATTTTTTTTGTTAGAAATTTGCCTTTGATGGGTATTGCGTCCACCCATATTTAATGACTTAAACACTAGGATTCCGCATGTTGGAGACTTTGGTTCTTCACACGTACATAATCTACTAAGTGAGTAGATGACCGTAGGGCCAAGGATTGTCAAATTTCGTTAAGAAATGAAAGAGATATTGGTCCACAAAGTAAGGTGTTTGAGGCATGAGAAATATGGTGTGGAACAAATCTCCCTCATCGGTGAGGAAATGAAGAATTGTTCATTTTATAAGCCTAAAAATGGATAAGGGTTTGGGACCCCAATGGGTAACCCATGTGTTTGAAGGAGGGAGGACCTAGGTGTGCTTGGGTTCGAGGTTAAGCCCATACACGCGCCGCCCATCCCGTCCGGGCTCGGGCTCGGGTAGTGGGTCGTTGGTCATGAAATAATGCTTCGACATGAAGGATATGAGTATCGCAGATGTCATCTTAGGGATAAAGATCTCTAAGACGTCTGACGGACTGGTCTTATCTCAGTCTCACTACATCGAGGATGTGTTGAGAAAGTTTGAGATGTTTGACAGTTCGCCTATGAAGTCACCACTGGATAGAAATCAAAAGCTTGATAAAAATCGTGGTGCACCCGTATACCAGGAGCAATATGCACAGGTGATTGAGAGTTTGATATACATAACAAACTGCACCCGACCTGATATAGCTTATGCAGCCAACAAGTTGGCTAGGTTTACCCGTAATCCAAGTAATGATCATTGAAAAGCATTGAATCGGGTGCTACGATACCTGAAATACACGCTAACTTACGGGTTACATTATTCGAGATATCCAGTTGTACTAGTGGTGTACATTGATGCAAACTGGATATCTGATATCTGATATATAGAACATCAAGTCCACCAGTGGGTATATATTTACAATTGGTGGTGGGGTTGTGTCTTGGAAATCCTCTAAGAAACTTGCATCGCCCGATCCACGATGGAATTAGAGTTTATCGCTTTAGACAAAGTAGGAGAAGAAGCTGAGTAGTTTCACGACTTATTAGAGGATGTCCTTTATTGGGACAAACCCGTACCTTAGGTGATGATTCACTGCGACAACCAGTCGGCTATAGGAAGGGCACAAAGTTCTATGTATAATGGCAAATCTCATCATATTCGACGGAGACATAAGACCGTTAGACAGCTGATCACCACGGGTATAATATCCATTGATTACATAAAATCAAAGGATAACATAGCAGACCCACTGACAAAGGCATACCCAGAGATCGGATATTCTGCTTGTCTTAGAGGAATGGGCTTAAAACCCAAGCTTTAAGGACCAATACGGTGGTAACCCAACCTTACTGACTGGAGATCCCAAGAATTTGGTTTAATGGGAAAACTACGCAAGGTTCAGTTGAGCATTTCGATGGAAGCAAGAGCACTTCGGGTTATGATATCTGTAAGGAATATAAACCCAAATTCATTCCCGCGATAGACGTTAAGTGTTATCTGCAAGGTTAAGTTTTCAAAACCTTTAATGATCCTCAACGGTTGAGGTTAGGTTTGGGGAAACTTTTAATGGTTCCTAACACTTGTAAAGTGGGGTATAGCAGGATACCTTATAAGAGACCACTTATTTAAGTGCGAGGATAGGCCGTCTCAAATGAACGCACTTAAGAATCCAAGAAGTGTCCACGGCCACAACGGATAAAACATTACGAAGAATAGAGTAAAAGAGGTTGTTTTGTTGGTACCATTGACTTGACTTACACTAAACACTGATGATTCAAGCCATCATGTTCACCGCGCAATAAGTAAGTCCGATGGTATTCAACTATGGAAGGTTCAAAGCTGAAGATACCTATACAGATGCAATATATGTCCGCTGAAAGATTGCTGGAAATAAGCACCTTGTGAGTGCGCCAAAATCTCTTTCAAGAGGGAATTATTGAAAATTTGCCTTTGATGGGTATTGCGTCCACCCATCTTCACACGTACATAACCTACTAAGTGAGTAGATGACCGTAGGGCCAAGGATTGTCAAATTTCGTTAAGAAATGAAAGAGATATTGGTCCACAAAGTAAGGTGTTTGAGGCATGAAAAATATGGTGTGGAACAAATCTCCCTCATCGGTGGGGAAAGGAAGAATTGTTCATTTTATAAGCCTAAAAAATGGATAAGGGTTTAGGACCCCAAGGGGTAACCCATGTGTTTGAAGGATGGAAGACCTATGTGTGCTTGGGTTCAAGGCTAAGCCCATACGTGTGCCGCCGCCGCCCGCCCATCCGGACTCGGATCGTGGGTCGTGGGCCTTGGGCTTATTCTGATATTATCTTTTTGGACCCAAATTGCTTAATATTTACAATTTGGTCCCTGGAGTTTCAAGAAAGAAAAAATTGGGAAGAGGTTCCAGCGACGGATGGCAGAAAGACTTTCGGGTTGGTTTTGGAGCATTGAATCTCCATTACTTTGCACATGAATTCGGTCATTTACTTGGCTGAATGTAACTCCTCACTAAGTGTCATTACATGACTATTAAAAGTCATTAGTTGGCTAGTTGAGAAACCACCCTCCTTACACTATAAATTGAGGCGTTTGACTCAATTGTTTGAGACTTGAGAAATTTTCAGAAATCTTCTTCTTTCTCACTAGCATTATTCCATTACTCAAAGTTCTTCAAGAGTAACACTTGAGTTTCCTTTTCTCATTTGTTAAGTTGTTGTTTTATCTTGAGAGACTATTGCCCATAACGTAAGAGGATATATACGGGGCAATCTTGTCTTAAAAAAAGAGTGACATCACTCGACTCAACGAAGTTTCCAATTTGTTGTAATCGTTCTTATTTCCAATTTGTTGTAATCGTTAGTAGTTTATCTTTTCTGACTATTGTAATATTTATTTACTTTTCGTTTCCTTCCACGGTTGTAACTCACATTTTTTACTTGTGGAATTAGCTTGACATAAAGTAGCGAGAAAACTATACATGCTATGAGTCTGAAGCATTATTGGGGTCTTGAGGAAGTCAAAATTGCTCAAATATATAGGCAGAAGAGCATGTATGGAGCAGAGTCATTGGTTCGAGTGACTAACAATGTAAGAGGAGAAAAACCCTCCAGAGAATACAGCTCAACATGATATAGTAATTGGTTGAAGAAATGGTTGTCAAAACGAAATTATCGGTTCAGATACTATATGAAAGAATCCCAAAACCCAATTGGTTGAAGAAATGATCACGACTATTACTCCCTCAATTTAAGTTTCTTACTTTTTTTTTTCCAAAAAGAATGACTTTTTAATATTTAGTAAGTTTTCTAATTCCAATACAAGTTTAATACTATAAAATTTAAAAGACACACACATCTTTAATTTAAAATCACAAAATTCAAAAATCTCTTTTTATTTCTTAAAATTCGTGTTGAGTCAAACTAAGACATTTAAATTGAGACGGAGGGAGTATAATTTTTCCGAAAACTCATACACAAGCAACAAATGACAAGTGTATCTTTTGACGTAATTGTCATGTAGTACTTCTTCCGTCGCAAAAAGATTGACATTTTTCACTTTTTAAGAGTTAAATTTTTTAATTTTAATTATGTTAAAACATAAAATCTTTAAATATTTTAAAATAAAATTTACATATTTAAAAAGTATTATAAATCATCATAATTAATAATTTAAATATATAAAAGTTATTTAAAAGAATTATGATAAAAAAATAACTCATTTAACCTTACAACATATGAAATATTTGTTTTTCTCGAGCACACAGTAGTAGATCCAAATTGAATTGGAAGTAATGAGCAAACAGTAGCTGATTAGTCAACCTAAAGTCCTCAAAGGATCGATAGAGTATTTGTATGTTGTACTATGACTAGCTTTTCTTGGGGACCTAGCCAATGCCTTTAATAAGTGGGAACCTTTTCATCCAACTGGTGACAGGACGTTAAAGATGCTAGTGCAATAAGTTGCCGACATTTTACAACATCGCTTACAATTTTACCAGAATTGCTTGGGACCTTACAATAATTGCTTCTCCTCTGCCTTTAGTGCAAATAATAAATAGACCAGCGGAAAGCTAGCTGGATGTCAAAAGAAGGAAACTTAAAATTCAGTTGAAGGTTAGCAGCGTTTATTCGAATCCTGTTGAAGTAATTTGCTCTAATTTTGGGGTACGATCTTGTATGTGATATCAATTGTTATATTTTCAAACTCTGATCATTCAAACACATCTCGCGATTTACTGATAGTAGTGCTGAGGAACCGTGATTACTATCTCCATAAATAATCTTTTGTAAGCCGAAAAGTTGGATATAAAAAAAATAGACCAGTACCACCCAACAAAGGGCAAGGAAGGAATTACATTCGTCGCAATTCAAATTATATTATGTACATAGGTCAAATTATATAATATTAAAAGTAGAAAGATTCTAAATCAAAAGGAATGATTGATCATTTTATCCTTCACCAAATTAGAAAAATAGAAATCGCAATCTATTAATTTATTATTAATTACACTAAACATGATACATGATAACTCGATTGGATTATTTATTTTCAAAAAGTCATTCTTTTCAACTTCTAAGTTCTAACAACGTTTCAAGAAGTGAAACTATCACTCTTTGCAATTAATTTGTGGCATTTGATGTTTCAAACTGAATTCATTGGTTACTATTAATTAATATCAAGTAATTAATGCTAGGGTTATTATTTCTCTTACCTCTCTGGTTTCCCTACCAATTTATACCCATTAAAAGTTATTAGTATTTAATTTATATCGTGAAAAATTATTGATCCTCATCAAATTTACAAGAATTAAAGAAAAAGGCAGAGGCTCTAGACGCACGGCTCTGGAAGCTCCCCAAATAAGCTTGTCTTCATATCATCATGATATGCCATCAGGTAGTTCCTAAATTTTATGGGTTTTAACCACCTTTTATTGATCATTTTTATTTATGAAGGATTTTACAAGCATCAAAATGGTGTTGTAGTACAATGAATTCTAAAATATTAATGTATCATTTAAAGCAAACTCGTGCGGCTGGAGGTATACCAATAATCTGTTGGAAAGTTGCCTTTGGCGGGAGTTGCGTCCGACCAACTTTAACGACTTAAACACTAGTGTTACGCATGTTGGAGAATCTGGTTCTTCACACGTGCATGATCTACTAAGTACGTAGATAACGGTAGGGTCAAGGATCGTCAAATTTCGTTGAGAAATGAAAGAGATATTGGTCCACGAAATGAGGTGTTTGAAGTATGGAAAAGTGTGGTATGAGATCAATTCTCCCTCATCGGTGGAGGAAGAAAGAATTGTTTTGTTTATAGGACTCAAAGTTGGGTCACGGGTCACGGGTCACGGGTCACGGGTCACGGGTTGTGCTTCTTCTGATATTATCTTTTTGGATCAGAGAACTTTGTCATATGTACAGTTTGATTCCTGAAGTTTCATATATACAGTTTAGACCAAAATTATTTCATATATACAGTTTGATCCCTGAAGTTTCAACATGTACAGTTTGGTCCCTGAAGTTTCAAGAAAGTCAAAATTGTGCAGAGAGATCAGAAACGTCAACAGCACTCAATTCAGCCATTTATTTTGGCTGAATTACTCTTCCTAAATGGTCAATCCGTTGCACATCTTCACCATTTATTTTGGAGGAATTACTACCTCCATAATTGTCATTACTTGGCCAGTAATGACACTTATGGAGGCAGTTTATGAGTCTCTCCTTCAACTATATAAAGACCCCCTTGTCACCATTGTTGAGGTACACGAAAATACATAAACAGAAACAGATTTCAGTTTTTCCTACAACTTCCAGCATCATTTCATTACTCAAAATTCTTCACGGTAGCACTTGAGTTTCATTTGCTCAATTGTTCCTTTGTTGTTTTATCTTGGGAGACAATTGTCCAGGACGTATAAAAGATACATACGGGGCAATATTGTCTTAAAGACAGAGTGCAAACACTCGACTCAGCATACACAAAAACAGTTTCAGTTTCTTGTTCAAGATTATTGTAATTTCAGTTTGTTCTTGAATTGTAATTTCAATTCTTGTATTACTTAACAGTTACTTGTAATTTCTGTTTTCTGCACCTTTGTAACCAACAAGTTTAAGACAATAATTGCTTACTGTAACTACTGCAACATGGCTGGAAACATGACCGATGCTGTTGCTACTGCTGCTGCCTCTCAACGCAACAATGTTGCCTTCCCCGCCACTGCCGCTACTAGCCAAGGCAGCAACTCTGCTACCTTCACTGCTGCTGCTGCTACTGTTCAAGGCAGCAACTCTGCTGCCTTCCCGACTGCTGGTGCTCCACCTTCTGCCTCACACCACCATGATCGCCCTGAAAAATTCATGGGATCAGAATTTAAGAGATAGCAACAAAAGATGTTATTCTACTTAACTGTTATGGGCATGGCCCGGTTCCTAACAGAAGATCCTCCATAAGCTGGAGATGAAATAGACTCTTCACCTAATGAAATGGGTGAAGGGGCCCTTGGTATCCATGTCGTTAACGGTAGGAAGATGGTTCTTGATGCGTGGAATCATAGAGATTTCACGTGTAAGAATTACATACTGAACTGCTTGACAGACCCTCTCTACACGGTCTATTGCACCGTTGGCACTGCCAAAGAGTTGTGGGAAAACTGCAAAAGAAGTACAACGCACAAGATGCGGGTACTAAAAAGTTCATCATTGAGAAATTTCTAAAATTCCAAATGGTGGATAGTAAGACAGTGATGTCCCAAGTCCAGGAATTCCAAATGACTTTACATCACCTGGATTTGGAAGGAATGAAACCAAATGAGCTGTTTTTGGTTGCATCGCTGATTGAAAAGTTACCTCCTTCGTGGAATGAGTTTATGAGTTACTTAAAACTCAAGACAAAGGAGATGACCTTTGAAGAACTTATTATCAAACTCCAAATTCAGGAAGATAATAAGAAGACTTTTCCTAGGGGTAGACAACCTACTGAGGCAAAGGCGAATCTGGCTGAGGCCAAAGGGAACTCAAGCAAGAAGCGGAAGTTCCAGAAAGACGGCAAGGTCCACGCAGCGGAGATGTTCAGAGGTAACGGTCACCACTGTGGGAAACCTGGTCATAGGATCAAGGAATGCCGCAAGCTCAAGACTGAGCAACAACAGAAAGCCAAGTCTAACGGCAAGGCGCATGCTAACGTCATTAAGGACATGCTCCTGGATGACATGATTGAGAAGTTCTCAGCAGTGATGCTAGAAGCTAACTTGGTTGAGAATCCGATGCAGTGGTGGATGGACACAGGTGCTACCAGACACATCTATTCCAACAGAGATGCCTTCTCCACGTACACACCGGTCACCGACAAGAAGTTATTCATGGGCAACAATGTTTTCTCTGACGTGATGGGGGTAGGAAAGGTGGTCCTGAAGATGACTTCCGGAAAGCTCACTCTGAAGGAAGTGATGCACGTCCCAGAGATTAGAAGAAATTTAATTTCTGGACCTTTATTGGTTAATGCTGGTTTTAGGCTAGTGTTTGAATCCAATAAGTTTGTACTCACTAAGAATGGCACATTTGTGGGGAGAAGCTTCGTATGTGAAGGCCTCTTCAAAGTGAATGTCATGTCTGTAATACATCTAAGTAATAAAGTTGAACCTTCTTCTTATTTGCTTGAGTCTTCTAATTTATGGCATCATAGATTAGGACACGTTAACTACAAGTCTATCCAAAGGCTGGTAAAGATAGAGTTGTTGCCGTCTATCGACGTAAACCCTCAACATAAGTGTGAGGTGTGCGTAGAGGCAAAACTCACCAAACTTCCTTTTCGATCCGTCGAAAGGAATACCGCTCCTCTAGAACTTATTCACACAGATATATGTGATTTGAAGTTCGCACAAACTAGAGGGGGGAACAAGTACTTTGTGACATTCATTGATGATAGAACAAGGTATTGTTACCTTTACTTGTTGAAAAGTAAGGATGAAGCCTTTGAAGCGTTCCGACGTTACAAAGCAGAAGTTGAAAACCAACTAAGCCTACAGATTAAATCCATTCGTAGCGATAGAGGGGGAGAATATGTAGCGCCATTTGAGGAATACTGTGCCCAAGAAGACATTGTTCATCAAACGACGGCTCCATACTCACCTCAATCGAACGGTGTGGCAGAATATAAGAACCGCACATTGAAGGAAATGATGAATGCCTTGCTTATCAATTCCGGTCTTCCCCAAAACATGTGGGGAGAATCCGTCCTTACCGCTAATACGATTCTTAATAGAGTCTCACATAAGGGTAAGGACAAAACTCCATATGAATCATGTAAGGAAAAGAAACCCACCAACAAATATTTTAAGGTATGGGGTTATTTGGCAAAGGTTGAAGTACCCAAGTCAAAACAGGTCAAGATTGGGCCTAAGACTGTAGATTGCATATTCATCGGATATGCAAATAACAGTAGTGCTTATCGCTTCTTAGTGCATAAGTCAGATATTCCAGATATCCACCAGGGTATAATCATGGAATCAAGGAATGCTCTATTCTTTGAAGGTACCTTTCCTAGAAAGGAAAAAGACATAACCTCTCGCAAATGAAGTTATGCACAAAGCTCTCAAGAACCGGGAGTCGTTGATGGCCCGGATCTAGATGGTTCAGATCTAGCAGATCTCTAGGTGGCTGAACATCTGGAATTTAGTGTTCCAGATTCTCAGAACTTGGAGACTCTAGAGATGGATCTAAGCTGAAGTAAAAGGGCCAGGAAGAATAAATCCTTCGGTCCTGACTTTGTAGCTTATATGGTTAATGATGAACCAAGGACAATTGCTAAGGCGTTGTCAACTCCAGAAGCACCGCTCTGGAAAGAAGCTATTGAGAGTGAAATAGGCTCCATTCTGCATAACCATACTTGGGAGTTGGTTGATCTTCCTTCGGGAAATAAACTGTTGGGTTGTAAATGGATACTCAAACGGAAATATAAAGCAGATGGGTCTATAGTTAAGTACAAGGCTAGGTTGGTAGTCAAGGGCTATCGGCAGACAGAAGGCTTTGACTACTTTGACACATACTCCCGGTATCCCGAATGACATCCATATGGGTATTCATTGCGATCGCAGCTTTGCGTGACCTTGAGATACATCAAATAGATGTCAAGACAGCCTTCCTAAATGGTGATTTGGAAGAAGAAATTTATATGGACCAACCCGAGGGGTATATGGTTCAAGGGTAAGAGAAGAAAGTCTGTCGGCTTGTCAAATCTCTGTATGGGCTGAAATAAGCCCCGGAGCAATGGCACGAAAAATTTGATAGTACTCTACTATCGAAAGGTTTCGCCATTAATGAGTGTGATAAATGTGTCTACACGAAAGGTAACTCTGACTCATTTGTTATGATATGCCTGTATGTAGACGACATATTGATCACAGGAAGCAGTCCTAGGGTAATCCTAGAGACTAAGAACATGTTGAAACAATGCTTCGACATGAAGGATATGGGTATCACAGATGTCATCTTAGGGATTAAAATCTCTAAGACGTCTGACAGACTGGTCTTATCTCAGTCTCACTACATCAAGGATGTTTTGAGAAAGTTCGAGATGTTAGACAGTTCACTGATAAAGTCACCAATGGATACAAATCAAAAGCTTGATAAAAATCTTGGTGCACCTGTATACTAGGAGAGATATGCACAGGTGATCGGTAGTTTGATGTATATAACAAACTGCACCCGACCTGATATTGCTTATGCAGTCAATAAGTTGGCGAGGTTCACCCGTAATCCGAGTGATAATCACTAGAAGGCGTTGAATCGGGTATTACAATACCTGAAATACACATTAACTTTCGGGTTACACTATTCGAGATATCCAGCTATACTAGAGGGGTACAATGATGTAAATTGAATATCTGATATAGAGAACACCAAGTCCACCAGTGGGTATGTATTTACAATTGGCGGTGGGGCTGTGTCTTGGAAATCCTCTAAGAAAACTTGCATCGCCCGATCCACAATGGAATCAGAGTTTATCGCTTTGGAACAAACCCGTACCTTCGGTAATGATCCACTGCGACAGCCAGTCGGCTCTAGAAAGGGCACGGAATGCTATGTACAACGACAAGTCTCGTCATATTCGATGGAGGCATAAGACCGTTAGGCAACTGATCACCACGGGTATAATATCCATTGATTACATTAAGTCAAAGGATAATATAGCAGACCCATTGACAAAGAGCTTAACCAAGGATCAGATGGCTTGCCTGTCTAGGGGAATGGGCTTAAAACCCAAAATATAAGGACCAATACAGTGGTAACCCAACCTTACTAACTAGAGATCCCAATAATTTGGTTCAATGGGAAAACTAAGCTGTAATGGTTCAGTTGATCGCTTCAGTGGAAGCATGATCACTTCGGATAGTGATTTCTGTAAAGAAACACCAAATCCAAAGTTGTTCCCGTGATAGACGTTAAGTGCTATCTGCAGTATGGGTAAAGGTTAAGTTTTCAAAACCTTTAATGATCCTCAACAGTTGAGGTTAGGTTTTGAAAAACTTTTAATGGTTCCTAACACTTGTGAAGTGGGATATATCAGGATACCTTGTAGGAGACCACCTATTTAAGTGCGAGGACGGGCCGCCTCAAATGAACACACTTAAGAATTCAAGAAGTTGTCCATGGCCACAACGGACAAAACATTACGAAGAAGAGAGTAAGGGAATTTGGTGTGTTGGTACTATTGTCTTGGCTTACACTAAACACTGACGGTTCAAAACATCACGTTCACCGCGCAGTAAGTAAGTCCGATGATATTTAACAATGTGAGGTTCAAAGCTGAAGCTACCTCTCCTTATGCAACATCGGTCCGCTGAAATATTGCTGGAAATGAAAAGGCACCATGTGAGTGCGCCAAAATCTCTTTCAAGAGGGGGATTGTTGGAAATTTACCTTTGGCGGGAGTTACGTCCGACCAACTTTAACGGCTTAAACACTAGTGTTACGCATGTTGGAGAATCCGGTTCTTCACACGTGCATGATCTACTAAGTACGTAGATAACCGTAGGGCCAAGGATCGTCAAATTTTGTTGAGAAATGAAAGAGATATTGATCCACGAAGTGAGGTGTTTGAAGTATGGAAAAGTGTGGTATGGGATCAATTCTCCCTCATCGGTGGAGGAAGAAAGAATTGTTTTGTTTATAAGACTCAAAGTTGGCTTGGGGTTTGGGACCCTAAGGGGTATCCCATGTGTTTAAAGGAGGGAGGACCTAGATGTGCTTCGGTTCGAGGAAAGCCCACACGCGCGCCGCCGCCACCCGCTCGTCCCGTCCGATTCCGGTTCCGGTTCCGGGTTCTCGGGTCACGGGTCGTGGGCTGTGGGCTGTGCTTCTTCTGATATTATCTTTTTGGACCAGAGAACTTTGCCATATGTACATCATTTCATTACTCAAAATTCTTTACGGTAGCACTTGAGTTTCCTTTGCTCAATTGTTCCTTTGCTGTTTTATCTTGGGAGACAATTGTCCAGGACGTATAAAGGATACATACGGGGCAATATTGTCTTAAAGACAGACTGCAAACACTCGACTCAGCATACACAAAAACAGTTCCAGTTTCTTGTTCAAGATTATTGTAATTTCAGTTCTTGTATTACTTAGCAGTTACTTGTAACTTCCGTTTCCTGCACCTTTCTAACCAACATAATCTTCCTCAAAAATCACGTATATGATATTTTAACATTTCACTGTTGAATTCTAGTTAGTAGTAAAAAAAAATTCATTAAATTTTCTATTACTCATCTTATCTTTATCATTTTAAATAATCTATATGAATTTATATGGGACACACATGCAACGTAAGTAATGAAAATTAATATATATAAAATCTTGAACACCATTAATAAATTTTCTGACTTCACCATTCAACAAGCTAGCTAGGCGTGTGCATGTTAGGATGCATGGTCTTTGTCTTTCAACCTTTAAACAAGTGTCTAATATAGCAATAAAATTATGATATAAACTCAATGGTTAATAAAAAAGCTAGTACTACTTGCCTGCTGGCTGCAAAATGACATTATATTACATCAATGGTTGTTGTCATGTCTTATCAACACTAAAATATCAATACCATTGGATAATTTGAATATCCACCACATAAATAGCAGAAGATGATCCTAGCAGTCACAGTAGGAACGACGTCATGCAAGTAATTAGTAAAAGCTATATATCGACTTGCTGCGCGCGTACTCTCCAACTAATGAACTCGAGGACTTTGTATCTATGGAATATAAGGGGCAGGTCGGACAACAATGGCAGATTTTGAAGGATTTGAATTGCTAAGTACATTTTACACGAATGAAAGATTGATTGGTGTCTATAGAAAATGGCTTCGGTTGTATTAGATACTACAGAATATTTAGTTTCTTGTTTTATCAGCGTGAACGGAAAAATGAGATATCTTGTCTCCTTATAATTTGAACTAAAAAAAATGATTTTTTAAAATTTCTTAGATGTAAAAATGATAATCTCTTCTAAAAAGGTCATAAAATTTAAAAGAAAATTGTAAAGGGCTATTAAACAATTTCTACCGGAGTCAACCGTTAATTACTAGTCTTTCCCTTATAACCACGTTACATGTTCTGCTTTCATTTCCTTTTGTTTTCTATTGTAAGTTAAATGTGAGTTCAAATTAACCAGAACCAAAAGAGTGTTTACTACAGTAACTTGGTAATCCAAAAGGGACATAATTTTGAGATTATCGAGGGCTTGGACGTGCTCTAGTTCCTTATATGTGCCTAGGAGCGGCCAAATAATCTGAAGAATTGAAAAAATCGAATCGAACCAAAATTCGATTCGGTTTTTCTCAGTTTTTTTTTTAAAAAACAATTTTTTGAAAAATTAAACCGTGTCAGAATTTAGTGATTCGGTTCGATTTTTAAATTTTGGAACCGAACCGAAAAATCGAATGAAATATATAATTATTCTTATTTTTTATTTTAGGCTACTACTATCTCTTGAATCATAGCCATTGAAGTCAATCTATGAAGCTTTTATACAAGTCGAATGCGGCATGAACTTGATTAACAATTCACGGAAGCATTGACATAAAATGTAGGGAGAGAAAGTAGTTGTAAATTGGTGAAACTTTAAATGGTCATAAATCTGCGCTCGGATGTCCATTTTACCAGATTTTTTTTAATTTTGGGTATTTTTTCGAGACGAGGCCGGCCCAAACTGCCACAAGGCGGTTTGGCGCAGCCAATTTTTACGAAAACGTTCGTTTTTCCAATCAATTTGTGTTTTCCCCTAAATCGGTTTCTAATTTTCTTTTTTCTTTAGTAAACATCTCACGATACACAATAGATTCAACGTTGAAATTTCATGGTAGTGTAGGTGTGAATGTCAATTTCAGTTTTGGAAATTTATTTTTTTAAAAAAAATAAAAAAATTCATCGACCTGACCTGACCCACTAGAAAAAACCGATATAATCCGATACGTTCGGCGATATAAACCGAACATATCGGGTTTGTTTTTTTAAAAAAAGTTGTATTCGATTTTTGAAAAAAAAATAATTTTTATTCGGTTCATATTTTTTGGATACAAAATAAACCGAACCGATATACGTCCACCCCTATATGTGCCATCACTCGCGGCATCACAAATTATTACTCTCTCTCCCAATTAATGCGGAGGAGTTAGGAGTAGGTCAAAATATTTATTTTTTATTATGAATTTGAGTATAAATTTTTAAATATTTAAAATAAAATTTATAAACTCCCTCTATCTCAAAAAGATTAACCTAGTTTTTTTTATTAGTTTGTTCTAAAAAAATTGACACATTTCTAAATTTAGAAAAAAATTAATTTTATGTTATGATTTACAATCACATAAATATCTAATGATTATTTTGGATCACACATTTTAAAAAATTTCATTTATTTTTTAAACTTTGTGTCAGATCAAATTAGATCAATTTTTGTGAGACTAATGTATTATTTTAACACTATAGGAAAAGCATTACAAGTTAATATAGTTTTACTCCTCAAATAGTAACACGGCCACATAAGTTGACACAAATGTACTAAAATTAGAAGTTTGGTATTGTTAAAATTACTAAATTGGTAGAAGTGAAATAATATGATAATACAACATAAAACTAATATAAAGTGCAATTTCCCTTCTACCAATATGGCTAAAAGCACATGTTTCGAATGTTGATGAATAGTGAATCCCGAGCCATTTTATGGCTATATAAGCTAACATCTTCTCTGTCCGAAAGAATAGAGAAAAGATGAGGGCAAGAAACTTATTTGCCAGCCACTTTATTTCTACATCATTATTAGCAGCTCAATTATTACTCATCTTCTTTGTCTCAAACTCCTCATTGTGCCATGCAACTGCCTTAACTTCAGCTAGCAAAAATGGCAGAGAAGCATTAGAAATCATAATAGGAGATGTCCCTCCCATTGCTCCTGCTTATCCTCCTAATGGAGATGTTTCACTATGTCCCCCTCCTCCCCCTCCTCCAGAGCCAATATGCCCCTCTCCCACACCCACACCCCCACCCCCACCCCCACCCCCACCTAAAATAGTTCATTCTCCTCCCAAACTCAAACCCACACCATCCCCACCTCCAAAGGTTCATGTTCCTCCCAAACACACACCATCCCCAAGCCCACCCATCCCTAATTATCTACTAGCATCAGAACTAAGTGTCATTAAAAGATTCCAGAAGACAATAACTAGTGACCCCTTTGGCAAAACAAAAACATGGGTAGGCAAAGACGTTTGCAAGTACGATGGTATCATTTGCTACAAAAACAAAGTTGTTAGCATCAATTTCAATGGTTTCAACTTCAATGGCAATAATCTATCCTTGAAGAATTTCATCGAAAAAATCAAGACTTTAGTCATCGTCCATCTCAACTCCAACAACTTTACTGGTGATGTACCCTATGAAATATCATCCGATAAGCAACCTAAACTTTTCGAACTTGATTTAAGTAACAACAATTTTAAGGGTTCTTTTCCAAAAGCTGTTCTTGGTGCTACCAATTTAACTTATTTGGATCTTAGGTTCAACCAGTTTACAGGTCCAGTTGACCCTCAAGTATTCACACTAAACCTTGATGTTCTTTTTCTCAACAACAATGGATTTTCCGGGACAATCCCGGAAAGTCTAGGCCGTACTGATGCACTATTTCTCACATTAGCCAACAACAAATTCATTGGTGGTATCCCTAAAAGCATTGGCAATGCCCGTGGAAACCTTCTTGAAGTTTTGTTCTTGAATAATCAACTTTCTGGTTGCTTGCCTTATGAGATAGGGTTGTTGAAACTAGCAACAGTATTTGATGCTAGTAAGAATAAATTAACCGGTCCGATACCGCAATCTTTCGGGTGTTTAAAGAATATGGAACTGCTAAATCTGACGGAAAATCTGTTGTATGGTGAAGTTCCGGAAACATTGTGCAAGCTAAACAACTTGGAGAAACTCACGTTGAGTTACAATTATTTTACGCAGGTTGGACCGGAATGTCGGAAGCTTATAGCGGAGAATGTTCTTGATGTTAGCATGAATTGCATAATAGATGCTGATAACCAGAGAAAACCTGATGAATGTGAAGCCTTTTTCTTGAAGAGGTACATATGCCCGGATATGAAAACATTAATCCATCATGTACCTTGTGATATTCATAAGCTGTCTTCTAAGCAGAATTCTGTAGGTCGAGCTCAACGCGCGGGCGCAAGGGCTCGATCAACTACTTATGTTGCCATTAATAAACCACATCTCTGATTTATCTGCCATTGTGGAGTAATCTTTTGTATAATTTTTAGACTTGCAATAGCAATTTATGTAGATTGGGAAAGCAAGTTGCCCAATTTACAACACTGTTGACTTATATTTACTTTGTTTTATGTATTGAATTTGTAAGTACTGAGTTATGCTTTTGTCTTATGGATCCAGTTTGGCTTCTCCTATTCTTGTTCTGGAGTAATTTGATCCCACATTGAGAAAAGAAGTTTTTTTCTGATAACTTTCTTGAATTGCCATGATAATTCACTAGTGTTTCTAAATTAAGTGTATAGGATGGAGTACATTTGAAAAGCTGTTTCATTCACATACGAGTATTTCCTTGTAAAAAATGGAAAATTTGGGTATTTGACAAAATCTTTAGAACCATATGCTCTTTATCCTAATTTTTTTTACAGCGAATAAATATAACGATAGAAAAAAAGGAACTAGAGGTAATCTTGTACATAAAGATATGAGATCTTAAATTTAGATCAAAATGGAATTCTCAAAAGTCAGATCCGAGCATTAGACTTGTTCTAATTAGAAATTAGAAAGAGTGGCATCATAACCGTAAATGACTAATAATGACAAAAGAGAGCGCTCAGGTCAGGAGTATGCAATACCCATTCCATCTAGACATGTTCTCATAATTTGAAGGCAATAAAGGTAACACATCGAAAAGTTTAATTCTTCAATTTAGCAGCCACACACTGTCTTCAACTTCTACCTACTTCCCAGTGCATAAATTTTCAAAGCTCACTGATATGCGTACCAAATGAGTAAATGGGAGGTGACTTTGTAAGTACTAGCTACCCCTCAGGTAACATCCCGTACTTTCGTGTCACGGTTTAAATCGCTAGGCGTATGTAGAATCGCTAAGCGTGTGTAAATAAGATCCGAGCGTTGGAAAAAATTCACGTTTACGTATGCTAATAAAGAGATTAGTATATAAAATGATTAAATCCAGAAATAATTTTGGGTGTAACAAGCGTGACGATGAGGACTAATAATAATGGTTATATATCCTCAAACAGGTTATGGACTACTTTCATACTAAAAAATTATGACATTAAGTATATGAATGTTTTATAAGTCATCAAGACTTAAGTGAATTGGATCAAGAAATTAATCATGGGTGTAATTGATTAATTGTGGGATCAATTAATAATTATGGGGGACAAGCCTAATGACTAATAACTACTTAAGGGGGTATGTGGTTTTCACGACCCGACCCGACGGGCCTCGACTAACCGCCCTAATGACGTCATTATCCTGACCTGTCGCACATAATCTAACTAACACCTAATGAGTCTGAAATCCGGCAGCATAACGCTGCAATAACAACATATGCCAGGGTAGGCAAGCCGACAAGGCTGCCTTTACCCCCGAATGTACCTGCTTCCTGAGGAGTCACAACTAGCCAACACAATACAACAGGCAAGCCGACAAGGCTGCCACTAGATAATATCATATATACACGGGGACACCCCAACACAGAGTACAATAGCATGACTGACCAAAACAAAGTTATAACTCTTACATAAGTACAACCCACAACTGTCTACAGACCTCTATAAGAAGGGCAATAGCATATGACGGGACAGGGCCCCGTCGTGCCCCTAAATATACATAAATCAAAATGATAGGGTTCCGTACAAAAATGGTAAAGCTCTGGATCAAAGGAGCTTTCCAAACAGCTGTGCAGGAACCTAAACCGGAGGGTCACCAAATCGAGCACACGTATACTGCGGGCATGAACGCAGGCCCCCGAGGAAAGGGGGTCAGTACGAAATAATGTACTGAGTATGTAAACATGAAATACTGCAAATGAGATCATAAGTAGCCAATGGATAATAAGAGGTCAGTATAAAAATTAGGATCCAAATCCAACTGTGCCATAAATAATAAAAGTCAGTTGTGCCTTATAAAAATGAGAGTCAAGTCAAGAAAACATGAATGTCTGTCCATATACATATATATACCTATAATGTAACCCGACCCACTAATGCGGGACTCGGTGGAATCATATCGTAACCCGGCCCATATTGGGGCTCGGTGAAGTCATATCATAACCCGGCCCATGCTGGGACTCGGTAAAGTCATATAATAACCCGGCCCATGCTGGAACTCGGTAAAGTCATATCATAACCCGGCCCATGCTGGGACTCGGTAAAGTCATATAATAACCCGGCCCATGCTGGAACTCGGTAAAGTCATATCATAACCCGGCCCATGCTGGGACTCGGTAAAATCATATCTCATCTATGGATCCATCCTACGTAACACGGCCCTCTAGTGAGGGACTCGGTGAAAAATGCAAGGCTGTGCACGAACATAACCCGGCCCGGGACTCGGTGAAGTGAAGTAATAACACTTAGCACGAGTAGATTTCATGAGTAACCATATGCAATCAAAATTTTCATTTGACTCCCGATAAAATTATTATAATAATGTCATAATAAACTCTTTACTGAAAAATCATAGGCACTTCTCATAACTAACATCTTTAGGAATTAAACTGTATAAGAATCATGTACATCCGCCGTACCTTCATTAAATAAAAATCATGCCAAAGAAAGAAGGAATAGTTCACATACCTCTTAGACGAACTAATCAACTCAATATTAGAGTACGTCTCGTTTTAGAACTTCAACCTATAATAATGGTAATACGTATGTCAATTCTATGATCACTGGCATACTTTATATCGAATAACGACTTCCTATTATATAAAAATTTGGGCAGCACTTCTCTTGTTTATACATGTTTCCACAACTTTCAAACGGGCTAACAACATCAATAACCAAGCACCAATTAAGGGCACAACCAAAACAACAACAAAGGGGATTTATACACCCACTTCTCATGTAAATTTAGCCTCTTAATCCACATTAAAATAGCCCACAAAAACCGTCCATGTTCCAACAACAACGAGGGTAGAATGTGAAGCCTTTCTACACCTTTCTACACCCGTATTCCTTTAGGACTTACATTAGCAATTACCACACTTAAACATGCATAATGGTAACTAAATTTTCAGCATTATAACACCACAAAACAGTCCCTAAAACAGTCCAACGATTTCATGCAAGTTCTTGGCCACAACATGTCATAATTCCATAACTCTTCTCTTAACTCCTAAAATCCAATTCCATAATTCAATACTTCCATATAACTAATTTTAAACTTTAATATCAATGTTTCCTTTCAACTTCATCATGCAATTAGTGATAATAATACAACAATAACCAACGAATCCAACAATCATCAAAATCTGTCCCAAATTGGCAACTAGCCCAAAATTATCACATGCATTGTTTAAATTCCAAATTTTCCTTAACACAAATTCATATCCTTAATTCTAACAACATGCATTCCAATTAAATTATAGAAAGAAGAATTTTATACCTCAAATTCATCCAAAACAGTCCACAATTTTCTGCCCACTGCTTGTCCGAAATTCCCCACTGTTTTCGTATTTATTTTCCTTTTTTTGTTCACTTCTTCAACTCCAATTGACATGCAAGTGTTCTACAATGTTAAGCCATCATCCTTACCCATTTTCTTCCAAAATTTCCTCCCAAAAATTTGAAATTTCTGGTCTAATTTTCGGTAAGCAGTGGCACGTTTTTGCCACTGTTTTTGGGGTTGTTTTGGCTTCTAATTTTGTGAATAATGTAGTCCAAGAAGAGGAGATAAAAATCTTAAATTGGATATGGGGTTAGGGGTGATTTTCGGCCAGCAGGGGGGTGGGTTTGGAGAAGAGAGGTGAGGTTTTGTTTAAAGTTTAAAATGAAAGAGATGAATGTAGGTTTTAAAATAAAAAAATCTAAAATTTATTATTTACACCTTGGCCCCCAAGTTCTTCAATTAATAAATCTCAAACCCACTTCTTTTAATTCCCGAGAATTTTATAATCCTCGTATCCTCAAAGTCATAATTTTATAATACATTATTAACACATATCGGGACTATACAATTTTTTATAAGTTTCCAATGTCACCCTCATTGTGACCAACATCTTTCCGGAATCACATCCTCTTGTATACTAATTTCCGGTATTTGAATCATATTTCCTTAATTACGTTTTCTTAATTATCGTCTTAATCTTACGAGGTGTAACATTCTTCCCCCCTTAGAAACATTCGTCCTCGAATGTTCATAATAAGTCTTATGCTAGAAAAATTTCGGCAGAGTCTCCTTTATAACTATGTTTATCCACCTATATTCAGCAAACCAACAAGTGCCACACAGGGCAACAATATATCACTCATATACAATTCCCAATTACCAGAATCAAATAAGGAGTTAAATTACATTACCTGGAGTCATAGGGAACAAGTTAGGATATTTCTTCTTCATTTCATCTTTTGCCTCCCAAGTCATTTCCTCCCTATTGTTGTTTCACCACAATACCTTGATGGAAGCCACGTCATTCGTCCGTAATCTCCTGACCTGGCGATCAAGTATGGCTATGGGACTTTCCTCATAAGACAACTCCTCTGTCACCTGGACATCATCTACTGGGAAGACTCTGGAAGGATCACCAATACACTTACGCAGCATAGTTACATGGAAGACTGGATGTACCGCCTCCAATTCAGATGGTAGATCCAACTCATAGGCAACCTGGCCTATCCTACGAATGACCTGGTAAGGCCCGATGTACCTTGGGCTAAGCTTCCCTTTCTTGCCAAACCTCATCACACCCTTCATGGGTAACACCTTTAGGAACACCCAATCATCAACTTGAAACTCTAAGTGTCGACGTCGATTATCAGCATATGACTTCTATCGACTCTGTGCTGCTAATAATCTCTCCTGAATGAGCTTCACCTTATCGACAGCTTGTTGAACTATGCCTGGGCCGATCAACTTAGTCTCACCTACATCAAACTAACCAATAGGTGACCTGCACTTTCTCCAGTATAAGGCCTCGTACAGTGTCATCTGGATGCTAGAATGGTAGATGTTGTTATAGGCAAACTCAATGAGTGGTAAATGATCATCCCAACTACCTCTGAAGTCAATAATACAGGCCCTCAGCATATCCTCTAATGTCTGGATTGTACGCTCTGCCTGCCCATCCGTCTGAGGATGAAATGTTGTGCTGAGACTCACTTGTGTCCCCAATCCCTTCTGGAATGATCTCCAGAAGTTAGTTGTAAACTGAGCTCCTCGGTCTGATATAATAGATGTGGAAACCCCGTGCAGTCTCACTATCTCCCTGATGTACAGCCTAGCATAGTCCTCATCTGAGTAAGTAGTCCTCATTGGAAGAAAATTGGCTGATGTCGTCAGCCTATCCACGATAACCCATATGGAATCACACTTCCGTTGAGTGCGAGGTAAGCTTGTAATGAAGTCCATATTGATCACTTCCCACTTCCAAGTCGGGATCTCAATCTCCTGTAATAATCCACCAGGCTTCTGATGCTTAACCTTAACCTGCTGATAATTCGGGCACTGGGCAACAAATTCTGCTATGTCTCTTTTCATGCCATCCCACCAATACAAGCATCTAAGGTCATGGTAAATCTTCGTCGACCCTGGATGAATGGAATAACGAGCATTGTGTGCCTATCCCATAACCTGCTGTCGTAGCCCTGCAACATCATGTACACATAACCTGCCCTCATACCTTAGCACATCATCAGGTGTAACCTCAAACAAAGTATTTCCCTTTCGGAGAGCTGTATCTCTATACCGGGCCAGAACAGGATCCTCATACTGACGTTTATTTACCTCTTCCACTATAGAAGACTCAGCAATATCCCGAATAAGAACCCCGCTATCCTCGAATCCGCCAACCGGACTCCAAGACTAGCTAGCTTGTGTATCTCACGAACCATCTCCCTTCTGTCTGACTGCACATCCGTCAAGCTACCCATGGATCTATGGCTAAGACCATCTGCCACAATATTGGCTTTCCCCGGGTGGTACAAGATATCAACATCATAGTCCTTTAGCAACTCTAACCACCGCCTCTGTCGTAGGTTCAACTCCTTCTGCTTAAAGATATATTGGAGACTCTTGTGATCCGTATAAATATCAATATGAATCCCATACAAATAATGTCTCCAAATCTTCAGGGTCACCGCTGCTAGCTCCAAATCATGAGTGGGATAATTCTTTTCATGCTCACTGAGCTGTCGGGAGGCATAAGCTATAACTTTGCAATGCTGCATCAACACACAACCTAGCCCAATACCTGAAGCATCACAATAGATGACATAATCGTCCGGTCCCTCGGGAAAAGTCAGAACTGGAGCCGTAGTCAACTTATCCTTCAACAACTGGAAACTGTGCTCACAAGCATCCGTCCACTGAAACTTAGCTGCCTTCTGGGTTAGCCTAGTCAAAGGCGCTGAGATCGAGGCAAACTTCTCCACAAACCTTCTGTAATACCCTGCTAGCCTCAGAAACCTGCGTACCTTAGTAGGTGTCGTAGGTCTGGGCCAAGTCTTCACCGCCTCAATCTTCTGTGTATCCACCCGAATACCATCAGCCCCGATAATATGCCCCAAGAATGCCACCGAAGTCAACCAGAACTCACACTTGGAAAACTTGGCATACAACTGCTGGTGCTGGAGGACCCTAACTACCGTCCTCAAATGGTCTGCATGCTCCTGCTCTGAATGGGAATAAACCAGGATATCATCAATGAATACAATGACGAACATGTCTAAGAATGGCCTGAATACCCGATTCATCAAATCCATAAACACTGCTGGAGCATTGGTCAGTCCAAAAGACATCACCCTAAACTCATAATGTCCATATCGGGTTTTGAATGCTGTCTTTGGAATATCTGTCTCCCTTACCCGCAGCTGATGATAACCTGACCACAAGTCTATCTTCGAGAAGCACTTAGCACCCTACAACTGGTCAAATAAATCATCAATCCGGGGAAGGGGGTACATGTTCTTGATGGTTACCTTGTTCATCTGCCTATAATCAATACACATCCATAACGATCCATCTTTCTTCCTCACAAATAACACTGGTGCTCCCCATGGAGATGTACTCGGCCTAATAAAGCCTTTCTCCAACAAGTTTCTCAGCTGCTCCTTCAGCTCTGCAGGTGCCATTCTATAAGGAGGAATGGATATAGGTTGGGTACCTAGCAATACATCTACACTGAAATCTATCTCCCGCTCTGGAGGGAGACCTGGAAGATCATCTGGGAATACATCCGGAAACTCACTAACTACCGGAACTGATTGAAGAGCCGGTACCTCCACTTCTGTATCATGCACCCGAACCAAATGATAGATACAACCTTTTCTGACCATCTTCCTTGCCTTGAGGTATGCAATAAACTTACCCCTCGGCGATGCTGCATTCCCTTTCCATTCTATAACTGGCTCGTCTGGAAACTGAAATCGAACCAACTTCTCCCTACAATCAACGTTGGCAAAACAAGAAGCCAACCAATCCATACCCATAATGACATCAAAGTCGGTCATATCCAACTCTATCAAATCTGCTAAGGTATGACGGCTATATATCACCACCGAACAATTTTTATATACACGCTCGGCTATAACCGAATCTCCTACCGGTGTAGCTACATCAAATGGTTCTATCGGCTCAGGTTCTATCCCTATTCTATTAGCAACAAGAGGGGATATGTAGGACAAGGTGGAACCTGGATCTATCAAAGCATATACATCACAGAAAAATACCGATAGTATACATGTAACAACATCTGGTGATGCCTCCTGATCACGTCTACTGGCCAAAGCATATATGCGGTTCGAAGGACCGCTACCACGACCTACTGGCGTCTAAATACCCCACCCGGTGGGGCACATAGCTCTAGATGACGACGAACCAGCACCCGACCCCGTAGGCCGAGCCATCCCACCTGAACCACCCATGTTGGGACTCTCTCATCATATGGCCATGACGGCCGCAAGATAAGCAAGAACCTGTGGTCAAACGACATTCCCCAATATGAAGCTTACCACACTGAGAGCACCGAGGATAAGATGGCCCCAACTGACTAGAGCCCATGTTCCTCTGAGAACCCGAAGCCCTGGAGCTCTGTCCGGCTCCTGAATACCCGGGGCAGTCGAACCTCCTGCCCGTAGACTATAGAGGAGCACTCTGTGCTGGCTGAGATAAATAGATGACCTCATCTGGGCCATGCGCCTCGAGACTCACCGGAATAAGTCGCCGACCCTAGCCCTCTTATCTTTGGTCCCTGTCATAACCTCTGCCTGGCCGTCGCCTCTATGTCGGTCCTCAACCCCTGTGCGTATGCCTGGATACGAGCAATATCCATACCGGTGAAGAGCCATCGCCATACAACCATCGATCGGATAATGGTCCAAATTTCATCACAAAGCGATGCACCTTGTCTGCCATATCTGCTACAATAGTGGGTGCGTATTTGGCCAATGAATCAAACTCCAGGCTATACTCACGAATGGTCCTGCCACTCTGCCTCAACTGTAAGAATCTGTCCACTCTAGCTCTCCTCATCTCTGGAGGAAAGAAGTGACCAAGGAAGGCCTCTGTAAACTCCTCCCATGTAGCTGGAGGAATATTTTCTCCCCTGGACAACTCCCAAGACTCATACTAGTTTGTGGCTATATCTCGCATCCTATACGAAGCCAACTCCACAGATTCAGTCTCCGAAGCCCTGATTACCCTCAAGGTACGCTGCATCTGTCGGATAAACTCCTGCGGGTCATCCTCGGGCCTTAACCCGAAAAACTCTGGTGGACTACAACTCAAGAAATCACGGACCCTCAAACTATCTGCTCTGGGGCCAACTCCTGGTCCCTGTCTATAAGTCTGCCCTGCCACTAACCTAGTTAGAAGCTGCACCGCATCTCTCATGGCTCTGTCCTCTGCCCCCGACTGAGGAGTTGGAGGCTCAGGTGCTGGGACCTCGAAAACTGGTGATGTTGCCCCATGAACTGGAGCCTCTGGTGGTGGCGACGAAGCAGAGCTCGCCGACTGGGGCACAGTCTCCGGCATAGACTGAGTACGGGACCTGATAACTCTCTGAATCCGACTAGTATCTCCGATTGTAGACTTGCCCTTCTGGGCTGCTATCGCCTTTTTCGGAGGCATAGCTGTAAACATAGTAAGTCGTTAGAAAAGGATTATCCTAATAACATAGCTCTATTGCACGACCTAAGAGATGAAAGAATAGAAACCAATCCTAAATGCCATGCAGCCTCCTGCGTATAAGTATGGTGCACAACATACCCATACGCAAGACTCTATTAGACACGGTCTGTAGACATTTCGAGGACTAACTGCTCTGATACCACTTTTGTCACGACCCGACCCGATGGCCCGCGACTAACCGCCCTAATGATGTCATTATCCTGACCTGTCGCACATAATCCAACTAATACCTAATGAGTCTGAAATCCGGCAGCATAACGCTGCAATAACAACATATGCCAGGGTAGACAAGCCGACAAGGCTACCTTTACCCCCCGAATGTACCTGCCTCCTGAGAAATCACAACTAGCCAGCACAATACAACAGACAAGCCGACAAGGCTGCCACTAAATAATATCATATATACACGGGGACACCCCAACACAGAGTATAATAGAATTACTGACCAAAACAGAGTTATAACCCTTACATATGTACAACTCACAACTGTCTACAGACCTCTATAAGAAGGACAACAACATATGATGGGACAGGGCCCCGTCGTGCCCCTAAATATACATAAATCAAAATGATAGGGTTCCGTACAAAAATGGTAAAGCTCTGGATCAAAGGATCTTTCCAAACAGCTGTGCAGGAACCTAAACCGGAGGGTCACCAAACTGAGCACATGTACCTGCGGGCATGAACGCAGGCCCCCGAGAAAACGGGGTTAGTACGAAATAATGTACTGAGTATGTAAACATGAAATACTGCAAATGAGATCATAAGTAGCCAATGGATAACAAGAGGTCAGTATAAAAATCAGGATTCAAATCCAACTGTGTCATAAACAATAAAAGTCAGTTGTGTCTTATAAAAATGAGAGTCAAGTCAAGAAAACATGAATGTCTGTCCATATACATATATATATATATGTAACGTAACCCAGCCCACTAATGCGGGACTCGGTGGAATCATATCGTAACCCGACCCATATTGGGACTCGGTGAAGTCATATCATAACCCGGCCCATGCTGGGACTCGGTAAAGTCATATAATAACCCGGCCCATGCTGGGACTCGGTAAAGTCATATCATAACCCGGCCCATGCTGGGACTCGGTAAAATCATATCTCATCTATGGATCCATCCTACGTAATCCGGCCCTCTAGTGAGGGACTCGGTGAAAAATGCAAGGCTGTGCACGAACATAACCCGGCCCGGGACTCGGTGAAGTGAAGTAATAACACTTAGCACGAGTAGATTTCATGAGTAGCCATATGTAATCAAAATTTTCATTTGACTCCCGATAAAATCATTATAATAATGTCATAATAAACTCTTTACTGGAAAATCATAGGCACTTTCATAACTAACATCTTTAGGAATTAAACTGTATAAGAATCATGTACGTCCGCCGTACCTTCATTAAATAAAAATCATGCCAAAGAAAGAAGGAATAGTTCACATACCTATTAGAGGAACTAATCAACTCAATATTAAAGTACGTCTCGTTTTAGAACTTCAACCTATAATAATGGTAATACGTTCGTCAATTCTATGATCACTGGCATACTTTATATCGAATAACGACTTCCTATTCTATAAAATTTCGGGCAGCACTTTCCTTGTTTATACATGTTTCCACAACTTCCAAACGAGGCTAACAACATCAATAACCAAGCACCAATTAAGGGCACAACCAAAACAACAACAAAGGGGATTTATACACCCACTTCTCATGTAAATTTAGCCTCTTAATCCACATTAAAACAACCCACAAAAACCGTCCATGTTCCAGCAACAACGAGGGTAGAATGTGAAGCCTTTCTACACCTTTCTACACCCTTATTCCTTTAGGACTTACATTAGAAATTACCACACTTAAACATGCATAATGGTAACTAAATTTTCAGCATATAACACCACAAAACAGTCCCTAAAACAGTCCAACGATTTCATGCAAGTTCTTGGCCACAACATGTCATAATTCCATAACTCTTCTCTTAACTCCTAAAATCCAATTCCATATTTCAATACTTCCATATAACTAATTTTAAACTTTAATATCAATGCTTCCTTTCAACTTCATCATGCAATTAGTGATAATAATACAACAATAACCAACGAATCCAACAATCACCAAAATCTGTCCCAAATTGTCAACTAGCCCAAAATTATCACATGTATTGTTTAAATTCCAAATTTTCCTTAACACAAATTCATATCCTTAATTCTAACAACATGCATTCCAGTTAAATTATAGAAAGAAGAATTTTATACCTCAAATTCGTTCAAAACAGTCCACAATTTTCTGCCCATTGCTTGTCCGAAATTTCCCACTGTTTTCGTATTTCTTTCCCTTTTTTTGTTCACTTCTTCAACTCCAATTGACATGCAAGTGTTCTACAATGTTAAGTCATCATCCTTACCCATTTTTCTTCCAAAATTTCCTCCCAAAAATTTGAAATTTCTGGTGTAATGTTCGGTAAGCAGTGGCACGTTTTTGCCACTGTTTTTGGGGTTGTTTTGGCTTCTAATTTTGTGAATAATGTAGTCCAAGAAGAGGAGATAAAAATCTTAAATTGGGTATGGGGTTGGGGGTGATTTTCGGCCAGCAGGGGGTGGGTTTGGAGAAGAGAGGTGAGGTTTTCTTTAAAGTTTAGAATGAAAGAGATGAATGTAGGTTTTAAAATAAAAAAATCTAAAATTTTTTATTTACACCTTGGCCCCCAAGTTCTTCAATTAATAAATCTCAAACCCACTTCTTTTAATTCCCGAGAATTTCATAAGCCTCGTATCCTCAATGTCATAATTTTATAATACATTATTAACCCATATCGGGACTATACATTTTTTTATAAGTTTCCAACGTCACCCTCATTGTGACCAACATCTTTTCGGAATCACATCCTCTTGTATATTAATTTCCGATATTTAAATTATATTTTCTTAATTACATTCTTAATTATCGTCTTAATCTTACGACGTGTAACAGTGGCGTGATTAAATTACTCCACCGCCAAAAAAATGGGCTGGTGGAAGACAACACTATTAGGATTCATTAATTGCACTTAAAGCATCTTTTAAGGGGAGTTTATATATTGGCTTGGGGATTCGTTGAAGACCACGTACCCATTCGTATGTAGCAGTAACAATTTCTTAAATATGTCAAATGGTGAGCAATTCATTGTGATAGAGAAATGAAACCAAAATGAGACGTTCAGCAAGTATTCCATTTAGAAGCATTTCATACCTTTACCTATAGCAAACATTTCATTTTAAGAATAGGTAGGTACAACATTCTCTTTGTTAACTAGCAACATGAACGAGAGGCAGCAATATTTTCACGTAGTAGCAAGAATTGTTTCTAGCGAATTCAGGTATGTTAAGGCAAATTATTTCTTCTTTTGGCATGTTTCATGTAACGAAATATAACTGTGATATTGTTTCATAATTTATTCTACTCCTAATAGCTAAGAATATTCGTGTTATTGATTCCTATGCTAAAAGCATATCTAAAATTGTTTCTAAGTCCTTATTGAGGCATATGAAAAATGTGTTGATATTCTCAATGTTAGCCAAAGGTATAAAGCTATTATGTCACCCGTTGAGATTGAAATATTGGGGACGGGAAACGGGAAACGCAGACCACCTGATCAGCTGGGATATGATAATAATAAAACATGTGTGGCTTAACGAAGGAAGATGTCTGATTAAGGGCCAATATATATATATATATATATATATATATATATATATATATATATATATATATATATATATATATATATATATATGATTGGGAGGAAGATACCTTTGTGTGGCCAGTATATTTGTATTTACCGCATTATGCATGACATTTAAGCATATTATACCCACAGAGGTCGATATGAGATGAATATGCCCACAAATGCTGTTATGGTAAGAAAGATGTCCGAAGAGGCTGATGTATATGTATACTGCATTGTGCATAACATTTAGGCATATGTATTAGGGCCCTCAGAGGCATTTACTGTTGGTCAGTTGTTTCTGTTTCTGTTGTTGTTATATCTATGTTATACTATTGTTCATGCCTGACATACTCAGTACATCAGTCGTACTGACGTCCCTTTTGTCGGGGGACAATGCGTTTCATGCCCGCAGGTTCAGTTAGAGAGGGTGACGGTTCACGCCAGTAGGTTGCGGGTTCAGCTGATGTTAGAGCACTCTATTTGTTTCAGAGTTCCAGTCTGGTCGTGGTACAATATTTTTGCATACACATATGGGTATGGTGGGGTCATGTCCCGTCCTTGTGATGTCATGTATTCTTTAGAGGCTTGTAGACATGTGTCATGTGGTTAGTTGTCATGTCTGGCCTTGTCGGCCTTGGTATGAGTATGTATGTATGAAAATTGGATTTCTGGTTAAGATTTTCTATAATCTTTTTCGGCTTAATCCGTATTCAATTGTGATTAGAAGTTGGTTGTACGATTAGCGGTACCCGGCGGGTGGGGTCCGGGTGCCTATCGCGGTCCTCCGGTTTGGGTTGTGACAAATTTGATATCAGAGCATGTCTGTCTTAGGGGTCTATAAATCGTGTCTAGTAGAGTGTTGTTTATGGATATGTTGTGCACCATACTTATAAACATGAGACTATCTGACATTTAAGGATGATTTTTATTCTTTCATCTCATAAATCGTGCAATAGAGCTGAGTCTTAAAAAATTTGAGTTTGAAAAATGATTTAAAATGATTAATTAATACTATGGTAACACAAGAAAAAAATTATCTTATTTTGATATGTTAAAAGTGAAAATTTATTTTTAGTATAATAAATAAATAAAAGTGAAAGGAGCGAGCAGTAAATTATTATTAATAAATACTAAGCACAGAATTTAAGGAGCGAATAGTAAATTATTATTAATAAGTACTAAGCACAGTATTTAATACGATGTAATATTTCATAAATTCCATTTTTTAAAAGCAGTACTGTATACAATTTTCCGCAGGGAACGTGCATAGACTTTGACAGAACTAGTTGCCTTTTCATTTAAAGAAGAATTCATTAAGCAACGCCAAAACAGAGTTATTTAATTTCTGCACCCGTACCTGTACCTGTACCTGTACCTGTACCTGTACCTGTACCTGTACCTGTACCCGTACCCTGTACCCCAGACCCACCTTCCCCTAGCATAATAAATCCAAAATTTCACACCTTTAAATTACGAAATTCAACTTGCAATACATACATTGATCCATTAGGAAGAAGTTGATGTTGTTCAGAAAATTCGTAAGTAAAATTTCGAGGAATCAAACAAATTTATAATCATGAAAATACTGTTTCTGAAGGTTTGCAACCCTTCTGAACAGCCACTAAAAACTGATGGAAAATTTAAATGTGGTAAAGAAAATGGGTCGCGGGTCAGACAAGCGGATCTGGGTCACTAACGGGTAGGATTTGATAAGTTAATTAATTTAATTAAATAATAATTAAAAATTAAAGAAATTTTTTTCCAAAAAGATTATCAATCAATCAGATCATTTGACCAAATCCGAATCCGAATCCGAAGACGAAGCCGAGCCGAGCCGAAGCCGAGCCGAGCGACGACGACGACGCGAGGGGAGACCCCCTTCTTAACCCTTTAGCGACAAGAAGGAGTATTAACCTGTATTCCAAAAAACAGTAAATACTAATATCTGAAAATAAACAGAATCAGTGTTGAAAAATAAGATTAATTTTTCAGAATATAATCGAGCCCACTTAGTTCAAAGTGTGTCTTTAAGAAAATTATTCCCCTCACAGTACTCGAGGTTGATGGAATATCCCCTCCCAGGATAGAACGATTATCTTACCAGAATAGTAGTACTCCAAATTCAGGTAGCGGCGAACCACTCAACGGCAGTATATCACACAAAATTTATTTGTGCAGAAGAAGAAGAAGTTTGTGTTGTTCAGAAAATTCGTAAGTAAAATTCTGAGGAATCAAACGAATTTATAACCATGGAAATACTGTTTCTGAAGGTTTACAACCCTTCTGAACAACCACTAAAAACTGGTGGGAAATTTAAATGTGGTAAAGAAAATGGGTCGCGGGTCAGACAAGCGGATCCGGGTCACTAACGGGTAGGATTGGATAAGTTAATTAATTTAATTAAATAATAATTAAAAATTAAAGAAAATTTGGTCCAAAAAGATTATCAATCAATCAGATCATTTATCCAAATTCAAATCCAAATCCGAATCCGAAGCCAAGCGACGACGACGGCGCGAGGAGAGACCCTCTTCTTAACCCTTTAGCGACAAGAAGGAGTACTTCTACTTATAAGTAGAAGAACTTTTCTTTCCACTACCGATGTGGGACAAATGCTTATTTTATAAAGCAAGAGGGAACTCCCACTTTTCTTTCCACTACCGATGTGGGACAACTCCCACTTTTCTTTCCATCATTTTCCATTCACCAATATCAATACCCAACAATCCCCCGCATGAATGGGGAATGGCTATAAGATAAAAGAATGTGTGGACAAGTGTGATATACAAGCGAGAATTGACTGCATCTGGATAAGTAGGTTTCCCTTTGAACTTTACGTAGTGAACTTATATCGGATATACTTGATCAATCGGTAGATTTGATATCTTTGAACCGTCGAACTTTGTTGTATACCTAGACAACATAAGTCACACAATCAACCCTCAACCGTTTATGGTTCTCACAGTTGTGTTCGTTTCAGCCATGAACACCTCCTGGTTTCATGAGTGCGTAGAGAGTGTGCCTTCACTGTCATTCCCCTTTAAAGCGGCTTACACTTAACACTCACATAGGTGATTTCTAAACATGTGGTCCTATAGTCACATTATCTGGTCATACACTGCCAGATTTAGATAATCATTAAAGAACCTTAATGCTTTATTACCTCATTAACAAGCCATAAGGTTTTATCCTTATTTCTGAACATTGTCTTCATCCGAGAATGGGTTGAATTATTTGACAATGTTGAACCGTCAGTCACAACTTTGTTTGATCTCCTTGAACCTAGCTCTTGGGATCTCCAGTCTGCTAGGTAGAGTTACCGTCATAATGACTTGTCCTCGGCCTTAACCCCATTCTCATTGATGATCTACTAACTCCCTCTCTAGATAAGCCTTTTGTAAGCAGATCCGCCACGTTATCTCTTGATTTTACATAGTCAATCGTGATAACGCCACTAGAGAGAAGTTGTCTAATGGTATAGTGTCTTCGTCGTATGTGATGAGATTTTCCGTTGTACATTACGCTCCCTGCCCTACCTATTGCTGCTTGACTGTCACAATGTATACATATAGGAGCCAAAGGGTTGGGCCAGAATGGAATATCTTCTAAGAAATTCCGGAGCCATTCAGCTTCTTCACCGGCCTTGTCTAAAGCTATAAATTCAGATTCCATTGTAGAGCGGGCGATGCATGTCTGTTTTGATGATTTCCAAGACACTGCTCCTCCACCAACGGTGAAAATATATCCACTCGTGGATTTAACTTCAGATGATCCGGTGATCCAGTTTGCATCACTATATCCCTCAATTACTACAGGATATTTATTATAATTCAAAACATAGGTTTGGGTGTGTTTTAAATACCCAAGACTCGTTTCATTGCCATCCAATGAGTTTGATTGAGATTACTCGTGAATCGACTCAGCTTGCTTATAACACATGCTATATCTGATCGTGTATAATTCATAATATACATCAAACTTCTCAAAACTCGTGCATAGTCCAATTGTGAGTCACTTTCACCTTCATTCTTTTGAAGTGCAAAACTTACATCAATTGGAGTCTTTGCAACATTGAAATTTAAATACTTAAACTTGTCAAGTACTCTTTCAATATAATGAGACTGCGATAATGCTAGACCTTGTGGAGTTTTATGAATTCTGATGCCTAAGATCAAATCAGCAACTCCTAAGTCCTTCATATCAAATTTGCTAGCCAGCATACGCTTCGTAGCATTTACATCGGTAATATCTCTACTTATTATCAACATGTCATCAACATATAAACAAATAATGACTTCATGATTTGGAGTATTTTTAATGTAGACACATTTGTCACACTCATTAATCTTAAATCCATTTGCCAACATTGTTTGGTCAAATTTCGCATGCCATTGTTTGGGTGCTTGTTTAAGTCCATAAAGTGACTTAACAAGTTTGCACACTTTCCTTTCTTTACCAGGAACCACAAAGCCTTTAGGTTGTTCTATGTAAATTTCTTCCTCCAATTCTCCATTTAAGAAAGCTGTCTTGACATCCATTTGATGGATTTCAAGACCATATACGGCCGCCAGTGCCACTAACATCCGAATAGATGTTATTCTTGTTACCGGCGAGTATGTGTCAAAGTAATCAAGACCTTCTTTTTGTCTATAACCTTTGACCACAAGTCTTGCCTTATATTTGTCAATAGTGCCATCAGCTTTCATTTTTCTTTTAAAAATCCATTTTGATCCTAAAGGTTTATTTCCAGGAGGAAGATCAACCAATTTCCATGTATGGTTGTTCAAAAATGATTCAATCTCACTATTGACTGCCTCTTTCCAAAATGCTGAATCAGAAGAAGACATCGCTGCTTTAAATGTTTGAGGCTCATTTTCAAGCAAGAATGTCACAAAATCTGGTCCAAAGGAAGTAGATGTCATTTGACGTTTGCTACACCTTGCATCCTTTTTACTTCGTGTAATTTCCTTTGGTTCTTCCTGCGGTCGTTTAGGTTTTTCACTTGACGACTCACATTCGATTTTATACGGATAAATATTTTCAAAGAATTCAGCATTATCTGATTCAATTACAGTATTAACATGAATTTCGGGATTGTCCGATTTGTGAACCAAAAACCGACAAGCTTTGCTGTTTGTAGCATAGCCAATAAAAACACAATCCACAGTTTTTGGTCCGATTTTTATCCTTTTGGGCAAAGGAACTTGGACCTTTGCTAAACACTCCCACACTTTGAAATATTTCAAGTTGGGTTTTCTTCCTTTCCATTGTTCATATGGAATAGATTGTGTTTTGTTGTGGGGCACCCTGTTGAGTATTCGGTTAGCTATAAAGATAGCTTCCCCCCACAAGCTTTGCGGTAAACCGGAACTTATTAGTGAGGCATTCATCATTTTCTTTAATGTTCGATTTTTCCTTTCCGCAATTCCATTTGATTGTGGTGTGTAAGGGGCAGTAGTTTGATGAATAATTCCATATTCTAAACATATCTCTGCAAAAGGAGATTCGTACTCTCCACCCCTATCACTTCTAATCATTTTTATCTTTTTATTTAATTGATTTTCCACTTCGTTCTTGTATTGCTTAAATGCATCAATTGCTTCATCCTTACTATTAAGCAAATACACATAACAATATCGAGTGCAATCGTCAATAAAAGTTATAAAATAATTTTCCCACCGCGAGATGGTATTGACTTCATATAACATATATCTGTGTGAATTAAGTCTAAAGGATTTGAATTCCCATCAATAGACTTATATGGATGTTTAACAAACTTAGATTCAACACAAATTTCACATTTAGATTTATTACACTCGAATTTAGGCAATACTTCTAAATTAATCAATTTGCTCAAGGTTTTGTGGTTGACATGTCCTAAATGAATATGCCATAAATCATTTGACTCCAATAAGTAAGACGAAGCTGAATTTTTATTAATACTGTCAACAACCATTACATTGAGTTTGAAAATGCCCTCGGTAAGGTAGCCCTTTCCTATGAACAAATCATTCTTACTTATTATAATTTTCTCACTAACCAACACGCACTTAAACCCGTTTTTGACGAGTAGTCCAGCTGAAACTAAATTCTTCCGAATTGTTGGAACATGCATAACATTGTTGAGAGTCAGGACCTTGCCGGAAGTCATCTTTAGAAGTATCTTCCCATATCCTTCAACCTTGGCTGTTGCAGTATTTCCCATAAATAGTACCTCTTCGGGTCCAGCGGGAGCATAGGTTGCAAATGCTTCTTTTGTAGCGCAAACATGTCGAGTAGCACCAGAATCAAGCCACCACTCTTTTGGGTTTCCAACAAGTTGCACTCTGATAGCATTGCACACAGATCATCTATATCATCATTCTTTTCCACCATATTGGCTTGTCCTTTTCCCTTGTTCTTTTTCGGGAGACGACAATCTGGGGCTTTGTGGCTAGCTTTCCCACAATTAAAGCAGTTGCCCTTGAATTTTTTCTTGTTGGAATCCTTCTCCTTTCCAGAAGGCCTCTTCTTTTTCTTGTTCTTTTTCAGAGCAGCATCTTCAACGATGTTTGCCCCTTCAATTGGTAAAGTTCTACGGTACCTCTTCTCAACAGTTTTGTTATCTTCCTCGATCTTGAGATGAATCACAAGATCTTCGAACTTCATTTTCTTTCTTTTATGCTTAAGATAATTCTTGAAATCTTTCCATGAGGGCGGCAACTTCTCAATCATTGCAGCCACTTGGAACGCTTCATTTACTACCATACCTTCAGCAATAAGGTCATGGAAGATAAGTTGAAGCTCTTGAACTTGGGTTCCAACGGTTTTTCCATCCACCATTTTGTAGTCTAGGAATTTGGCAACCACAAACTTCTTCAAGAAAGCATCTTCAGTTTTGTACTTCTTTTCAAGTGCACTCCATAGTTCTTTGGAAGTCTCTCTTTGCCGTAGGCGTTGTACAAGTCATCCTCTAAGGCACTCAAAATGTAGCCTTTGCACAAAAAATCAGCCTGTTTCCAAGCCTCAGTAACCATGAACTGTTGGTTGTCAGGCATGTCGGCGGCAGGCACGTGAGGGTCCTCACTGGTGAACTTTTGCATACCAAGGGTGGTAAGCCAAAAGAACATTCTTTGCTGCCATCCTTTAAAGTTGGCACCGGTGAACTTCGCAGGTTTCTCAGCCGGTGGCACTGCGGTACGGGTTGTAGGAGTAATCGCTGGTGCAGTATTTGCAGAGGTAGTTCCAGTCTCAATTGCCATTATTCGTTTGTCACTGTCAAATTGACAAACTGTTTTAGTCAATAAAATCAGAATAACAATTCAATCACAGACTTAAACGATGAAGATTTTATTTCTTCAAATCGAAGTATAATTATGAAACCTTAGTATTCCAACGAAGTTTTTATATCTTCGAGTCAGAATACTAATATTCATATGGAGTAGAAAACTACACAAATTTTAATCTCCAAACCAGAATACAGCAACGATGAAGTTTTTATGTTCTTCAAATCGTTGTACAAGTATGAACTTTAATATTCCAATGAAATTTTTATGTCTTCAAGTCAGAATATAAAATTTCATACGGAGTAGAAAACCACATAGGTTTTAGTCTCCAAAACAGAATACAGATTAATCTAAAAATATAATTTCCTTAAGATTGTTATTAATCTGTATTCCAAAAAATAGTAAATACTAATATCTGAAAATAAACAGAATCAGTGTTGAAAAATAAGAATAATTTTTCAGAATATAATTGAGCCCACTTAGTTTAAAGTGTGTCCTTAAGGAAATTATTCCCCTCACAGTACTCGAGGTTGATGAAATATCCCCTCCCAGGATAGAACGATTATCCTACCAGAATAGTAGTACTCCAAATTCAGGTAGCCGCGAACCACTCAACGACAGTATATCACACATAATTTATTTGTGCAGAAGAAGAAGAAGTTTGTGTTGTTCAGAAAATTCGTAAGTAAAATTCTGAGGAATCAAACGAATTTATAACCATGGAAATACTGTTTCTGAAGGTTTGCAACCCTTCTGAACAACCACTAAAAACTGATGGGAAATTTAAATGTGGTAAAGAAAATGGGTCGCGGGTCAGACAAGTGGATCCGGGTCACTAACGGGTAGGATTAGATAAGTTAATTCATTTAATTAAATAATAATTAAAAATTAAAGAAAATTTAGTCCAAAAAGATTATCAATCAATCAGATCATTTGACCAAATCCAAATCCAAATCCAAATCCAAATCCAAATCCAAATCCAAATCCAAATCCAAATCCGAATCCGAATCCGAATCCGAATCCGAAGCCGAAGCCGAGCCGAGCGACCAAGACAGCGCGAGGGGAGACCCTCTTCTTAACCCTTTAACGACAAGAAGGAGTACTTCTACTTATAAATAGAAGAACTTTTCTTTCCACTACCGATGTGGGACAAATGCTTATTTGATAAAGCAAGAGGGAACTCCCACTTTTCTTTCCACTACCGATGTGGGACAACTCCCACTTTTCTTTTCATCATTTCCCATTCACCAATATCAATACCTAACAGTTGCTGGTGTCGGCCAAGTTATATATGGTTGTGACAGAACTTGTAGCAGTTGGGACTAAGGCTGTTCAGTGGGACGGAATGACCCGATCCCACCTCGGTCCGTCCCGATTATCGCCCTGACCCACCCTGACCCGCAAAAAAAAATTGGGATGTACAATGTCGGTAGCGGAGTTTGAACTCGGGACGGGACTAAGGCTCGTCCCGATCCCGCCCCATCCCGCCAACGACCCTACCCGCCCCGTCACCCTCCCCTTTGCAAAACTAACCGTTGCACAATGGACCACTTTCGATTTTAGCCGTTGGCAAAGGCTAGTAATGACCATTTTGGCCCCCCACACCCCATAAACCTCCCTACCCCCTTAATATTTATTTTTAACTTCTAAGTTAGTATATTTATGCATTAACCATATTTCTCAATTATAAATACCTCATTTTCCTCTTCATTTTTCTCACAAATCTTCCTACCATTTCTCTAATCTCTCTCTACAAGTCTAAATTGCACACTAAATATTATATTTCATTTGCTAATTTCTATTAAAGTTAAAAAATTGGGAGTGAAGTTGGCTACTAGCTTGAGGATCATCGAGCAAAGTTTCAATTTTCAACTTTGATTACACGTCGGCGTTAGGTACCTTCGTTCCTTATTTTATTTCAATTATTATTTTTACTTAGTTTTAATTGTCGTACTTAATTTAATTAACTTTAATTATTTATTTACATAATTATAATGGAATGAAGTGGACACTTTTCTGGTAGAGATACTAAGGGTAACAGGGGTAAGGCTGCTTATTCTAGTAATCCTAATTACGATGATTTCACTCATGTAGATGAAACTGATATTTTTAATGTTAATATTAATATACCATTAGATCATGAGGCATATTTTGCATCTGAAACAAACTTTAATTTAGAAAATAATTTACATAACACACCCACTAGTGCACCTCCACCACCACAAGCTCAGACTGAGTCTCAGGCTGAAACTGAAACTGGAATGCCTCATACTCCCCCTAGTATGAGTCGAGGACAAAAACAATGAAAATTAAAATTACCTGCATGAGATTTTTTTGAAAGGGACATTCATAATCAACTAGCTGTTGTAAAATTTGTCGCGAAGTTTATAAATTTTAAACTGGAAAAGGTCAAGGTGGGACAGGAGGTTTAATGAAACATGTAGAAAACTCTCACAAAACAAGGTATAACCAATACTTGACTGAAAAATCGGGTGTGCAAATGCCATCTGAGTCGGGACAATGTTCACATAGTGTCCCCGATCAAGTATAGGGTCGAATTAACCCGATGACGGGGGGAGTTATAGGTCCTAAATATGATAAACACAAAGATCGGGAAAATTTAGCAAAATTAGTTGTTGTGGGGGGTTTGCCCTTTTCATTTCCTTCCTCTCCTTATTTTATTCATTATATTCGAGAAACATATAATCGTACTTTTTACGGGTTTCCTAGATCAACTATTAGAAGAGATGTTTTTAAATTTGCGCATGAATATTAATAATATTTACGTTCTGCATTGTATCATTTTAAGGGCAAAGTGGCTATCACTTCTAACATAGGTCGTAATACTAATGATAATGATTATTTAACTGTTACATGTCATTGAATAGATCACAATTGGTCTATGCAAAAACGTATATTAACATATAGATATATTGATGAAAGGCACACTGAAATTTTTATTTCAAGAAATATTCATGAAATTAGTGAATATTATGGAATTACTGATAAAATTATGACTATTACATTAGATAATGCTTCTTGTAATAATTATGCTGTAAACATTTTTAAAATTCGATGGACTCCATCTTTTCCCGATATTTTTCATGTTAGATGTGCATGTCATATTTATAACTTAGTTGTAAAGGATGGCCTAAAACGTTTTAGCTCTATTCTTGATAAAGTACAATTTGCTATCAACTGTAACATCCCGTACTTTCGGGTTACGGTTCGAATCGCTAGGCGTATGTAAAATCGCTAGACGTATGCAAGTAGATCCGAGCCTTGGAGGATTTTTGGTCGTATTCACGTATGCAAATCGAGAGCTTGGGGGGTAAAAAGATGAAGTCCTGAAATAATTTAAGATTTTAAAAGATGTGACAATGATGACTAGAAATAATATTTGGTGTTTGTAAAATTAAGTTATGGACTAGCGTTATACCATGTGATTATAATAAATTGAGTAATTATTGAATAAATGTCTATTTGAATAATGATCTAGTATTAATTTTATTTTATTAAAAAGAAATATATATGTTTATATAATATTTTAGTATTATATGTTGGATAAGTTTAAAGTATGGGATTGCTCTATTCCAAATCATAGGTGTCATAAAGATGACACTCCCACCGTATGCATTCACATGGAGGGACCCATTTTTCTTTATTTCTCTACAAGATATTCTTTCTCTAGTTAATTACTTAAAGGGGCATTATAGTGGATATATATAACCACTTCATTGTAGGGCTGGCCAGTGGGCCGGGACGGCCCGACTCCGACCCGACCCCGTCCCGAGCCCGCCCCTGTCCCGCCACGACTCCGCTAAAAAAATAAATAAATAAATAACGGGGTCGGGCCTCGAACTCGGGACGGGACGATGTCTCGTCCCGCGAGACCCGAGCCCGCCCGCCCCCGACCCAGGCCTTTACCCCCCTTTGCAAATATGGTCGTTGCACCAACGACCATTTTAGATTATGGCCGCTGGCCAACGGCCATTTTAGGCCCCCCCTCCCCCAACCCCCCCTACCCCTTAATATTTATTTTTAACCCATAAGTTATTATATTTACACTTTAACCCAACTATAAATAACTCATTTTCTCTTCATCTTTCTCACAAATCTTCCTACAATCTCTCTAATTTTTCAATATATCTCTCTACAAGTCTACATTGTTTGCTAAATATTCAATTTTATTTATTCATTTGGGAATTGGGAGTGAAGTTGGCAACTAGCTTGAGGATCTTCCATCGAGCAAAGTTTCAATTTTCAACCTCTTGATTACACGTCGACGTTACGTCGGCGTTTGGTACATTCGTTCCTTCATTAAATTATTATTGTCTGTTTATTTTATTTAGCGCACTTAATTTTATTGTCTTTAATTATTTATTATCATAATTAAAATGGAAGGATTAAAATGTATGTTTAAGGGTAAGGGTGCTTCTTCTAGTAGGGGCAACCAGGGCAAGGGTACTTCTTCTAGTCATCTTATTCCTACACAGGATGATTTTATTGATACTCAACATTTTCCTACAATACCATTAGATTTAGACCAGGAGCTATTTTCTGGAACTCAAGAAGACTTTAATTTAGACGATGATCTATATGATATACCCACTAATGTTGATGACAACACACCCACTAGTGCACCTTCAACTGAAATACCTCTTATTCCCCCTAGTATGAGACGAGGTCCAGCAAAACGACCATTAAAATCAGATGCATGGATAATTTTTGATAGGGACGTAGAGAATCAAGTAGCCATATGTAAAATTTGTAAAAATGTTTTAAAATTTAAAACTGGAAAAGGTCACGGTGGGACGGGGGGTTTAATTAGACACGTAGTAAGTGCTCATCCAGCTAGGTATGCCCAATACCAGGCTTCAAAACCGGGTGCGCAAACGCCCGCTCCATCGGGACAAGGTTCACATACTGATACTGTCCCGGACCAAGTACAGGGTCAAATTAACCCTATGACGGGGGGAATTGTAGGCTCTAAATACAATAAACATAGAGATAGGGAAGCAATATCAAAATTAGTTGCTGTGGAGGGTTTGCCTTTTTCATTTCCTTCATCTCCCGGTTTTATTCATTACATTAGAGATATCTATAATCCTGCTTTTAACGGTTTTCCTAGATCAACTGTTAAGAGAGATGTATTTAAATTCGCGCATGAATATCAACAATACTTACGTTTTTCATTATATCATTTTAATGGCAAAGTATCTATCACGTCTGATATAGGTCGTAGTACTAACAGCCATGATTATTTAACTGTAACTTGTCATTGGATAGATTATAAATGGTCTATGCAAAAACGTATTTTAGCGTATAGATATATAGATGATAGGCACACTGGTACTTTTATTGCATAAAATATTTATCAAGTGTGCGATTATTACAGAATTACCGATAAAATTATGACTATTACATTAGATAACGCTTCTAATAACAATTACGCAATTACAATTTTAAAAAATAGTTTAACTCCATCTTTTTCAGACCATTTTCATATAAAATGCGCGTGCCATATATATAACTTAATTGTAAAGGATGATCTATCACTTTTTGAAGACATTCTTAGTAAAATACAATTTGCTATAAACTTTATTTTTAAAAGTAATAAAGTACAACGTAGAAAAGAATATAAAAAACTTATCACGATTGTGGACTACCTTATAGAAAAATTCCACAAGAAGTATCCACTAGGTGGAATTCTTTATACGAGCAACTACTTGTTGCTTATGACTATAAATTACCTATAACTTTATTTTTTAACTCTCATAATAAAAAGCCAGCTGATATGATTTTAGATAGTGATTGGGAAAAAATTTCCGAACTTATTGTCTTTTTAGAGAAATTTTTTCAAGCAACAAAAGAATTTTCGGTATATATTATCCTAGTATTTCAACTATGTTATTTTATATAACTCTAATATTTTTATTACTTAGTGAATATATGGAAAAACCAGCTTATAAGGCATCTATTAAAAAAATATTTGTCAAAATAAAAAAATATTTTATTCCTATTTCCTCTATTTATATTATTGGTTCTGTATTAAATCCTACTATTAAAATAGACGGTACTAAATCACTAATTGAAACTATTTACGATTGTATAGAAGTACTACCACCTCCAAGTCCCAAAAATCTAAATCATCCACCACCTATTGAACAAACTAAAGAAGAAGTGTTGTCTAGCGTAGAACACCAATGCAAAAATATATATAGATTTTATCAACAAAAAAATGCTAGTAACTTACCGGCTTCCATACCATCTTCTTCATCTTCAACACAACCTCACAAAAGACATGCTGTTTCTGCGGCTAGTATTGAAAGCCTCATAAATAGAATGTGCGGCCGTACCTCTACTACTAACCAAATTAGCGAGTTGAATATTTTTGTTTTGCAGGGTTACATCAGTATCAAGAAGTTATCAATGAAGATGGACTTGAAGACTTGCTGAAATACTGGAGGGGGAATGAGAAGACCTTTCCGACACTTTCATTGATGGCTCGAGATGTTTTGAACATTCAAGCGTCATCAACTGCGTCTGAAAGCGCTCTTTCTGCAGGCAGATATCAAATAGGAGACCACAGACACTCATTAGCCGGAGACAGCTTGAAAATTGTAGTATTATTCGTGAGATTGGATCTGGCGGAGCGGAGAAGGTACGGTCAACCGGAGATCAACGAAGAATATGATGAAAACTACAACGAAATCTTAACCGAAGGTAGTGGAAGCGACGTGGATCAATTTGACCAACAAATACCAATTCCAACCGAAGAACCACATGAAATCATCAAGCAATTAGAACAAGTTTTTTTGAGAATGTAATTTTTTAATTGCAATTTTATTATGTAATTTGCAACTTTTGGACAACACCACAAAGTTGCAATTTAGATTTTAGACAATTGTATTTGTATTACAAAAAAATCATGTCTATTAAATAATATAAGAGGCACAAAAACAGCATTGGGATGTTTTTATTACACTATCTTGTTTTGTTTATTGAGTTTTTTTTATACATATGTTATTTAAAAAAAAAAAAAGGAAAACCCGCCGTACCCCGCCCGAGCCCGAGCAGGCCGAGCATACGACCGTCTGACAGCGGGATCGGGATCGGGACGGGACTTGCTCCAGTCTCGCCAGACCCGACCCCGCTAGAACCCGCCGACCCCTACCCTGACCCCTTCTCCCATCCCGCCCCGACCCGACCCCGCCAGACCCGGCCCGCCAGACCCGAGCCCGGCCCACTGGCCACTCTTACTTCATTGTCATTATTTGTTACGTCTTGAGAGAATGAATTCCAAAGTAGAATTTAAGTGTTCAACTATGTTAGATTATTCAGATTTCGTGTTCACCTTTGACCCTTATTACGGAAGGCATTATGTATAGTTAAAACAAATACACACATTTTCGCTTGCAATTTTCGTTCCAAAGACGATGAAGTGCAGCAAAGTTTTTGAACGTTTCTTCCAATTGCTTCCTCTTCCAATCAGACGGCCTCATCTTCACCTCCATGGGTGTGGAGATCAAATCTTTCCTTGTTAAGCTCGCGTATGACAGTTAGTTTTCCCTAAATAAAGGTATGTTAAGACAATTATTTCTTTCTTTTGGCATGTTTCATGTAATGAAATATAACTGTGATATTGCTCCATAATTTATTCTGCTCATAGTAGTTAAGAATATTCGTGTTATTGATTTCTATGCTAAAAGCATGTCTAAATATGTTTCTAAGTCCTTACTGAGGCATACAGAAGAGATGTTGATTTTTCAATGTTAGCCGAAGGTATAAAGATATTATGCCATCCGTTGAGATTGGAATATTGTGTTATCATTCATGCATTTTATTTGCATTGCATTCATATATTACCCTGGACCACTTGTGCTATACACACTACTATATGGTAAATATTATATATATATATGTACGGGGAATAAGAAAAGGGAAAGGCGTTATATACGCACACCACCTGCAGCTGGTACAGACTATCACGAAAGAGCCCGAAGAGGCCAATATGATGCCCTTGTGTGGCGATATAACCTGATGCCCACAGAGGCGGTTATGAGAGGATTCATGTATGAACATTAGTATACCGCATTTGCATTATGCATACATTCATTAATCAGTACATGATATTATGCCCACAGAGACCGACATGAAATGATGCCCACAGAGGCTGTTATGGTAAAGAAGATGCCCGATGAGACTGATGTATATGGAAACTGCATTGTGCATAACATTTAGGCATATGTATTAGGGCCCTCAGAGCCATTTACTATTGGTTGGTTGTCCTATTTCAGTTGTTGTAATATCCCTGTTATACTATTGTTCATGCCTGACATACTCAGTACATCAGTCGTACTGACGTTTCTTTTGTCGGGGGACGCTACGTTTCATGCCCGCAGGTTCAGTTAAAGAGGGTGACGATTCACGCTAGTAGGTTGCTGGTTCAGCTGATGTTGGAGCACTCTATTTGTTTAAGAGTTGCAGTCTGGTCGTGGTACAATATTTTTGCATACGCATAGGGTATGGCGGGGTCATGTCCCGTCCTTGTGATGTCATGTATTCTTTAGAGGCTTGTAGACATGTGTCATGTGGTTAGTTGTCACGTGTTGCCTTGTCGGCCTTGGTATGGGTGTGTATATATGAAAATTGGATTTCTGGTTAGATTTTCTATAATATTTTTCGGCTTAGTCCGTAATTAATTACGATTAGATGTTAAATATATGAATGGCGGTACCCGTTGGGTGGGATCCGAGTGCCAGTCGTGGCCCTCCGATTTGGGTCGTGACATCAACTTTATTTTTAAAGGTAATAAAATACAAAGACGCAAAGAGTTTAAAAAATTATGTCATGATTGTGAATTACCTTATAGGAAAATTTCAGAAGAAGTTGCAACTAGGTGGAATTCTTTGTATGAATAACTAGTTGTTGCTCACGAGTATAGAAGACCTATAACTTTAGTATTTAATGCCTATAATCAAAATCCTTCGGATATGCTTGTAGATGATGATTGAGATACAATTTGAGAACTTATTGTATTCTTAGACAAATTCTTTCTAGCTACTAAGAAATTTTTTGGTATTTATTATCCTACTATTTCATTTTTTTATTTTATATAGCTCTAATATTTTTGTTATTTAATGAATATAAGAAAAAATCAACTTACACTCCAGCTATTACAAAAATAATTGTAAAATTTTAAAAATATTTTTTTCCTATTCCCACTATTTATTTTATTGGTGTTGTATTAAATCCTACTATTAAAGTAGACGGTTGTAATGCCCTTATCGAAATGATTTATGAATGCTTATAAATAATTCCAACAGACCCAACTGAAGAACCAACTTACAAACCAACTTACAAACCAACTAAAGAAGAAGTTATGTCTAGCATACAAATAGAATGTAAAAATATGTATATGTATTACCAACAACAAAGTGTTAATAATCAACTGACTTCTGTACCATCTTCTTCTACTTCAATGCAACCTTATAAAAACATGCAGTTTCTTATTTAAGTATTCAAGGCCTTAGAAATAGAATGTATAGTGGTTCAAAATTTTCACAAATTAGCAAGTTTGATGTTTATATTTTGCAGGGTGTTGTACCGTTCAAATCAATTGCCAATAAAAATAGACGTGAAGACTTGCTGAAATACTAGAGGGAGAATGAGAAGACATTTCCGACACTATCAAAGATGGTCTGAGATGTGTTGAATATTCAAGCGTCATCAATAGCTTCTGAAAACGTTTATTCTGCTGGAAGGTTTTAAATAGGAGAACACGGACACTCATTGGCGGGAAACTACTTAGAGATTGCAGTTTTGTTCAGAGATTGGATTAGAGCGGAGCGTAGAAGGTGCGGTCAACCAGAGATCAACGAAGAAGACGACTACAACTACAATGAAATCTTATCCGAGGAGCGGGAAGCAACGTCGAACAATTTGACCAACAACTTCCAATTCCAACAGAAGATCCTCAAGAGATTGTGAGAAAATTAAAAAAAGTATGGTTGAATATGTAATTTTTTAAAGATAATTTTACTATGTAATTTGCAACTTTTGAACTACAAAACAAAGTTGCAATTTTGAAATTATATTACAAAAAAATTATATTTCTATTAAATAATATAAGAGGCAATGCCTTGTGATGTTTTTTCACTATATTTTTTAATTATTTAAGTGTTTAAATATATATATTTTTTAAATTAAGTGTCTTAAAAAAAATTAAAGTCCCTCAAAATCCCTCTACCCGACCCGACTCGTCCCCCCAAATCCCGTCCCCTCTATCGGCGGGATGTGGGACGGAACGGGACCTCTTCCCGTCCCCCATATCCCGACCCGCTTTGTCCCGATCCCGACCCCCAAAATCCTGTCTCGTACCGTCTCATCCCGTCCTACTGACCACCCCTAGTTGGGACTTATTCTTCCTATGACAATGTCCTAACATGTCCTTCGACTTCACAAAATTCTCTTTACATAAGAACTCATCACTCGTAATTCTGTCCACTTTTTTTTTTATTAAAATCATGCACAAAACACATGCGTTTTTGGGTTGCCACTCTTCTTACTGCGCGCGAGTACACCAGTAGTAAATATAGCAGTCATTCGACCAGGTGCCTCGGGCCAGTACCCTCTCGGTCCATCGACTAAAATAACATCCCAATTCACTTCATAAAACTGATTAGGTAGGTCATTAAGCCCGAGTTTATACTCCGAAAACAACAAATTCTGAACCGGCCTACACTCATTCTTCACTTGTTCCTTAACCGTCGCAATCAAGTCTTTCATTTCTCTTAACTTGGTCGTGTACTGCATGTCGTAAGCTTCAATTTTTGGGTGCGCAATATCTATTTTCGTAATAAGCAGCGTAATATATATTTTCATCGATGAAAACTGTTCTGCCGTTGTGATTTAAGGCTTTCTAGAGAAGGGACTCATGGGTAAGGCCGAAAATGAGGAGATTACAAGGTTGTTGAAATTGTTGAAATTGTTAAGATACTTATGGACATAATCTATAATTATCTTTATCACACTCAAATTATCTCCATTATATCAATCATACTTATGTAATCAAATCAAATATTATGTAATTAGGATGATTAGCATATTCTTAGCCTAGATTAATTTTGTATATTTGTATGTATATATATATTGTAATCTTGGAATGAAATGACTTATGAAATTAATTTCCTTCATGATCAAGAGCCACAAATTAATCCCCCCCCCCATTTTTTTCTTTTGCCCTAACCACCGCCAGCCTCATCCCATCCTAGCCGAAAATAACCAACTTTCACCCCCTAAACCCTAGCCAAAAACCACTTAGTTTCGGCCTACCAAACCCTAACTAGGGTTTTACCTAAACACTACCCTAGACAAAATACAACCCCCTCCCCTACCCTCTTCGGCTTCTTCCAAACAAACCCTAATTAGGGTTCTTCATCTCTCTCACTCTAAACACCAAAATATCTTCCCATTTTCTTAAATTTTCTTGGGTGACAATAGCTGTCAAACAAAAATTTCATCCCGCTCTTGTCGTAAACAACGTCAAGAATTTTATTTCAATTACTCTTGAAATGGAAAAAGGGCAATACTCTTCTTGGGTGGAGTTATTCAAAATCCATTGCCGAGCATACAAAGTAATAGACCATATTCTTCCTCCCAAGTCTTCATCGGAGACCACCGTTGTTGACAAAAAATTATGGTCTCGCTTAGATGTTATAGTCCTTCAATGGATTTACGACACCATTTCAAATGACCTTTTGCACACCATTTTGGAACCGGACTCTACGACTCAACAAGATTGGAGCGTTTATAAAATATTTTTCAAGATAATAAAATTCCTCGGGTGGTATATCTTGAAAACCAATTCACCAATGTAAAATTTGATGATTTTTCAAACGTCTCCGCATATTGTCAAGAGTTGAAAATGCTTACCGATCAACTTTCAAATGTTGGTGAGCCGATGATAAATCAAAGGTTAGTTCTCCAATTAATTACGGGATTTAATAAATAATTTGATGGTGTTACTACGTTCATTCAACAAAGTAATCCATTACCACCATTCTATAAGGCTCGTTCGAGATTAATTCTTGAAGAAACCCAGAAGCAAAAACAGGTGACGGGGGCGACAACCAATATCGGCACCGCCCTTATTTCCACCAATACTTATAACGATGATTTTGGCACTCAAAATTCTGGTTTCGTTAGTGGTTTGAACCGAAAAAATAATGGGTCAAAACGGAGTCAAAATCGTAACAATAACAAAGGAAAATAATGGTGGGGAGGGACGGGGTCGGGGCGGCAGACAGGCCAAAATTGACCCCACTGGCAGCAACCCAGGAATGAGGTTGGGGCTGGCAGGTGCAACAGTGGGCTACCCCACCCTGCCCATACCACATGGCTCAGTGGGCCCGACCTCCTCCCGCTTCTAAATAACCCGGGGTTCTCGGTTCTAGTCCGCAGCAAGATTTTGTATCCCATGGACCTTTTTCTGTAAGTTATGCTCCTACAGATATATTGATCAGGCAATGAGCAACATGAATCTAAGTGTTCCCGATGAGTCGTGGTACATGGACATGGGGGGAACGTCACACATGATGTCATCTCAAGGTACTTTCTCGTCTTATTTTATTATGAGCAGTAATAAAAATATTGTTGTTGGTAGTGGGCAGGAAATTTCAATTTGTGGTATTGGTCAATTAAATCTCCCCCCCCCTCTTCACCCATCTTTACATTTAAAAAACGTCATACATGCACCTAAAGTGATTAAAAACTTGATATATGTACGTCATTTTACAACTGACAACAATGTTTCTGTTAATTTTGATCCACTTGGGTTTTCTGTGAAGGATTTTCTGACGGGGATGCCACTAATGAGGTGTAATAGTACTGGGGATTTGTATCCCATCACTGCCACTACCAACAACCAAATCACCAATCCATCAACTTTGTAGCTATTTCTCATATTTTATGGCATAACCGGTTGGGACACCCGGGAGCATCGGTGTTCAATTTTCTTATAAATAATAAATTTGTTGATTGTAACAAACTTATGGACTCTCATGTTTTCCAAGCTTGTATTTTTGGGAAGCATGTTAAACTTCCTTTTTCGTTATCTGCTTCTAATACTCTTATGCCATTTGATCTCATGCATAGTGATTTGTGGACATCCCCGATTTTAAGTTCGGCAGGTCATAAGTATTATATGCTTATTTTGGATGATTATTTGAATTTTATGTGGACATTTCCCATAGGACAGAAATCGCAGGTCTTCACCATTTTAAAATAATTTAGTGTTTTTATCAAAACCCAATTTAAAAAATCCATTAAATGTTTTCAATGTGACAATGGGAGGAAATTCATAATTGACCAATTTAAGGAATTTTGTCACCTAAATGGATTTTTCTTGAGTCTTTCATGTCCACATACTTCTCCTCAAAATGGGAAAGCCGAAAGAAAAATTCGAACAATCAATAATCTAATTCGCACACTTCTTGTGCATTCGTCTACACTGTCTTTTTGGCATCATGCTCTTGAAATGGAAACATATCTTTTAAACATTCTTCCTTGAAAGCTACTCTCAAACCGATCACCCACACAAATGTTATATCATCGTATTCCTTTCTATACACATTTAAGGGTTTTCGGGTGTTTATGTTATCCCTTGATTCCGTCCACAACCATAAACAAACTTCAAGCTCATTCCACTCCTTGTGTTTTTGGGATACCCACAAAATCATAGGGAATATAAGTGTTATTATATGTCTAATGAGAAAATTATCATCTCCCGTCACATTGTTTTTTATGAGTCTACATTCTCGTTTGCTAAATCTCACGTGGTGTCCCCGACTTCATATGATTTTTTGGACGTTGGAATACATCTAATTTTAAATCATCATCTACATGCCCAACCCAATACTGCCTCGACTGGACCAGCCCAAAATGCACCAGCCCAACACCGAAATGGGACTGGGCCAGTCCGAGCCGAGGAGCCCACTGCTTCCTCCTCTTTGGCCTTGGCCTAGTTCATTTCTCGTGACTGGCAGACCCAAATAAGGGAGCCCAATGCTCCCTCATTCAATACCCCAACCAGGCCACCTGGCCCAGCTCCACCAGCCCACAATATAACCACCTCTCGACCTAGTTCACAAATTGAAAGCCCACTGCCCCAACCATCTGTCTCGGTCCCACCTCAGACTGTTGAAACTCGTGACATGCACGGGATTTTTTGGCCCAAGCGTCATATTAACCTAATATCTTCGGTCCAACCATCACCACTTCCAAAAAATCCCAAAGCGGCCCTATCAAACCCGAATTGGAAAGCTTCCATGTTAGACGAAATTGATGCTCTTATTAAAAATAAGACACGGGAGTTAGTGCCCCATCCATCTAATGTGAAATAATACGTTCTATGTGGGATTTCTGTCATAAAAAGAATCTGATGGCTCTTTTACGAGACACAAAGCCCGTCTTGTTGGTGATGACAGGTCTTAGCAGGCTGGCATGGATTGCGGTGAAACATTCAGTCCAATAGTTAAACCAGCAACTATCAGGATTATTCTTAGTATGGATCTGTCCAAATCATGGTACATCCATCAACTGGACGTCAAGAATACTTTTTTACATGGTCACCTACAGGAAACAGTTTACATGCACTAGCCTTTGGGCTTCCGAGACCCTACTCATCCGGATTATGTTTGCTTATTGAAAAAAATCATTATATGATTTGAAACAAGACCTAGGGTGTGGTATAACAGGTTTGCAGGGTTCGTATCCACACTGGGGTTCACACACATCAAGTCTGATTAGTCTTTATTCATTTACAAGAAATGACATGACATGACATACATTATTCTCTATGTGTATGACATCATTCTCAGAGCATCATCTGACTCACTTCGCCAGTCTATTATGACCTTCCTTGCTTCGGAATTTCCTATGAAGGATTTGGGCCCTTTAAACTATTTTTAGGCATTGTTGTAACTCAATATGCTTGTGGTCTATTTCTCTGTCAAAAGAAATATGTCGAGGAGATCATTGACAAATCCGACATGTCCTCATGAAAACTGTCACATGCGACGGTTGATACAAAGGCAAAATTGAGTAACTCTACAGGCACTCCATACAATGATCCAACACATTACTGAAGTTTTGTGAAAATATCTGCAATCCGAAAGAAGAGCATATGGGGACTCTTAAACGAATTCTGTGATATGTTAAGGGTACTATTGATTTCGGGTTGCATCTGTATAAGTCCACCATTTCTAGCCTCACATCTTAGACATATGCTGATTGGAGTGGCTGCCCAGACATACGACGTTCCACATTTGGTTATTGTGTATTTTTATAAGACAACCTCATTTCATGGTCATCAAAATATCAGCCGACACTGTCTTGGTCGAGTGCTGAAGCAGAATACCAAGGGTAACTAATGTGGTCTCCGATTCATGTTGGCCCTGTAATATTCTTTTAGAACTTCATTGTCCAATCGAAAAAGCAACTGTGGTTTATTATGATAATGTGAGTGTGATATACTTATCAGGTAACCCTGTCCAACATCAACGCACAAAACACATAGAAATGGATATCTTATTTGTCCGAGAAAAGGTTGCACGTGGACAAGTCCGTGTTCTCCATGTACCGCCTATTATCAGATTACAGATATTTTCACGAAACGTCTTCCGTGCGTACTGTTTGATGATTTCAAGGACATTCTCAGCATACGAGAACCTCCCACTATGACTGCGGGGGAATGTTAAGATACTTATGGACATAATCCATAATTATCTTCATCACAACCAAATTATGTCCATCATATCAAATCATACTTATGTAATCAAATCAAATATTATGTAATTAGGATGATTAGCATATTTTAGCCTAGATTGATTTTGTATATTTGTATATATATATATATTGTAATCTTGGAATGAAAGGACTTATGAAATTTGTTAATATTGAATTTGGTGTTGTGACATTTGACCCAACATATCTCCTAAAGTATTGATATGAATGTGTAATTATGTTGGGACAAATGTTGCACAACATTCAGACAAATATTTTTTGAACTGATTTTGCCTTACTTCACGCGATGCAGTAATATTTGTGTAAATATTACTATGAGGTAAAAATGACTTAACAAGGTAAAAAAGACCTAGTAAAAAATGAGTGAGGACTAAGTCAAAATTTGTTGCTTGTCGTGAAGATCAAGCCAAAGCTGTTGAGATTATTACTCCCTGATCTTCTCCAACCAATCCCACCAGCAGTTCACCTTTTCCTCAACTTCCACAACCGATCGATGAGCAATTCAAGGAAGACTTTCTACTATAAATAGAGAGACTATTGCAGAGAATCGATATCCAGAATCAGAAATTAAAAATACCATGAGAGCTCTCGAGATTTCATCTCAGAAATCTAGATCGCCAGTGTTGCCTGAGTGTGTTGACAACATTTTGTCCAATATTACAACTGTTGTTTAGATTCTAGATTAGTTTTGTATGGAGCGATTGTAATGAGAGGTTGTCTATGTCTATTTAGTTAGATTTTTCAAGCAGAAGTCATCTGCGACTTCAACTTTTAATTCCTTTCCGTTTTATCTTGTAAATCTGTAAAGAAAGGAATTTGTATTTTTGTATATAATATATATACAATACTTTTGGTCACTGGCCATAATAAGTTATATTATATATATAACTTATGAAAATTTAAAACATTTATATTCTTTAAATTTCCACTGTATTAACTCTTCAAAGTTTTCTGTTTTGCTAAAGTGTTGTTACTGGTGTAGGAAAACATAATTTCCAACATTCGAAAACAGAATTGACATTCGATTTTATATCTTGTTTTTACTTTCTGTAGCATTTGACACCCTTCAAGTTGTATCAGAGCCGACACTTAACACAATAAGTGTTTGGTCCTGTTGTCATAAGCTATGGATCCGACAAATCCAACTATTAGTAGGCTTCCTATTTTAGATGGATCAAATTGTTCCTATTGGAAGATTCGCCTACGTTCTCATATCAAATCAATTGATCTTAGGGCATGGAGATCTATAACCAATGGGTATGTTATTCTAATGTTGTCACCGAATGAGGAAGGTGACATTCTTGTTAAACCCGAATCCGAATGGACTACAGATGAAACCAATAATTCTTAACGAAAAAGCCTTAAATGCAATTTTTGGATGGGTTAACATGTATATGTTCAAACTCATTCAAAATTGCCCCATGACTAAGGATGCATGTGATACTTTACAAATTTATTGTGAACATAGCTCAAGTATTCGTCGAACAAAGTTACGCATGCTCATGAGTAAATATGAACGTTTGAGGATGGAAGAAACGGATGATATTTGTTAAACAGAGCAATATACATGTGATATACACTGAATATATATCACATGTATATTGCTGAATAAAGCAAAGAAGCGAGTGCGCCCAAGAAGCGGTTGGGCCTCTCTCAAGCGGGCCCAACTCGTGAATAAAGCAGCAGTGCAGTCCAACAGTTGGGCCTCTCGGTAGTGGCCCAACACGTCCAGCCCATGGACGAATTTAGGACAGAAAATCAGTGGCCAAATCTTGTATATTAAGGAAAGTATATTGTGTGTATATTGTAGTATATTTGTTACCTAGAATAGGATATACACTTACCATATTGTATAGTTAGAATTATGGTAGAAGAAGGATTTAGAAGTAGAATAGGAAAATGATTTTCCTATTATGAAAATATGTAACTTGTATATATAGCCTTTCAATTAATGAAAATAATCAAGCGGATTATTTCTTTTATGGTATCAAGAGACTAGGTCTAAACAAAAGTTTTTTCTCTCAAACTTTTGCCTCCCTTTGGCCGAGACCCCCCCTCTCCTCGGGTTTTTCTCTTCCAAAATTTTGTCTTCCGCTCTAAAAAAAACCTCTCTTAAATTTAACCTCCTTCCTTGTTCTTTCAAATATGTCTAAGAACAATTTTCACCCTGCCCTCACGGTTTCCAATATCAAGCTCAGTGTCCCTATTGTCCTTGAGATGGAAAACGTTCAATATGCAACGTGGGTGGAGTTGTTTAAAATTCACGCTATATCTTATCAAGTTCTTCATCACATCATTCCTCCCGCCAGACCCCTTCCTGCGGAGGATCCTGAGTTATGGATTACACTTGATGCTACCGTTCTTCGGTGGATATACGCCAATATTTCAGTGGACCTTCTACAGACGATTATGGAGCCTGATACCACGGCTATGGCTGCATGGAATAGATTGCGTGACATATTCCAAGACAACCAACATTCCCGTGTCGTCACACTCGAGCAGGAATTCTCTTTCGTTCGAATGGACGTATTTCCGAACGTTTCTGCATATTGCAAGAAACTAAAGGAATTGGCGGATCAACTCCGTAATGTTGGCGCACCAGTAATAAATAATCGTCTAGTTCTACAGTTGGTTGCTGGTCTTTCAGAGGCCTATAATGGTGTTGGAACTCTCCTTCGCCAAAGCAACCCTCTTTCCGACTTTCATCAAGCCCGCTCCATGCTGACGTTGGAAGAAGTCGGTTTGGCTAAAAAGGCGGCTACCGGAGCAAGATCAGTTGTCATGGTGGCATCCTCTCCTAGTTCTTCGGGTTTTGTTAATAATTCGGGCCAAAACCATAATAATGGTGGCGGCAAGAATAATCGCAAAAAATAACAAAAACTGCGGGGGCAAACGAGGCGGTTATGGTGGCGGTTCCGGTGATCAACAAGCATGTGGTGGGTCCCATCCAGGGTATAGTGGGCCCAGCAGTGGGGCCATTGGCAGTGGAACCCGCACCCTCCAACAACAGTTTCCAGCGGTGGGGTGCCAGCGATCCAGCCCAATACCCGGCATTGGCGGCCCATCGGCGATGGCCCAAAGAACGGCACTCCACGGTTGACCCGGTGCCCGGCCACGGCCTGGAGTCCTTGGGCCGAGACCTCCGCAAGCCCACCATGCAGTAGGCCCCACTCAGACTGATATCGAGGCCGCGATGCACACATTGGGATTGTCTCAACCGGACCCAAATTGGTACATGGACACCGGGGCCACTACTCACACGACTTCCGAATCAGGTACTCTCTCATCTTATTCCAATTTGAGCACCCCTCGGGGGATAATTGTTAGTAATGGCAGTTCTATTCCAATTCTAGGGTATGGTCAGAAAACGTAGTCTCCCCCCAATCCACCACTCCTCTTGAAAAATACTTTACATGCTCCTAAATTGATTAAAAATTTAGTGTATGTCCGAAAGTTCACAAATGACAATTCTGTTTCTGTTGAATTTGATCCTTTCGGTTTCTCTGTGAAGGATTTCAAGACGGGGAGTCATCTCATGAGGTGTGATAGTAGGGGGGATCTGTATCCTATCATGCCCGGTTTCAGTCCATCGAGTCCAGCCTTGCCGTCAACTTTTGCAGCCATCTCTCCTTCCATGTGGCATGCTCGTCTGGGTCATCCGGGATCTTCTATTTTATCAGCTTTAGATAAAAATAGCTTTATTTCTTGTAAGGGTACGAGTCGTACTCCAATTTGTCAGTCTTGTTCATTAGGAAAAATTGTTAAGTTGCCATTTGTAGACTCCAATTCTCATACGTCTATGCCATTTGACATTATTCATAGCGACTTATGGACATCTCCTGTTCTTAGTTCAATGGGTCATCGATATTATGTTCTGTTTTTAGATAATTATTCTAGATTTTTGTGGACCTTTTCAATTGCGAATAAATCACAAGTGTTTTCCGTCTTCATCAAATTTAGAGCGTTCATACGTACTCAATTCGAAAGAGAAATAAAAAATATTTAGTGTGATAATGAGAAAGAGTATGACAATAGGGAGTTTCGGGAATTTTGTGCTACTAATGGGATAAATTTTCATTTTTCATGTCCTCATACATCTTCACAAAATGGGAAGGCCGAACGCAAAATTCGTTCCATAAATAACATTGTCCGAACTCTCCTAATACATGCCTCCATACCTCCATATTTTTGGCATCATGCTCTACAAATGACCACATATCTTCTTAACATAATTCCTTCTAAAGGTCTGACCTATTCTTCCCCCCTAAGAATACTATATAATAAGAACCCGTCTTATTCTCATCTTCGGATTTTTGGGTGTTTGTGTTATCCGTTATTCCCATCCACCATAATTAACAAACTTCAGGCTCGGTCTACCCCGTGTGTGTTTTTGGGTTATCCGTCAAATCATCGTGGTTATAAGTGTTTTGATTTATCCTCCAAGAATATCATAATCAATCGCCATGTCATTTTTGATGAAACTCAATTCCCATTTACGAAAGTTCATACTCCCGAACCTAAGTCATATAATTTTTTGGATGACCAAATATCCCCGTATATTATTCGGAATTTTTCGGACATCTCCCGTACCCAAAATCCTCCAGCCAGACCGCCCACTGGACCAACAAGATCGCCACACTCACGTAATCCGACCATCGGAATAGTTCCAACTAGGCTCGCCCACCACTGGAACTGCTCCAGAATCTGAGTCCATTTTTTACCGTTTTGGGCCATCAGGCCCACTGCCTGCTGGCCAGTCCGTCCGAGCCCAGAAAATTCCTAAAATTCCATCAATTCTTCCTCGAGTCATAGACCGGTCACTCGTAGTCAGCGGGGTATTTTTACACCTAAAATACATTTTAATTTACATTCTGATGTCTCTAAATCCCCCTTGCCCCGCAATCCTGTGTCCGCATTAAATGACCCTAATTGGAAAATTGCTATGACTGATGAATATAATGCTCTTATTGATAATAAGACGTGGGAGTTGGTGCCCCGTCCATATGGTATTAATATTATCAGGTCTATGTGGATTTTTGCTCATAAGGAGAATTCAGATGGGTCCTTTGCTCGACATAAGGCGCGACTTATTGGTGATGGTAAGACTCAGCAGGTTGGTATTGATTGTGGTGAGACATTTAGTCCGGTGGTCAAACCGGCTACCATTCGCACTGTGCTTAGCCTGGCTCTTTCAAAGACTTGGCCAATCCATCAGTTGGATGTCAAGAATGCTTTTCTACATGGTGATTTCAAAGAAACAGTCTATATGCATCAACTGTTGGGTTTCAGGGATCCCAACCGCCCTCATCATGTCTGTTTGTTGAAGAAATAATTATATAGGCTTAAGCAGTCTCCACGGGCCTGGTATACACGATTTGCTGATTTTGTTTCGACTATTGGGTTCACTCACAGCAGGTCAGATAATTCTTTGTTCATCTACCGCCGTGGTTCGTCATTGGCCTATATTCTATTGTATGTGGATGATATCATCTTGACCGCCTCCTCCGATGCTTTGCGCCAGTCTATCATGGCCATACTCAGTTCTGAATTTGCTATGAAGGACTTAGGGCCGTTGAGTTATTTTTTGGGGATTGCCGTCAAGCGTCATTCCGGTGGCTTGTTTCTGTCTCAACGGAAGTATACTACTGAGATCATCGAAAGGGCTGGGATGTCATCCTGTAAGTCCATTTCCACACCGGTTGATGCAAACCCAAAGCTGAGTGCCGCAGCAGGTGCACCATACGAGGACCCGACCCGGTATTGCAGTCTTGCAGGGGCCCTCCAGTATCTTACATTTACCAGACCAGATATTACATATGCGGTTCAGCAGGTGTGTTTATTCATGCATGATCCCAGAATTGAGCACATGAATGCAATCAAACGCATCATTCGGTATATTCAGGGGACGCTGGATTATGGTTTGCACTTGTATCCCTCATCTACATCTGCACTTGTCTCCTACACGGATGCTGATTGGGGTGGTTGTCCCGACACCAGACGGTCGACTGCTCTTTGTATGTTCCTTGGCAACAACTTGGTCTCCTGGTCGGCAAAGCGTCAGGCAACTCTATCACGCTCAAGTGTAGAGGCAGAATATCGAGGGGTGGCGAATGTGGTCTCTGAATCATGTTGGCTACGTAATTTGCTTTTGGAGCTTCATTGTCCCATTCAGAAGGCAACCTTGGTATATTGCGATAACATTAGTGCCATCTACCTTTCAGGTAACCCGGTTCAACACCAACGCACCAAACATATCGAAATGGACATTCACTTTGTCCGTGAAAAGGTTGCTAAAGGTCAAGTTCGCGTATGCCATGTCCCGTCTCGTTATCAAATTGCAGACATTTTTACCAAGGGTCTACCCGCAGTACTTTTTGAAGATTTTAGGGACAGTCTCAGCGTTCGAAAACCGCCCGCTATGACTGCGGGGGTGTGTTAAACAGAGCAATATACATGTGATATATACTGAATATATATCACATGTATATTGCTGAATAAAGCAGCAAGCAGTGCGATCCAAAGAAGAGCAGCAGTTGGGCCTCTCGGCAGTGGCCCAACTCGTGAATAAAGCAGCAGTGCAGTCCAGCAGTTGGGCCTCTCGGTAGTGGCCCAACACGTCCAGCCCATGGACGAATTTAGGACAGAAAATCAGTGGACAAATCTTGTATATTAAGAAAAGTATATTGTGTGTATATTGTAGTATATTTGTTACCTAGAATAGAATATACACTTACCATATTGTATAGTTAGAATTATGGTAGAAGAAGGATTTAGAAGTAGAATAGGAAAAGAATTTTCCTATTATGGAAATATGTAACTTGTATATATAGCCTTTCAATTAATGAAAATAATCAAGGGGATTATTTCTTTTAATATTAAGTCTTATTTTGAAAAGTTGATTGACATCTCAAATGAATGTCAATTTTTTGGTGAACCACTAAGCAACACTCAACTTGTTGAAAAGACTCCGTTCTCTTCCTGAGAAGTTTAATTTAAAATTTTGTGTTATTGAAGAAGCTCACAATCTTGCCATAATGGACCTTCATACCTTAGAAAGCATTCTAAAAATTTATGAGTTGAACATTGAGAATCAAAAGGAATTGTATAAAAGAAAGAATGTGAAACTTCAAGTTCAATCCTCGGAGAGTTAAATCGATGAAGAGGATGAGAATCTTGAAGAAATTGGTGATGGTGCAAATGTTGCCTTACTCACTCGAAAATATAATTCGATGGCGAGGAAGTTCAACAATGAGAGAAATCAATATAAATCTAAAGAGCACCAAAACCAATTCTTCAATCAAAATCCACTAGATTCCTTCCAAATGTACAAAAAGGAAATCAACTAAGAAGAACCAACTCAGATTGTATCAAATTTGATCCCAAACAACTTGAGTCTGTGTAGTGTCATGCATGCTCGGGTTAGAGTTACTATGCTAACGAATGTGCAAACACTCATAGAAATTTTGGCAAGAACCTATGGGTTTCTCTTAATGACGATGAAGGAGAAGAGGAAGGAGATCATGAAATTGATACACAAGCAATGCTGACAACTATTTTCGAACAGTCTCTATCGGATAATGAAGATGTCGTATACAATGTTGTCTCAGATGCCACGACATTTGATCCAACATCAGCACGACATCAACATCCTCAGCAACATCTGAAACGTATGAATTCTTCAACTATTCTGATGTTAATTGCTTTAGTGATTATATTTCTGTTAGTGAGGCTGATTGTATAGATCAAGTTGAATGCAAAGATGATATGATTAATGAATTACAAAGTATTTGTAAAGCCTTAATCATAGAATCCAAGCAACTTGACAAAAAGGTAAAATCTCTAACTCATGAGAATTTAGTATTAAAAGACACGATAACCCGATTTTTGGTTGCACTTACCAAAAAGGATGTTGAATTTGGTAAGATCCGTGCAAAATTGAATTTAGCCGAAGCAACCTTGCGTAAGCTCAATATGGGAACTTTGAAATTGAATGAGATACTCAACTTTAGTAAACCTTCACATGCAGAAATTGGGTATGAGAACTCTCTTAAAATCATATGCTCTAATCTCTTTGATAAATTGAGAAAATATGCTTTGTAAAAGAAAAATGAATGAATAATAGGTTCTCATATATGTCAAAGAATATAAAGTTTGTGTGTCATCACTGTAACTCCCATGGACACTTAAAACCATATTGTTTCAAACTTTAAAATTATGTGAGCAAAATGTTATCCAAGATTCCGGATAACAATCGAAGCAACATTTCTGAGCCAAAAGGTAAAAAATGTTTTAAGAGATTTGGTTCCTAAAAATGATGTAACATGTAATGTTGCTATAACTGCATTAAGAACTAACATTTCATGTTCTTGGTACTTTGATAGTGGATGTTCTCGCCACATGACAGGTACAGAAGGTTTTCTAAAGAACTATGAGTCATTCAATAGAGGAAACATGACTTATGGATGTGGCAGTAAAAACAAAATAATTAGAAAAAGGGATCTTGGATGTTCCTGGATTTTCAGCCTTAAGAAATGTGTTACACGTTGAGGGCTTAATGGCTAATTTGATTAGTATTAGTCAACTGCGTGATGACGATCTTGAGGTAAATTTAATAAGAATGCTTGTAAAGTTACGAATGAAGCAAATATATGTGTCATGACAGGTACAAGAACATGTGATAATTGATATCTTGTTGTAAGAGAAGAAACATGCAATAATGCTAAGGTCAATGACACAACACTATGACATCAAAATTTGGGGCATGTCAACTACCGCAATTTAGAAAAATTGGTCTCATATGAAGTGATTAGAGGCATATCCAATCTTAGCCATAAAGGTAAAACAGTCTATGAAGATTGTTTGAAAGGTAAGAAAACCCGTCTCTCATAATGTTGTCCAACACGGCGGACAACATTCAGGTACGTCTCACTATTTTCATTTACTACATATGGATTTAATGGGTCCAACTGAAGTAGACAGTCTAGGAGGCATGAGGTATTCCTTTGTGATAGTAGATTTTTCTAGATATTCTTGGATATATTTTTTGAAAGAAAAATCAGAAACGTTTGACATGTTTAAAATTTTGCACTCTAGAATTAGAAATTTATTCTATTCTCCTATTTTTCGGATTAGATCCGACCATGGAAAAAAATTTGAAAATAGTTCATTCACAAATATTTGTGAGAAAAAGGGAATTATCTATGAGTTTTCTGCCCCCAAAACTCCTCAACAGAACGGGGTTACAAAACGGAAGAATATGACATTGCAAGAAATGGCCAGAGTGATGCTTAGTTCTAAATATTTGTCAAAACGTTTATGGACAGAAGCCTTGAATACTGCTAATCACATCATTAATAGAGTCTATTTAAGGCCAGGAACAAAGATGACACTCTATGCGATTATAAATGGAAAAACCCAAACTTGCGTTACTTTCATGTTTTTGATGTATTTGTTATATTTTAAATGATAGGGATCATTTGGCAAAATTTTACTCTAAGAGTGATAAAAGAATTTTTGTTGTCTATTAAGAAAATAGTCATGCTTATCGAGCATACAATCTGAGATCTAGAACTGTACAAGAGTCTATAAATATTATCTTTGATGATCTTTCTGATGTTTCAGGAAAAACTATTGAAAATAACATTATAAATACAGTGGAAAGTCCACAGATTGTAGAAGAATCGGATGTTGCCACAAATGTTGCCACACCTGAAGCAACATACGAACAGCAGTAGAGACCACAGAGGCCACAGATGAGGAGTCAAGCGCGGAATTGTTAGACCAAGTTCGTAGGGACCCTTCATCAAGGATTAAGAAGAATCATCCAACGGGCCAAGTGATTGGGGGAGTTTTTGAAGGAATTAGAACAAGAGGTAAAGAACCACTGAACTATAGAGAAATGGTAAGGTATATGTGTATGTCAACAATATACCAAAAGGTTAGTATCTCTTGTTTTATATCTATATTAGAACTAAAGAATGTTGTAGAAGCACTTAAAGATAATTTCTGGATACAAGCAATGCAAGAAGAGCTTGAATAATTTTCTCGAAATGAAGTCTGGGACTTAGTTCCACGTCCAAATAATACAAATATAATTGGAACTAAGTGGATTTTTAAAAATAAAACAGACGAATCGGGAACAGTTGTTAGAAATAAAACACGTCTAGTTGCACAAGGTTACTCAGTTTGAAGGAACTGAATTTGATGAAACCTTCGCACCTGTAGCTAGAAATTAGAATCGAGTCGATTAGACTTTTACTTGCTATTGCTTATTGTCTGAAAATTACTTTACACCAAATGGATGTAAAATATGCCTTCTTAAATAGTTATATAGACAAAGAGGTATATGCTGAACAACCAAAAGGATTTGAAGATCATTACCATCCATACTATGTGTATAAGCTTATAAAGGCTTTGTATAGGTTGAAACAAGCCCCTCGTGCATGGTATGGTCAGTTAACTAACTTTTTTCTTGAATTTGGTTTTAACCGTGGCGAAGCTGGTCGTACTTTATTTATTAAATGACACGGTGTAGATATTATAATTGCTCAAGTCTACGTGGATGGCATAGTCTTTGGATCGACTTCACAGTCGTACCTAAATTCATTTGTTGAAGCTATGTCATCGACATTTGAAATGAGCATGATTGGGGAATTAATTTTTTTCTTAGGATTGTAGATAAAGCAAAGTGAAGATGGAATTTTCATCTCACAGAGTAAATATGCCAAGAATCTAGTTAAAAGTTGGTTTGGAGAACGCTAAACAGATGAAAACGCCAATGTGTTCATCACAGAAGGTATGTAAGGATAATGTTGGTGAAAATATTGACCCAATATTATATCGATCTATGATAGGTAGCCTTCTTTATCTTACTACTAGTCGCTTTATTGTCAATAACCATATTGTTTTGTATTATGAACTACGCAATGACCTGATTCCTAAAGAGGGATACGTAGGCGCTCTTTGAGCTTGATCACATCATTATAAAAATCATCCAACTCTATTTTGAACTGATTCCTGAGATGAGATACGTAGGTGCTCTTCGAGCTCGGTCGCACAAAAAAAAATCAAAAAAACTCTAGGAAGCCTTAGGGACGTCAAGAATTCAAAGGATCATCTCACAAAGTATAAATTGGGGCAGAATTTTTGAGAGGATCTGAAAAATTCCACCAACAAACCTGGCACAAAGGATCAACCAGCCCAGATTCACAAACTAGGGCAGAGTTTTTGAGAAGATCTAAGAAATTCCACCGATGATGTCGGCACAAGAATTAAGCGGTCTAAAACTAGCAACTGGGGCAGAATTTTTTAGAAGGACTCAAAAATTCCTTCAAATGCAAATCATCACAAGAAGTCAGCCGATCCGGACTCAACTGGGGCAAATTTTTTAGGGAGTCAAAAATTTCACCAAGACAAGCAAAGAGCAAAATCAGAGCGCCAAGGACGATGCCTCGTTTAAAGCGTATATGTCATGACATTGAGTTAACAATATTTTAGAAATATAAATGCTTTAATCAAAATTTTGTTTTCCAAAAGATTTTTTCAAGTATTCTATTCAAATTTTATCTCTCATAATATCGGGACCAAAAGAAGGGCCAAGACCATAAAAATAGAGAAACAACACAACGGGAGTTGGCAGCACGGATCGACCTCTATAGGAACTAACAATTGTTCTATGATTACAGGTCACCAGAACATCGTCAAAAAGACGACGGGTGTTTCCACTAACTTGTTTTTTCATGTATGAAATAGGTATAACTAAAAACACTCCAACACCAGAAGATGACAACCAGGCCCTGAGAGCCACAGACAGAGCAAGCGCCATACGAGCATAATACCTGGCCGAGAGAGTCGGGAAAGAATAAAGGAAAATATTATAGTCATAAGAGCCATACCGAAGGGCATAAAGCTGTCATTCGACCGAGAGGGCCGCAGCCGACAGAAGATGAAGAGACACAGTCCAACCTGCAGAGTCCAGAAAGATGACGAAGAGGCACAACGCAGTCATGGGGCTGTATAAAGAGTCAAACGATGTAAAACCGGCCAAGGAGGCCGCAATCTTCATCTTCAAAATCAGAGTGATGTAATTCAAGTCAAAAAGGCTGCAATGTTCACTCCAAATTCTGAATGATGTAAACCCGGTCGAAAGGTCACATTATTCATTCGAAAGCCAGAGTGATGTAATTCCGGTCAGAAGGCTGCATTATTCACTCCAAAATCAAAGTGATGTAAACCCGATCAAAGGAGCCGCAGTCTTCACACCAAAGTCCGAATGATGTAAAGTCAGTCAAAAAGTCATAGTCTTCATTCTCGAGAGTCAAATTCACTGCCGAAAGGGCCATTCATTGCTGAGAGGTCCATTCATACAAACAACACCGAGAGGGCCATTCACTGCCGAGAGGGTCATTCATATATTCACTGACGAGAGGGACATTCATATATTCACTACCAAGAGGGTCATTTATACAAACAACGCCGAGATGACCATTCACTGCCGAGAGGGTCATTCACAAATGAGCCAGACGATGTCGGAAGTGGAATCCGCTCCAACAATATTACACCATAGAATCAACAACATTGCCCGGTAAGTCCACATAGCCATGCAATGTAGAAAGTGGCATCTGCTCGAGTCAACACAATCAATAGAGCCAGATGGTATCTCAAGTGACATCCGCTCAAATATACCACTCCCCAGCAAGTCAGACGGTGTCACAAGCAACATCCACTTAAAAAACATTAAAATCCACAAAGCCAGATAGTGTTGCAAGTGGCATCGACTCAGCAGAATCAACAAGATCCAGAAGGTGTCGGAAGTGTCGTCTGCTCAAATACCAAAATCAACGGAGCCAGACGGTATCGAAAGTGAAACTCACTGAAAAGAAGTCACCCAGGAGGATGAAGTAGACAAAGCCGCGCATGTTTGAAAAATATAAAAATAATCAACACACAAGTCTCAGCATATGTAACTAGGTCAAAGCTACCAGAGGTGGGAAGCAAAAAGACCAAATCTAGACACATGCGGAGCAAATGTGGAACTTGTTCTTGGGAAGCTAGTAAAAAATATGTGCCGACGAGAGTCAAGCTCTCTGCACATGAGTATGAACATCACTCCGTGCCGACCTCGCTCACAAATCACAAAGATTTTTATTTAAAAAAACCCATAATCGGTCGGGCATATACCAGAAAGGTCAAAGGGATTCCAACATAAGAGATACCATTTTCGAGCCATCGAGTCAAATACAAGTGACATGATTCCCGAAAACTGGGGATATGTAGGCCACTCAATATCTGAGGATCAATCACATTCCAACAGAGTCATTCTGGAGTTTGGTAGTTTGATATTTTTTATTTTATCGACTTTATAGTAGTCTAATTGAGTCGAACTACATGTGGCCTAAATTATCATGTAACCCAAGATATGTAGGAAACCTAGAAATTAGGATCCGACCACGATTTTTGAAAATTACATAAAAATGATAAGTAATTTCCTATTGGTCGGCTAAAAACTAGGTCAGCCAAATTTCACTGATAATGGACGGTCAAGCCATCCCTAAACAACAAAGGGGAATACTAGCATGATTAGTTGAGTAAAATATTCAATATGACAATTCTAATGTTTAGTGTTGTTATGTACGATTGGTCAGAATAGGATTGTGCCTAAGAATATTAGTTTAGAACCTATAATAGCTAATATACATGGTTGCTTATACTTAAAATAGTGATGAAATGATCATTTGAATGTTCTAGTTAAGCTAGTTTAGGGGATAAAACTTGTGTGTTAACAACATATTAATAGTTTCAAAATGTTTTGTGATAGCTTAATGTGTTCTGTGTGTGTGAGTTTGAAATGATGAGTAGACTTAGAATTAGCATGTTAATGGATAAAATGCTTAGAATGGCTTAACATGAAGATTGTGTTGGTTCTTGTATGAACTACTAGGTTGATATAATGTCTACATTTGCTATCTTTAGTTCTATTTTGATCACATATGAGTCATGTGATCATAGATAACGTGTCCTGATTTATTCGAAGAATTGTGATGGCCTCATATGATTGTTTGAACCTCTTGAGTTAACGATATGCTAGTTAAGGTTTATTCTATGACATCTGTGGTTTCTTGCTGAGTTAAAAGTGCTTGACATGTTTTAGTTTAGGGCTGGATTTAAGCATATGCGATTGTTTAAGATGATTTAGGACAGTATAATATCAAAAATAATAAACTAAAATTTGTATGGTCAAGAAAATTGAGCTTAAGGTGATTATCATATGCACATGAGGTCTGTTTTCCTTACTTGAACATTGGTCTGGAGTCAGTTCTAAACCATGTACAGTTTGTTTGAATCCATGAGGTGGTTGGGTATATTTGGTTAAAAGACTACCTTGGATCATTATAAGGGTTGTATGATACCTCTTAAGGGCAAAAAGAATCAATTCAAGTTCAGAACTGCTCATTCTTTATTGGTATGACTAAAAAATATAAATAATATGTCTGTTTTGTATGCCATGATGTGTCTCTTTTTTGCCCAGTTTGATTAGGAGGTATCACATGCCTTGATATTTGACTCATGTTATAGCTTATTTTACCCCATCATAGTTTAGCCTAGACCAAGTACGAGTGGAAAGGTGACATTTCTGTGCTGATCGTGTCTTAATATGTGAAAATCTGATACTTCTTTGTTCTGACGCTGCTTGATTATTCCATGGTTTTATCTATGATATCCGTATGTTTAAATAAATTACATGCAGTAGATAATTTTGGATACATCTAACTTGGGCTTTCATTTGTGCCTCCTCCTCCTCCTTCCCACTGCATCACTGCCGAGATGGGCCCTTACTAGACTCATCTCCTCCTTCAGCTGAAGTAAAATGCTCATGAACATTATCTGCTTAGCCGATTTGGATGAGGCCCAATCAAACCTATTTTGACCGAATTAAATAAAAGGAAAGCTAATATTTGCGTGAAGGCCCAACTATGAGTGAAAATAGCCAACTGGTGATAGCCTTGCCCTTCCTCTGCGCCACGTGATAATAGAAGTATATTCACGCATATTATATAGTTAATATCAAGCTTACACAACATAAAGCAAGACTTTAAATATCAATTCCGGGCCCACGTTACCAAGACTCAAACTTTAATACACAATTACCAAGAATACATACTAGGTAGTCACATCCTTAAGTTAATTGAAAATCTATACACATTTGAACCCTCAACTGAAAAATAATAAAAAAGCCCCAATTTGAAACCCTAGAAATTTCTCCTAATTGGAGTAGGTTTCTATAACCAAATTAAGTCTTAAAACATGATCCTCTAACAATATCCATCACTAATTCACAATAATACAAGCAAACTAATCCATAAACCTCTATTAATCAATAACATAACTATCTTATTGTCACAAGAAAGCATAACTCATCTTCCCCAACTTATATTCATACTATATCACTATTAATAAAGAATTTAGAAGCATAAACTTAATTCACAAAGAAAGAATCACTTACCCCAATGATGAATTTGCTTTTAGGCCTCAAAACAAATACTCTATGGCGACTCTATGTTCGAGACTTGCTATTTGGGGAAAAGAATTCTGACCTAATGGAATAAATAGGACACTTCAACAGTGATTTCGCCCTGACGAAATTGACTCCACTGGAGCGGACTCATTCCGGCAAACAAACTCCCGTTGAGGCGGTGTCACTTGACACCTCACCTCAGTGCCACGACTAACTCGTATCAGCGGCGGCGAAGACGCCGCGGCGGATAAAACGTCCGCCATGGTGTAACTCACCATCTCTCAACTCCCGCTTTGGCCAGCCAACCTCTCACTGAGGCGGACCCACCGGAACGGACACTAGTGTCGTCGAGGTAGATGCCGGACACCAACAAAAGGGAAAACAATCCCAAACACCTATTCAACACCCGAAACACTCCTGAGAACCCCCCGGACACAAACCAAACATGTTCGTCTAAGGTAAACAGTGCTCGGATTTTCCATTTAACCGAGCTAAAGCATACTTTTCAAAAGAATCTTTCGGGAGAAATCAAAATCCAAACTTTACAAATAAGGCCACAAAAAATATTCAATTTCTTTGGGAAGCGAACCAATGACTTGACTAAGTCATAAATGATCTTCTGAAACTACCGGAAGCGACATAACCCGGAAATGAACCCATTTAGCGAAAATTCAACTTTGAGTCAAATATCCAACTCTAAGTTTCTATTTTTGGGTTTTTCATTCGAAATGCATATAAATGGACCTCATAATCCGTGTCACCCATCCTCCCACGTCACAAACCCAACATAGAGTCTACGGGAAGGGACAAACAGAAAAGTAAGGGTCTTTAGCTAAAAATGACTGGATGGATCGTTACATTTACGGTTGTGAATATAGGATAGCCAAACGATGCATAAATCATTTAGTTTAGATAGCCAAAACGGATTTCAAAACGAATAAATCTAGGAATTAGTTAAAAGGAACCGTTTTGGATAAAAAAGGAACTGTCTTTGGATATTAAAAATTGAAAAAGGGGACGGATTTTCGAGCTAAGTTTGAAACTAATTTTTGGACTTCAAATTCGTGACTTGGGCTTTGAAATTTAAATTAGGAGAAATATTGACATTAAAGGACCTTAAATGGGCCTGAGTGATTTGGAATAGGTTAAATGTGCAGTTGATTTTAAATGCTAGGCCCAATCAATTGATTTTCAAATTTTAAAACCCATATTGGACTTGATTTGAAGTAAGGATTTTTGGACTATTAGAATATGATGTTAACCTTGGGAGATATAGCATGCAAATTAAAAAGGAAAAACCATTTCATACTTCTTTTTCAAAATCAAACTTTGTCATTCTAAATCAGTTATATCATTTTAAAACTTGGAAAAGATTTCAAAAGAAGAAAGAGTGAATTAGTCAATATGGTTGGACTAAATGTGGAGTTTTACTCAAATTCGCATTTGAATGTTCTTAGTCCAAAAATAAAATTGACTAAACTATCCATGTTTATACTATTTGGTAGAAGTCTTACTCTTTCGTTTTAAAACAAAACTTTGAGTTTTGAATGAACGAATGGCAAGTATTTTTTTTTGCGGATTTTTATACTTTAAGAAATTTGAGTTATTTTCAAGCATGCTATAGAACCCGTAGGTCAACTGTATTCTACGGATCCTTAATACCAGGGTGCTAACACCTTCCCCAGGGGATCACGAGTACCTTTACCTTAACTCTGGTTTAGATAGGATTTTTCAATAAATTTGAATAGACCCTTTCACACTGGTTTTACTAATTTACCTATAAATTAGGTGGCGACTCTAAAAACATTATTTGACTTAGAGCACCATCCAAACTATTAGTAGCTTTTATGCATTTACCCGTGTAAAAATGAACTGTAACAGTTGGCAGCAACATTCTTTCTCTTTGGAACATGTCTACGAATTCCCGCAGCAACTCATATGCTCACTGCTTTATCGTGAACAAATCTTATTTGTGTGTTTCCACTCTCCGGGCCCCCGCGTGAGCCCTGACAAAAGTATCTGCAAGAGTAGCAATAGAATTAATAGAGTTTTCATGCAAATGAGTACCAAGAGAGTGCTTCCTTATGAGCGTTTGTCTAAATTTCTTTAGCATGACAGATTCGATCTTATGTTGTTTGAGGTCATGCCCGGTGACAATCTCTTCAAAGGATATGCTCATCCGAATCCAATGTGGTGTTATATTTTGGTATATCTGACATTTTGAACTTCTTTTGGATGGGAATAGGGGCCGCGCTTTCTGGATATGGAAAGATCTCATATCTTCTGGCTCCTACACCTTTTACCATGGACGGTGCTCCGGGTATTTGGTTCATTCATTCGTGCATATTTTCCCCATCCGGCGCAGTCCTTCCGTGAACGTATTCATCCGCTCTTTCTTTCCATCTGTTGCCTTTTCACTGGTTTCGGGTGGCACCGATGTTTTCACCATATTAAGTTTTGACGCCGGAGTCCTAGCCCGGGAATGAGTGGCTATGGTGGCTACTGTTCTCTCTATTCTCAGCATCATTTTGTTATGTTCTTCAAGGACGACTGCAATGGTATCCATCGTCAAAGATCTTCCCTCGTTTGCAGGCTCGGGCTTGCCAGTTTGAAATTTGGATGAGCTTCTTCCTTCAGATATTCTTTTCTGTTTCCGTGTTGCTTTGGTAGTTCACTACTCTGCTTCTCTTGATTGGGTTCCTCTTCCGATTCCATACTCAGTGCCATTGACAGATCTACCAAGTCCCGATTATCGTCAGGCACCTGCTTCTCTTTGAGTCCCCGTGACCCGTGGGAACTGCTGCTCTGTCCTGACATGCTTTCCTTATTTACTTTTTAGTATAGCAACTTCGTTTGGTCTTTCCAAGGAGATCGACTTCAAATCGAGGCAACACCACAACTGTTTATTCCCACAGACGACGCCAAACTATTTTTCGGTGAAATTAATTCTAATAAAAAACCGAGTAAGAGATTTGTAATTTAGGGTTAAAAAATAAGTGAGTTGTATCCAATCCGGAGAACCCCTTGATGAGTTTGGTATTGAATGATAGATTACAGATGCGTAAATAAATATGCAAACAAATGAAAGAACAAGTAAATAATATCAAAAAGTAAGCTTCGATTCAGATATGATAATCGAGAATAACAGACAAGTGCTATTTTAATATGTTAGAAAACGATCTAGGTTACAAGTGTGAGCTTTTGAAATACAATGTGTCTTTCTTCCTTGCTAAGTTTTTCATATATAAGATAAAATTAGACTATTATGCACTCCTAAAGTTATGACGACGTGAGTAGGATGATGTCACTATGCCCGCGCGCGCCGCGACGCTTTGATATAGAAAGACTTATGTGACGGGGATTGTTGGGAGTAGAAGACAGTTGTTCGAAGACTCGGAGCCATTGAGCTTCCCGGATGCGCTAATCCCACCGAGGGCGTTTCTACCCAATACAAGGACTAAAACTCGAAATATGTGCTTAAAGAATTATTCATCCCACCACCATCTTGATGGTTATAAACTAAAGATGGTTAACAATACTTACTCCCTCGTCAAATATTAGTCCTTCCGGAAAATTAATTTCGTTTTAAAATATTCGATGTGTTTGGAAATATAAGGCTTAATCACTTGTGTTTTGAAAACTAGTTTTTTTTTTTAAAAACATCTGATAGCCTTTACTGCTGCAATTGATTGAGACATTTAAAAGAGAAAAAACATGATAATTTAGACGATTACTCTTATGATTAAGGGTACTAGCTATATATCTTTCTTAAAATGTTTACAAAGACCTTAAAATAGAGATAATATGTAGGGGTGACAGATGGACCATTTGAGCTGAAGTTGGACAGGTCAAGATGGGCTGAATCAATAGATGGGTCAATGCTCAATCTGCTCAAAGCTTACATGGGCTAAGATGGGTGGGTCAAGATGGGCTAAATGATGGGTCATAACTCAACTTGACCAATTTGACCCATTACTTTTACAAATTTCAAATTTATCTTCTATGATATTTTATTTTGTATGATATTTGATTTTTTCATATCTTTATTTTTAAAATAAGAATAATATTTTTAAGATTTTTTTTTTTAGAAAAGCAAAATAAATATATAAAATAATGGGTGGGAGGGCACGGGGTAGTGGTGCGGGAGGGGGTAATAGGGTAAGAAAAGTTTTTCATTTTTTTATAAAATTTTTATATAAGTAAAATAAATATATAAAGTAAAACCATTGGGGGGGGGTGGGGATGGGGGTGGGGTAAGAAAATATTTCTCATTTTTTATAAAACGTTTATAAAAGTAAAATAAATATATAAAGTAGAAAATTTGGGGGTTGGGTGGGAGTGCAGGGGTAGTGGGGGAGGGGGGTTAGGTGATGGGGTACGAAAATTTCTCATTTTTTAATAAAATTTTATATATAAGTAAAATAAATATATAAAATAAAAACTTGAGGGTGGTGTGGGAGAGGGCGGGGTTGGGGGTAAGAAAAAAATTCATATTTTTAATAATTTTTTATAAAAGTAAAAAATATGAAATAGAAATTTGAGGATGGGGGTAGTGCATGGGTGGAAGGGGTAGGGGGAGGAGGTACGAAAAAATTTCATATTTTTATAATTTTTTTAATAAAAGTAAAAAGAATATGAAATATAAATTTGAGGATTGGGGTAGGGCATGGGTGGGGTGGAGGGGGTTAGGGGGAGGTAAGAAAAAATTTCATATTTTTAATAATTGTTTTATAAAAGTAACAAAATATATGAAATAGAAATTTGAGGATGGTGATAGGAGTCTAATACTTGGCTTCTGGCTACTATTTGCTAATTTTGCCAAGTGATTCGCAATCATATTGACCTCTGATTAAATTTGTATTTTTGAAATTACTTGACGGAGTAAGATTTTCATTCTTTAACATAAAGCATGATATAGAGGGACATATGTATAGGGGAAAATCCGTAAACACAAGTGGATGTATCAAGAGATGACATGTGGCGATGGTGACAGGTCACACTCGAGTCAGCAAGCGAAGGACTCCGAGGAAGCTCCGGAAAAGTAATTTGGTAACCTGCTTCCGGGGGAAGAAATTACAAAGGACTCGGATAAGTATGTCAATTCACCGGTCAAGTGTCATTCAATGTACAGAAACGTTACACAAGACCCCAAGTTTCCTCCGACCTTTATTAGCCTTTATGACTCTTAATTACCTTTTATTGTAGCATTAATATTGAGACATGATTCATGGAACTTGCACCGTATAGCTCTAGTATAAATAGAGGTTCTCATTCTATTGTAAGACATCATCTACAAGATAATACAACATACTCTTTAACATTTCTCTCATTTCATACGCTTTCATATTAGTCACAGAGGCTTCATCAAGGAATAAGCAAGCACAAGGCTCATGCTAATTATTTTTTTACTTTGACTTAATATTGTTAACTATTTCAGTATTTTATCTAATATTAATGACAGGTCAGTCACTTGAGATTCACATGTCCTTGACCACATATACAAATTCAACTATGCCATTTTATAGGTAAACAGTTTGGGCCCACCGTGGGGCCTATACAATTGTGGTGTCACAAGTGACCCCTTTCTCTACTAATCTAATCTTTCTTTGAGTCTTGTTTTTTATTCAGAACAAACAGATGACAACAATAGGAGAACACAGAAGTAGTTACAACATCGGGGACAACACAAGCAACATCCCACTCGGACCGGATGGTTTGCCAATAGGAACCACGGTATCGGAGGGCCCGATGTTTGCAGACAGAGCCACCTTCGGAGGCGGACAGATTCAACAGAAGGATGTTCCAAATGGAGAAATGCATGAGAAAGTTATATAAAATTTGAGGGCATAGAACGCCGCTATGAGTGAACAGTTGGACCACCTAATGTAATTTTATTCGGATTACGTTTCCAAAAATGTTAGCAGTACCCCAACAGACGTACTTGTACCTCCACTAATTACCACAGGGGTTGCTAGAGATGATGAGAATAGATCGAGAAATAATAGTGTTTTGAAAAGCGAAACTGTTCCTGAGAGTCCGTTCCAGGAGCAGGTTTTGAATTTTATGAAAGACATGATGGAAAAAGTGAACACCAACGCAGAGAATGTAGAGAAAAATGGCAAGGAGTATCGGTACTGATTGAATCAAATATTGGGAGACCCTCATGTGGTTGAAGGACTGAACACAAGGAGATATATTCAATTGGCATACAAGTCAGAAGTTTCCCCGGAGTTAAACCTGAAGAGATTTGAGATGACGGACAACCCCAAGTATGATGGGACGACAAATCCGGAGGAACACATAATAACCTATACCACGACTATCAAGGGTGAAATCGAACAAGGTCTAATCGGTCCTGATCAAGAAATTTGGCGAGACATTGACTAAAGGGGCCCTAACTTGATATTCTCTTTTACCCGACCACTCAATTGATTCATTTGCTATGCTCGCATGTATATTTATTAAAGCACATGCTAGATCCTGAAAGGTGCAAATGTGAAAGGCAGACATCCTCAACATTTTGCAAGGGGAGTCTGAGCGGCTCTATGACTTCATCACCCAATTCCAAAAGGAACGAATGTTGTTTCCAGCAGTACCGGACGAATGGGACGCCAAAGCTTTCACAATGGGTCAAAATCCTCTGAGTCCGGATGCATCACGGAGTCTCAAGAAAAACTTGCTAGAGTTCCAGGCAACAATGTGGAAGATGTTCACAATCGGTATACGTCAAAGATTCACGTAGAAGATGATCATAAAAATATATCGACATCTTCTGCAGTCCGAAATTAAGGTCAATTGAACTTTGATCGGAGGCATTCCAGAAACTGATTTGAACCATACCCGTCAGAACCACAGACTGATAGGAGCTAGGAGTGTTTCGAGAGCGAATCACCAGAAAACAACTTATATGAAAAGCAGTAATGTATGCGAACACTGGGGACTGTCGCGTCAAAACAGCGGAAATCATAAAAATAAGTACCAAAAACATCTTAAGGTGGCTCCGGGACAGAAAAAAAGAAAAGCATTGTACCTAAAGGCATTATGTCTGTAGATAGCCTGAACTAGCTCTAAAATAAAGAAAATGACTTGGGATTGCCATATCAACCTCGGGAGGAAAAAATTAGAAGGAACCAGAATCAAGAGCTGGCTAGACCCAATAGGTGTCAGCCCGGCCGAAATTCTCTTGTAATTTATTTTTGTTCAACTCCTGAAAGCTGTCGTATATGCAAAGTTGTAAACACTTATGTACGTTCAAGTTCAAGAAATGGTATGAAGCAAAATTTTCACCTTTTAAAAATTCTCATATACGTCCGAATGAAACAAAATCATTCTTAAATTTGTCCGCGCTTCAAGTTAAAATCATATCAATATCAGAGACTGTTCGGAGGGTGAAATAATTTATACCTATAATCGGAATGACCACATTAAATGGCAGCCAATAATTCTTATATTTTAATTAATATTTGTAAATAAAAAGAAATAATGAAGTTTTCCTTTTTGTGATAAATTCTTGCCATGAAAAGCTAAGATATCATATTAACGTTGTCTAATGACATATCGAAAATTTGTGCAAAGATGAACAGGAGACGTCCTTTTCATAAGCATCGAAAAATAAGGTCTCTCTCTTATAAAGTCATCCAGTCAATTGGCTAAAGGCTGGACGCTTTGTTTTTCGGTCATAAAATTAACCGAACATGTTATATTCGTACTTTCTAGAGCCAGAAGATGATATTTATGGTCATTCACATCCATGACTTCCAAGGCTATGAGGTTATAAAAGTTTCGGGTATAACTAAAAATCCTAGAGTCAAAACTCTAAACAATTTTGGGTTTAACTTAAAACTCTATAGTCAAAACTCTAAAATTGAAAATTTTGGGGAAAACTAAAATCCCAAGAGTCAAGATTCAAAGATTAAAAGTTTTGGGGAAAACTAAAAACTCGAGAGTTAACACTTGAAGAAGTTTCGGGTGAACACTAAAATTCCGAGATCAAACTTTCATCAGTAATGATACTTTTGTAGCACCAACCGACCATTGACGATAGAAAAACCAGTGACAGAGTTGTCATCTGAACCCCTAAGTCCTGCACTCTTTTTTTCTTCGCTCGATTTTTGTCCCAACTGAATTTTTCTGGCAAGGTTTTTAATGAGGCAGTAGCAAGGGTGATTACATGACATCCCGGAAAGAAGGGGAAATCTTCCACTTCCCGGTCACATCTCAGTGAGTAAACGTAAAGTGGGGGGGACTATCTGTATAGGGCAAAATCTATAAATACAAATGGACGTATCAAGAGATGACATGTGGCAATGGTGATAGGTCAGACTCGAGTCAGCAAGCTAGGGGTTCCGAGGAAGCTCCGGAGAAGTAATTTGGTAACCCGCTTCCGGGGGCAGAAATTACAAAGGACTCCAATAAGCATGCCAACTCACCGGTCAAGCGTCATTCAATGTACAAAAATGTTACATAAGACCTCAAGTTTCCTCCAGCCTTTATTAGGCTTTATTAACCTTTATGACCTCTTAATTATCTTTTATTGTAGCATTAATATTGGAGCATGATTCATGGAACTTGCACCCTATATCTCTAGTATAAATAGAGGTTATCACTCTATTGTAAGACATCATCTACAAGATAATACAACATACTCTTTAAAATTTCTTTTCGTTTCTTACGCTGTCATATTAGTCACAGAGGCTTTATCAAGGAATAAGAACAAGGCTCAGGCTAATTATTTTTTTACTTTGACTTAATATTATTTATTGTTTCAGTATTTTGTCTAATATTACTGCCAGTTCAATCAGTTGAGATTAACGTGTTCTTGACCACATATACAAATTTAATTTTGCCGTTTTACGGGTAAACAACATGCTTGTCCACTTCAAGACGTGCTCTAGAACCAAAAAACCAAAATTTAGTGTACTAAAGTTGTGGGTTCTGAATTATGATATTAAATTTGAATGGTCCAAACCTTTTCCATCGCCATTGTCTTGTTATTTTCCCTTCAAAGTATGCCTATATGTGGGCTCGTGCTTTCGTCACGTTTAATTTTTGAGATTTTTATACGATGTATATCATATTTATAGAGCCATTTGCTACAAGGAGTAATAATTGCAATGGAAAGAAATTATCTACATCCTATTGAAAATCAGCATGACTCTAGGTCGTTCTTCGCCTATCTATCTGTATATATATTAGTATAAAGTTAGACGAAAAAAGAGGGATATGAAAGTTTTCTTTAGTAAAGAAAAACAATTATCTTTTCACTATAGGGTTATAAAAATAATGGACTAAAAGGTGGTGTGACACCTCACACGATCCGACTTGTGGAAGATACGGATTTGTTAGGTCCGGATATGCTATGGAATAATAAAAATAAAAATAAATCGAATGTCAATTCTGTTTCCGAATGTCAGTGACAATGTCGTCTGACACAAGTGACAACACTTCGATAAAACTGAAAACCTTTAAGAGTAAAATGCAGCGGAAATAATAAAGAACACAGAGGTTTAATATTTACATAGGTTATATAACCTATAATGGTCAGTGACCGAAAGTGTTGTATATATTTATTATATACAAAAATACAAATTCCATTCTTTACAATTTTACAATACAAAATGGAAAGAAATTAAAAGTTGAAGTCGCAGATGACTTTTGCCTGAAAAATCTACCTAAATAGACATATACAACTTCTCAATACAAGTGCACAATACAAAGCTAATCTAGAATCTAAACTGCAATTGTAATGTTGGACAAAATGTTGTCGAAACGCTCAGGCAACACTTGTGATCCAGTTTTCTGAGATGAATTCTCGAGAGATCTCTTGATATTTTTGCAATCTATTTCTGGATATCGATTCACTCTTGTAGCCTCTCTATTTATAGTAGAGAGTCTTCCTTGAAAAGCTCATCGATTGGTTGTGGAGGTTGAGGAAAAAGGTGGGCAGCTGATAAGGTTTGTTGGAGAAGATCATGGAGCAAAATCCTCTAACTTCTTGGACTTTTTTCTCAAGCATAGCAACGACTTTGACTTATTCTTCCCATGTTTTTCATCAGCTCCTATTTACCTTGCTAAGTCACTTTCACTTCGTAGTAATATTTCCACCAATATTACTTCATTCCGTGAAGTAAGGCAAAACTGTTTTCATAAAATGTTGGTCCGAATGTTGTGACATTTGTTCCAACATTTCTTAAATTCAAATTAGTTCTTAGAACGATATGTTGGGTAGAATGTCACAACGAAACCCAACATTAACAGGATTCAAACAACAAAAACACGAAAACTAAAATAACAGAAAATTGGGGATGAGAATAGAGAGATAGAAGCAACACCCAAAGAGTAATGATTCTATGGGCAAACTTAGGTATATGAAACCTAAATTCTCCCAATTGGAATCAACCCTAAGAACTTATACTATTTGATCTTCAACAAAGAGTAATCCAAATGAACAACTCTATATGAAAATCAATGGAAAGAGTTTCAATAGCCAACAATGGAATCCACCATAATTAACTATCACTAACACTAATCACTAAATTAGCACTACACTAAACTACCATACTAACTATCACTCTGTAAGAGTATTCATCTCAACATCATCAAAAACTGCCTAATGAAATGACCAAGTAAGGTATTTATACTAAAAAAGCCAAAGAAGACTAGACTATTTATTACAATAATATTCTTAATGAAGTAAGGGCCTTGTTTGGTAATCTTTTTTATGGATGAAGGCTTGAATTTAGAAAATAACCTCTTTGCATGGCTAACCACCATCGTTCCCCTCCATCTCATCTTCACTCCACACGGCCAAGCAATCATTCATACGTCATACGCTCTCCTATGAAGCTCTTCAAAGGTCTCCAAAGCCTCTCTTTGCATTAACATGGCTTGTAGGGCTTGAAGTTTCTTAGCTCGGCCTTGAGCGAAGCAATTTGATTCATGTGTGCTCCTTGGGATCATATCATCCTCCCATTCTTGAAAAGGATTCATCATCGAATCTGTACCTTGCAAGACATAGAAGAGTATGAGTGCATATCCTATCACACAACAAACAAGGTAATCATCACAAGGAAAATGATAATACCTAAAGTAAGCAAAGCATGCAACCACCACACTAAATGGCTCACTTTTATGATATAACCAAGCATCATAAGGATCTAGAAAGACTATGTATTCCCATAATGCCCAAGACACTTTGCTATTCAAGACATGTTGACAAAAGGGTAACTTAGGGAACCCAATGCATTTAGGAAAGCAAATATGCAAGTTCTCATTGGTCCTAGCAATCAAGAAGCACAAATCTCCCCTTAAGTCAAGAAATAAGCGATCTCCCTCACGGCTAAGTGCAATTTCACAAACAATATCAACCCAAATCAAGAATCTAATCATTACACTAACCCATCCCAAGAAAAGAATCACTCTCAAGTCAACACCGGGGTCAAATACAAAGGTATTCCCCACACTCTTTTGCTCACATTCTCCATGCAAGCCCAATATGAACTCAAGTAATAACACTAGGAAAGAATCACATTAATGATTATAAGTGCTACTACTATACTCATCACACACGGAAGTTACCTCCATGGCTTTAGAAATCCTAAGAATGAGCATGAACCACGAGTACATACCGTCCATGAAGGAAGTACAATATATGACATCATACCAAGTTGTTGTCCAATGAGGTTCCCTCCAAAACTCCCCTTCAAGTCTCCTCCTTTGATGAAGCTTTGCAAATAAGTTAATCACATAATCAAGTTCATCAAGAGAGAGAGTTTTACCTTTAAGCTCATCAATCATGTGCCAAGCTTTGAATAGCATCTCCTCACTCTTTAGGTTAGAAGATCTAACATAGTCCTTCCAAAATGTATGCTCTTTTCCTTTAAAATCGCTCCCCTTCTTTAAAGAGCAATCTTCACTTTCAGAAGCCTTTCCCAAATTTGACATTGGTCCATCAAATAGGTCACAAACTCTCAAGAAGGACTTTCCATCATTGGGGAGGGCATCATCCTCCCATAGTGGATTACCAAATACCTTGTAGCCTCCAAAGGTGGCTACATGTTCATCATCACAACACATACCACCATGTGCTTCACTTTCAATAGTCATGTCATTATCAATTAATATATTATCCTTAAAGAGAGAACAATCAATAAACGATGAGGGTTATAAATATGTAAGTTCACTCTCATAAAGACAGTTGTCATTTTCCAAAGCAATTTCCTTTTCATGACTATCTATATGATCAATCGCACCAACATCATCACTAAGTTGAGGTTCATTTAGCACATCACCAATTTCCTCAATTAGTGGACTATTATAGTAAACAAATTGATCAGCACAGGTATCCACACTAGTTGGAAACGAATCGATCTTGCTAGGAGAATCAATTCGGTCATCGCTAGGATCAACTAGTGTGTGAGATATCATATCACATGACAATGTACTAACATGCAAATCACAACTGTCAACACTGGGTGGACACAAATTGATCTCACAAGAAGAATCAATTCGATCATCAATAGGATCAACTAGTGTGGAATCACTCATTTCAACAACATTGTCAACAATCTTTAAAGAACTAAGCAAATCACATGGTAAAGATTCATTAAGTTCAACTACGGACAAGCTATCATTCACACTCAAGTCAACAACATGAACATGAACATTAATTGGAGTGTTGAGATTAGCTATTTTACCTTGAAGTTCACACAAAGTATCTTCTTTACCGTGGTTTTCAATGGTAGAGCACATTTGCTCCTTTGGGAAGCCTTCAACTACCTCACGAACTTTCAAAGTTTGAGGTTCATCTTTCGGTTTGCTTCCAAGAATACCTGCACCATTATCAATATAACTAGAAAAGAAGGAAAAGTTACATGAATTAGAATTGGGTTGTGATAACCCTCTCACATCACTCCACACAACCTCTCATTTTTCCTCTCTAGAGTTATCACTTTTCTTTTCCTTACTCCTCTCAATCTTTTCTCTCTCAATTTCATGGGAGTTGGGGCAAGTGCTAAGAATCTCTTGTGAAGGATTTGGTGAACCCTTCACTTCTTCTTTCCCTTTGGCTTCACTTGGAGTAGCCTTCTCTTCTTGTAGTGGTTCTTTCCTTTTCGGAATGTGCTTGGTTCTCTCCTTCTTTCCATATGGATTGACAAAGCGACACCTCTAAAATTCCTTCAAGGCCCTCCAAGTCTCAATTGGGTGCCCCTTTATCTTCTCATGCTCCCAATGTTTAATAAGGGCTCCTCTTAGGGTGCTTGAAGCTAGCTCCACTTTCTTCTCTTCCAAGTAGTTGTAGCATTTAAAGATCTCATCCAACTTGTGCTCCCATTCGAAGGAATCTTCTTCACCAGATTTTGTACACAAAGTTGGCAACTCTATGTTGAAATGTTGCTTACTTGCATTCACATCGAGATTAGGATTCAAGGGTGGAAATAGAAGTTTTCCTCTATCATCCACTATGCATTTGTACCATTCATGCTCATATGGAATCCTATGTTCTTGGAACTAAGGATATCCTAAACATATGTGACAAGTATCTATGGGAATCACATCACACTAAATCTCTTCTTGGTACTCACCATGTATAATGAATACCTTCACTTTCCTATCAACCCAATACCCTCACTCATCATAATAAGGATATCGTCTCATCACACAAGGTATCCTCAACCATTCAACCACATGAGGGGTGATGAAGTTTGTATAACAATCATCATCAAGCACAAGAGAGAATCACGCACATCCACAAACATTCATCTTGGTTTTGATAGTTCGCCTCTTTGGATCAATCCCCTTTTGATACATTGGGTTCCCTCTACTCCCAATGTCTATCGATGTTTCCCTCTTACCTTCAACATCATATCTATATTGAGAAGATGACACATTTGTATTAGGATAAGGAACATAAGACATTGTACTTCTTGAAGTAGGAAATGTACACTCTCTTTTCCTTCTAGGACAACTTTTACCTCCTCCAACCCACACACCTATACCATCTCGCTTAGTATAGGAAGTATCACGAGGGGATGCACGTGAATATCCTCTAGAAAATTCTTCATAAGGTTCACACTCAATTCCACTACCCTCACGGCCATATTCACCACAAAATGCATAACCACTCGATTCATGTTCATCACAACTCCCTATTTCATGCGACTCTTCATAAATTGATTCATGAGGTATGTGTGAGAAAGAACTATACCTCAAATCGCCTCTATAACCGTGGTGTGTAGTATGATGATCTTCATAACCATCATCTTCACCATAGGACTCTTCATTAGGCTCTTCTACTCCCTCATATTGTTCATAAGATCCATGAGATCCATTTACCTCATATTCGCCTCCAAAGTAGTGCTCTTCACCATCATATGGTTCATGATCATAGTGACCACCATCGTCTCCATAAACTCCATCATCATCATGGTCATAACCTCCGTCACTAGAGTCATAGCCTCCCATATCATCATCACAAGATCCTGAAGCGATAAACGACATGTTTCCTTATAACTCCTCTCCTTATGACCCCTCTTCGTATACCTACAAAACGAGCAAACAAGTTAGTAGTAAAAGCTCCTCACACCACTCGTATTTGCCCTCAATTCTTACCACAACCTAATGCTTCTTCCAAATTTGGTATAGAAACCACTTGTCCAATCAATTCATACGGTTGCTAAGTTTTGTGGCAAAATAGATTCTTGTTTAAGGAATGATGGACTACTCAAAACAAACGGACAAGAGCCAAAGAAGTTCAACGAAATAAAACAGAAAAACTTAAGAAAAATTAGCACGAAATAAAAATGAGACTCAAGAACTAGTTAACAATCAAGTAAGAACAATTACTAATTGTTAATTAGCTTAGAAAATTAAAGAAGTGAGAATGAAAAAGAAAATTGATTTTTAACACTTAGAATATTTTTTTGGAAATTTGAAAAAAAGTGATGAAATTCAAGAATTAATTAACAAACAAGTATGTTTAATTACTTGTTTTTAATTAATTATAAGTATTAAAGTATTAAGAATATGATAAGAAATCAAACCGGAAGAAATTTGGGCAAAAACCAGGTAAAAAATGCTCAAAACAGGGCTGAAAACAGAGCAAAAATAGCCTCTGAAGTTGGCTGCCACGCATCCTGCATGCGCGCGGCTGACGTGAATTTTTTTTTTAAATCAGATTTTCAAACTGATATCCCCTTCTTTCTTTTTCTTTTTTTTTATTTTGGGCCCACTAACACTTTTTAACCTTTGACTTGAAGACTTTTGGGTCTTCTTCTCTATGAAGATTTGAAGTTCTTCAAGAACACCAAATTTTAATTCTAAGCTTCTCTTGATTGGTAGAACAAAGCCCAATAACTCTTGAAGCCAGAATCACCTTCTTCACCAAAACCCATCTTCAAGTTTCAAACCTTCAAGGACCTTCAATGGTAGAATCTTCAATACAACTTTAAATGTCACGAAATTTGAAAGCTAAGGGATTTTTGATATCAAGGAACTCAAATCCACCAAAATAACAATAATTTTTCGGGTTTTTTTTTTTTTGGTTTTCGAATTTTGATTTTTTTTTTGGATTTTGTAATAATAATAACCAAGATTAGATTTGTAGGAACAAATCTAGAACCGAAGCTCCGATACCAAATGATATGATCCGACTTGTGGAAGATACGGATTCAAACAACAAAAACGAGGAAACTAAAATAACAAGAAAATTGGTGATGAGAATAGATGGATAGAAGCAAGACCCAAAGAGTAATGATTCTATGGGCAAACTTAGATATATGAAACATAAATTCTCCCAATTGGAATCAACCCTAAGAACCTATACTATTTGATCTTTAAGAAAGAGTAATCCAAATGAATCCACAAATGAACAACTCTATATGAAAATCAATGGAACGAGTTTCAATAGCCAACAATGGAATCCACTATAATTAACTATCACTAACACTAATTATTAAATTAGCACTACACTAAACTACCATACTAATTATCACTCTTTAAGAGTATTCATCTCAACATCATCAAAAACTGCCTAATGAAATGACCAAGTATGGTATTTATACTAAACAAGTTAAAGAAGACTAGACTAGTTATTACAATAATACCCTTAATGAAGTAAGAGCCTTGTTTGGTAGTCTTCTTTATGGATGATGGCTTGAATTTAGAAAATAACCTCTTTGCATGGTTAACCACCATCGTTCCCCCATCTCATCTTCACTCCACACGACCAAGCAATCATACATACGTCATACGCTCTCCTATGAAGCTCCTCAAAGGTCTCCAAAGCCTCTCTTTGCATCAACATGGCTTGTAGGGCTTGGAGTTTCTTAGCTCGGCCTTGAGCGAAGCAATTTAAATTATGTGTGCTCCTCGGGATCGTATCAACACCAATATAAGAACAACATTTCTTTTTTGTTTTTACCGCCTTTTTTCTATATTTTATTTTAGAAATCTCAAAAAGCCTCTAGATATAATTACTAATAAATATTATTTTTAAATAACTAGTATTATTTATGAATAAAATTAAATAACAATACCAGAAGTCTCTATTAAATATTATTTTTTTCACCAAAAAAAAAAGAAGAAGAAGTCTCTATTCATGATTAGTTCTCAGTAGAAATTTGATGGTTTTTTTGTCTCATTAAATCATGTTTTTTCCACAAGGAACCATGATATATTTCTACGAGTTGTGTGTTTCTTTATTAGCTCTCATTTGTAATGTATAATTTCCTGGATCGTTTTTAAATTTACCAAAATTGGTGAGAACAAACAAGGTAATTATAACTTCAATTAGGAGTAAAATGGACAAAACATTTCATGCGAGGACTACAAAAAATTGAGATCTCCCTTATATATAATAGTAGTAAATATAGATGGAAAGCAAAGTTCAACGATATTTTTCTAAGTCATTATATTTTGATTTTTGACTAGTTCAAGTACAGAACTCATGCTTACAAAATCAAGTTGTACTTTAAAAAATTAATCCTGTCAAGTGAAAACAAAAAGTGAAAGGAGAATAAAACTTCCTGCTTAAAGCAGCCCTAGTCACTCATTTTACTTTCTAACGCCAGTAATACTAGTAACAACCACAAAATAGTCACAAACATAACTAACTGACAAGAACATTGGCACTCTTTCATTCTTCTTTCTTTTTATTTTTTTCCTTTGGTAGCTGCTACTCTCTAACCCTTTTATGTAAGGATCTCAAAAGTATAGCCTATTATGTGTCCTCATAACAGAGAAGGGTCGTAGTAAGTTCACAACTAGGCATAAATAATTAAATCAACTATGAAGATAGCCGACCCCAACTATTTGGGATTGAGGCATAGTTGGTTCGCGATTCATATGTCATCCTTTCCAATCAATTATTTTTATATGCATACCGGTTAGTCTGTCAACTTAACGACAATATTTGTTATTTATTCCTCAATCTCAAACGAGTTAAGTCGGCTATATGAATCTTACCGACTATGTTTCCCATTTAAATACATCTCATTCAACATAACAACAAATATGAATAAAAAAGTTTTACCAACAAGGATTGTGATGGAGTGGCAAGTACTCCTTCATCCTTAATCCGAGATCTCGGGTTCGAATTCTTCTAGGTAAGGAGTCAGCTTACCGGACACCAGGTGAAAACCCAAATAAGAAAATGTTAAAAAGTTTTAAGGTCAAAACTGCAAAGAGTTGTAGTGCCTGAACCTCTAAACACACACTGTCTCTTTCTCATGCGAAAAACGAGTCCTTTCAAAGCACCCCAAGTACATTGTAATCAATTAGAAAATGCCCAACAAACTGCAACAAGAAGATTCCCACCACCAGAAATGTTTATGTTGTGAGGAGCACCTATATAAACCTATTGCCTTTCTAATTTAGGAATCCACATTAACATACTATATGGTAGTAATTAAGTGTGCTAAAATGGAATTCCCCAACACTCCATTTGATGATTCACACATATCTGAAGAAAGGGAAGTAAGAGCGAGGAGATAAAAGGAAGCAAATTGAGGGTGAAGTTAAAGAATTCAAATCCAAGAACCTTGTACCTGAGAGAAACAACTTAATGAAAGGCTTCTTGAATTGCGCTCATTGGTCCCAAACATTACAAATGCAATGAATCAAAACCCTTCATTCTTTACTTAATTTTCAAGTGACAATTTTCTAAAGAATGAATTTTAACCATTTTTCTAAAACTCTTTAAATTCTTGTCTGATTTCAGATGAAAAAAGAAACCATAATCACTGATGCAACCACTTACATTAGGGAGTTACAAACTAATGTGAACAACCTAAGTGAGCAGCTTCTAGCAATGGAGGCAACTCATGAAGAGGAGTTGGAGACAAGAAATGAAGAAATTATTGATAAATGGGGCATAGAGGTAGGTAACTTTATGTACCAAACCAAAGTTATTTACAATCTTTGAATCATCAGTTAAAAGGGTAATTTCCTAATCTTATGCTAGACAGTAAAACAACTTCTTTTTTCTTTTTAATACAGCCTGAAGTTCAAGTGGCTCAGATTGGTTTTGGATAAAAATAGTTTGCCAGAAGAAAAGAGGTGGATTTACTGAACTGATGGAGGCAATGAATGTTTTTGGATTTGATCTTAATGACACCAGTGTTACTACCTCCAAAGGAGCTCTTCTTGTTACTTCATCTGTGGAGGTAGGAAAAACATATTGCTAAAAAAATTACTAAGCTTTTTAATTAGTAGCAATTTCCAACCATTACCTGAAGATATCAAGATTTGTAACAGTACAAAAGAGATTATCTTACTCTGTGTTCTTCAATATAAGAACATGAACAATTTGTTAATAATTCTATGTATTTCAGGTGGTTTGCGGTGGAATAACTGAAGCTAATCAAATCAGAGAGATGTCGCTGACTATCATCCTTGGAATCTAGGGAAATCAACACCACCATGAGTCCCTAATTAATCTAATAGATTTTGACATCCCCTAGCTAATATGAGTATTAGTCTTAGTCTGGTGCTCCATTACCAATATTATGTTTTATCCTAACAGGAACTTATAATTCTTGAAGAAATGCCAGAGTACCTCTAATTTTTAGTTATGGATTTCAATAAAGGATTCAATCATGTTTTCCATCATTGAAAGATAAAAAAGACTACTTGGTAAACCAAATTAGACATCAAATTTCAAAATTTAAGATCATGGAAAGTGTACCTACCCTTCCTATAATATTAACACTAAAAGATTCAAGTTTGTCGTCCTCTATATTAATAATAAGATTAAAGGCGTGCACAATTGTGGCAAACTTCATATTTCCTATGGTAGGCTTAGGTTTCTCCTCCTTTGTCTAGTTTCCAATAATTCAGTAACCGTTTAAGCAATGAACTCCATGTATACATGGTTGACCATTTGTTGTGGGTAAAATATACTGGACAAATACACATAAATCAATAGTAACAACGCATTACATTAACACAAAGGGCAATCAATGCATAGCACTATAGAGTATAAATGATACAATACATCGTTAAGAATCGCTCAAAAGATTGATAAAACAACAAAAGAAAAAGGAATTAAAAAAAAAACATCAAACTCGATATAGACCATAGGGTAAGATATGTAAAATATTAGAAGCCCAAAATCAGTTGGATGGAGGAGGTGAAAGTGTAGGAATGCTTGGAATTGTGGGAATGTTTGGAAGTGATGGCATGTTAGGGAGAATATTGGCAGGCAATGGAGGCAGACTCATCTTCGGAACAGAAGGCAATGTAGGCAAAGATGCAGCACTTGGCAATGGTGGCAATGTGGCTGCTGCTGGAAAGTTGGGAATAGTGGGCAACTGTGGCACCGTTGGCTGTGGCAATGACGGGATTGTTTGGCAAGTTGGGAGCGTGAACAATATAACTTGGGGACCCAATATCGATAAACAAAGAATTGGAATGAGTTTGACTCTGATACCATTTAAAGAAGGAACATTGGGTCTAACTCTACTCCAAATTTAAATCACTTAACTGTGGAACTTGAATTGATTTGGTGTGAACAACAGTGCGAGTATGTTACCAACCAAATATCTTACATTTATTGATTTGATGTAAATATCTGATCCAGATAAATATTTACCATCTTCTATATGTGCATGTAGACCGGTACATGTGTACCATCCTAATCCATTACTGCCAACCAATAGAGAATATATAGTACTATTAGGTTAAAGAAATGATTCAACGATTTGTATCAATTTTCCACCAAATATGGTTGATCCAAACTTCACCTACGCATACTATTTTCAGAGTGAAAATTTCATAAATGACAATAGTTTAAGGGTTAAAAATTTTGCCTAGCTATAGTTTCAATAATTACATAGCGTAGCTATTTTTTTGTAGATATAAATTGTTCCTCAAATCACGCTAAACAAATTTTCTTTCATATTTTGACACGGCTCTTTAATCTTCCATACGTTCAATTTGAAATTCAAATCCACCATCATTATCATCAAAACAAAGTACTTCAGTATTGAATTTGAATTCAATTATAACAAACTTGTGTATTAAGATTTTCCAAAGCTCATTCTCGATTCGTGTTCGTTGCTATATATGCAATTCTGTTTTTTCTTGTGAGGTTCTACAGAATTCGTTAGTGTTGACATATACCGAAATTGTTGTATTGTTTTCATATCAATTAGACACCGGAGTACGAACATAGATACAACATTCAGCAGGTATTAAAACTTTGAATTCAATTAATGTTGATGTAGTTTTGTCAAAATGATATGCTTAAATTGATCAATTATACTGTTTTTTGTCATTTTGACGTTTCTGTTTTACAGTATTGAATTTTAATACAAAAATATTGAACATAATGGCGTTAATTCGACATTCCAATAGTTGAAACGATCAGAATTATTTTGTGAACTACACCATTGATGCAATCGTTTTCAAAGAGTATGTGTCGTATGAGGAGTTGGTTGTTGTAATAGCGAATCAAGTTCGAATAGATACGAGTTTAAGAATAATTAATATCAAATACATGATCTAAGGTAATTCAATGCATATGGAAATACACAACGACGTGAGTGTTAGTGTGTATGTTGAACTCAAGAAAGAAAATAGGTAGTTCAACATGTATCCGTTGTGTATCACTACAACTAATAAGGCGAATGAATACAGTGCGTCAGGTGAAAGTATTGTTCAAAATGACCTAGCGCAAATCAAATACGGGCATGACATACAAGCTATGGATGTGGATGATTCGATGGCATTGGCGTCATTAAATTCTGGTCAGCCAATAGTTGTTTTCAGAGGGGTCAAACATTTGATCATTACGGATCATAATCACAAAGTGGTCATGGTAGATCAGGAATACAATGATAACGAAACTTTAAAGTCTGTAATAGAGAAGTATGCATTAAGAAATAGGTTTCAATTCCGTACGGAGTGGTCAAATTCTATAAGGTCAGTTATATACAATTTGAATGATACATGTATTTGTGAATATTAATTTATTGTATTAAAGTGGTTGTTATTATACTTATGTATTTGTGAATATTAATTTATTGTATTAAAGTGGTTGTTATTATACTTACACAATACATTTTGCGAGTACAGTGTGTATATAAATTAAGTTTGAATATTCAACTGAATGTATATGTATACAAATCTGCATTTGCAGCTATACACTTATATACATATCAGAACAATGTGAGTGAAAATTCAAGGCTTTGAGTATTAACAGATCATCAATGTTCAAAGTCAGGGAGTTTGTGGATGAACATACATGTCAATTGAATGATAAGGTCTATTCGCAACATCAGGTGAGTAATGGATTTATAGCTGGTGTTATCAAGCCCATAATTTCAAATTATAAAAGAAAGTATACGCCACGGGATGTAGTAGACGATGTAAGAAATGAATTTGGTGTGGAAGTGACATACATGGAGGCTTGGTGTGCTAGGGAAAAGACTATGATGGACTTGAGGGGGGATCCAACATATTCTTATAAAAATTACCGGGATATGTATACATTTTGATAAATCGTATCCATGTTCGCATATAAGAATGCACAAATTGACTGCAAATGAGTTTTTATATCTATTTGTAGCACGTATGCCTTTATCAAAGGGTTCTACTGTTGTCGACCTATCATTGTTGCAGACGGCAGCCACATTAAAACAACGGTCAATGATACATTTGTTTCAGCAAGAACGTTGGATGGTACAGGTATATCGAATACATTTTAATATAGTACTATATACATGTATACAGTTCCAAAAAGTATCATTAAAACTCAATAAATTTTTGCATGTATTCATTTATTTCTGCAGGGAATATACTGCCTCTAGCATATGGAGCGATTGATTCTGAAAATGATAAGTGTTGGAGATGGTTTTTTGAACGTTTCAAGTAAGCTTATGGTGTACGGGAGAATATGTGGGTTGTATCTGGTAGACATGAAAACATCATCAAGGTTGTATCCACAGTATATCTCGATGTTCCCTATTATGCATGCATTTGGCATCTCTAATAAAATTTATACAAGAAATACAGAAAGAGGCACGATGTGTTGAGTGGGGTGTTCTATTCAATGGCAAAAGCGTACATACAGGATGAGTTTGATATGCTAATGGAAAAGGTTGAGAAGGTGGATATTCGTGTCAAAAGGTACTTGGATTAGCGGGAAGGAAAAAGTGGGCGAGGCTTTATGCTATTATTAACCGAGGATGGACAATGACATCCAGTATTGCTGAGTCAATTAACAAGGCACTATTATTAGCACATGAATTACCTATCTTTGATTTTCTTGAAGAAGTTAGGATGATGTTTGGAAGATGGAATTGCACCAACCAAAATAATGGTTCATATACATTTACAATGCTTGGGAAAAGGTTCAACGAGTTGCTCTCCATCAATGAGTATCAGTCAACGCGCATGACGGTTTATTTTTGTAATATCTTTTTATGTAATTAATTGATTTGAATACATTGCAGAATCTATTTTTCTTGTTGTATCTATTTGTATAAAACTTATACATCATTTTTTTGTGAATACAGTCTTACATTACTGAACAAATTCTTATGAATACACATAATAATTAACTAGAATTTGTTTGCTCATGATTAGGTAATACCAGCAACGGAGTACTTGCACACACTAATGGATGAAGGACGGCGTTTCATTGTGTGTATTAAAAATAAAACTTGTAGTTGTAAAAGATTCCAAATGGAAGAGATGGCATGCCCACATGCTTGGGCGTTTCTTAAAAAAGCAAGATCTAACAGCCGACAACTACTGCTCATACTTATACAAATTGGAAACTGTGATAAAGACTTATGATGTCCCGGTTATTCCTCTCCCAGATCCGACTGAATGGAAAATACCTACACATATCTCCGAAGAGAAAGTTTTGCCATCAAGATAAAAAAGACCTCCTGGAAGACAAAAAAAAGAAGCGTATAAGCCTTTATCTGAATTCTACCTGATAAACGATCAAATTCATGCAGTACATGTGGACTTACTGGACACAATAGGCATTTTTGTAGGAATGAACCTCGAAGAAAGTAGTTTATGTAGTTAATAATGGATGAATACTTTTTGTAATGGATCAAGATGCTTATCAAATGATATGAATGTTTTGGATTATGTTCTTCTATACCAGTTTGTTAAATTGAGTAAAGCAATTCTATGTTGCAATATAGTGTATTAACTGTACCCATTTTAATGCATTAAAAATGAATACATTACAAAAATGCACATTGAGGTTATATCCTGACTATAGCATCCAAGCAGTGAATACAATAAAAACTGAATATATTCTGATAATGAATACATTTATCTGAATACAATAACTATATAATTATTGTATTCATTTTTTTATACATTCATATACATTTACAACCTGAAATATATTGACAATCATGAACTATATTAATAAGATACTAACTGAACACCATGTAATTAGAGTATACATGTTGGCATTCAAAAAGTGAATACATTAAAGACTGAATACATACAGGTTATGAATACCAAGACTCTAAATACATTGATACATAAGAAAACATGTATTCAATATTTTGTGTATTCTGTAAAATTACATCCTGAATACATTGAAATAATATGAATTGTATCCATAAGATAATGCCAAGACAGCAATTCATCAGAAAAATAATCAAAATTAAAAAATAAATTGTTGTATTCATAAAAATAAACTAGAATGCATTGGATAAAATGGATTGTATTCATAAGAAAGTAACCTCAAAAGGTATTCAACATAAAAGTGTTTCTTCAGTCATGAAAATACGATGAAAAATATATAAAAAAAACCACAACAATCTGTTCTGAAATCCAACATACAAACAACTAATTAACTATAATTTTTTCAACTTGATCAAAATATATATTTGGTCTTACTGGCTTTAGTGGTGCCTCATCATCGCTGACTACTTCCGACTCTATCTTCTGCTTAGCATAGTCCCACAAAAGTGCACCATATCTTATTCGGAGTAATTCGTCATTAAATTCTACATCTGAAATACCTTCTCCCAAACTCAAATACTCAACAAATGCAGCAACATACATCCCACAATTCCTGCATACAAAAAAATAATTGTACTTGAAAAACAACGAAAGATGTGCGCGTATGTAAACATGAAGAATCTAAAACTAACTTACATGCTCCTGGGTCTTTGCTGTGGCAAATTGTCAACATACGTGACCTCAAATTTATCAGATAAGAATTTTTCTTTATATGCTGGATGATGAGTCCAATCAATACCTTGCTTGTCATGGTAGAAATCAGTCATTTCTAAGTACAGTGGCAATAGTGAGGCCAGCATGTCAATTTCAGCATTCACAGTTGTAACACGGCCTGATGATCGATACGAGTCATATACATAAAAACATATGTCCATGAATGATAAGACCGCCAACAACCAATGATTTATATCATTTATGTTGACTGGGATAAAAATATAGTTCATTGTATGCCATAGGATAGCACAAAATACACGGTAGCCTTTCACATATTCACACATAATATTTTCTGTGTTGCTACGCTAGTGCCAGAATCGTGTCAGCATAATATTGGTGAATGGCAGCAATATTGATTTTGAAACATAGTCGACGGTGGTAAATTTGTATATGTTGTTTGGTTCATACTTGCCTTTCTTCTGTAGGTAGTAAAAGATGATATCAATGTGCTGCAAAATAAAGTGAAAAACAAGTTAGAATTCTTACGCACATCACTGAACAATGATAAAATACACTATAATATATTACATCGAACCTCATCATGCTACGACTGTCCATCCATTTCCATAAGGTAGAATCAATTCTTATCATTGATTTTTAAATAGCACACACCATGAACACCGGGAGTACTGCCTTCCCCTTCTTGTAATGATCCTCATATATTTCTTTCTATATAGTAAATACAAAATACATATCAATCATTTTATGAATGTATTTATATATAATCAATCTCAAATATTTCATATGAAATAACTTACTTGGCATTGTGTCTAGAAAGCAGACCCTCTCTAATTCATGTTGAGAAATCATTAAAAAATGTCATATTGTGCGACCATGTGATGAAATTATTCTCAAATTGATGTTTCTTGTTAAATATCTCAGTAATTTGTATTGAGCTACCTGCATGAATACAATGAACTTACATTAAGTATGAGTACAATATAATAATCATAGGTATGTAATATATTATTATACTAACTTGATGCCGAGCCAAACTTCATCATGTAAGGGGATATCTGGCTCGGGCCAGGACGTATCTACTTGCGCAATGTCATTACAATTATTATTGGTGGTACTTTAGAACAAAGGAATTTATCAAGCAACTCAAACTGAGAGTACGGAACCAATTCCTGAGATGTCTGCAAGTCATCAAACTGTTCAACTTCATCACTCACCATGACATCATCAACAACAACAAAAGATAAACCAACATTAAAGGGTGTACTGACAGATTTTTCATCTACCGGCATGTAAGTTTCTTCATGGCTAGGTATGTCAGAATCAAGAGACGAATTTTGAAATGTCTCAAATTGGATCTGAGAACCAAAATTCTATAAGTATATGGGCACTTATTAATTACCAGAAGAATACATAAGTTGTATTACAAAAAAAAAGTTCATTAATGTAACCCTGTATCAATAGTTACATGATCTTGCTGATTGACATCAACTTGTTCAGTTGCTAAGATCGATTCCTTAGTAGGCACGTGTCCATGCTGATGACCTCCAACATCCTATTAAATAATAACACATTATATAAATGTATTAAATTGAGCCTATTCTTTGAATATAAAGTTGAATTACTTGTTAAATAAACATGAATACCTCTAATTCAATTAATTCTTCCGAAAGGTCACCACCTTCTTGTATCTCTTCTGTTGAGGCCCTTAAGGTATAGCCACTAGAGTTTCCCTTGTTGAGTCCAACATCACTAGGTCTGTGCAAAAACTGATTTAATAACAATAAAAACGTTATTGGTTTATTGGTATTGAGTTATTGGGTTAACGGTTTGTAAACGGTTTTGCAATTTTTTTCATTGGGTTATTGGTTCAATTTTTTTTATTTTAAGGATTTAGTTAATGGTTAAATTGATAACTCAATAAGCTTATATTAAAATTACCTTTTTATCCCTAATTATATAATTGTGGCTATAAATTTTTATTTTTAAATAGAAACCCTATATCTAAATTCTTATAAAAGGCAATCAGGCTACTTTCTTTTGCATTATATAGAGTGCTACAATGCATTTATAGTTTGTCTTGTAATTTATGGATCTGCCTTGTCTTGAAATCCATTTTGGGGGTTTCTTACTTTGTTGTGTTGATAATATAATGGATCTGCTTAAGTATACAATGCTTTAATTAGTACAATTTATTTTGGTTTTGTTTTTTTGAGTTGACATTAGAGTGAATCTGCCGCAATATATACAATAACAAAAAAAAGCAAAAAAATAGCAAAATATTTTCTTATTGGTTAAATCGAAAATCGAACCATTAAGGACCAAAAATCGATAACGGATATCTTATTGGTTTGGTTATCGATTGATGATATTTAAAAATCAAAAATCGATAAATCGAACTGATAATATACATAATTGAATTCAACCGACCGATAAGCACCCATAAACATCACTCATTGGGACATGTATTGTAGTTGCAATGCCCTACAATTTGAGAATATAGTATTACAAAATTGTAACGAGATCATCGAAATAAAAAATGAATACAATGTGTTTATATGTATGCATTAGAGCTTATTACATTTATCAATAGATCAGAACATAAATACATTATGCATCAAAACATGCATTTAACATGACATCAAAACACATGAATGTATTATACTTGATTACATATATATAGTTGTATCAAATACATCAAAAACATGAATACATTGTGAGTATGTGGATACAAATAATCATTTGTATTTGTATTGACATAGCAACAATTGTATATGTATGCAGGCAGTATTCATTTTTCATGTAAGACTGTATTTATCAAATAACTATATAAAAGATGAATACAGTAAGTCATGCAAAATAAATACAGTATGCTTACCGTTTTACGTGAAAAATGAATACACTCAATAAAATGTACCAACAATATGCAAGTGAATACATTATACATCAGATTTAGTACAAGTGAATACAGTATGAATATCAAGTGAATGTATTCACAATAGAAAATAATATTCACATGTATTCATCTATTCAGTTAAATGTAATGTATTAAGGTAATGTATAAAATTACCTCTGTTTCAACATGAACTGTGTCATGATCTATTTGAATTGGTGAATTGTCGCATAAGTTTTCTTCTGGATGAACTTTACTGTCATGTTACTGAAGTGGAGTTTCGTTGTCAGTACCCTATACAACAAGAAATTATTTATGTATATGATAATTGAACTTGAATATTAAAAAACTGATAATTTATTTATTTTATCTTTTCATAATCATTGTTGCTTTTAACTCCTTGAAGAATGTTTGTGAAGTTATCGTTGATCAATTTGCGAAGATCTTTGAACTCGTCCTTCACCTAAAAATTCAAATAGATTTCGATATAGTATGAATACCCTAAAATTTCAAAATACAATATGTAAAATCAACCAAAGCGATAAAGAATACACTTACATAATTCTTAAAATCATTCAGTTCTTGCCTCATGAGAGACATCTCATCTTGTTTGCTGGTAGTCGGGACATCACGCGGGACCGATGGGGTCTTGTTGGACTTGTTAGTTGGCCTTTGGAGAAACTGACTTGTTAGTTTCTCTGACAGTCCTCTTAGTTGAATTCTTTCCACGGGGAGTACTCATATAAGTTGGAAATGTATCGGAAAGCGGATTTTTTTTCTTTGTTGATGAAGTTCCAACAGACAACTGCTTACGCTTCTTTTGCTGTGGAGATTCTGAAGCAATAACTTCATTTTGATGTGTGTCCTTAGCCGTAGGGGGTGTGGTAGAAGTAAAATCATCAAAATCATCATCATTATTTTCTTGGGCAGCGGCAACAGTAGGTTTCGGAGCAGGGGTGGCAGTACGTTAATGTTGGTATTTGAATTCGGATTAGTGGTTGTATTTCGCGCTACTGGAGTGACAATAGGGGGCAATTGAAGCGCAACAATCTCATTGGTTGTCGGTAATATGTCAACGAATATATGCATAACTTAATGAACGGGTAAAAATTGTCAGACCTTGTATACATTATTTAAATATAATTGAGAGATGTATTTACATTCAATTGCATTCAAATACAGTAAAAAATCAGATATAACTAAAAATATGAATACAAGAAAATTAGCAAATTGTCGCCTTCTTTAAACATGTCGTCCATTGGATCGTTAATTGATGGCTGACTTTTGATGATCATCCAATTGAGCATTCTTGGAATGTTGTTACTATTGCTTCTAATTGTAATAGTGTCGTCAACTAATGAACAACACTCATACAACCATACTTGCATGGCAAGAGGCATTACATGAAGCCTATAGTATTTTTTCACTGAATTCATCTTCTGCTGAATACCTCATTCAAATCACGGAATGCTGGTATGTCCCATGTTTACTCACTATATTTTTCAGTCTCCACCAAATCAAAATGAAGCCTTGAAACGCAGATTGTGCTCTGCTCATCGGACAAAATGTACTGGTGGGTGAAATATAGGATTGATATCTTCACAGCATCACCATCATTTTAGCTCCAATCTTTATCTTTAAAGCATTTAAAATATACTGTCTTTTTGGGTAATTTTTTCATCCCCCCGAAATATGTTTCCATTAGTCGAATTTTCTTTTTTGGGACAACTTTAAAATCACCCAAATTCTCAGTATATTTCAAACCAGTTACAATAGCAAACTCCCTAATGGTAAACCTCAATTCCCTATCATTTATCTCCATCAAGAAGGCATCTTCAGTACTTGCCTTCAGCTCTTTAAGCATAAAGCACCGAAATATTTGTGCTTGAACGTCGCAATGTTGCATCCAGAGGAATACACCAAAGCAAGTTTTCTCAAATAATATGTACAGTCATTCGGTAAGTGTGTCTTTTAGTTTAAACACCTCAGTGTTTGTGTAAAAACTCATGTGCACATGATGCGTAGGAGGATATCTCACAAAGAATTTCTTATCTTGTATTCAGTTTAACAAAACTTGTGTTAACACAAAAATAACACAACAATCATGATGGAATTTATGACAAAGAAAGTCATGAGGTGTATACAATAAATATAAATACATTTTATGCATATACAAAATTCAAAAAAAAAGGGAACTTGTATTCATCAATGAAAAAAAGAAAACTTATCAAACACATTGTATCCTTAATGTATTGTATTCAGAAAGCTAAAAAAGTGTATCTATATCTATCTATATACTCAATGATACATTATGTATATTCTTAAAATAAAAAAAAGGGTATCTGCTAATCAGCAATGTCTACATACAGTCAATTATATAGTGTATATATAATACATTGTATCCATTGTTTACACTAATCAATGTATATCTAAAAATACAAATGTATTCACTTTTAAAAATATACATACATAATATACATGAAATAAATATTGTATTTATGTTACAAAAAATAAAATACAATATCCATATGAAGTTGAATGATACAGGATATCAAACTGAAGACTAATTACGATGATATACTGTATTCATTGTTGAAAAAGGGTTCAAAATCACATAACAATGAATACACAAATACATTGTAGTCATCATGTTGACTAAAATTATATTACCGGCGATTTCACCCGACACTGGTTTCGAAGGTTCTTCCGCAACATCATCTTTAGGCTCGCTACCCGATGCATGTGCATCGACATTTTTAGGTTACTCGATGAAGCGACATGAACGACTTTTCTCCGCTTTTTTGTATTTGATATTGAGGCTTTGGATTTAGATGGAGTTTGAACAACCTCCTTTCGCTGGGCAAATTTTGCGATTCTCGAGTCATGGCACATCTTAATAATACTCTCAGCAGACATTTTAGCAACAGAGCATGCAATTTCGTCATCGTCTTAAGTGATACACAAATCAAAAGGAGCATCATCAAAATTAGATATACCTCTAGTAATTCTGTAATTCTAGTTGGAGTACTTCGGTCAGCTATTAAAACGCAATTCTAAGCTCTTTTTCGTAAAAACTCTAATAATGGCATAAAATTATGGATTAAAAAATGAGAAAGTGAATAAGCCATGAATGAAATACAGTGTAAAAGAACTAAAACTACCAAATAACTTACCTATTAGTGCGCTACAACGATTTAGGAGGAATTGATTGTGTGTGGATCGTGCGTAAGAAAAATGGAGGGAAATAGGAGAAGATTGATATTGAATGAGAGAGAAATTGATTTAAATATGGTGTATTGGGTTGCGGTTGGGTAAGAGTTTTTACCTTGTTTCACTTTTAATAGCTATTAATTATATTTAACATAATACTTTTAGCTATAAGATGTAATTAATATAAACTATAGCTACTAAATATAATGTACTAATAGTTAGTTATGTCATGTAAATTTTCCTTCTGACTTAAAAATTTGTCCATGTTCCTCAAACCAACATTCAAGAAGGTAAACAAACATTAATAGAGCTTGTGCTTTCATCCCTGCCCCAACATCTCAGTCCCCCAAGAATTTTCCCTATATATGACTATTAACCTTTAGTAAAGATCAAACTCAGTTCAAACAAAAACACAACTTTCCTTGTAAAAACAAAGCAATATAGAGCAAATTAACAATGGCTGCTCCTAGCAATTGCTCGATTCTCTTGTTTGTCATAGCATTGTCCTTATCAAGCATCACTACAAGCCATGCTGCTCGAAGCCTGTTGCAACTTCCCAACTTGCCACCAATGCCACAGTTGCCCAATATTCCAAACTTATTGCCAGCAGCAGCTACATTTCCACCATTACCATCTTTGCCTACATTGGCCTCTGTAGTTCCAAAGATGACTCTGCCACCATTGCAAGCCAATCCACTTCCCAACATGCCTTCACTTCCAACCATTCCTACACTTTCACCTCCGCCATTGAATTGATCTTGCAGCAGCTAACATTTTAGTTGCTTAAAAAGCCTATTCGTCTTTGGTTTCTTTTCCCCCTTTCATTTCAATCTTGGAAGTGATTCTTACAGTGTATTGTACTATTTGTACTATCTTGAGTGTTATACATTTGTTGTCTCGGTATCTTTTGAGGTTGATGTGATGCAGTGTTCCTACTTATCGTAATGTATTTTTGTCCACACTGTTCAAGATACTCTTGTGTGACCAAACTTAATTATGGGTTTTGAATAGCCAGATCAGGTCAAAACTATTGGATCCACATTTGATGTTATTGCACTGTTAATTAGGTAATTGAGTTTAAGTTCCATGCAATAATGGTGTAAAAATATTTTCACAATTAGGTTACTTTTTAAATAATTACACGCAAATCTCTTGATAAGCATAAGTAGTAATTTAGTAAAAATAGTAGTAATTTACCTACTGTCAAAGGTAAAATTTACAGACATTATAAATAAAAAGATTATATTATCAGTGTATATAACTTAATCCTAAGTAATTATATAGATTTAGCTGAACATAGAAACTAGAGAGGTACAGTTAGAAAGAGATAATGCAAAATAAAACACTGCTAATTTGTGTAACGGAAGACACAATAATGGCAGACATCCTACCTAACTGTAAACTTATGTAGATGTACAACATAATAATGTCTCGTCTTCACATATCAAAGAATGAAAACTAAGCCTCCACTTGGTTGTTTTGCTTTTAAAACAGATACAATAAGTTTGACATATTACCAGGAAAAGTTAACCTCTGATGATATACAAATACATGTGTATATAGCTTGGGTTCAGTTACAGAAATGGCGAGCGAAGAAGCCATATAAAACAAAAGGAGCCCATATTTACAAGATATTCTAAAACGGGGACAAATATTAAATAACAAGCTCTGCAAATTGCTGAAGTTTTAGTGGAAACATGGAGCCCATCTACGAATGGGTTCCACATAATAGATAATGAAGGGAAATTAACTTAAATAGCCACCCACCCAAAAAGATAGTCAACAGATGTATAATACATGTATAATATATGTAATTGGCTAGCGGATGTAATAATTTTTGTCCGAGCAGCCAAATGTCTAACTTCTCAAAAATGAAAATGCATTCAAAACGTTTTATCCTATAAAGAAGTGTTAGTTCCGTACCTCAAAGAAACCTTCTTTAATGTCCACCTAAAATTAAAATTCCTTCCAATTACAGATGATATGATGTTCTTCTGCGGGTCATACCTGTGAGAGTTTTGACTCGCACATAATTTTCATGGAGCCGTGGAACTGTATTATCTACAAAATAAACTGTATGCCTCGCACACTGAGGAAGTTTCATTTTCATCTTCTAAAAGATTTTTACATAAACATCCTAGGTTCGACCGGTTGGCAACTCCTGCTAATATAAGTTTCACTGCCTTGTGATGACAAGAGAAAAGGAGAAGATATGATTCTTGCTTTCTCGAATATAACTGCATCTATGCACTTCTACTGCTGAATTCAATTGATCAATGTTGACCTTCCATTTCCATGACCCGTTTTACATGAAGGGCAGCTCTCACAACATTTCCCCTTGTTATTATTCCCACCTTCGTTGTAGGACAATTGATTAATTAGCATATCACAAGTTAGAGAAGTAACAGATGCACAAAAGCTAGGTCACGGAATCTTACCAGCTTTCCATCACTATCTACAACAGGAAGCCGGCGATATTTTGTTTTGAGCAGAAGTCTGACAATTAGAGAAGTAATAAATGAGACGGACTGTTTTCTACCTCTTCCTACTATGCAATAGTAACATAAAATTGCTAAAGGAAGAACGTAGATGAAGCTGAAATAAAGAATAAATTATACTACCTTGCTGCATCCTCAAGATTGGTAGACTCCCGAACTACCAGAGGAGCAGGTGTCATTAAATCACCAACCACTTTCCCCTTGGTCTTACTAATCAACTTTTGAACCTCATTGAATGTCTGCATTTACAAGTCAAGTTGGAGATGTCAGAACTTTAATAGCTTTGTTTGTGGGGTTAGAACAATTTTGATTTTCTAACTGCAAAACAAATGTCCGCAAGTTGAGGAAGGTAATCAGGTAACCATGTGTGCAAGTACCAAATTAGTGCAGCGGATAATTAACACCAGCCGCCACCTGCGCTAGTTCAGTATGGAAAAAGTAAATGTATTCAACTGTTCCAAAAGTTGCCCAAAGAAACGTGGAAATAAGAAGTCTACTGTATTTGATAAGGAGACGAATTTTGGGACAAGGAAAGAGGAAGATTGGTTCAACATTGGGCAGAGTATCTGGTTTGAAACATCACATAGTGAGTAGGATGAAATCCAAAACCATATAACTTAACACATAATGACTCTGGTTCAAAGCCTGAACAGGGGATACCAACAACATACTTCGAGTAAAATCCCTAGCCACCAGATGTTTACAAGATGCTGTAGTGATTGGACTGTATCAGATTAGAAAACGCAATCAATCGATTAGTATCTCAACATCCATATATCAGTTAGCAAGGATGAACTATGACGAGCATGTTTTGTTCAGCAATGTGCTCAAACAATGCCCTGTACAGACTCACAAGCTGTGAATTTCCTATGTTCTTTTCTTGATCAATTAATCGAAGGTTTGTTTTTGAGTAGCTTGTGCATTCAGACTAACAGAATGTCATTAAGATTTGTGCTATAGTGTAGTCTCCAATGCAATTTTAACTTAATGATTAGTATAAGAGCTTGAAGAAGCTATGGAAAACTGTATATGTTATTGAACGCAGAAAACGTATTAATAGAGTTACAGGGAAAATAAGAAGACTCCTAACTAAACACTAATTAAGTATTCTAACTAAACAGTAACTGCTGAAGATAAACACAAGCTAACTACTGCTACTAATGAACCTAACAGTACTAAACCATATCCAAACAGTAGCTAAACGTAAATTGTTCCAATAAGCCCCCCTCAAGTTGGGCGATGGGTCACTAAGCCTAACTTGAATAGATTGCTTTCAAATGCAGGTTTGGCCAGTGCTTTGGTTAGAGTGTCAGCTAGTTGGTCGGCACCATGGACATGAACAACACGAACCCTTTTGTTGTCGACATGGTGGTGGACAAAGTGAAAGTCCACTGCAGCATGATTCACACGACTATGGAGGACAGAATTCTTGCTCAAAAATGTGGCTCCAAGATTGTCACAGTAAATGGTGGGTGACTTATGGACTGGAAATCGCAGCTCACTCATGAGGTTGGTGACCCACAAGGTTTCAGCAAGGACATTAGCCACCGCCTTGTATTCAGCCTCTGTGGAAGAGCGAGAGACAGTGTTTTGCTTCTTTGAGGACCAACTAATCGGATGGAGACCAAGGAACAAGATGCAACCAGATGTAGAGACTCTGTGAGTGATGTCCCCAGCCCAATCTGCATCAGAGTACACGTGCAGATTGAAGTCATCAACGGGAGTCACACGCAGGCCTAGTTGGATCGTACCACGAAGGTACCGGAGAACACGCTTCACTGCTTTCCAGTGAAGGTGCAGTGAAGGTCCGATGGTGCTTGTATGAACTGAGACAACTTGTTGACCGCATAGGCGATGTCTAGTGAAAGATAGGTACTGGAGCCTACCTAAGACTCAACGATAACGAGTTGCATCAGTTAGGTGTGTACCATCAGAAAGGTTGAGCAACTCAGAGGCACTCATAGGTGTGGGTTAGCTTAAAAACATTATTTGATGCATTTAACCGAGTAGAACCAGTGTGTGAGATGGAAATTTTGTTACCATCACCCATGGAGACATCCTCGTTACCATGGTATGGTTGTAGGTTGTGCGGCTCCGTTGTGACGTGGCGGGTGGTTCCTGACTCGACTAACCATGGGTTGGTGGTGGAATTGAATCCAGCAGCATAGTTGGCTTTGGCTTCAAGGTGATTATGTGACATTGAGCGGCAAACATTCGCGGTGTGGCCAATCCTGTTACAGAGTTGGCAGCGAGCGACAGTGTTTGCGTTCATGTTTGACTGCCACTGTGGTTGAGTGTTGGGGCGTGAATTTTGACGCCATTGCTGGAAGTTGTTAATCTGCCATTGCCGGGAATTGTTGTTCTGCCTGCGATTGTTGCGATCGTTGCGATTGTTGCGATTGTTGCGATTATTGGTGTTAGGTTTGGTGGAAGTAGCTACTGCAGCAGTTATAGGACTGAACAATTTCTTAGCATCCTCGTGATGGAGGAAGAGTTCATGATCAAGTAGCTTTTCAAACAATTCTTCATAAGTGACAATCGTATCACGTGCCCGGATGGCAGCAGAGATCTCACGAAACTCAGGACCTAGACCACTAAGTATTTTGACGATGAGTTCAGGGTTGGACACAGGGGCACCTGCAGTGGCTAACTCATCTGAAAGGGACCGAATAGTTTGAAGATATTCGATGATAGAGCGAGAGTCCTTAGTGATGCGAGCAAGTTGATCACGCAGGCTGAAGATTCGAGTTTGAGACCTGTTTGCATAGGTGGTATGCAAGGCGTCCCAAACTGTTTTAGCCAAGTCGGCCGCAGTAACCGTGGAGGCAATGGTTGGTTCGACAGAGGCCATAAGGGAATTCTGAATGAGTTGGTCCTGAAGGAACCAAGTAAAAAAGCAGGATTGGGAGATATATTTGTGTCAATGGTGATAGTGCGACTCGGGGCCGGAGTGGTCCCATCGAGATGGCCAAAAAGATTGTAGCTATACATAAGCATGAAAAATTGAGCTTTCCAGGTGGCAAAGTTGTGACCACCGCTGAGTTTGATGGGTAACTGGGAAGCAGGATTGAACTGAATAATGATGTTGGTGCCGGTTGTATTGTCAGCATTGACAACTCTAAAATTGTTGTCGTTACCGTAGGTACCCATCGAGTGTTTTGGAGAAGAAAAAAAATATTTAGATCTGACTCATTAGAGTTGTGTTGGCTGTGATACCATGTAAGAGCTTGAACGCAGAAAACGCATTAATAGAGTTTCAGGGAAAATAAGAAGACTCCTAGTTAAACACTAATTAAGTATTCTAACTAAATAGTGACTGCTGAAGATAAACACAAGCTAACTACTGCTACTAATGAACCTAACAGTACTAAATCATATCCAAACAGTAGCTAAACGTAAACTGTTCCAATAATTAGTAAATGAAAACACCAGTAAATTGGACGAGTACATGGTTTTCATTCAGCCTTGCTTTTCCTCTCATTGCAATGCCTTTTAGTTAAATTATTCTCTCTCAAACTATTAAATAATTTCTCTTGATGCTTTCTTTCAGAAGGAAAAAATTGTAACTTGCTATAGATCCGTGTTACAACATTGGATTGGATGAATTTGGATATGGTTAAAGTATGGTTTGAATTTGATTGGTAGCTCAAACCTAATAATCACTGAACTAGCATTTTTATTCACCGAGTATAGGAAAGATCTGATTATGACATGTTGCTTAACCTATGAACCCATCCAAATCTATACCTAGCTGCCAAATTCCCAATAGCTCAAGGATGAGTTCCTCAAAATGATTGTCCTAGAGGAACTGTAAATTCACTAAAAGCTAACTCGAACACTTGAGTGATCTTTATTGAAGCTCTTGGTTTGCAGTTATAAACAATTGCAAAAACAAGAAACATATATGTTATATCAATATGCTCACTATGAATACCCGGCTCTCAATGCTGGTTCTGTCATTCCTAAAACTGGAATCCAATGTCATCCCAGCATAATTGATATAGAATCTAACGATTAGCTTTCACCTTTACTCACAGAGAAAAAAGAAGGGACGGTTGATCATTATACACTATACTAGTTAATGACTTAAAATCCTTGTGATCGGTACTTTTGTTCATATGAAGTTTCCTGGAAGAGTTCTAACTCTTTACTTACTGTGTTTAGATAGAACACTATAAATAGTGCAGCAGAATGCAGATTGGTGAACATTGTAAGTAAAACAATCACGATGTTGTCCAAAATCTCAGTCATCAATCACTTTCTTCTGAGTTCCTCTACATTGGAAGCTAGATCCTCTTTAAGGGACAACTATACAGCTTATGATATTTAACCAACATGCTCATATTACTAATTAAGCATTTCAAAGATTTGACGATAAAAGTTGTTCTCTCCCCAGTTAATATTTTCTCAGTGTCTTCATAATTATTAGATGAAGTCTCCTCTTCTCTGAAAATGACTACAAAAGCTAATGTTAATAGCCTTCTGTGAGAAATTAAGATTATTTGTACCTACCAATAAGTAGAAATATTTTAAATCTGGGTTTCACACTGGAAAAAGAAATGGTATATAAGGAACTAGCAAATGAGATGATCAACAACATCCAAGAGATAATCTAGCAACGAACCAAAATATGCTTACTTTCCAGTTGCTGCCAACTTCGGGGAACATGTTTGCATCAGCTCCTCCTGTACCTAAGAAAAAGAGCAGAGATGCACTTATTCTCCCCTGGAAATAATGCTTTGGCAGGAGTACGATAACTCCCAAATAATGGACGACTTTAGAATCCAACTTAAAACACTATCATCAGTCTTCAGAAGTATATAATATGCTATAGGTAATCCTTTCCAATTTCCTTATGGCTGAAAAAAGCAAACAACACGGATAACAAAAGATTTCATGTCTTGTCGAAAGAGATCCTAATAAAATATGGGCCTAAAACCAATGGGATCTTTTCTAGTCTCCAAACAATATCGTTCTTGCATCAGAACTAAATATTATACCTGATATTGAGTCCAGAGCCAATAGATCATAATCAGAAACAAGACCAACCTGCAACAGAAGACAACTTCAACCTTTTGAGAGAAATATCTTTGAAATATTATATTACTTGACAAGCATATTATTTTTTAAATATCTTTGAACTTAATATCTGAATCTAATGTATATGATTATATCTATATGATACATACAACCATGAACAGGGGTGTTCGGCGCAACATGAGCACTCTTACTTTCATATTGTCGTACTGCCAGTTACATGTTCTATTAAATAAATAAGTTTCTTAAAATTTTGACGAGCACTCAAAATACCTGAGTCCAATACATACTTGGAACATACTGGAAAATCAGTCACTAGAAAGTAAAATCACCAAAAATGAGAGATACATAAGATATTCCTATTCCCCAAAAATCAACTATGAAGAATAAAAGAGTGTTTTCTGTTGCCAGAAGAGTATTACTACTTTATACTTCACGGATGTTGACAAAAGAAATTCCAATTCATGTACAATCAAAGAGTTTGAGGAACTGCAAAAGCTTCAAAAACAATTTTCAAACTTCTTTGGAAAAAAAAATATTTTATGGAAAATGAAAAGAATTTTACGAACTTCTCTTTTCCTAAACTGATTAATTTGAATAGACATCATGACTATTGACTATTCAAAAAGGAAAACTATATTGCAACACTGACAAAGAAAAGGAAGTGACAGATGGAATCATTAATGTCATTACTTTCAGAAGATCATTGGAAAGCAAACAAAAGAATAGAAACATCTTGATCAAGTCTATTTATGCCAAGTTCCAATAGAAATACAGAAAGAAAGTAAAAACATAAAACAGGAACGGCGATCATTTATCATGGTGGTATGCTAAGTAGCTCCTCAACACTATTTGAGATGGTGGTACGCTCCAATAAAAATAAAACTACTTATTAAAAGCTGTAAGATGAAATACACAAAGAAAAATATCAGATGTCAGAACGCAAATCATTTATCTTTGACTAGTATGTTTATCATATCACCAACTATGAGAATTTCCGACAAACATGAAGCAAATAACATTCTCTTTATCGTTCATACAAATCGTCCATGCAACTACTATTACAACAGTTCTGGAGCAATTGGTAGCCGTTTGGACATATTTTGAGTGATATTTGGAAAAAATATAGCATTTAAATTAAGTTGAAAAAGGATTCTCGGAAGAAGTTGAAGTTGTGCTTGGACATGCATTTTCACTTGAAAAAATATTGAAGTTTTGTGAGAGAGCTTTCTTTTACTTGAAATACTTCTTCTCAAGTTTTGAGTGAAATATGGACATTATGTTCAACCAAATGGGTTTTGAGAAAAAAACTTGAAAAAAAAAAGAATAAATCTTTTTTATGTCTAAACGGGCTTTAGATGCTCTATTTTAAGCTTTTGTCTAAAGGCCCCCCATCATGTAAGTTATACTTCCATCTAACACAGCTATATCTACAATGAGTTATGCAGCTTATATTAGAAAACAGAACTTACCAATTTCCAGTCATCATCAACCACAGGGAAGCCAGTGATTCTGCGTTCTACCAACATTTCTAAGGCTGTTGCAGGAATAATCATGTATCAGGAATCAACTAGACGATGAGTAGCTAGTAATGAAATTGAGAACTAAAATACCTTCATCTACAGATGTTGACGGTTTTACCACATGTAACTCATCTTTTCTTGTCATGAAATCACCTACTGTATATATACCATTTCTTGGCTGCCACAAGTAAATATAAGCTTATCATTTGGTGGAAATTCATGAGGAAGAGGAACTTCTTGATGAAAAGAGGAATGCATTTATAGTTCAAATTAAGATAAAAAAGAAAAGGAAAGGAAAACCTCTTGAAAGGAAACAAATCTAAAACATATTTGAAAACTGACATGAAAACTGCCACAAAATTCAATCCTGATGTGTAATCTGTACCAATTAGTGTTAGAAAAACAAAGAAGGTAATCAAAATTTCTACATAATTATGTGTAGAAACCAACATTTCAAGTTAATCAACAAGGCTTCAACTTTTGAGCCAACTGTTGAGATTTATGTGAAACAATTGCATATGATACTGGTTGCTTATGAAGACCACATACTTAAAATCCACTTATATAGCCCAATCTAAACAAATCTTTTCTCTACTCTTGTATGTATATATGCAGGAGATTCACATGCATAATTGTTTATTACTTTGTCTACTGGGGCTGTGGAGGGGTTTGGACAACGGGTGGATGTAGCTTTCCGGCAGCAAGTGCGAACACTATCACCGCCTTAAACTCGGCCTATAGATGTGTAGGTGAGTATGAAAAATGTTAAATTGATGAATATTTATACTAAGTCAGCACCCTTTGTCACAAAAGAATAGTAACTGTAGCACCCACTGGCTAAAAATCCTGTCTGGGGAGGCCTTTTATCCCATCGCAGGGGCGGAGCTACAGCTTCACCTATGGGTTCGGCAAAACCCAATAGCTTAGTTTTGGCTCAAACCCTGTATTTGGCGTTTAAAAATCCACTTAATATATATTCCCTCTATCCCAATTTAAGTGTCTTAGTTTGACTTGACACAGTTTAAGAAATAAAAGAGACTTTTGAATCTTCTGGTCCTGAATTAAGGATGTATTGTACTAAAATATCTTTTGAATCTTATGGTTTTAAACTTGTCAGGTATGATATTAAATTCTCAACCTACTAAAAATAGAAAGACACTCTTTTTAGAACATACTAAAAAAAAATAAGACACTTAAATTGGGACGGAGTGAGTATAAATAACTTATCAACAACCCAGTAAGTTGCATTGGTTTAGAATTCAGAACCCATTAACTCAAAATTCTAGTTCCGCCTCAGCTTCCCCGCGATTGTGGAATTCACACATCCTATTAGATATTTAAAACCTTAATTCTAGAGTAATTTTACACCCTAATTCAGCTTCGAAATTTGCCACAACACACAGCCAGAGAGTAAAATTGCCAACATAAAGCAAAATATCTAGTTCAGCCGGTATATATAAGATTTGGATAAGGAGATATACCTCTGCAGAATTGGCCGTCAAAGTGTTGCTGGCGGTAACGGAAAAATGCTTGCGCGAATTCCAAAGGCGGACTGAGAGGAAGCGTTTAGTGAAAGTAGCAACCGGCGGAGATAAGAGCAGACAAGGCAGCTGGTGGCGGAATGCGTCGGTGGAGCGGTGGAGGGACAGTCCCGACGGCGAGATAGTTGTCATCGTCGGATTACAGAAGAGTGGGAAGTGAAGGCGTTACAGCAATGGCTTTTAGGTTGATTACTTAGCTATCTTTGTCACCTTCTTGGCTCTACTCTATAATATTGTAGCGGTGAACATTTATAGGAGGCGTTTGGCCATATAAATTTTAAAAAAATCACTTTTCTTGAAATTTTTGAAATTGAAATTGTGTTTGCCCATAATTTTTATAAATAATATTTAGTTTTTGAAATATACTTTTTTAATAAAATTTTGATGTGAAAAAGTGAAAAATAAGGTTTTATTATTTTTAAAATTTTAAATATAATATTAAATTATATTTAAAATTTTCATGATCAAACACAGATTTAAAAAAAATTATCGAAAAAAGTGAATAATTCTTATAGCCAACCTTACTCCTCTCAATTGGTATTTGATTTGGCAGTTTTAACAAAGAAAAAATTGAAATGATTTAAAATAGATTGTAAATACTATCTGAATAGCTATAAATTATTTTATTAAGAATAAAATAGGTACTTTATAGTTAAAATTACTTTACGGTTAAATATAAAAAGTAACTTCTCTTTGAACTGCCTGATAAAAAAATTATAATGTTACATAAATTGAGATAGGAAGGAGTAGTATATTTGTGCAGAATTATTTATGTGGAAAAAAGAAAGTTTTGATTTTCTTATTGCAAGAAACTTATGTCGAATTATGTTTTCTGTTCTTATTAAAAGAAAATGTTATATATGAATGAGATTACAGTTGTTGTGCCCTACTAAAATATCTTGTCGGAAAATTGAAAGTAGCTCAGAGATTCAAAGATATTTAATACTCCTATTCATTCTGTGTTAACCAAATCTTTCAAGCATTGTTTCTAGCTCGTGCGAAGCAGAATTTTTTTTTTAATATTTAATTTTTATATCTAGTTTCCTTGCTTACGTCAGACTATTTCTGGAGATAGTAGTCTCGGTATCTCAGCACTACTACCAGTAAATCGCGGGATGTGCCTGAATGACTAGGGTTTGAGAACAGAGCAACTGATACTACCCCAGAACATAGCAAATTGCTCCCACCAGGATTCGAACTAACACTGTAAACCTTCAGCTGAATTTTAAGCTCCCCTACTTTGACCTCCAGCTATGCTTCGAGGGACAAATATTTTCTTTTCTCGTTTATCGAGAAAATGCATTTTATTTTTGGGAAAGTCTTCTGAAGATAGTTTCTGGTCGTATAGCTTTATTAGTGGTGTGGGGAAAAGTTGTTCATCGATAAATTTGTTATGTACATCGATCGAGTTAACACTTCTATTAAAGTATCTGACGTGTTACTGGATGAAGAGTGAAACACTATATCTAGAGCTCCTTTTCTTTACTTCATTGAAATAAATTTTATATTATGTCATTTTATTTCTGATCATATTGTTTTTGCAGATATTCAATAATGGAATGGCGACTTTAGAACTAAATCAGTATATGAGATCGCTTGCGATAATGGTTCCACCCAAATGACAGAATATGGACAAATATATGAAAAAATAGCATTCTTAAGAAGATCAAATACTTCATATGAATTAAGACAAGAAAAATTTCTGTCTAATGAGCTTATATTAACGAGGAAAATTATTGAATCACCAAAATGTGAAATCATACCGAGGATCTTTCACATATTATCTGGATCTTCTCAAAGTCCAAACATATGGAGAAACTTCCTCACCAAACGAGTTTGATGCTATGAATGTTAAGCTAATAATGAACGGCTTGATGATATTATTGTTGGAAATTTGCCTTTGGCGGGGAGGTGCGTCCACCCATATTTAATGAATTAAACACTAGTGTTCCGCATATTGGAGGCTTAGTATCTTCTCACATGCATAATCTACTAAGTGAGTAGATGACCGTAGGGCCAAGAATCATCAAATTTCGTTGAGAAATGAAAGAGATATTGGTCCACAAAGTAAGGTGTTTGAGGCATGGAAATATGGTGTGGGACAAATCTACCACATCGGTGGGAAAAGGAAGAATTGCTCTCTTTATAAGTCTCTAAAGTGGTAAAGGGTTTGGGACCCAAAGGGTATCCCATGTGTTTAAAGGAGTGAGGACCTAGATGTGCTTGGGTTCAAGGTTAAGCCACACGCGCGCCGCCGCCCGTCCTGTCCTGTCTCGGGTCGTGGGCTGTGGGCTGTGGGAACTTTCTGATATTATCTTTTGGACCCCAAATTGCTTAATATTTACAGTTTGGTCCCTAGAGTTTCTGAAAAGTTGATTTTGGGCGTGACGGAAGGCAGAAACTTTCTGCCTACCGTTTGGACTGTTTTTGGAGCATTAATCAGTCATTACTTGGATGTTAACTACTCCATAAACAGCCCTCCTTCATGATCATAAATCAGCCTCTCTAATGTCATTAACAATCCTCCTAATGACTATTTACATCCATGTTTTGGGCAGTTGAACAGCCCTCTCGTGATGCTATATATTGAGCTATTTTGGCTCAATTGTGTATACACATACAGTAACAGAAAATAGCACAAAGCGCAGCACAAAACAGTGAGCAAACATACACGAAAAATACTGGAAAAACGGTGAGCAAAGACCCTCATATACACAAGATATACACAACAGAGACACACTATATACACAAAGACAAAACATAAGAGAAAACAGAAACTCTTCCTTCCTTTTCCATATCTTCAGCAAGTCGATTCATATTTGTTTTCTTCGTCAGGCTCAACCTATTGGCTTTGTAGCGTTGAGATTAAAGTGTTGTTTTATCTTGGGAGACTATTGTCTGCTAACGTAAAAGCATATATACGGGGCAATCTTGTCTTAAGGACAGAGGGCAATCACTCGACTCAACACACAACGTTGTAACCATCCAGATTTAGTTGTTTCTTGATTTCAGGTTATCAAGATTCAAGACACAACAAGCTTGCGGCAGTTTTGAAGATTGACCATTTATTTATCCTTTCGAACACTTGTAATAGTTATTTACTTCCCGTACTGCTTTATAAAGTATAATAGAGTACCAACAATTATTAGTGATGCATGTCAATTTTCTAGCAGTGCAACACTAATATTTTTAAGGGTTAATTATGTTGCATATATGAGGAGTCAGGAGTGTAATAAAAATTTAATTGAAAAGAAATGTCTATACATTGAACTCATATGCAAGCAAATTGGTGATTATGCAATGAAAATCGCTGAAGCATTGCCCAATCAGTCTTTTATAACCAAACAGATCAAACTGATAGCTTGCTCTCTTCCTTACTTAACATTGATGGCAGCGTTAAGACTAACATTGAAGATGCTCCTTTTAGAGAACTTTTTAGCTAAAGCCTACCTCAAGCCTCATTATAAAATTATGGAGTATCAAACAAGGACGGAAGCTGGCGAAAGACATGAAATACAAAAAAGTGAAAGTGGAAATAACTACTTATTTGTTGTCAAGCTTATCGAAGAGAACATATAGTATTTAGGGATGTTTAAACCGATCTGAACCAGTAAACCGAGCCAAACAGGCTTTAATAAATTGAAAATCGGCTCGATTTGATTTGATTTGATTTTAAATTTATAAAAATTTATAATATTTGGTTTGATTTGGTATTTAACCTATAAAATATTAAATCAAACCGATAATTAATATATATTTATTAGAATTGGACTTGAAATGACCCAAAATTTATGAAGCAAATATATATATTAGACATTAGTTGAAATTTATATATATGATTCATAATTTTGGGTCCTTTCAAGTCCAAGTTTACTAATTAGAAAGAAAAATCTGGCCCATAAATGAACTTTTTTGCAAACCATTTTCGTCGGTCAATACCTTTCTCTCTTTACATTATTTTTAATTATGGGATGTTTGTGTTAGAAAAAATCTTGCCCAAAATTCTCAGAAAAATGAGTTTTTTTATGAATGAATTTGATTATGTGATTGAAATTGAACTTTTTGTTAATGTTGTGATTTCTTTACAAAATAGCACGCTCCTTGATTGTGTTGTATTTTAAATGCATACACAGAGCCAATGCAGCGGAAAATTAAATACGAACTTATCTTCAGTCATAGTTGTTCAAGTGTCATCAGAATCGTCTTTGATCTAGCACCGACTTGGAACCCTGAAAAGAAAAATAAAACCCTAGAGTCTTCTAGCTTGTGCCTATCACAAAAGCATGCTGGACTGATGGAGTCACAGACGTATTTATAGGTAGGTTAGAGACTTTCAGGAAAAAACTTTAACCTAGGGACTTTTCCATAAAATATGATTATCCTAGGGACTCCTAATAAAACGTTTCCTTCCATCAAGAAAACTTCTGGATATACGTTGTTGCGTTATTTCTAGATGCTACGCAAGTGTACGTATCGCAATTTGTAATAAACTTCGGTAAAATCGAGTATCGTCCCCAGAGACTGATTTATCAAGTATCAATTAACAAATCTTTAATTTTTATTTGGCTAACGAATATAAGTGATGATTTCTAACTAAAGAATTAACAAACTATGAATTTCTAGAATAAAATAGCAATGAAAACACACTAGGTTTAATTCAGTAATGAAGGAATTAGGGTTTCCAATCTCCTCAACTTTTTACTCTATCATTCATTAATGCAAGACTAACGATTCTTCTTCTTATTAAGATAGCAGGTTAACTCAGATGTTCTATATTCCGGTTAGGACATATAAAAACTCAACCTAAGTGAGAACTTTTTATATTTCTATGATAAGTTCGACCACATAGGAGGATTAAGATCAATAACCTAAAACGCTACACAGGCAGTCGTGATACTTTCGTTCAAGATTAAACCTACGTCTAATCAACTATAGCATATTCAAATCTCCCTTCTCAGATCTCGATTTGAACTCATTTAGATAATGAAAACTAAAGGCCAATTAATTCTCATTCAATAACCGCAAGTTAAATAGATTTTAATAGATGAAGAAGAACATCAACAATGCATTAATTCATAATAGAGTTTCAAGTGATTCAACGGAAAACCCTAATAAAGTAATTAGCTCCTAGACATGCTAAGAAAATTAATTAACTTAATATCCAACATAAAATGAATAAAGTAAAGAAAAGGAAAAGAACTTGAACAATAGATGTCTCTAAGGGCGTCTTGGTCTATTGTTTCTTGCCTCCAAAGTGTTCTCTTTTTCTCAAATTTGTTTCCCCCGATATATATCACGAAAACCTCCCAGAATAAACCTTTTTGCCCTTGTTAATTTTAGGTTTTTCGCGTTCCTGGCGTCGTCGGCTCCGCTATTAGAGCATCGCGGCGCTAATTCCTTTCTAAGAACTGTTTGCTCTCTGCCAGAGGGGCATCGCGACACTAATGTTGGGCGTCGCGGCTCTTCAGCCTTCTTCTTCCGGAATTCGATTAAATTGCTTTCCGAGCTTCCCAGGGCTTCTTTGACTTATCTCTTGTGACCAGCTATGCATTTTTGTCCTTAATAACCGTCTATTTCCTTTGGATTCACCTTATTCCTTTCTGAATCGCTTAAGACCAGAAAACACACAACACACGCATAATACTGCACAAAACAACTAAAAGACAAACAAAAGACTCCCTAAAACACACTCTAAAACAGTACTAAAATCTACCTAACAAACACCCCCAAACTTATACTTTACTCGTCCTCGAGTAAGAACTCTAGACATCCTAAAAAGAAAAACACACAAACTCAAAAAAAATGAATCAAGTCAACTACAATAGATTATGCCTCGAAGATCATGAACAACATGCAATAAAATCTTCCGGAACATTCTAGCCACTAATTTGCTATCTAGAATTTCAAGTCAGATAATCCTCAAATTTGCTTAAAGTTATTAATGCACATGACCACTCAACCATGATTATTGAAATAACCAAGTATTCAATATTAGTTTATGCACAATGAATTCTCACCAACAGTTCGTCAGGCCAAAATTCTATAGGCTTGCTAACTTGCTACTCTCCACTAATTCAGATAACGCGTGCTCAAGAATCAATAGGACTTTTATAGGTTATGACGATAGGCTTATGCACGAGTAGATGAAATGTCATTTAGGCTCAAAGTTACCATAAGCATAGAAACCAATCAACCCAACTCGATATCACATTACAAACCAACAACAATCCCCAAATTTGTTTTCGAACTACACCCCAAACTTATTTTTCAATGTACGTACAAGGAGAGTGTAGTTTATTTCCTTTTTTTTCTTTTTTTTCGATCCTTTGCTCTTCTATTGATAGCACCCAATTTAAAATACCAATTACAAAGTGTCAATCCCCCATTCATATACTTATATGCTCATGGAAATCAAGGGAAAGAAAATATTTGTAAAGGATTTCAAGTAGGCTCAGAATAGGTGTCAATCAAAAAAGGGTTACTTAAGACTCAAAGAGCGTAACTAGGGACTACATTAGTCAAGGTTGGCTTGAAAGGCTCAATCGTTCCAAAGATGGCCTAAATCATCTTCCTAAACATGCATAATCTATGATTTCGTCTCAAATAGCAAGCAAGCAAGTTCTAGGACTTTCCACCATCTTTCCTCAAACCAAAATTCAATCATGTCTAAACTAATATTTGAATACAAGAAATTTACCAATCATGGTCGGGTTTTCATACTTATTAATAATTAAAAATAACTCAAGACCTATCCAACTCAAGCACACAGATTTATGCATTTTATGGCTATCAATTTCATCCAACTCTATCACATGTGTTCACTCCATCTCATGGGCTATTGTTATTAACTTGATTCATTGACACGTGACACTTAAACATTGACACTAAACAAAGACACTAACAATCAAACAAACAAACCATTAACACTATTAACACAAAATCGTAAGACTCCCCCCCCCCCCCAAACTTATTCTACACATTGTCCCCAATGTGATAAGTAAAGAAAGAGTAAGAAGACCCATCGAAACTGCAGCTCAGCGATTCAGAATGGTGGTGGCGGCGGCGGTGGATGATAAGGCGGCTGGTACATTGGATGATATCCAAGAGAGGACTTAGTGTTGTCGTCATCCATGGACCAGTTATACATGAATGAGTTTATTTGGTCGACACTCGTGACCTTATACTCATGTATTTATTGTATGTAATTGTCCATATATTATTGGTGTTGGATGAGATACTGGTTCTGTTGGATAATGTACTGGTTATATTGGAAAAATTGTTCCAACCTCTGGGTGTGGCCATCCTCAATCGCCAAATGAGGTGGTTGACTGATCTGTCCATGCTCTCCGGCTTCTTCATCTTTCTCCCTCTGCTGGTGCTTTGGCCGGTTGTGATTGCCCTCTCCAGGTGTAGGTTCTAGTGTAGGGTCTGAGTATGCATTGACTATTGTCTGGGTTAGGGGATTCTGTACTCTGTCTTTTACATCATTGCTACTCTCATGCACTCCATGTGTGACACATAGTGTAGTGATCAATGATTCATGCCAAAACCATACTGTTGTGTTCAGTCTGCATATCCAATTGAGGCTATTTTTTACAGCTCGACCCACATCTACTGAACCTTCATGATAGAATACACCAGCTTGACACGATCCACTGGTATATCAGAGAAGCGTATGGAGGAAATCAGGCGGGCACTCACAAAGTAGAGCCAAACTTTGGCAACTTTGTTGAATTGGCAGTGGAGCATGCCTTTGGGGGCGTCATATGTATAGGTGAAACGGGCTCTTGGATATCCTACTGTCTCAGCCACCACTACCAAGTCAATTTCTGAATTCTTCCAAACAGTGAAGTCATCCTCATCCTCTTCCTCCAGAAAATTTGTGACCCCACATATGACATTAATCGCTTCAGCCCCAACTGGTACTTTTCTCCCTCGTACGAAACAAATGTTGTCTTGTTTCTCTGGGTAGTTGGTATAGAATTCGTAGACTAGTTGGTATTTGGCTTTGCCAAATAAGGATTGACAAATGCACCCCAACCTCTATCAGCAATCATGGCCCTGATGGGTTCATATACCTCATCTTCGTATGGCGCAGTCTGGAATTTCATCCCCTTTTCTGGTATCAGAGAACGAGTACACAGCTTGTTATACCTATCTTGGGCATCCTTATTGGAAAATATTTTCTTATCATAGTCGGCCCTTGGTGGTAGATTCACAGGGCCCCGAGAGGAGGATGTCTTAGAAGTAGCTCGTCGTGGACCCATTATGCCTTGTTTGGAAACTTTGAAGTTTTCTAAAAATCCGGCAGCACTTCCCCTTAAATCTTCCCAACAACAATTCAACTCCTCAATAATATATTCAATCAACCCACAATATCAATCACTACAATTCAACCACTCCACAATAACACTATTCCTCACAAGAACACAATCAACCCTCCCACTTAAAATTCCTCCAAAGCCATAAAAGAACACACAAAAAATCTTCAAAACTTGAATGCAATACCTACCTTATGGCGAGAGAGACTTCAGGTGGTGCTTCAATGCCTCAAGTATTGAATATTTGAAGAACTTATGGAATAATTTCTTGAAGGATTGGGATTTTAGGGTTTGGAAAGGGGATTTGGGGGAAGTGTGAATTTAGATTTAATAGAAGAATTGGGGAAAGAGAAGAGTTCTTATGGTGCAAAAAGATTATAATTTGAGATACAATAGGAGTTTTTTGAATTTTTGGGGTTAGAGATGAGAAGAATAGAGAAGGGTTATGTGAATTGTGTTTGGGGATAATGAGAAAACTGTTCTTTTTCTCGATTTTTATCCTGGAATGAACATGAGCGTCGCGGCTCTCACCATTCAGTGTCGCAACGCAATCACGTATGTCGCAGGCGCCGCGACGCTGATGTTGGGCGTCGTAGCTCTAAATCAACAAAAAAAAAATTGCTCACTATCTTTCGAGCGCCGCGGCTCTAATTCAACATACATAGTTCTGACTTTTGGTGCAGATTTCAACATCCCGCGTCACATTTTCATCCCAACGCTGGCTCACAATTCACTTACATAAACACATATGGCAAGAAACATCAAGACAATGAGATTGTTCAAAATAAAATAAATAAAATAGAATAAAATAACATAATTAAAATGTTGTGTTGCCTTCCAATAGCGCTGTCGTTTAACGTCATTTAGCCGGACGCGGATTTCCTTTTCATTTCAAGATCTCTTTTCTCATCACCTCCTTCATAGTTGGGTTCAACCTCATTTGTGCCTCAATTAAAGGCTTGATCTCATCATTCTCGCATTGTGTTAATGCTACTTCAAGAGCATCAGTACTCTTGAAGCTTTCCTCAACAACTGCTTTGTCAATTACATCAATGGAAAAACATTTGTCACTTGCTCTGAGATATGATATCGATTGAATACATTGAAGACCACCTCTTCGCCCTACACTCGGAGTCTCAACTCACCCTTCTGAACATCTATAAATGCTTGCCCCATGGCTAAAAATGGTCTCCCAAGAATTATGGGCACATCAGCATCCTTTTCCATGTAAGGAAAAATAAATTTATCCACTTTAACTAACATATGGATGCTTGATTGAACGATCTGTTAACTGCAAGGTAACTGTTATATGTGTAGCTTCACCTAAACCAAGTCTACAAAATACAGATAAGGGCATCAGGTTGATTCTTGCCCCCCAAATCACACAGCTCATGTTGGCATTCAAAATTCCGGATAGTGCAGGGAATAGTGAAGCTCCCTGGATCTCTCAACTTCTGGAGAAGCTTCTTTTGCAAAATGGCGCTGCACTCTTCAGTTAACGCCACAGTCTCATAATCTCCCATTTTTCTCTTTTTTAGAGAGAATTTCTTTCATGAATTTGACATAACTGGGCATCTGCTCTAAGGCTTCAGCAAAGGGAATATTTATGTGCAGCTTCTTGAATATTTCCAAAAACTTGGAAAATTGTTTATCCAAAGAATTCTTTCTAAGCCTCTACGGGTATGGAATTCTGATTTGAGGCTCATTACTCACTGCTAGTGGTGCCTTTTCCACCGTGGGGTGGTCTTCAGTAACCCCTCCTTCTCTGAATTAGATGTCTCACTCAATTTGTCTATCTTCTTCGCAAATGGTAGAGGTGCACCTGGTTCAACTTGCTTACCGCTTCTCAAATTTATAGCCTGACATTGCTCCTTCGAATTTACAACATTATTGCTAGGGAGATTCCCCTACGATCTGTTGTTTAACATATTTGCTAGCTGACCCACTTGTGTTTCCAGGTTTTGGATAGAAGATCTCATTTCAGTCATGAACTGAGTCTGAGAATTGGTGGGAGTCAATAAAGCTGCTTGCAATTCATTGGGTTCAGCTTGTTGAACTTGTGGTTTGGGCTGCTGAAACGACGAAGCTTGACTCATGGGATGTTGTTGATTATTTTATTGATACTGTCCTTGGAATTGTGGTTGATGGTTCTGGTTGTTTCTCCACAAAAAATTAGGGTGATTTCTCCACCCAGGATTATAAGTGTTGGAGAATGGATTGTTGTAAGGCCTCTGAAAATTCCCAACTGCTTGAACCTGAGCTTGGTCCATAGGTACATTGTTGGGATCCGTTGTTGTGCAATGATCAAAAGGATGTGATCCTCCATAAATTTCACAAACCACTTGCATCTGAACAACATTTGCGGACATAGTATTCTACTATAATTGCTTTGTCAAAGAAGCAACTTGAGCAGTTAACGCAGTGATGGCATCTAACTCATGAACTCCATCCACCTTTTTGTTGATGGTCGGTCTTTCATTGGACTACTGATGGTTATTTGTTGTCATATCTTCAAACAGCTCATATGCCGCATTAGCACTCTTGCTCATGAATGTCCCTCCAACAGCAACATCAATTATGGTTCGGGTCGTACCACACAAATTATTGTAAAAATTATGGACTAACATCCACTGCTCAAGCCCATGATGAGGACATTTCCTTTGAAACTCTTTAAATCTTTCCCAAGCATCATATAGAGATTGTCCGTCCAGCTGATAGAATTGTTTAGTTCTCCCCTTAGCTTAGCAACCTTTGATGGAGGGAAGAATTTTGCAAGAAACTTCTGAGCCAGGTCTTGCCACGTAGTGATGGAGTTAGCTTGCAGAAAGTTCAACCAGCTTTTAGCTCGGTCCCTTAGTGAGAATGGGAAGAGCCTCAATCTAATGACGTCATCAGTCACACCATTGTATTTGAATGTTGCACATAACTCCAAGAAATTGGCCAAGTGCATATGTGGATCTTCATAAGGCAAACCCCCAAACTGGACTGTGTTCTGGGCCATTTGCAGGATTGTTGGCTTAATCTCAAAATTATTTGCCTCCACATCTGGTGGTCTTATACAAGTTTGCACGCCTGTTATGGTTGGAAGTATATAATCCCGTAAGTTTCTCACATCGAGATTTTGAGCTTGCTCCTGCACCATTTCTGGCACCCCTCTATTCAACCCATCATTATTTTGACGGTTTACCATATCCTCGGTTGAAATACTAGCTCTCTTGTTTCTTCGATTCTGCTTGCACGCTTTCTCAATCTCAGGATTCAAAGGAACAAGGTTGTCTGCTCCTCTTCTGCTTCGCATATACCAAAGCTACCTGAAAATGATCACACACACTGCACGCAGATTCAAAATAATATAATAATAATAAAATGTGTTATAGGAACTACCAAATTAGAAATAAGATTAATTATTTTGATATTGATAATACTTCAGTACCCAGCAAAGGAGCCAAAAACTTGTTGCGTTATTTCTAGATGCTACACAAAAGCATGCTGGACTGATGGAGTCACAGACGTATTTATAGGTAGGTTAGAGACTTTCAGGAAAAAACTTTAACCTAGGGACTTTTCCATAAAATATGGTTATCCTAGGGACTCCTAATAAAACGTTTCCTTCCATCAAGAAAACTTCTGGATATACGTTGTTGCGTTATTTCTAGATGCTACGCAAGTGTACGTATCGCAATTTGTAATAAGCTTCGGTAAAATCGAGTATCGTCCACAGAGACTATTTATCAAGTACCAATTAACTAATCTTTAGTTTCTATTTGGCCAACGAATATAAGTGATGATTTCTAACTAAAGAATTAACAAACTAACATGAATTTCTAGAATAAAATAGCAATAAAAACATACGAGGTTTAATTCAGTAATGAAGGAAATTAGGATTTCCAATCACCTCAACTTTTTACTCTATCATTCATTAATGCAAGACTAACGATTCTTCTTCTTATTAAGATAGTAGGTTAACTCAGATGTTCTATATTTTGGTTAGCACATATAAAAACTCAACCTAAGTGAGAACTTTTTATATTTCTATGATAAGTTCGACCATATATGAGGATTAAGATCAATAACCTAAAATGATACACAGACAATTGTGATACTTTCGTTCAAGATTAAACCTATGTCTAATCAACTATAGCATATTAAAATCTCCATTCTCATATCTCGATTTGAACTCATATAGATAATGAAAACTAAAGGTCAATTAATTCTCATTCAATAACCACAAGTTGAATAGATTTTAATAGATGAAGAAGAACATCAACAATGCATTAATTCATAATAGAGTTTCAAGTGATTCAACGGAAAACCCTAATAAAGTAATTAGCTCCTAGACATGCTAAGAAAATTAATTAACTTAATGTCCAACATAAAATGAATAAAGTAAAGAAAAGGTAAAGAACTTGAACAATAGATGTCTCTAAGGGCTTCTTGGTCTATTGTTTCTTGCCTCCAAAGTGTTCTCTTTTTCTCAAATTCGTTTCCCCCGATATGTATTTTAGGTTTTTTGCGTTCCTGACGTCGTCGGCTCCGCTATTAGAGCGTCGCGGTGCTAATTCCTTTCTAAAAATCATTTGCTCTCTGCCAGAGGGGCGTCGCGGCACTAGTGTTGGGCGTCGCGGCTCTTCAGCCTTCTTCATCCGAAATTCGATTAAATTGCTTTCCGAGCTTCCCAGGGCTTCTTTGACTTATCTCTTGTGACCAGCTATGCATTTTTGTCCTTAATAACCGCCTATTTCCTTTGGATTTGCCTTATTCCTTTCTGAATCGCTTAAGACCTGAAAACACACAACACATTCATAATACTGCACAAAATAACTAAAAGATAAACAAAAGACTCCCTAAAATACACTCTAAAACAGTACTAAAATATGGTTACCCTAGGGACTCCTAATAAAACATTTTCTTTCATCAAGAAAACTTTCGGATATACGTAACCAAATTATTATCTGCTATAATTATTATTTACTTGGAAGACAATGTAAATAAGTTGTTACCATAATATATTAGCCACATTAAATGTCTCATTAAAGAGACATATAATTCTTACATTCTCCCACTTGGTCCACATATTATAATCAGATAATCATTTATGGGTGATAATCATGGCCATAAACTTTATTCACTCGACTAAACTGTTATGCAACAATCACTTCAACTAGAACACATTACTACATGAATCATGGCGGTCATGCTCTTAAACAAACACTTTCTTCCATTTATTACAATGTTTAATATATTCTAACAAAGTGCCCAACTACTTTATGAATAAACTTAATATAAGTCATTCAGAGTCCAACTTTATTGATCCAATGATCACAACATAATACATGAAAATTAAAATGTGCATTGTCATGTATAACAAATAAATAATAGTGTCTAGACAAAGTAATAGAGAACAAAGCAAGACTAGAATGAGTTACTAAGCTCCATACGGGTTACATGATCCTTGAAAATATTAGCTGGTAAACCTTTAGTCATAGGATTAACAATCATCAAAGTAGTACTAACATGCTCAAAACTCACATCTTGCTTCGTGACATAATCTCTAACCATCAAATCTTTTATGTCGATATGCTTGCTTTGGCTGTCACTTTTATTACTCTTTGAAAAGAATACTGCACCTAAATTATCACAAAAATTCTCAATGGCTTTGCAACAGAATCGATAACTCCAAGATCCGAAATAAAATTATTCAACCATAATGCATGTGATGTAGCTTCACAGCATGCTATAAATTCATCTTTCATTGTGGATGTTGCAACAATGATTTTCTTAACACTCCTCCAAGATACAGCACCTTCAGCAAGAAAAAAAATGTATCCAAAAGTAGATTTATCAGAGTCTTTGCATCCACCCAAATCAAAGTCTGAATATTCAGTGACTTCCAATGAGTCAGAATGTTTGTATGTGAGCTTAAGATCCTTGGTTCCTTGCAAATATCTCAAAACTCTTTTACCATCTTTTCAATGATCAAGACCAGAATTACTTTGATATCTGCCAAGCATTCCTACTGCAAAGGCAATACCAAGTCTAGTGCAGTCCCGCACGTCCAATGTATTTTGTAGACATTGATCAATGAGAATATATCACCTTTAATGATGGGTGTTGCTATAGGTGAACATTTTTTCATTTCGAATCTTTCCAAAATTCTTTCAATGTAGGCCTTTTGAGATAGTCCAAGAGATCTTTGAGATCTATCTCTGTGAATTTCTATGTCAATGACATAGGAAGATTCACTCATATCCTTCATCTCAAAATTTTGAATAAGAAACTATTTCATCTTATGCAACAACCCTAAATCACTACTAGCAAGTAAGATGTCATCCACGTATAGGACTAGGAAAATATATTTGTTCTCACTTATCTTAAGGTATGTACACTGATCAATGATGTTCTCCGTAAATCCAAATGAAGAAACAATATTATGAAATTTAATATGTCATTGGCGGGAAGCTTGTTTTAGTCCATAAATGAATTTATTCAACTTGCAAACAATGTGACTTTTATCCTTATCTCAAAATTCTTCAGGTTGACGCATGTATACCTCCTCTTCAAGATCCCCATTCAAGAAAGTCATTTTCACATTCATTTAATGTATTTCTAAAATCAAAATGAGCTACTAATGCCATAATTATTCTTAATGAATCCTTTTTGAAACTGGAGAGAATGTTTCATGATAATCAATGCATTCCTTTTGAGTAAAACCCTTGGCTCCAAGCCTGGCTTTATATCGTTCAATATTATCAGGTGAGTCTCTTTTTGTTTTATAAATCCATTTGGATCCTATAGTAGAGACTGTTTCTAGTAATTCAATGAGATTCCAGACGTTATTCTTTAGCCATAAATTCCAACTCTTCTTTCGTGGCATCATATCAAAGTGTGGAGTTCTCTCCACTCATGGCTTGTGAAAAAAAACATGGATCATCTTTTAATCCAATATCATAATCAGACTCTTGAAGGTATACTACATAGTCACTAGAAATTGCTGGTTTGCGAACTCTTGAGGATTTTCTTACTCTCATTGGTTCAGATACTCCTTCAATGGGTTCAGTTTAAGTGGGTTGACATACATATGGCTTTTCATGTGGTGGTGCCTCTTGAACTTGTTTCTCTTCTGACAATTCATGAGATTTTGTCTTATTAGCATTCAATTTCTCAATATATAAAGGTACCACAGGTGGTTCCCTTAGTTCTTTCAATTCCACCACTTGAGTCGAATCCCACTTACTTCATGTTCTTTAAGAAATTTAGCATTTCTAGACTTAGCAATTTTAGGAGAATGAGAAGGACAATAGAACCTAAATCCTTTAGAGTTAATTCCATAGCCTATAAAGAAACTGCTAATTGTTCTTTAATCCAACTTTTTCAAATGTGGGTTATAAACTCTGACCTTAGTTGGACATCCCCAAAAGTGTAAATGGCTTAAACTAAGTTTCCATCATTTCTATAATTCAAAAGACATCTTGGTGACAGTCTTGGATGGAACCCTATTTAAAATATACACAATGATTTTAAGGCTTCACTCCATAAAGACAAAGGTAAACTTGATCTGCTAATCATGTTTCTTACCATGTCCATTAATGTCTGATTTCTTCTTTCTGCCACACCATTTTGTTGTGGTATTCCTGGAATGGTATATTGAGCAATTATACCTTCACTTTCAAGGAACTCGGCAAATGGACCCTCAACTTGTCCCTTATCTGTGTGCCTACCATAATATTCCCCACCTCTGTCATGCTTTACAATTTTGATCTGAGATCTTATTTGTTTCTCTACTTCTGTTTTGTAAACTTTAAAAACGTCAAGTGCTTCCGATTTGTTAAACAGAAAATAGAGATACATCATATATCTTGAATAGTCATCAATAAATGAGATAAAATATCTCTCACCATTCAAACAAGGGGTAGAAAAAGATCCACAAATATCTTTATGTATGATCTCAAGCAATTGAGAACTCCTTTTAGCATCTTTAGTGAATTTGTTGGTTTGCTTACCTTTTATGCAGTCTACACGAGTCCCAAAGTCAGAAAAATCAAGAGTTTTTAGAACTTCATCATTAACCAGGCATTTGATTCTATCAATAGAGATATGTCTCAATTTTTTGTGCCAAAGACTTGATGAGTTATCATTGATAATACATCGCCTAGTGCCAACTTCTTTATTATGCAGAGTTAAAACATTACATTCAATCATGGGGTCTAGCTCAAATTTAAACAATCTTCCATCCAAATTTCCAAAATCAATAACTTTATTATTTTTCAAAAGTTTTACTAAAGAATAATGAAAATTGAAATCATAACCAACAACTGATTGTTTTGAAAGAGAAATTAAATTTCTAGAATACGATGGAACTTAAAATGTTTTTTTCTAAATCTAACTGAAAATCATCATTTAAAATGAGCCTATAAGTCCTCATGCCTTCTACATGTAATGGCATCTCATTGCCAGAATAAACATTTTGTTCACTTCCCATCGGTTTCTTTAGAGTTAGAAAATTCTCATGATTTTGGCAATATAAGTTGTGGAACTAGAATCGATCCACCATGTATTATCAGAAACTTTGGTAAAATTAGATTCATAATATACAAAGGTAAAATAATCTTTCTTCTCAAGCCATTTCTTGTATTTTAGGCAATCTTTCTTCTAGTATTCCTTCTTTTTGCAGAAACGGCAAACATCTTTATCAATAGTGCCTTTCTTCTTCATGGGAACTCTTTTGCCCTTCTTCGCATTTCTCTTATCATGAGTCACCAAATTAACACTTTCAAGTATCTCATGTTTCAACTCTCCTCTTCTTGAACACACATGGTCAGAAGTTCATTAATTGATCATTTATCTTTATGTGTTGTAAGATATCTTGAACGGACCATATTCTGCAAGAAGAGAGTTGAGGATAAAATGCACAAGAAATGATGTAAACATATCAATCACAAGGTACTTGAGTTTAGCAGCAATCTCTCTCATCTCCATAATGTGCTCTCGCACTGTACGACTTCTATGAAAGGTCATACTTGAGAGCTTCTTCATAAGGGTACTTGTCAGCGCCTTGTCAAAGCTTACAAATTGTTCTTTAATTGCATAAGTTTGACCTTATCGTTAACATGGATGGAACCCCTAATGCTTTAGCTTATATGAGCATTTATGAGCATCAAGCTCAAGCGATTGGATCGCTCCCACCTCCCATAATAAGCCTTATCCTCTGGTGTACTTGATTCCTTGAATTTAGGTGGTTCTTCCACATGGAGGGCTAGATCCAAGTCCACGCACCCTAAAGTGAGAAGGACTTTCTCCTTCCATTCAGTAAAGTTGTCACCAGAGTGCATCGAAATTCAAACATTCTCATTAAAGATAATGGTAGGAAAAGTTGTGTAAACTGCAAAAAAAAACACATAAGCTATGAATTACAAACCATCAAAGTGAATCGCGTAAATACTTATTCTAAGTAAATTCAAGACCTCGTGGGTAGAGGTTGCAACACATGCATAAAATTTACTTAATTTTATTAGATTAATAAACCAAAATAAAACTAGAAAACAATCCATACATGTGGGCATAGGATAATTTTCAAATTAAAAGGATTACTTATCGCTCCAATACCTCCATGTAGGGTCGGGTTACCATTTTAATGAAATAACCGGACTAAATAGATGTCAATAAAAATTTAATCACTAAATTTTATGTGATTAAACAACTTAATTTCTTTTATATCAAGTACTCAAGATCATCTTGTGGCTAGTCCTAAGCACAAGATATAAAGAAAATTAGAAAAAGACATCTCATTGTTATCTCTCTAAATAATCAACAAAAACATATGTTGATTAGTTTCTGAAGGGGTCACAATGTATAAGAATAATGCCTTCAAAAACCCCATACGTAATTGATTTTATCACCGCATGAATTTCATTAAGTAGTAGAAAAATAGTTACCGCACAGACTACTTTAAAGAAGTGATAAACCAGTCTCCACGAACGAAAACTTAAATGTACTTTAATCAAATATTTAACTTTCATTAAAAGTTAAAACAAACAGAAGGTTGGCTACATTCTCCAATTAATTTAACCAATTACATGCCAAATCAAAACAAAATTTTCAGCATACTTCAACTAATTCGTGTACATCAAGGCAGACTCACTTCTCCAATTAATCATGAGCTTTTGTAAATTAATGTGTTCACGGAAACAATAAGCAGGTTCACATTGTTAGTGTCAATCTAGTATCATCAATGAAATAAGCACAATAATATAATAATAACTCAAGATAACTTGAAATCAACAACAATGAATTCAGCAAATTGAAAACACATACTAACTTGGTGTCGATAGAGGTCTGCTTGATGCAGTGTCCTAAGACAAAAATTCGCCCCACTTGTGCTGTAGTTTTACGGACATCTGTCTAGAGGATACAACTATCTAAGTGAGAGTTCTAGCACAAGAACTTCACTTCTGGTGAATTTACTATATGTGTTCTTCAGAAACTTATTTTTAAGAAGAAGAAGTAGAAGCCACAATCTTAAATCATTAATTGTGAAAAAATTGATTGATTGTAGTTTTTTCTGTCTTGTTGTGTCTCTTCAACCAAGTGATCAACCTTCTTTATATAGAGTAGCATATGAACAGTTACAACCATTCATACCAAAGGTTGTAATTGTTCTGAAAAGTTGCAACCTTTGATTCGAATTTTCTGTCTATTGATCACTTTATTTCTTCTTAATTTCATACAAGTTCCAACAATACCCCACATTTTCTATTCAAACATCAACAATACCCCACATTTGGATAGAAAATACGATAATAAGGAACTTTTCGTTATTTCTGAACAACGCAATATGACATGCATCGGAAACGGTGTCTTTTGGACTTGAACCGTTCGTAGTGAATACCTATAGGATTTACTTTGTGAAATAGTGGACGAAATGTCTTGAACTATTCACGTTTTGTAGTAAATCAAGACAACAAGTATCACACATATCATATCAACATATTTCAATTCTTACGGTTGTGTTCATTTCGGTCGTGAACAACTCCTTCTTCGTGAGATTTTCTAGAGAACGTAGCCATACCGGTTCTCCCAGATACGACCCCACATCAATCTCATATAGGTAATACCAAACAAGAATAGTCCATACTATCCCACCATAAGGCTTTTAGTATTATTAAGAATAAGATTCAGTCCTTAAAACATCAACGGATTAACACACTTAGTACACCATAGGAATGAGCATATGTGTGTTTTATGCTCCTTGAGTCTTCCCCAACTAGTTTTCCTATTGAACCTAAACCATGGGATCTCCAATTATGATAGGTTAGGTTTCCGCCAGTTAACGACTCATTGTGTTGGCTTTAAGCCCATTCCCCTCGATATAAATACGACTTGCTCTATGTTAAGGCCTTTTGTCAATGGATCCGCTATATTGTCCTTTGATTTCACATAATCAATGGAAATAATTCCATTCTTCAGCAAGCTTCGTATTGTATTATGACGTCGCCTTATATGTCTCGACTTGCCATTGTATATCTGATTCTTTTCCCTCGTCAGGGCAGCCATACTATCACAATGTATGCAAATGGCGGTCACAGGCTTTGTCCACAACAGAATACCTTCTAGGAAGTTTCTGAGTCATTCTGCCTCTTCGGCAGCTTTGTCTAAGGCTACAAACTCTGCTTCCATAGTTGATCGCGTATTTACCGTTTGCTTTGATGATTTCCAAGATACCGATGCTCCACCAAGTGTAAATACATAACCACTTGTGGACTTACTTTTCTACTGGTTGAAAATCCAATTAGCATCACAATATCCTTCTAACACAAGAGGATATTTTGTATAATGCAATCCATAGTTCATTGTATGTTGTAGATGTCGGAGTGCTCTTATTAGTGCAAACCAATGATCCTTTCCAGGATTATGTGAGTATCGACTTAGTTGACTCACTGTATATGCTAAATTCGGTCTCGTACAATTCATTATGTATATCAAGCTTCCTAGAACTTGTGTATACTCCAATTGAGACACACTTTCACCTTCATTCTTCTTAAGGTGACTAGCGGGATCAAATGGTGTAACAATCGGTCGATCATCATAGTGTCCAAATTTTCTAAGGACCTTTTCAACATAACGGGATTGTGTTAAGATGTAACCATCAGAATTCTTTTGAATTCTAATACCAAGAATGACATCCGCTATTTCCATATTCTTCATATCAAAAGCGGCATGCAACATCTTCTTAGTTTGGTTAATTACATCTTTATCTGTTCCCATAATTAGCATATCATCAACATATAAGCATATAATGACACATGCATCTTTACATTGTTTAATGTAGACACATTTATCACATTCATTTATTTGAAAACCATTTGATAATAACGTATTATCAAACTTTTCATACCATTGCTTTGGAGCTTGTTTAACTCCGTATAAAGACTTAATCAATTTACAAACCTTTTGTTCTTGACCTTTAACAACAAACCCTTCGGGTTGTTCCATGTAAATTTTTTCATCTAATTCACCATTCAAGAATGCGGTCTTCATATCCATTTGGTGTATTTCCAAATTGTGAATCGCCGCTATAGCAATTAACGTTCTTAGAGACGTAATTCTCGTTACTGGTGAGTAGGTATCAAAGAAATCCACACCTTCTTTTTGTCGAAACCCTTTGGCTACTATACGAGCTTTGTATTTTTCTATAGTACCATTAGGCCTTAATTTCCGTTTGAAAATCCATTTATGGCCTATTGGTTTTTGTCCTGGAGGGAGATAAACCAATATCCAGGTATTATTTTGCACAATGGATTCTACCTCACTTTGAATAGCCTCTTTCCAATAAGGTGCTTTGAATGAGTCCATAGCAGCCCTATATGTTTGAGGTTCTCCTTCAACGGAAAAGGTCATGAAGTCCGGTCCAAAATCTTTGGCAATTTTCCCACGTTTACTCCTCCTTGGTTCAGAAATTTCTTCTTGAACAGATGAAGTAAGATTTTCATCATTATTAGTGTTTTGGTTTGACTCATCTTGAGGTAGTGTCATTTTCTTATGATTAGGAACACTTTTATCCTTGTCTTTGTAAGGAAAAATATCCTCAAAAAATTATGCTTCAGCAGATTCCATAAGTGTGTTTTTGTAAATACCTTCAACATCGGAATGATACACCAAAAACTTATATGGTGCACTATTATTGGCATGACCAATATATATGCAATACACAATTTTTTGTCCAAGTTTAGTTCTCTTTGGTAAGGAAACTTGAACTTTCGCTAGGCAACCCCACACTTTCATCCTTTTGAAAGTATGTGATCTTCCTCTCCATAACTCATAGGGAGATTGGTCATTTTTCTTTTGAGGAATTTTGTTTAATATCATATTTGCAGTAATTAACGCCTCACCCCATAGACTAAGGGGTGCACCCGAACTAATCAACATTGAATTCATCATATTCTTCAATATTCTACTCTTACGTTCGGCAACTACATTTTGTTTTGGAGTATATGGCGCAGTGGTTTGATGAACTATACCATGAGTAGAACAGAATTCTTTGAACTCATTTGATTGATATTCACCACCTTTGTCTGACCTTAGAATCTTAATTCTTTTGTCAAGTTGGTTTTCCACTTCTGCTTTGTATGTTTTAAACATGTTCAAAGCCTCATCTTTGGTATGTATTAAGTATACATAACAAAATTTACTGCAATCATCTATGAATGTTATATAGTAATTCTTTCTGCCACGAGATGGGGTTGCTTAGTAATCACATAAATCACTATGAATTAAACCAAGCACTTCATTTGATTTCACTACAGATTTATGAGGATACCTTGCATATTTTGATTCTATGCAAACTCCACACTTAGTCATTTTGTTCATAGAGCAATTTGGCAATATGCCTAACTTCACCATTCTTTGTAAAGAGCGATAATTAACATGGCCTAATCGTGAATGCCTTAAAGAAGGGGAATCAACCATATACATTGAAGCAATACTAGTACCTGCATTTTCATTAATAATGGCAATTGTCTTAGTAGGTATAACAGATAGTTTGAAGAGTCCCTCACTGAGGTAACCCTTCCCTACATACAACCCACCCTTGGTGAGTACAAATTTGTCATATTCAAATACAATTTTGAAGCCCTTGTTACTAAGAACATGCCCAGAAATCAAATTCTTACAAATTCCAGGCACGTGCAACACATTAGTGAGCACAAGATCATTCCCAGAAGTGAGTTGTAAAGTCACATTCCCTTTCCCTTCCACTTTCACAGAAGCAGCATTCCCTACGAACAATGGTTCTACATCCTTGATGGCCTGGTAGTATGAAAACATATCCTTTTCAGAGCATACGTGCATTGTAGCACCCCGTGTCCATCCACCAATCGGTTGAATTTGTAACCAGATTTGCATTAGCCGCCACAACCCCAATGAATTGGTTTTTAGTTTCAGCCCGGTTGGATTGGTTGACATTACTCGAACCTCCAACACCACCACCTTGATTCTTGCGAAGGCGACAATCTTTTGCTCTGTGTCCAGGTTTGCCACTTACCCAATAGAGTCCTGGTTGTGGTTTCTTGAATGCATTGGTCCTTTGTGGGGCGAATGCATTCCTCCCGGTTGCAAAAGATGGCTTGGCACCATTAAATTTGCCCTTGCCTTTCTGAAACTTGGCCTTAGAAGCATTGCCTTCAACCATGTTGGCTAATGGCTCCAATGAAACAGCATCTGCCTTTTCATTCTTCCGGTTATCCTCTTCAACTCGAATTTTCAGAACCAATTGCTCAAAATTCATTTCTTCGGTTAGATGCTTAAGATAAACCTTAAAATCCTTCCATGAGGGAGGTAATTTCTCAATAATAGTGCCAACAAGGAAATTCGGGTTAAGGCCCTTACCTTCAACCTCTAACTCATGAACAATGATTTGGAGTTCCTCCACTTGCTTGACAACTGTCTTGACATCACTCATCTTAAAGTTCAGAAACTTTCGGATGACGAACTTCTTGGAACAATCAACCTCAGTTTTGTACTTGTTCTCCAACGATTGCCACAACTCCCGTGTCGTTCTGAACGTGGAGTAGATGTCGTAGAGAGAATCATCCAAGGCATTGAGAATATAGTTTCTGCAAAAAAAAACTCCTGACTTTCCCAAGTTTGAATGTCTTTCAGCCTTTCAGCCTTCTCTGCATCAGTCGGAGTACCCTTCTCCTTCTGGAAAAGCCATAGGAGCCTCAGTTATCAATATGTTTGCCACGTGAAGAGTTGTCAAGTAGAACAACATCTTCTGTTGCCAGCGTTTGAAATCAGAACCTTTGAATTTCTCAGGTTTCTCAACATGGTTTTTCACCATTGACGATCCAGATTGATCCATCTTTGCAAATCAGGAAATTGAATTCTCTGAAAAATTTTGCAACCTCAACAAATCAGGAAAAAAAATCTAGATTTTTTTTTTGAATAGGAATTTTTGTCTTAGATTGTTAGTGTCAATGTAGTATCATCAATGAAATAAGCACAATAATATAATAATAACTCAAGATAACTTGGAATCAACAACAATGAATTCAGCAAATTGAAAACAAATACTAACTTGGTGTCGATAGAGGCATGCTTGATGCAGTGTCCGAAGACAAAAATTCGCCCCCACTTGTGCTGTAGTTTTACGGACGTCTATCTAGAGGATACAACTATCTAAGTGAGAGTTCTAGCACAAGAACTTCACTTCTGACGAATTTACTATATATGTTCTTAAGAAACTTGTTTTTAAAAAGAAGAAGTAGAAGCCACAATCTTAAATCATTAATTGTGAAAAAACTGATTGATTGTAGTTTTTTCTGTCTTGTTGTGTCTCTTCAACCAAGTGATCAACCTTCTTTATATAGACTAGCATATGAACAGTTACAACCATTCATACCAAATGTTGTAATTGTTTTTGAAAAGTTGCAACCTTTGATTCGAATTTTCTGTCCGTTGATCACTTTATTTCTTCTTAATTCCATACAAGTTCCAACACACATAACATGAGTTTAGGATCATCACAACTACTCACACAAACTGACAAAATCCTCAATAAAAATAAATTGTCAAGATTTAACCACATCATATACTATAAATGGTTCTAGATCGAAAACTTATAAAAATTCCATCGCTGTATATCTATTCTGCTTAATGCTTCATGGAATTCAAAAACACATCAAGATGAATAGAAGATTTAATCAATCATTCTGCCACCGAAACTTTCTGATCATGTGTTTATGAATTCCTTTTAATTATACAGTACTGGGTCACAACTCAAAATCAAATATGAATTATATCGAAACACTGAAAAACACACCTAAAGACAGGCATTGATGCCACATGTTGTATTTTAAACGCATACACAGAGCCAACGCAGCGGAAAAACTAAATATGAACTTACCTTCAACATAGTTGTTCTAGTGTCGTCGGAATCGCCGTTGATCTAGCACCGACTTGTAACCCTGAAAAGAATAATGAAACTCTAGTGTCTTATAGCCTATGCCTATCACAAAAGTATGCTGGACTGATCGAGTCACAAGCGTATTTATAGGTAGGATAGAGACTTTCATGCAAAAACTTTAACCCTAGAGACTTCTCCATAAAATATGGTTACCTAGGGACTCCTAATAAAACGTTTCCTCCCATCAAGGAAACTTTCGGATATGCATAACCAAACTATTATGTGCTATAATTATTATTTACTTGGAAGACAAGGTAAATAATTTATTACCATAATATGTGAGCCACATTAAATGTCTCATTAAAGAGACGTGTTATATCTCATTCGGTGGAGAAAGGAAGAAGAATGTGGAAAATTTTGAGTGATGAGTGAACTTGATTATGGGTACGTTAGGAATTGATTATTTCGTTTATGAAGTGATTCCATTACCAACTTGCCACATCCTATAAGTATTCTAAAAAACTGTCCACCAAGAACATGATATTTCTATCTGTTGACTTCTTTTTGGAAATTTTAGAAGAAAAAACATATTCGTGGGTGGTGTTCTTGTTTTGTTTCCCCTATTTTCTTAGGGGAATTAAGTTTAGAGCTTATTTGTTTTTTTAAATAAAATTGATGAGACAAATTTGTGTAGTATTTGCTTGCATTTCGGTATATGTGTCTGTTACTGTTGTTATATCTCATTTTTATTTTTTGTATCTCACTTGTATTAATTTTCTTGCATTATAAAATACATTCTTAAAACTCATAAAAACAACACTAAACCAAATCAAACCGACAAAACCGAAACCGATAGAATTTATACTATAATGGTTTAATTTGATTTGAATATTAAAAAAATCGCCTTAATTGATTTGGTTTGATTTTAACTAAAAATTGAGTCAAACTGAATTATTAACACCCTAATAGTATAATCCTCTTAGGACCATTTATTTAAGATTGTAAATATCTGATTGAATTTAACAAGACTATTGTTAAACATATCTGGATGGAGGGAAGCAATGTGCAGACTCTCTATCAAATGAAGATATACATATAAAGAAGATTTGCTAATTCAGAAAGATGCACTTAAGCAAATGAAGCAATGTAGTATGAAAAAATTTTAAAAATAGAAGACCCCTTAATTAAGTAACAGTATCAATTAAAATACCCTTCTTTAACATATCATATAAGTAACGGTATTACTTTCGTTATCTCTGAGCAATTCAAGAGCTTTTTCAAATTTTCCAACTCTGCAAAGAGAATGCACGACTATATTGTGAGTTACTACATTGGGAACCACTCCACAAGAGAGCTTATGAGAATAAAGGATAATTACCTGATCAAACCAGACCTGCAGAATTGAAATGATGCAATAGACGGTTCCAAGAATGAAGGTCAGGGACAAGATTGTAATTGAGGGTTTAAATTCATTATTTATACACTCTAAATTGAGTTGGTTTCATGTGTTTATACAAAGTATATGCATCATATATACAAAGTATATTAATGTAAATATGTAGCTATATTTTGTATATACTATAATTTGAGTTGGTTTCATGTGTTTATACAAAATATATATATTATGTGTACAAAGTATACAACAACAACAACAATTTAGTATTTATATACATTATGTATACAAAGTATATTAATGTATATATATCTATACAGTATATATACATTATCTATACACCGATAATATAGTAGTGGGTTAGAATGATAAGTGGGCTAGATTGGCTCCAAACTAGATGTGTGAGCGGTATATATAAGTTATTTCCCCAAAATTTAAAAAGTTTATTTAACCTTTTCCCATGTATCAAGAAAAAAAGCGGCAGAAACTCACGTCTTTATTTTCTCTATTTTTCAACTTCACAACACTTTTTCAACTCCTCTTTTTATCTTTTTAACCTGAATTTTTTTTTGTACAAAATTAAATTTCAGGATAAAAAGTTTTATACTTCAGATCCAATTATATGATAAAAATTACGATCACAAGTATAATATTGAATATCGAATCTTCAAGTCACATAAAACATTTGTTTCCTTATTTGTATCGTGTCCATCGACTTTAAGCTTTTCATAGAATAAAGAGCTCACTGAACAAGATACGTAAATTATGACCATCAGAGATATTATGAACTTATGATCACAACAAACAGATATTCAATATCTATCAGTAATGGCCTTATTGGAAATTTCTACTGATGTTGGAAATTTGTCTTTGGTGGAGAGGTGTGTCCATCCATATTTAATGACTTAAACACTAGGGTTCCACATGTTGGAGGCTTTTTCTCTTCACACGTGCATAATCTACTAAGTGAGTAGATGACCATAAGGCCAAAGATCGTCAAATTTCGTTGAGAAATGAAAGAAATATTGATCCACGAAGTAAGGTGTTTGAGGCATGAAAATATGGTGTGGCACAAATCTACCACATCGGTGGAAAAATGAAGAATTGTTCTCTTTATAAGTCTCAAAATTGGCTAAGGGTTTGGGACCCCAATGGGTAACCCATGTGTTTGAAGGAGGGAGGACCTAGATGTGCTTGGGTTCAAGGCTAAGTCCACACGCGCGCCGCCGCCCGCCCGTCAGGGCTCGGGTCACGGGTCACGGGCCTTGAGCTTGGGCCTCTTCTGATAGATCCCCAAATTGTTTAATATTTATAATTTGATTCCTGGAGTTTCTAGAAAGATGAAATTGGGAACGACGGAAGGCAGAAAATTTCTGCGTTTGAGTTGGTTTTTGGAACGTTAAAACTCCATTAATCTGCACTTAATCTCCTCCATAAAAGCTTCTTTATGTTGCACATTAAATTAATGGATGATTAACTCCCTCACTAATGACCATAAACAGCCATTACTTGGCAGTTTAGTCCCTCCCCATGCTATATATTGAAGCCTTTTGGCTCAATTGTTGAGACTACAACTATATATACAACACAGAGACAAACAGAAGAGAGAACAACACAAATTCTGTCCAAAACGTGAGCAGAAACAGTGGACGAAAACAGAAATCTCTTCCTTCATTTTCCATTCTTCAGCAAGTCGTTTCGTGTTTGTTTTCTTCGTCAGAATCAACCTATTTGATTTGTAGTGTTGATTAGTTGTTGTTTTATCTTGGGAGACTATTGTCCGTTAACGTAAAAGCATATATACGGGGCAATCTTGTCTTAAAGACAGAGAGCCATCTCTCGACTCAGTCACAGTTGTAACAATCCAGATTTAGTGTTTCTTGATTTCAGGTTATCAAGATTCAAGACTCAACAACATTGCGGCAGTTCTGAATATTGGCTTGTTTGTTTATCCTTTCGAACACTTGTAATATTTATTTACTTCTCGTACTGCTTTACATATCCAACAACTAATACTGTGCAGTGTTTGAGTTATTGTGTTTTATCACGCTAAATCAGAGCCTTCAAAAGGTCCTAGGCTTATTGCCCTCGTCTCATCAAGCGAGACTCTATTTATTGCTGCATAGTATTTTAGAGTTCAAATTTATAAAACTATTAAATTTGAAGATAGTGTCCTAAAGCTTAAATCTATTTAAGTGAAAGTGAAATTTCATGACATTGTTTTTGAAAGTATACCGTGATATACACTGTATACACTGCATATACAATGTCTTGTGTATATCGTGTATATCACGGAAACACAAGCCAATTTGGAGACAGTGATATACATGGTATACATAGCCGAGTATATAACGGTTTGGAGCTATATTTGATAATATGTTGTTGTATTTAATTAGCATTGTACACTTACCATAATTGTAGAATTCTTGTACAAATAGAATAGAGTTTTGGGAGTAGAGTAGGAATAGGATTTTCCATATTATGAAAATTGTAAATTGTATATATACTTATTCATTAATGAAAATCAAGGGATTATTTCTTTCCTTGGCAGTGGGCCTGAAACAGCGGCCAGTGGCCTAGTACAGCCTACCGCCCGCCCAGTTATTTCCCAGGAAGTTGGGCCACGGTCCAGCCCAATCACAGGCCTAATTTTTCAGGTTCTTACGTTAACAAGCAGCCGCGATCTGGGTCGGGTCAGCAGGCTGGTCTGCTTGGGCCACGCCCCCGCAGGCCTTCACTACTGCGGGCTCGACTCCGATCCCGACACCCATCGATATTGAGGCTGCCATGCATACACTCAGATTAAATTCTCCCTACGCGAATTGATATATGGACACCGGCGCAACTTCTCACATAACGTCCGACCAAGGTACTCTCTCGTCTTATTTCAATTTGAGCAAAAATCGTGGCATTATTGTCAGTAATGGCAACTCTATTCCTATTCATGGTTACGGTCATGCAACTTTATCTCCCCCACATCCATCTCTTGTCTTAAAAAATACCCTTCATGCCCCTAACTTAATTAAAAATTTGGTGTATGTCCGAAAATTCACCACTGATAATTGGTTTCTGTTAATTTTGATCCATTTGGATTTTCTGTGAAGGATTTTAAAACGGGGATACCTCTCATGAGATGCAATAGTAGGGGAGATCTTTATCCACTCACGACCGCCACCAGTCTCTCGAGTCAAGCCATGTCATCGACATTTGCAGCTCTAGCTCCTTCCTTGTGGCATGCACGTTTGGGTCACCTTGGGTCGTCAATTGTTTCTTCTTTGCATAAAAACAATTTTATTTCTTGTAAGGGTACGCATAGTACTCCAATTTGTCATTCCTGTCTATTAGGAAAATATGTTAGATTACCATTTGTAGCCTCCACTTCTCGTACTTTGATGCCTTTTGACATTATTCATAGCGATTTATGGACTTCTCCCGTTCTAAGTTCTTTGGGCCAACGTTATTATGTTTTATTTTTGGATTATTATTTTAATTTTTATGGACCTTTCCGTTAGCGAAAAAATCTCAAGTGTTTTCCACATTCTTAAAATTTAGAGCATTCATAATACCTAATTCGAACGGAAAATAAAAAATATTCAATGTGATAATGGAAAAGAATATGATAATGGGTTGTTTCGGGAATTTTTTGATGTTAATGGCATAGTTTTTCATTTCTCATGTCCTCATACGTCCTTACAAAATGGAAAAGCCGAACGGAAAATTCGTAGCATTAATAATATTGTCCGAACTTTATTGATTCATGCTTCCGTACCTCCTTCTTTTTGGCATCATGCTCTACACATGGCTACTTACCTCCTTAACATACTTTCTACCAAAGGATTGGCATATACATCTCCCCTTAAAATTATCTATAATAAGAATCATTTGTATTCACATCTTAGGGTCTTTGGGTGTCTATGCTATCTACTATTTCTGTCAACTACAATTAACAAACTTCAAACCCATTCTACCGCTTATGTGTTTTTGGGTTATCCATCTAATCATCGTGGTTACAAATGTTTTAACTTATCATCTAATAAAATCATAATTAGTCGTCATGTTGTTTTTTATGAAACCCAATTTTCATTTGCTAAAGTGGGTAGTCCCGTGCCTAGTTCGTATAATTTTTTAGATGACGAGATATTCCCATATATTATCCACCATTTATCGGACTTATCCCGTGACCACAATATGCCAGCAGGCCCACAAATTTCTGTTGTTCCATAGCCTCTACCCAGTGGACCAGAACCACGGCTCAGTACCAATCTCGGTACTGTTCCAGTGGTCCGGCCTACTGGTTCCGCCCTTGTTTCAGTTGTTAGGCCATTAGGACCACTACCTGTTGGCCGGCCCGTCACCAGCCCACCCACTGCCTAAAATCCACCCAATCCTACCTCGAGTCATAGGTCCGTTACTCGTAGTCAAAGGGGTATTTTTAAACCAAAACAACATTTTAATCTCAATTCTAATGTCTCTAAATCCCCACTACCACGTAATCATGTGTCTGCACTATATGACCCGAATTGGAAATTGGTTATGACTAACAAATATAATGCTCTTATTGAAAATAAGACGTGGGAGTTAGTACCTCGTCCCTCTTGTTTTAATATTATTCGGTCTATGTGGATTTTTACTCATAAAAAAAATTCTGACGGTTCCTTTAAGAGGCATAAGGCTCGTCTTGTAGGTGATGGTAAGACTCAACAGGTTGGCGTGGATTGTGGCGAGACGTTTAGTCCAGTGGTAAAACCAGCTACCATTCGCACTGTTCTTAGTTTGGCTCTCTCCAAAGCATGGCATATTCATCAGTTGGATGTAAAGAATGATTTCATACACGGTGATTTTAAGAAGACAGTCTATATGCATCAGCTCTTGGGTTTTCGAGATCCCAATCATCCTTATCATGTCTGTTTGCTGAAGAAGTCCTTGTATTGGCTTAAGCAAGCCCCGCAGGCTTGGTATAAGCGGTTTGCACATTATGTATCCACTGTTGAGTTTTCTCACAACCGGTCTGATCATTCTCTTTTTATATATCGTCTTCGTACTTCTCTGGCATATATTTTATTGTACGTAGATGATATTATATTGACTGCTTCATCTGATAATCTACGCAAGTCAATCATGACACTTCTCAGTTCTGAATTTTTCATGAAAGACTTGGGACCCTTGAGTTATTTCTTGGGCATTGCTGTCACACGTCATTCATGTGGTCTATTTTTATCTCAAAGGAAGTATGCTGCAAAGATTATTTAGAGAGTTGGTATGTCATCTTTTAAGTCTACTTCTACTCCAGTGGATACTAAACCGAAGTTAAGTACTGCGGTTGGCTCATCTTACGCTAATCCCACACACTATCGCAATCTTGCATGGGCCCTTCAGTATCTTACTTTTACAAGACTTGACATTACTTATGTTGTTCAGCATGTGTGTTTGTTTATGCATGATCCTCGAATTTAGTACATGAATGCGCTCAAACGCATTATACGATACATCTAGGGAACACTTGACTATGGCTTGCATCTATACCCTTCGTCGGTCTCTACACTTGTCTCATATGCAGATGATGATTGAGGTGGTTGTCTGGATACCAGACGCTCCACATCTGGTTATTGTATGTTTCTTGGTGATAACTTGGTCTCATGGTCTGCAATTTAATTAATTTATTGGAATTGATAAAATTAGGAGTTCATAAAGAAATTAAGTCTATATACCACGTTCAAATTACAGGCATTATTATTACTGATCGATGGATTGAACCCACATATGTGGAAAAATACGGGGATGACTTGTGGCTAGGGATGAAAGGCCAACCAAGATCGCTACCAAACTGATCTACCCAGCGCCGCAGAGGCCGAGTGTCGAGGGGTAGCCAATGTGGTCTCTAAATCATGTTGGTTACGTAGTCTTCTCTTAGAACTTCACTGTTCCATTCAGAAAGCTACCTTGGTATATTGTGATAATATTAGTGCAGTCTATCTTTCTGGTAATCCAGTTCAACATCAGCACACTAAACATATCTAGATGGATATCCACTTCGTTCGAGAAAAGGTAGCTCGTGGACAAGTATGAGTCTTACATGTCCCTTCTAGGTATCAAATTGCAGATATTTTTACTAAGGGTCTTCCCTCGGTTCTATTTGAAGATTTTAGGGGCAGTCTCAGCGTACGACGACCGCCCGCTAAGACTGTGGGGGTGTGAAAGTATACCGTGATATACACTGTATACACGGCATGTACAATGCCTTGTGTATACCGTGTATATCACGGAAACACAAGCCAATTTGGAGACCGTGATATATATAGCCGAGTATATCACAATTTTAAGTTATATTTGGTAATATGTTGTTGTACTTAATTAGCATTGTACACTTACCATAATTGTAGAATTCTTGTACAAATAGAATAGGATTTTGGGAGTAGAGTGGAAATAGGATTTTTCATGTTATGGAAATTGTAAATTGTATATATACTCATTCATTTGTGAAAATAATCAAGGGATTATTTCTTTCAGTTTTAAAGTTCAAAAAGAAAATAATTCAAGTTCCAAGAATTTTTTTTGAAGTCCCTGACTTTGCACTTTTAAGGATCTTCGTGTTTAATTATAGGTTATAATTGTTTAAATATTACTTTCGTATTAAAAATGGCTAAATTTTAAATTATTTTGATATGTTGGCTGAATTCAATTAGTGATCCAAAAAGTGGATATTTATTAATTTCTCTATGTCACCAAGTAATCATTTTTAGGACTGAATGATGTTTAAGTTTTATCCAGAGCTTGCAAATTGTTTAGTGTTTTACCACTGTTAAACAGAGCAATATACATGTGATATACACCCAATATACAACAGTGTATATCACAGGCAAAGCAAGTTGGATCGACTGCCCAAAGATGGGCTCGATGGACTGGACTGCCCAAAGTGGACTCGATGGACTGGACTGCCCAAAGATGGGCTCTCGGCGATGGCTCAAAGAATAAGCTCTCGGCGATGGGCCCAAAGAATGGCCCATTCTCGGACAGATTGAGGACAATACAATCTTGTATATATGGTATATATATTTGTAGTATATTGTAGTGTAAAGGTTACCTTAATTAATGTTATACACTTACCATAATTGTATAGTTAGAATTATGGTAGAATAAGGTTTTAGAAATAGAATAGGAATAGGATTCTCCTATTATGGAATATGTAACTTGTATATATAGCCTTTCAATTAATGAAAATAATCAAGGGGATTATTTCTTTCATGGTATCAAGAGACTAGGTATAAACAAAAGTTTTTCTCTCCCAACTTTTGTCCCCTCAATTTCGGCCGAGACACCCCCACCCCCCCCCTCGGGTTTCTCTTCCAAAATTCGTCTTCCGCTCTAAAAAATACCTCTCTTAAATTTCTCTTCCTTCTTTGTTCTTTCAATATGTCTAAGAACAATTATCATCCTGCCCTCATGGTTTCTAACGTCAAGACCAGTATCCCTATTGTCCTTGAGATGGAAAACGTCCAATATGCGACATGGGTGGAGTTGTTTAAAATTCACGCTATCTCCCATCAAGTTCTTCATCACATCATTCCTCCCACTAGACCTCTTCATGCGGAGGATCCTGAGTTATGGATTACTCTTGATGCTACCGTTCTCCGGTAGATCTACGCCACTATTTCAGTTGACCTTCTACAGATGATTATTGAGCCGGATACCACGGCTATGGCTGCCTGTAATAGATTGCGTGACATATTTCAAGACAACCAACATTCACGTGTCGTCACACTCGAGCAGGAATTCTCCCTAGTTCGAATGGACGAATTTCCGAACGTTTCTGCATATTGCAGGAAACTAAAGGAGTTGGCGGATCAACTCCGGAATGTTGGCGCACCGATAACTAATAATCGTCTAGTTCTACAGTTGGTTGCCGGTCTTTCGGAGGCCTATAATGGTGTTGGAACTCTCCTTCGCCAAAGCAACCCTCTTCCTGACTTCTATCAAGCCCGCTCCATGCTCACTTTGGAAGAAGTCGATTTGGCTAAAAAGGCTGCTACCGGAGCAAGCCCCGTCGTCATGGTGGCGTCCTCTCCTAGTTCTTTGAGTTTTGTTAATAATTTGGGCCAAAACCATAATCATGGTGGCGGCAAGAATAATCGCAAGAATAATAACAAAAACTGCGGGGGCAAATGCGGCGGTTCTGGTGGCGATTCCGGTGGTCAGCAAGCAGGCGATGGGTCCCATCCAGGGAACAGTGGCCCATCACCCCCCTGGGCCCAGCAATGGGGCCCATGGCAGTGGGGCGGAGGCAGTGAACCGTGGGCGGCCACTTACAATCCAAAGGCCAATTCCGGCCATGGTTAGGCCCACGCTCGTGCCCAACACCCGGTGATGAGGCCCATCGCCGGCGATGGCGGCCAGCCTACGGCCCGGCTCCATCCATCACAGACAGGAATTCTTGGGCCCCGATCTCCGCAAGCCCATCATGCAGCAGGCCCCACTCAAACCGATATCGAGGCCGCGATGCACACATTGGGGTTAACTCAACCAGACCCAAATTGGTATATGGACACCGATGCCACTACTCACATGACTGCCGAATCAGGTACTCTCTTATCTTATTCCAATTTGAGCAGCCCTCGGGGGATAATTGTTGGTAATGGCAGTTCTATTCCAATTCTAGAGTATGGTCAAAAAACGTTGTCTCCTCCCAATCCACCCCTTCTCTTGAAAAATACTTTACGTGCTCCTAAATTGATTAAAAATTTACTGTCTGTCCGAAAGTTCACTACTGACAATTCTGTTTCTGTTGAATTTGATCCTTTTGGTTTCTCTATGAAGGATTTCAAGACGGGGAGTCATCTCATGAGGTGTGATAGTAGGGGGGTCTGTATCTTATCATGCCTGGTTTCAGTCCATCGAGTCAAGCCTTGCCATCAGCTTTTGCAGCTATCTCTCCTTTCATGTGGCATGCTCGTCTGGGTCATCCGGGATCTTCTATTTTATCTGTTTTAGTTAAAAATAGCTTTATTTCTTGTAAGGGTACGAGTCGTACTCCACTTTGTCAGTCTTGTTCATTAGGGAAAATTGTTAAGTTGTCATTTGTAGACTCAAATTCTCATACTTCAATGCCATTTGATATTATTCATAGCGACTTATGGACGTCTCCTGTTCTTAGTTCATTGGGTCATTGATATTATGTTCTCTTTTTAGATGATTATTCGAGATTTTTGTGGACGTTTCCAATTGCGAATAAATCACAAGTGTTTTCCGTCTTCATCAAATTTAGAGCGTTCATTCGTACTCAATTCGAAAGAGAAATAAAAAATATTCAATGTGATAATGGGAAAGAGTATGACAATAGGGAGTTTCGGGAATTCTATGCTAATAATGGGATCAATTTTTGTTTTTCGTGTTCTCATACATCTTCACAAAATGGAAAAGATGAACGCAAAATTCATTCCATAAATAACATTGTCCGAACTCTCTTAATTCATGCCTCCATACCTCCATATTTTTGGCATCATGCTTTACAAATGGCCACGTATCTACTTAACATAATTCCTTCTAAAGGACTGACATATTCTTCCCCCCTCAAAATCCTATATAATAAGAACCCTTCTTATTCTCATCTTCGGATTTTTGGGTGCTTATGTTATCCGTTATTCCCATCCACCATAATTAACAAACTTCAGGCTCGGTCTACCCCGTGTGTATTTTTGGGTTATCCATCGAATCATCGTGGTTATAAATGTTTTGATTTATCCTCCAAGAAAATCATAATTAATCGTCATGTCATTTTTTATGAAACCCAATTTCCTTTTACTAAAGTTCATACGCCTGAGCCTAGGTCGTATAATTTTTTGGATGACCAAATATCCTCGTATATTATTTGGAATTTTTCGGACATATCCCGCACCCAAAATCCTCCAGCGGGCCACCTGCCCGCTAGACCCATTGTATCGCATCGATTCTTTGGATCGATCAGCCCCAAGAATTGGGCGATCAGCCCAATTCTGGAACTAGTCCAGATGTTGATTCCAGGTACCGATTTGGGCCAGCAGACCCACTGCTTGCTGGCCAGTCCGTCCCGAGCTCAGAAGATTCCCAAAACTCCCTCAATTCTTCCATGAGTCATAGACCGGTCACTCGTAGTCAACGGGGTATTTTTACACCTAAAAGACATTTTAATTTACACTCTGATGTCTCTAAATCCCCCTTGCCCCGCAATCATGTGTCCGCATTAAATGACCCTAATTGGAAAATTGTTATGACTGATGAATATAATGCTCTTATTGATAATAAGACGTGGGAGTTGGTGCCCCGTCCATATGGTATTAATGTTATCAAGTCTATGTGGATTTTTGCTCATAAGGAGAATTCAGATGGGTCATTTGCTAGACATAAGGCGCGACTTGTGGGTGATGGTAAGACTCAGCAGGTTAGGATAGATTGTGGTGAGACGTTTAGTCCAGTGGTCAAATCGACTACTATTCGCACGGTGCTTAGCTTGGCTCTTTCAAAGACTTGTCCTATTCATCAGTTGGATCTCAAGAATGTCTTCCTACATGGTGACCTCAAAGAAACAGTCTATATGCATCAGCCGTTGGGTTTCAGGGATCCTAACCGTCCGCATCATGTCTGTTTATTGAAAAAGTCCTTATATGGGCTTAAGCAGTCTCCACGGGCCTGGTATACGAGATTTGCTGACTTCGTTTCAACTATTGGGTTCACTTACAGCAGGTCAGATAATTCCTTGTTCATCTACCGTAGTGGTTCGTCCTTGGCCTACATTCTGTTGTATGTGGATGATATCATCTTGACTGCCTCTTTCGATCTCTTGCGCCAATCTATCATGACCATGCTCAGTTCTGAGTTAGCTATGAAAGACTTAGGGCCTTTGAGTTATTTTTTGGGGATTGCCGTCAAGCGTCATTTAGGTGGCTTGTTTTTGTCTCAACGGAAGTATGCTGCTGAGATCATAGAGAGGGCTGGGATGTCATCCTGTAAGTCCACTTTTATGCCAGTTGATGCACACCCCAAGCTGAATGTCACAGCAGGTGCACCATACGAGGACCCGACCCGCTATCGCAGTCTTGCAGGGGCCCTCCAGTATCTTACCTTTACCAGACCAGATATTACGTATGCGGTTCAGCAGGTGTGTTTATTCATGCATGATCCCAGAGTTGAGCACATGAATGCAATCAAACGCATCATTCGGTATATTCAGGGGACACTGGACTATGGGTTGCACTTGTATCCTTCATCTACATCCACACTTGTCTCTTACACGGATGTTGATTGGGGTGGTCATCCCGGACACCGCACGGTCGACTTCCAGCTCAGTATGTTCCTTGGCAACAACTTGGTCTCCTTGTCGGCAAAGTGTCAGGCAACTCTATCACGCTCAAGTGCAGAGGCAGAATATCGAGGGGTAGCGAATGTGGTCTCCGAATCATGTTGGCTACGTAATTTGCTTTTGGAGCTTCATTGTCCCATTCAGAAGGCAACCTTGGTATATTGCGATAACATTAGTGCCATCTATCATTCAGGTAACCCAGTTCAACACCAACGCACCAAGCATATCGAAATGGACATTCACTTTATCCGTGAAAAGGTTGCAAAGGGTCACGTTCGCGTATGCCTTGTCCCGTCTCGTTATCAAATTGCAGACATCTTTACAAATGGTCTACCAGCGGTTCTCTTTGAAGATTTTAGAGACAGTCTCAGCGTTCGAAAATCGCCTGCTATGACTGCGGTGGTGTGTTAAACAGAGCAATATACATGTGATAAACACCCAATATACAACAGTGTATATCACAGGCAAAGCGATCTGGACTGCCCAAAGAATGGGCTCTCAGGCGACTCCAAAGAATGGGCTCTCAGATGACCCAAAGAATGGCCCCTCGGCAGTGGCCCATTCTCGGACAGATTGAGGACAATACAATCTTGTATATATGGTATATATATTTATAGTATATTGTAGTGTAAAGGTTACCTTTATTAGTGTTATACACTTACCATAATTGTATAGTTAGAATTATGATAGAATAAGGTTTTAGAAATAGAATAGGAATAGGATTCTCCTATTATGGAAATATGTAACTTGTATATATAGCCTTTTAATTAATGAAAATAATCAAGGGGATTATTTCTTTCAACCACACCCTAAAAAAAGATGGGAGATGATGATTCTTCTTCGCTTCCTCGAAGTCCTAAAATTTAGTTTTTCAGTTTTAAATTTCAGAAGACTATGTACTGAAGTTCAATTTTTTAGTTCAATACTTCATGATATTATGTCTTGAAATTCAGTTTTTCAAAACATTGAGTGCTTAAGTTTAATTTTTTCAATTCAAAACTTTAGAACACTGTATCCTGAGTTAAAATTTTCAATTCAAAACTTCATGACATTGTATCAATCAGGTAAGTATTTAATTCAAACTTTAGAATTTTCAGCTTCTAATATCCTAAAGTTTCGTGTTTTCAATTTGAACATCATGGACACTATTTCCAAAATTTTATTTTTTCAGTTCAAAGCTTTAGGAGTTTTAACTTTTAACTATGTAGTTCAAATTTCACGCTTACATATCTTTATATTTTGCAGAGTAATAAAAGTTAATAATCTGAATGTGAAAAACTTCTTGTGGGTTATGATGAAAGTGGTACACCTTTTATCGCTGAAGGTGTATATGTCAATTTGTGAATTACTATTAAAAGAGAAAGGATCTTCTTTAGCAAAGAATATTTCTATGAGTGGAAAAGAATTAGGAGATGTAGAAGAAAAAGAAGCGGCAATTTCAAATGGCTATCCATGCACTTTGCCCCGGCCAATGTGGTTCACAGAGTTGGGCTACGGGCCTATTATTTCCCCAGAAGGTTCCCCACGAGTAGTCAATTTTTGCCAATGAAGGTTGAGTTCAAGTACGTGCTGAAAATTTGCTAGAATAAGCATTCATTGACTACATCCAAAAATTGTAAGTAATCTGTTTTAACATGACAAATTACACTGATAAGGTAAAATCAAATTCTTTACAATGTTAATACTTATAACTTAAATACATTAAGGTTAGTCACCACTCACCACGAGGGAAAACACTAAGCTAGACCTATCAATTTTACTTCAGTAGCAAGTCCCCACTATAGCAGTAGATTCATTGTTTTTGACAACTACCAAATTTAGTAATCAAGGACTATCAAGACTTTGGGGCTCCCAATAATTCAATGAAGGTTAGTATCCAAGCAATATCCATTGTATTGGTACTATATATGATCGGTGTGATTCAATAAGTAATGATGGATGTAGAATTATTTATTTTGTTCTATTGCAGTTCTTCGTTAAAGATTGAACTCACGTCCCAAAACATCATTTTTTTTTCTCAGCCTTTTGCCTTAATTGGAATAAAAGGTAATGTTATATATGTTGGGATACAATTGTTGTAGGGAACGGAGAGTAAGTAATTATTACAATAGTAGAAAGGATAAACAAACTATTGCAATAAACTGGAAATCAAGAACTTAACCGATTGCTTGTGTGATTCGTTGAGTCGAGTGATGACACTCTTTCTTTAAGACGAGATTGCCCCGTATATCTCCTTTTACGGTGTTGAGAAATAGTCTCCCAAGATACAACAACAACTTTAACAAGTAAGCAAAGGAAACTCAAGTGTTACTCTTGAAGAAATTTGAGTATAGTGACTTTGCTAGAGAGGAAGAATATGAAAACAGAAAATCTGGAGAATTTTCTAAGTGTTGAGTGTTGTGTTTCAATTGAGCCAAATGCCTCAATTTATAGTGTAAGTAGAAGACCCCTCAACTAGTCAACTAATGGCCTTCAATAGCCATGTAATTGCACTTGATTGAGGGGTTACATTCAGCCAAATAATGGCTGAATTCATGTGGCAAGTAATGGAGAATCAATGCTCCAAACCCAGCCCAAACGTCAGATTTTTCCAACTTTCCGTCGCAGCATTCTACCTCCGAAGCGCCGCGGCTCCAGTAACTGACCAGCCATTTTGCGATGCGGCCCTTCACGGCTCCGCGACGATTTCCAACTCGATTTATTTTACACTTTGTACACTTCTTACTTCATTTACCAACGTGGAATACTTTGTCATTTGGCCAATAACCGTCCATAATTCTATGTCTCGAACATATTACATACGTACCAATATCTCTTTCACTAATGAAATTTGCGATACTTGGCACTACGTGTCAACATGTGTGAAAATGATATTTTCGATGTGCGGGCCCAATTATTCGAGTCATAAATTAATGGGATATACTTAATTCCATATTTAGTAAATTTCCAACAATTCCCTCTTGAAAGAGATTTTGGCGCACACACATGGTGCATTTTCTAGCAATCTTTCAGCGAACCGATGTTGCATCTGAATAGGTAGCATATGCTTTGAACCTTCCATAGTTGAATATCATCGGACTTACTGCGCAGTGAATGTGATGTCTTGAACCGTCAGTGTTTAGTGTAAGTCAAGTCAACGGTACCAACACAACAACTTCCTCTACTCAGTTCTTCGTAATGTTTTGTCCATTGTGGTCGTGGACACTTCTTGGATTCTTAATTGCGTTCATTTGAGGCGGCATGTCCTCGCACTTAAATAGGTGGTCTCCTACAAGGTATCCTGCTATACCCCCACTTTACAAGTGTTAGGAACCATTAACAATTTCCCCAAACCTAACCTCAACCGGTGATGATCATTAAAGGTTTTGGAAACTTAACCTTCACCCACACTGCAGATAGCACATATAGTCTATCGCGGGAACGACTTTGGATTTGGTGTTTCTTTGCAGAAATCACTATCCGAAGTGCTCATGCTTCCACCGAAGTGATCAACTGAACCTTTACAACTTAGTTTCCCCATTGACCCTAATTTCTGGGATCTCCAGTCACTAAGGTTGGGTTACCACCGTATTGGTCATTATACTTTGGGTTTTAAACCCATTTCCCTAGACAGACAGAACATCTGATTGGATAAGCCCTTTGTCAGCGGGTCTGCTATATTATCATTTGAATTTATGTAATTAATGGATATTATACTCGTTGTGATCAGCTGTCTAACGGTCTTATGCCTCCGTCGAATATGACGAGACTTGCCGTTGTACATAGCATTCATTGCCCTTCCTAGAGCCGACTGGCTGTCGCAGTGGATCATTACAGAAGGTACGGGTTTGTTCCAACAAGGAACATCCTCTAAGAAGTCGTGAAGCCACTCAACTTTTTCTCCTGCTTTGTCTAAAGCGATAAACTTTGATTCCATCGTGGATCGGGCGATGCAAGTTTGCTTAGAGAATTTCCAAGACACAGCTCCAGCACCAATTGTAAATACATACCCACTGGTGGACTTGGTGTTCTCTATATCAGATATCCATTTTGCATCACTGTACCCCTCTAGTACAGCTGGATATCTCGAATAATGCAACACGTAAGTTAGCGTGTATTTCAGGTATTGAAGTACCCGATTCAACGCCTTCCAGTGATCATCACTCGGATTACGGGTAAACCTAGCCAACATGTTGACTGCATAAGCAATATCAGGTCGGGTGCAGTTTGTTATGTATATTAAACTTTCGATCACCTGTGCATATTGCTCCTGG